>OX421977.1:10627483-11827483 GCA_949128135.1 Parasteatoda lunata
ACATTAGCTTGTTAGCCGTTTAAGAGCTATGCCCTATTTTTGGAAGATGTATTTTTTTTTAAAAATGTTAAAAACTAATTACTCAAATCTTTCATTCTTAGCAATTACAACTGATGAAGCTAAATATTCCTATCGACCAGAATATATTAATAATATAAAATTATACATCTTGTGATAAATATATCATGTTCTAAAATAAATCAATTGCCAAGCTTACTAACCAAATTGGTTGTTAATAAAAAAATATCCATAGAATTTATATGTAAACTTGCAACTGCATTCTTCATAGACACTTTTTCTATTACTTTACAATTAGTGTTTTGCAGGTAAACTGCTTCCTAGTGTTTGAAACCTTGTTATGATTTTAGTTATCTTCCACTCATAATTTTACTGCGTCTTCTACCTTAAATTTTTATAGTAAATATTGAATTTGTAGTTAAATGTTGACAGCCAGTTTTTTTTTAAATGAATATTGTAAATGTTAAAAATTACATATATGACATGGTTCTAACTGACCAAACAATGGAACCCTATTTCCCTGATTCCGGCTAATCCCTATATTTTGGAGTTCAGAAATCTGAATCCGTTAAAAAAGTTTATGCAGAGAATGTACGTTTTTGTAATCTGATTTCGAAACTTAAAATGTTATCTGCCCTGATGACCATTAAGTTTGAGTCCTAGAACGTGAAGATCCGATCATTAGATCAAAAGTTATTCAAGGTTTTCAGTTATTTTTTTTTTCGCACTGTCCTGCTTTACATAACTTTTTAATGCACCATTAGAAAATGAATACACTGCGCAAATTTAATGATAACGATGAAAAACGAATAATGTTTTTATTATTTTTTAAAATTTTATCGATTTTGTAGCTTATTAAATTGCTTATACTTCCCCTCGTAAAGGGAATTTTAGTTGGTATTGCGTCTCATAATATAAATAAAATTAATTTTTTATAAAAATAAAACACATCTAGTGTATCACGAAATGTTTTCTAAAAAACAATTTAGCAATTCGAAGACGAGTTTTGATCATTTAGCATATTTGTAGTCACCACTATCCGTTACTTTTCAAATAAAATACATCTACAGAATTTTTTTTCTTCCTACCAGAGATATGAAAGTGGTATCGTTAAAAAAAAGAAATTGTTTTATAGTAAATTTACTAACACAATTACATTGACCTAGGCTGATACAGGAATTTTAATTCATGTTATAATTTGTTTTTCAGGGTGTTAAATATGATTGGGACACTCAAACACAAGGTGTTATACTTGGATCACTTTATTATGGATATGTAATATCCCAGATACCAGGTGGAATTCTGGCGCGAAAATATGGCGCCAAGTGGGTATTTGGCGGTGGAGTACTATTTGCTGCAATTTTCTGCTTATTATCACCTGTGGCCGCTGGTTGGGGAACAATTGCTTTCACTATTGTACGTGGACTTCAAGGATTCTCAGAAGTAATTTTTTAATTCTTTTTTTATTTTTAACATTTATAATAGAAACTGCAATTATTAACCGTAAAGCATTTATTACCTAAGTAGTACATACTAGTGCGTAATTGTAAATCTTCAAAAAGGGAGCATCTTAATGACTTCTGACCTAGATGCCTGATTTTTGCTCAGGGAGATGCAATCTAATCCTTTTATATAAATTTAAACTTGTTAATTACATAATTAGTGTAAGCACTAATATAAAAAATCTATTAAAAGAAATTAAAAGTTTCTACCTGTTCAAGCATATTTCTTTTAGTTCGCTATTAAAAGTAAATCAACGGTCGATTTTTCTTAAATAAATATTTTGTTATGTAAGCAATGGCACTAGATTTGATTTAATTGTTTATTAGATTTAATAAACATAAATGAATTGACTGTACTACTTCTTAAGTTTATAGTCGACCGTTGAATCCCTTATATAACGATGATCGCAAAAAGTTTTATACCAATTTAATTTGTTTAAAAAATTATGAACCTCAGTTTTTGCGAAATTTAAATATACGATATTATACATTCGTATTGGTCCTGCTTGAAATCACTGATACCAGATAGTTTATCAGAAACTCCAATTCCTGTTTTCAAAACTCAGTAGCGGTTGAGCTCTTTAGTGCTTATACCACTCACAGTATTTTTCATTCTGATCATTACCCGTTTTAAAGTCTCTATAGAAGATTGAGCTCTCAAGTGCTACCCATTTCACAGCATTTTCCATTGTAATTATTATCCATTTTAAGTCTCAATAGGGAATTAAGCTTTCAAATGATATTCTACTTACTGTAATTTCCATTGTGTTATTACCTGTTTTCAAGTCTCAAAAGAAAGATTTTCGGCACAAATGATAAAAGCATATTGGAAATTTAAGAGTCTCTTTACGATTTTTTACGTAAGAAAAGTATCTAAAATGCACGGAGACCTCAAAATCCCCACTCTAACAGAATACATTTAGAAATTAAACGCCGGAATTTTTGGATAAAGAAGAGACTGCAAATGCATTAACAAATCTTCCAATATGAAAATTTAACTACTGATATCCAACTCAGACCATTGCTGCCCCCTATTACTGTGATGTTTCATTCCGTAACTAACAAAATCGTTTATATCCTGTTCACCTGCAACTACAAAAAATATCAAAGATAAAGCAAACGAAGTAGGCGTTACCTCTTAACTATGCTCCACCTACTCACTGATCAAGTCAATTGCAGGGTTGCTACTGGCAATTAAAAATCCAAAACAAATCAAATTTAGATTTTAATTATAAGAGATTAAAACTAGGTACTTTTTCTAGCATATTTTTTGACAATTTACTATTGATAGTGACTGAAATAAATGGTTTTGCTTTAAATATGAATAATTTGAAATCCAAGACATAGTGATGGTTGAATAATTAGAAATATAAAAAAAAAAAAAAAAATGAATACCACATTCTACCGAATTCCACCACATTTTACATTTTTAGTCCCTTGTGGCACAGGTTTGCTCCACTCATGAACTTCCCTACATTCCCAACAACCCCCACTACAAAAACATATCAAAGTCAAAGCCATCCAAGTAGGCGTTACCTCACACCTATTTTCCATAGTACACAGGAGAATGTAGAGCAAATCTGCTTAGTGAATTTCACTTTTATTTTATATACTTATTTATTTATTTTACAGAGCAATGTGTTGGTTTTGATTCTCAGCTACCTTACAGTTTGCTATCCCCATTCAGGTTTCCCACGACTGTTTTCACTTTATCTCATCAAAATTCAAGTTTGATGGCCTCTGTGCAGCTACAGGTGCCCAATTCTATAACAAGCCTAAGTCGTATGAGTCGTACAGTTAAAGTAAATATAAATTATTAGAAAAAACAAGTGTGATTTTTTTTAATTTTAAATTATATGGACTGAAAAATTTAAATACCTACTTAGTTCAATGGTTAATATTCAACCATAGTCGTCGCAATAATCGTTTTCACATTCTGCTATGAAATTTTTGAGCAACTAAAAGATTATATTAGATACAATAGTGGTGGACCTACGACTAGTGAGCCCATTTTTAAATGACCTACTCGCTCACAATTATCTTTTATTTTTATCATAGAAGAGTGGACAGGCAATTGAAAGCGTGAAAAATTAAAGTATAAGTACTTAATCTCGATTTGATTAAAAGTAATGCTTTTAAAGGAACAATGGAAATAGAATTTGCTGTAGAAGGCTGTAGAGCTTCGGAAAAAGAAGAAAAAGAAAGTGGCGAAATATATTTTTAAAGTATGGAAATTACGCATAGGAACTAAATTAAGTATAAACTAATGAAAAAAACCATGAATAAAGGACATAAATGGACAAACTACAGTTTCGGTTAAACGAGAACCCTCCTCAGTGTCTGCATACCAAATAAAAGAAGCTATTTTATTCTCTGACGCGGAGAAAGGTGTTTGTTTAGAGAACCGAAAATATAGTTTGTTTATTTCTGTACTTTATTTGTGCTTTATTTACGTTATTGTTTTGCTTTAATCTCCGTAGTACAAAGAATAAGGATTCTTTTTTTTTGGATCGATTGAAAGTGTCAGATAATAAGAAGGTCTTTTGTCCCTTTTTAATCCTTACTACAATTAAGGATTAATTCATTGCAACCTGACTCTCTTTTAAGGGCGTGACTCTACCAGCCATAAACTTCGCAATTGGTATTTGGTCACCAAAGACGGAGAGGAGCAGAGTATCAACCATCATATTTTTAGGTGTTCTATTGGGAACTGTTGTTGCTATGCCGGTTGCTGGATTGCTATGCGGTACAGATTTTCTTGGAGGATGGCCGTCTGTTTTCTATGTATTTGGTAAAGCAATTGTTTTTTATTCAGACATGCATTTGAAAATTTTTAAATCTTAACCAATTTAATTCAAAATTTACCAATTCATTCTTAAGCAATTTAATTAATTCTTAGCTTCAAATTTCCAAATTATAATATCCAATTCCATTTGAAAAAAAAAAAAAGTCAAATCGTAACCAATAAATACAACTTTTCTCACTTTTATGCGAAATTAATTTTTAAAAAGAAACTTAATGTTTCAATACTTGATCCCTTATTTTATCAATTTGATTACAAATAGTTTTGACCACAGCGTATAAATCAGGAATCTTTTGTTGCATATATACAAAAACTTGATTTTACCTATTTCTGGTGTGAAGATTTCAAATTTAAAATTTGCTTTGTTTTGAAAGCCATAGATTTTTTTAAATGATATTTTTAGTTGAGTTTATTTTTTGTCCGAATGCACAAGTTTATAAGTAAAGAATAGGTTTTTATTCATATATATACACTCGTCTGTTCCTGAATATATGACTTTAACGTATTGAATCATAAAGTTAAATGTATTATCGCTTTCTTCCTACCACGTCCTACGTGCCAGAGAAAGGGAGACACTCAGTAGTTACACGAGTAAATTGTAAAAAATCTTGGTTAGGAATATTTTATTTAATTACATACGAGCTGTAGATTGTAAAGAGAGACTACTTGCGAATTCGTAATCAGATCTGTTAAAAAATCTCACGTAACAGAAAACAACAAAAAAAAGGTGTTTTTTGTGTTATTCAAAAACAGATTTAGAAGACTGCTATCCAAAAATAAAATGGTGGTAAAGGAATTAAGACATTATTTTTTGATAAAACGAAGCTGTACTGTAAAGGGTTAAGTAAAAATTAAAATTAAGAACGCGCGTTATATAAAATATACTAACTTACGAAAAACATTATGAATTCTTCTCTTCTTTATTTCTAGTTGGTTATCGAGTTATGGACATAAAAAGTAAATAAATAATGAATCAAAAAGACACTATATAGGACAGAAGGTCCTAAACACTACTTCAGCTATATCAAGGGAAATGGCTGAATAAAAATCTTATGTGGATAGTCACTAATCTCCATATCCATAATTCATATTCATATCCATAAAAAGGAGTTGAACTTCTCTGGAATCCTTTATGTCTGGTGCTTGTTTAAACATTACATGCTTGTCTTAAACATTTAGTACAGATGAATTTATGAGAATCATAAATTCATAAGTGGCATCTAATTATTTTCTTATTTCAGGAGCAATTTCATGCATATGGTTTTTCTTTTGGAGTTTTCTCATTTATGAAACACCAGATATTCACCCAAGCATCTCAAAAGTTGAACTTTTATGCATACAGCTGAACACAGAAGATCAATCACAAAAGGTTTCTGTTACTTTTATTTTATGCACTAAATTTATTTTAAATTTATTTTAAATTTATTTTAATTTATTATAAATTTATTTTTATTTGTAGTATATTAATGTTAACATAAGTAGACATTATTTTTAATATAATTTTTTAATATAAGCTTTAGACAAATTCAATATTCCATAAAAACCGATGGTTCTAAAGATTTACTAGCTAGTTAAATAGGCTATAGAAAGCTGACTCTAAAAAATTAAGTCTAAAGCAGTTCTATCATCTCTTAGAGCTGAAAGCCTCTACAATGTAATATACAACACAGGAATTTCTCACGAAATTTGATTTTTATATTTAACTAGCCCCTTCGGCGACCAGTTGGTTCAGCGTTTTAAATAAATAAAGTTTCTTGTTTATCGATGTTTAAATTCGTTCATTGAAAAACAAAAATAATATTGTAAGTAATCAATGAATGAATTGTTTTATCACATAAGAATATATAGTTAATCCTTCAGGAAAGACCACCCCCAATTTACTATCACCAGTATTTACGGTCACTTTAAGGAGGCACTACAAAAAGAAAACAAAAATATTTTAATTCTGAATAGACAAACGCGCTTAAACGCTCGCGAAAAAAACGCGCTTAACATTTTTGAAAAAAACGCGCTTAAAAGCAGTAGAAATTTAAAAAAAAGAAGAATAAATGTACAATAAAAGAAAAGAAGGAAATAAAAATAAAAATATGACCACCGATGCCGACGTTTTCAAGGGGTACCGGCCCCGGTAGCCATAAAACAAAACCTTTTCTATTGAGAGAGAGGCAAATGCCTAAAGTAACTCCCTCAGTACCCCGAAGGTTTTGTATAGAAGTCCAGGAAAAAACATGAAATACATAAAAAGAATTCAGAAAAGAAATTCAAATAAAATCATCAGAAAATTAAAACTCTTTTTAACTAGGTCAAACAGCGATTTCATAAGCATTCCGAATGAATCGGAATGAATCATTCGGAGTGCTTATGAAATCGCTAATTAAAGGAAGGTTTTATTTTCTGATGATTTTGTTTGAGTTTCTTTTCTGAATTGTTTTTATGTATTTCATGTTTTTTCCTGGACTTCTATACAAAACATTCGGCGTACTAAGGGAGTTATTTTAGGCATTTGCCTCTCTCTCAATAGAAAAGGTTTTGTTTTATGGCTTCCGGGGCCGGTACCCCTTGAAAACGTCGGCTTCAGTGGTCATATTTTTATTTTTATTTCCTTCGTTTCCTTTATTGTACATTTAAGGAGGCACGTAATTTTTTCCATAGATTTTGTATTGAAGAAAACCTTTAGGAAAGAACATCAAACCCCCCAACCATAACCAGCGACCGGGCACACCTTGACTCTGAGTGCGGAAAAGGTCAAATAAGAAAACACGAAAAAATATTAAATTTAAAAAAATATTACTTTTTAAAAAATATTATTTCTTAAAAAATATAAAAAAAAGTTATGTTATATTCGAATTTTGACAAAGAAAGTTCGTTTTTTTTTTTTTAATTAAATATTTTGTATTCTTTTACTACTATACTCAACGGAAATCATAAATAGCCCCACAAAATATGGAATAAATTACAATCAGCTGTAACATTTCAGTGTGTTACCAAAGTCACAATGGAAATTTCGTTACGCACGGAGAATGTCACATATTTCGAATTTCAAAAGCAATGTAACGGATGTAACAATTACCGACATTCACCAGAGTGATTGTGCAAATTCCGTTGTTTAGCGGAGAATTTTGGCAGTTTACATTTTTCAGATTTTTATGGCAACATCAATATTTTCAACTAATAATCTATTTTAAACTTGGTAGACTAGTATGGTTCCATGGAAGAAGATGTTGACATCTTTACCTGCTTGGGCTGTTCTTATTTCTCACACGGGTCACAACTTTGGATTCCTCATTATGTTGTCGGAGATTCCCACTTATCTGAGTTCAGTTCTTCATTACGATTTAGCATCGGTAAGTTCAACTTAAATTCTACTTATAACTTTGCTACCCAGTCAGTGTAGCTAACAGAATCTACATCTACAAAGTCTAGGGCCAAGGTTCGATTGTATATGTTAAAAAAATGGTTGTTTTGGTCAAATTGATTTTTTTTAATCTTACTGGTACCATTTTATTTCCCAGCAATTTTTGAGTCAGATAAGTCTGCATAGTTTTGTGGCAGGTGAACGTGGTATGGTGGTGCTTTACATCATCTACCCCAAGATCTAAATTGTGGTAATATACAAAATGTCAATGAAATCCAGTGGATTAGGAAAATTATATAAAAGAGATAAAAGTTTGATACTGGAATATCGTATATGAGTAAAGTAATAGCTAAATTAATTCTAAAAGCTTTGTTATATTTTATTCCTTAAAAGAACATAGCAATCAACCAGATGCATTCATCCTATATATTCTCGCTATATTTCGGTTGTTTGTTTTATTTCAAGATGTATTTGTTACATTGTTCTATTTTAAGATCTTAATTTTATAGAGTGGCAGATAATTAAAATTTAAAGCTCTCAGAATGTTTTGGTACTTTTGACAATATTTTAAAAGCCTTAACGAGAGAGAGAGATTGACTAATATTTTTTTTACTCTCGATCAAAAGTGAATAGTTTATGATTAACTTTTTTGTTAAGAATCAGCGTCAATGCTCTTGTTTATTAACTGTCCGAATCTACTAATATTCCATTCACTTATGGGCCAATATCCCATTTACGTGCATTGGATTACTACAACTAAAAGTATATTTTGAGTGCGCTTAGCATGTGACAAGATTTTTGTGTTTGTTAGATATTTGTAAGCAGTGAAAATATTCTACAAAGCCTTTCCCCCCCCCCATTTTATTACCATTCATATGTACCAGACTGGTGTAACTGGGGAGCAACATACCAAAAACTACCGAGAGCCTCAGGGGAGATGGGTCAGCATTCCGTGCTGTCAGTGTTTTTTTAAATGACTGTTTTTGCAGTCTATATACTAGACTATATGCCTACCTAAGCCGTTATATGATCTCTTTTTAATCATGCCTGATTCGAGAATCAGTGAGAGCCCTTCAAGGCTGGAACCAGATCGATTCCAAGTGTATTTTGGATTTAGGAGGGAAGTAAAATTTAATAAGACAATATAAATAAACTTTTGAAGACCACTATCTACTAAGACAAACTTACCGACAACACTAATAAGAAGAGAAATCGGAAATCATGCAAAAAACAGTTATAAACTAGAATTCCAAAGGAAAGTTGCGTGATGCAGCAGAAATTCCACAAGAACATTTAAACCAATAGAAAATTTTAAAAATGAAAACAATGAAAATAATGAAAAATATAATGATGACAACCGAAGTTGACGTCGTCAGGAAATACCAGCCTTGGAAGTCACAAAAATACAAAACCTTTTCTATCGCGCGACTTTACTTACTTTATTTAAAAAAGCTGGGCACCTGGGCCGCGCAGCGGCCCCTATCCCATTCATCATGAATATAAAAATTTACAATGAAAAGGTACATTTTGAATTTAAGCGTCAATATGGTAGCTTTACAAAATTATCAAAATACAACCATGATTGGAGAAATATATACAGACTTGATCAGAGATAAAACTTGCATTGGTACAAATTTACAGACATAATTGGAGAATTTTCTATCGCGCGAGCAAAGGTGAAAGCCCTTATATAGCAAGACGGAAAAGAGAAAAACCTGGTACGTAAGACATTTCATTCCAGTATTTTTTACGAAAAAAATAAAATATCTGTAACTATCAAGATTTCTTTTAAAATTTTAGCATATATATAAAACTGCTTCTTTTCGAAGATAAAGTAGATATTGCTGAATAATTTAAAAAAAGAATAAGTAAACTCCTCCCCAAAACTAACTGTAACTAAAAAAGTTTCGCTACCAGCCTTTCCTTATTTCCGTCTCGCTTACTCCCCTGCGCGCGAGCTCGACAAATGTCGAAAATTTGCTTTCTTTATAACCTAAAGGTTTTGCAAGAAGTCCAGGAAAATAGAAAAAGAGAATACAAAATACAAAAACAAAAGTAAAATACATAAACTAATTACAAAAGGAAAATAATTTTCAAAAACCTACAAAATATTCCTTTGCTAGAACAAAGGCACACTACATTTTGAAAATCTTTAACCAAACTGAAATACACAAGCAAACAACGCCCTCACTTAATGCGCAGATAGAAGAAATAAATGAAGACAAGAGAGTTGTTGCCATCTGTTAGTAGAAAGGCTACTGTAGCTACTCAGTTAATTCTCGATCTAGCCCTATTAAAAAAAAACTAATAATTTTTAATCATATCTTTAATTTAACCTTCAATATTGTAAAAATTAAATGGAAAACCATAACTTTCAAGATAATTAAAAAAATTACTAGTAGCCTGTTGAAAGCATTCAACATTATTGCAAATTTTATTAATCCTAGACAGTTGAGAGAAAACTAAATTATTAAAAATATTACTACACAAATTCGTATCAAAATTACAGAAAAAAAATTACCCTAAAATTAAAAGTTTTCCTTTTTATCATAAACACACCAAATTTAGTTTCATTATTAGCAATATTAATTTTAAAATCTAAATATTCAACATTTAAGCAATTATCATTTGTTCTCAACAAAACCAAATCTTCAGGATAAATATTAAAAATAAAATTATATCATCAATATATCTAAAAGCTTTAAAATCATTAAACTAAGACATTTTGCTTCAAAAAAAAATTTCAAAAAATATTATATTGCGACGCAATATAATATAAAATTATTATATTGCGTCAAAGTTAAATATATGGAAATATTACCCAAGGGAAAATTTTAAGCTGATGGCATGCATTCAGCATTAGCGAAACTACATTTATAAATGTTTTGCAAACTGAACCTATGAATCACGTGGACTTAGCCGGTTGTTAATAAAGTATATTTAATTTATAATAATCTTTGATTTAATAACTGACTAAAATATATTTGTAATAAGACAGTAAATAAATAAATCGCAATCCTAAGTACATCTTCAGATTCTGTATAATTGATTCTGTATTTGTAACTGAATCATACACGTGACCTAAAAACACAAGTAGGTGCAATATATTTAAGATAAAATTAATAGGATTACCTTTTGAAGATACTAATTTGTTGTTATTGAATTATATGGAATAATATTTTTTTATATGCAATGAATATCTTTCATTTGAATTGCATTATGTATAGTGTAATCAAAAATCTATTATGATGAAAATTCATCTTATTTTTGTTACCACTGTTTTAGATTCTTAAAACCCGTTGTAACTCTGATCACCCTTTTTCTTTTATTAGAATGGTATTTTGTCCGCCTTACCCTTTATATGCCAAGCCCTAAGTGCATTTGTTGCATCTTTTGTTGCAGACGAATTAAGAAAATCAAATAAGTTGAGTGTTACTACAATTCGAAAAATCATGAATTGCATAGGTAATTAAAAATCATTTCTACTTCTGTCAAATTTATTTAAAATTGGTATTTGCTATCTTTTATGAATATTTTTATGTTTTATACCTGTATTCTAAAAATGACCAAAGTTTTGAATGACTCGATGAGCTACACATAAATAATGATTAGTTATGCGTCGTAATGCTCCCAATTTAAAAGCTAATTTTTTTTATGATTGCTTAGATAATTTTAATGCAAGCATGTGCCATTACTTATTATTAAACAGTATAATTTAATACTAATAATAATATTTTTAGGCATGTTCGGACCTGCCATCTGTTTGATTGGAATTACCTTGTCTGGGTGTAGAACTAAACTTATAGTTGTTTTGCTCTGTGTCGCAATGACCCTTAATGGCTGCATATTTTCAGGCTTCAATGTGACACATGTTGATATGTGTCCGTCTAATCCAGGTAACTATTTGTTATCATTACTATATTAATTATTTATTTATAATCTTGAATTATTTCTCTAGAGTCCTAATACCTGATAGATTTTCAAAAGTGTTTTAGTGTCGGATTTACACTTTTAGGTCTCAACCCTAATATTTTTGAGAAAAAGTAATGGAGATTATTTTGCATTTAATAAAAGTTAACTTTAAATCCTTTTACTTGTTTCCTTAAAATCTTGTTACGTCATTTAAAGTTTTTAACTGGTTTCCATAGAAACAAAATGGCTTAATATTCTTCTTACGCCAAACTATTTTGCCAATCCTAGGACTGGAATCATGGGATATACGCTAAATGATTCTAGTCCTAGCCTAACTTTAAATGTGGACACTTGGGGCCTCGCAGTGGACTTTATCCCATCCATAATTTAAACGATGATGAGGAAGCAATGTGGTTCACAGTCGGTGAGGGTGTTTTAGTGGTAAGACAAGCACCTTGCTCGGTAAACAATAAATAAGTTGAAAAATAAAGCAGGAGTCTTGCTTTAAGATGTCCAAGTAAATGAGCAATGAAATAAATTGAGATGATCAGAGAGGAGGTGTGGCGTAGACGTGTGGTAACGTATATTGTGATGAATCTTTAATTTCGTGTTTTTTGTTGCAGAAGGGAAAGAGTATATATTAGCAGTTTTGTTAATTTGAGGCCTCAAAGCAAAAATGCGTAGCAATCGATCTGAGATGGATATCTGTAGTGAAGTTTTCGTTTGGATTGAAATTTGCCTTGGTACATTTAACTGCTTTGCTGAAGAAGTGGCTAGTGATATGAATATTAATCTGTTAATATATTTTAATCTGTAAATATATTCTGTTAGTGTGAGGATTTTTATATCTCTGAGTTTAACTAAATGATTCTAACAAAGTGACAAGTGATATGAATATTAGATTCATTTAAATGTTGTGGTGGGCTACGCTAATCTTAATCTAACTTACTGAATTAAGTATTTGCATAAATTTTCTAACGCTAGAAAAAACCATTTCTATAAAGCAGATCAAGTTCGCATTTAAGCATCATTATTATCAAAATTTATCTAGGCTCCTGAGGCTGTTAGCGACCCTTTCCCCTTCCATCTTGAAATTTTATCTTTGATTAGGCTCTTTTTTGTAATTGGAAAGCAAGCTGGAGTGAAAAGAAAATTAAATATTTTATATTTTAGAAAAAGTTGTACGTCACATTTATGCTTCTTCTTCTTTATTTAAAAAAGCTGGGCACCTGGGCCGCGCAGCGGCCCCTATCCCATTCATCATGAAAATAAAAATTTACAATGAAAAGGTACATTTTGAATTTAAGCGTCAATATGGTAGCTTTACAAAATTATCAAAATACAACCATGATTGGAGAAATATATACAGACTTGATCAGAGATTGAATATGCATTGGTACAAATTTACAGACATAATTGGAGAGTCACATTTATGCCTAGATATAAAACTCAGTTTATGTATAAAAAACAAATTAAGAAAGTGGTAGAAGATGTTTGTTTATACAAAGTGAAAATTTTTTCTATTAGCTATCACTTTAATTACTTCATAATAAATTAATATAAATAGAAATTACATAAAATTTATCCAAATTAACCAAATTATAAAAATTTCAAACTAATGCAGTATAGAAAGCTTCCTTGGTTCTTCAAAATTAATCTTAGCAACGTTAACGTTATTATACGTTATAATGTATTAACCTTATACAAAAAGGAGTTAAAGCAAAGAAGATGGATTTTTATGAATCGCAGTTTTATTTTCTATTTGTTTATCAGAATTTGGTACACTAAATTTTGATATATCTATTTCTTTTTTCTTTGCAGCAACTTTTTATGCAATAACCAATGCATTTTCAAACTTAACTGGAATTATCGGACCATTGATTGTGGGTGCTTTCGTAGCAAATGGTGTAAGTATAAAACTGCCTTAATCTATGTTATTGTTTTTTTTTTTAAATTAGTATTCCTTAATGCATTCCTTGTTAATAATACGCTGCATAAAATGAAACAAAAACGAAATTTTTAAAATATTATAATTATTAAAGAACAGACTTATAGATTTATGTAAAAAACTATTATAGCTTCCTAACTATTAGTTTATAGATTTTGTTTTTGGTCTTATTCAGTTTAGCGTAAAAACGATGACATAGAAAACTATAGCTGCTTTTTCTTAGACAGAAATGTCAGACACATAAATATGTCGAAAATTGTACTTTTTTTGAATAATACTTTTTAACTTTCGATTCAATTACATTGATCGACTTGACTTGGACTGGTCTCATGCAATTAAGCGTAAAAACTAAAAACTTCGAAATCAAACGATAAATTAGCTATAACCATAATTTGATAACTTATTTTATTAGTATAATTTACTATTAATTACATTCAGTATCGAAGGACATCTACGATCAACAATATGTTAATAAAACAATAAATTTTGTTTGTTCAGTGATGCAAAGAGGAACGGGCGAAAAAAAGATCTAATAAAACTACTCCATTTTATTTCTTCTCAAGTTAAAAAACAGATTCTTTACTACCAAAACATATTTGTAATAATTCAGAATGCACTTGTGTCTAGACGTAAGTGATTTTACTGTGTACTATTTAATTTTTCACTCAACTTAGAAAATAGTCACCAATTTTGGATTTTTTCAGCGCAACAACCGGTTTGCTACACTGAACTAAGAATGTTGATGTTAAATCAAAGAATTGAATCAAAACATCGGGTTTAAAAAAGGATTTTAGTTATCTAGATATAAATGACCTCCTCAGGTTGTGAGACCCTATTTCTTCCGTTATGGTTAGCCTGACCGATGCATTGTGCTGTGAGGTGTGCACATCGCATATTAAAATTTATTACATTTTACTTTTGTGTACCTAGCAAATACTTCACTTCTAAATAAAATATATTATTGTTATTATTTTAACCGTCGTTGAAAAGTCGACCCAATTTTGGATTTACGGCTACCAATGTCCAACTCCATGGCTTTGTAATTTTGAACCCTATCCAGAAGAAAAGGAAACTCCTGGAACAAGTATTGGGATAAATTTTCCTTCGTGGAGGACTTTTTCATGAAATTAACAAACATTTACGTTACATTCAGGGGAAACACTAGAAAAACTCGCACGGTTAACCTGACGGAAAGGGGACTCTAACCCATGATCCGTCTACCTCAACTTGTATTATTACGTCAGAACTGCTATCGGTGAGAGCCGGGTGCGGAATTTGAATCTTGGATTGGATTCTATCTTGATTCACCTCATTGGAAGGCGAGCACTCTAACACCCGAGCCACCATGTCTCTCATCCGACTGATTTAACGTGCACCAATCACCTTGTAATACACTGTTATTCCAGCTTGTTTTGAACTCCCGTTCTCACGCACATGAGTCTAACGCTTTATCAACCAACTATCCCGGCCTTAAATAAAAGATATTTTATTTTATTTTATAACCATCGTTGAACAGCTGACCTAATTTTTTTCCCGACTACTAATGTTCAAAACCGTAGCCTTGTAATTTTGAACTCAATTGAGAAGACAAGAGAACTCTTGGATCAAGTATTGTGAGAAATTTGCCTTAGTAGGACTTTTGATGGAACTTACCCGCATTTGCGTTACATGGAGAGGAACAACGAGAACCTCCCACTGTTTGCCTGGCGGCAAAGGGACTCTAACCCATGATCCGTCAACCACTGAGGATATTTCGCGTCAGCACTGTGGTTGGAGCAACCGGATGTGGATTCGTTTCGACTAGTCATCGGTAGGATTTGAATCCGGTTCACCTCAGTGCAAGGCGAACGTTCTATTCCCTGAACCATCACAGCTCTAAATGAAATATATAGTAGAAACTCGTTACACATTAAGCGCAATCAAAATTTACTTAAGTGGTATTAATCCAATATACTAGCCAATATTTCGATACAATACTAATATTACTGGCTAGTCAATATTCGATGCTACTATTACAATCTAAAAATATTCCCTTCACATGTATGCCAATTGAAATATTGGTCAATATGTGAATGGAATATAAGTAGCTTGAAACAGATTGGTACCAAACGGTATCACACTAACAGCAGTTAATTACGACGCTCGTAATGAAAAAGTTAAGAAAGATGTTACCATTACTAGAATAGACTATCCTTCTTGTTTTATAATCTGGACAAATATAATATGTTGTCAACTCAATTTTTTTATTCTTAGGATGTATCTCTGAGAAACAAGACATTTGAGTGCATCATAAGAAATTATAATGATATTCCTTTGTTTATTTTTGGTTACAAATGCCATGTTCATTAAAATATATGCCCTGTTCATTACAAAGACTGCTTATATGCCCTGATTAAATTGACAACAAATCAGAATGCTGCATCCAGTGGAACTCGAACCCGCGACCCTCACGTCGTTGAACAATCGGCGAATTCGGGAGCCCTGGGAGGTCTTTAAACGTTATTTTGCGGAGAGGTATTGGGTCCGAATCCGCCGAAAGACTGAACGTATTTTTTGATGTCCTTTTCTAATTCATGCAATCTGTTCTTCAACTTGACTAGTGCCTAAGCTGTCTTTCTGATTAAAATACAAGCTTATCTATGTGTGACAATAAATAATTTTTGTTAACTATGGTAGGTATTTACGTTCAACTATAGCTGCTTAATGGGCTATTGCCAACAGTCTAAGAAACATTCCTGGGAATGATCCGTAGACATGCCATCACAATTCACAATTTCTAGGATTTTTTAAAAAAATTTTCTAGAAGTAGCTAAGTTAGTATTTTGAATGTAATATTTTTTTTTAATTTAAACTTATTTTTCTCGTCACTACATACAAATAATTTAAAAGTTCAAATGCAGTGCCACTTTGTTACAGTTCTTTAGTTGTGAAACTTTTAAAATTTTGCCAAAATTTCTGAAAGCTTTGGTTTTTAAACATCTTTACTATAAAAGTACTCTATAAAATATTTTACAAAAAGCGTAGTAGTTGGCAGGCCTGATTTTGATAGGCTACTTCCTTAATTTAGACATAGATCTAAAGGGGAAGTCATTTTTTTTCCAGATCCCTGTAACCACGGTATTGCTCATCAACCGACCACAGGACTTTCGATTCCATACGAGCACGTCTATTGCATGTACTCGGTGGGTCTTAGCGGAGTCGAGGTTCAAATCTCGGCGCCCCCAGACCGGAGTCCAATTCTCTTACAACTGGACTACCACTGCTCTTCTGCCATCAATGAAAAAACTTTCATGTAGCAACTAAGGAAAACCTGTATTAATAAGAGAGATTATCAAACGTTTTGTGGAAATTATTATTCATTACTGAAGTAGTGTTTCTTTTTCTTTCAGGCAAATTTGTCAAACTGGAGTAAAATATTTTACACCACTGCAGTCATGTACGTATTTGGCGGAGGATTTTACGCAATGTTTGCATCTGCTGAAGACCAAAAGTGGGAGAATGAGAACAAAGATTTCAAGAACACATCAAAACAGGAAATACGAACTAGATTGTAAAATTTTGAAAATGTGAATGAGGGGGAAGGAGAAAAAATAGTTTTTGATAAAACAATGAAATGAGAAAAAAATAGTTATTTTTTATTCTTATTAACAAAAAAAAAGTTAATTTATCGGAAATATGATTGCTAACGCCTATAGAATGTAATATCTATATGTCAAATATTTCACGTCCTGCCAAGCGCTCATATTTGGTAATCAAGAGCAAAAGTGGCCGGGATATTTCTTTTCTCTTAAACTAGATTAAAAACTGCTGCATAAATAGATAAATAGTCCAGTCTTCGGGTGTGCTACGATTACAGGGATTGTAAAAATGAGAAAAACCTAGTTATTTTTATTTACTAAAAAAATTAGTTTATAGGACATATTAATGCAAACCACTATGGAACGTAATGTCTATATGTCATATATTATAGTTGCCCAAAAGTTCAAAAATAGAGACATTTCATTCCATAGGTTAATATAAAACCAAAAGCTTCCATGTGGAATTGGTCAGTTCAAAAAGCGACATTATCATTGCACAGATGCCAACTTGATCCGCTTTGAAAAAAAAAACTTTTTAGTGATTACATAATTTAAATTATATTTTAGTTTAGTATTTTTCTATTTAAGTAATTTTTTCACCTTTACGTATCAAAGAATCATATGAAATGAAACTTTATAGCAGTTATGACTCTTTTAAAGAGTAGGCGTAATTATCCTTATTCGAAATGTTTTATTACTTAATTCTGGGCCTTTTTGTAAAAACTTTTGCGGAAAGCGGAGCAGATTCCATCCTTGTTATTGGTGGTTAATATATATATATATATATATTTAATAATTTAAGTTATATTTATTTTTACTGTATTTAAGGTTTTTGCGTGATAAAAAATATTTTTTCATACAGTGAAACTCATTTCTCCTATTCAAAATACATTTAACACTTTTCTAGACCTAAATTTAGTGCCTTATTGAATAAAAAAACATTTATTTGAGAATTCAATACTTTTTGATGTATTAGTTGATGAATTGAATTGAATTCCAAGTTTTTTCAGTGTGGTTCATTTTGACTCACTTATTTCTAAAAATTTTTTTTTTTAAAGAATCACTCAATAAGTTCCGTCCCCACTTGGAGACGATTAAAAAGGGGGTACTAATATTGATATAAAAATTTATATTTCATTATATGCATTTATATTACATTTCGTTATGCTATGCTAATAATACTGAATCACTAATACTTTAAGGTTATCTTGTTGAACAAACCTATAGACGTTTAAGTCAATTTCTACATAACATTCTTGTAGTGCCTATATATATATATATATATATATATATTCTCACGAAACATGACAATTCGGACCAAAAAGTTTCTTCAAATTTAAAGTCTTCAAGATAATCTAAATTTTTTTTGAATACTTCTTTAGTTACACTTATTAATACCTTAGAGACAGCAGTGTAGTTTATTGACATTTGCTCGAGAAAAAAAAATAGAAATTCACCAAATCATGAATGCTAGGAAAATAACATATTAGCTTATAAATTTGAAAAAAACAGTCATTTTAAGTTATTAGTAAGTAACAAAACCTAGGCCTTTATGTTAGGTGGACCATGAATTGCCTAAACTAATTATTTTATCCACTGTAGAAAGAATCAAAAATGTTTTTGCTGCTGATATGTACAGAATAAAATTGTGCGTAGTAATCTATCATTAAATTAAAAAAAAACTTTGATTACATTCAGTCATATAACAATCTTACATAAACTTGATATTAGGTTAATATTTGCTTTACATTCAACTCTTTAAAAAAATTTCTGGTAACTGTTTCTATGTCCTGCCATTCGTAAACCAAGAAAATGACAGCCAGGATCAGGGGTGAAAGCGAGACGGAAAATAGGAAAGGCTGGTAGTGAAACCTTTTCAGTTATAGCTAGTTTTGGGGAGGAGTTTACTTATTCTTTTTTTAAATTTTTCAACAATATCCACTTAATCTTCGAAAAGTAGCAGTTTTACATACATGCTAAAATTTTAAAAGAAATCTTGATAGTTACAGATATTTTATTTTTTTCGAAAAAAATGCTGGAATGAAATGTCTTATGTACCAGTTTTTTCTCTTTGCCGTCTTGCTATATAAGGGCTTTCATCCATGGCCAGGATAATGACAAATTCGCCATTTTATAGCATATAACTTTACTTTAATTTAATATTTTGGACTAAGACGGTTATATTCTGTAAAAAACAACAGGATTTTTTAAAATAACTCAGATAAATCTATGTAGTTTATGTTATTTATGATTTCAAGAAGCCAGGAAAATGACAGCATAAAAGCCTACTGAACTTGAAAAATTTTTTGAAATAGATTTTAAACCAGAAAATTGGTTCTTTATTCATATAACAAGACATGTTTTTATAGGAGGGTATCTAATCAATCTATTAACATAAGATATTACATGCTGGCTCTAATTATTTTGGTTATAAACCACTCATGGGTGAAAGCCCTTATATGGCAAGACGGAAAAGAGAAAAAACTGGTACGTAAGACATTTCATTCCAGCATTTTTTTCGAAAAAAGTAAAATATCTGTAACTATCAAGATTTCTTTTAAAATTTTAGCATATATATAAAATTGCTACTTTTCGTAGATTAAGTAGATATTGTTGAAAAATTTAAAAAATGAATAAGTAAACTCCTCCCCAAAACTAGCTATAGCTGAGATGGTTTCACTACCAGCCTTTCCTATTTTCCGTCTCGCTTTCACCCCTGAAACCACTAAATAAAAGTAGCCAGGAAAATGACAGATTTTCTTGGGACAAACAAATTATTTACAGCAAAAATTATTTTAAACGAAGTTTTTGTAAATAATACCCTCTGCGTATATTCTAGGAAATGCTTACAACGGTTGAGATTAAAAAAATTAGATATTGAAAAGTTTATGGGAAGTTTTGAAGTTAGTTATTATTGGAAACATTGTTTGGGACATGCCAGGAAAATGACATTTTGAAGTTCAATAAAATTTTTTAACTATACAAAACAGTCATTGCTGGTGCGGAGTAATTTTAAAATGTTAACAGCAATGCTATTTATTAATTTTTTAAAAAAAATTCTTTTAGTATAATAGTATTAGATCTTGGAGCTACGGACAGTGAATTGTCATATTTCGTGAGAATCACCCATATATATATATATATATATATATATATATATATATATATATATATATATATATATATATATATATATATATATATATATTATTTATTTATATATATATATATATATATATATATATATATATATATATATATATATATATATATATATATATATATATATATATATATATATATATATATATATATATTTATATATATATATATATATATTTATTTATATATATATATATATATATATATATATATATATATATATATATATATATATATATATATTTATTTATATATATATATATATATATTATATATTATATATATATATAGAGTTTCTAATGAATTCTAAAGTTTCTAGGAGCATCTATTTAAACACCACTTTTAATGAAAGGAATAGAATTAAAAGAATATGTAGTAATATTTATTTATCCAAAAAACAAATCGATAAACTCTTTCAAAATTTGATAATAAACAATGCATACCCAACTAAAATAATAAATTCTATATAAAATCGTTGAGTTAATCGTATATTGTAGATATATTTACTATAAATTTTCTTTGTTAATTTATATAGTTTTCCCTAAAGCAAATCCATTTCGGGTAAATCCGTAGGCAAAATTATTTACTAAAAATTTATTTGTTAATTTGTATAATTTTTCCATGTGCAGATCCATTTCGGGCAAATCTGTGGTCAAAATTATTTGCTAAAAAATTCCATTGTTAATTTATTTAATTTTTCCATGTGCAAATCCATCTCGGGCAAATCCGTGGCTAAAATTACTTAATAAAAATATTTCTTTGTTAATTTATGTAATTTTTCCATGTGCAAATCCATTTCGGGCAAATCCGTGGCTAAAATTATTCTCTAAAAAGAGTTTTTTGTTAATTTATATAATTTTTCCATGTGCAAATCCATTTCGGGCAAATCCGTGGCTGAAATTATGTGCAAAACAGGCAATTCATGCTTCTTTCTCTTTTCCATTTTATACTTTTTTCTTAAATAAATATTTATTTTCTAAAATTATTTATAGTCAACTTTTTTAAATTATCCAGTATAATATTACCTTGCGGACATCCATTTTCGGGCCCATCCTTGGTAACTAACAAATCAAACGCACTTCAATAATGCAGCAAGAACGCACTTTAAAATATAACTCTTCTAGTTACGCTATCTCAATTTGCGCTTTTGTTTTCATATCTGGCAATCTTGTTACGAAAATATTTTAAATCATTCTTGAAAAATTTCCCGTTCATGAAAGTTCTTTTAATTTCGCTACTCGCTTTATAGATTATGTTTTATGTTCTATTCTGTTTTTTCTTTATATTTTACTTTCTGTTTTTACGTGTTATTTTTACTGATTGTGTTCTACTTTATTTGTTGTAATTTTTGTAAAAAATTTTTGAGTGCTCCTCACACTATTGTATTGATATATTTTGCTTTGGCTATATTAATACAATATTAGAAAGCATGAAAGCATTCTTTTTTGCAGCTATAATCGTGCGGGCTGATGAAGAAATTATATCTTTTTTTTTCTGGATTTTTTTAAAAATAATTCTATCCTTTTTTTTTTTTTTTTTTTTTTTTAGTAATTTTCTTTTTTTCCCTTTTTTCATTTGTCTGTAATTTTCCTTTGTTTAATCTCCTTTTTGAACTTATTAATGAGTTCAATTTACTTGCAGCTTATGCGCAATAAATGAAACTTATTGTTTTTCTTAATTTCTTCGTGTTATTTTTTATTTATTATGCTATATATATATATATATATATATATATATATATATACAAAAGCCACTTTTATAATAATTAAATTAAAAAATCAAAGTAAAAGCTAATAATGTTTCATTTTTGTGAAAAAAAGAAAGTGCTGATACCAGTTTTTAATTTTATCCAATTGGGTATGAATCTTCAATCAGAAAGAATTACACGTGTATAAAAAAAAAGATTTTACATTAAGTTTAACGTTTTAAGCTCCGACTTTTTCAATTAGTTTAAAGAAAATATAAAAACCTATTTTGATTATCAATAAACTAAATTTCTTTCTTTAAAAAAAAGAAAAAGAAAAAAAATCTGAAATATTATGCAACATCATAGCTTTAATTTTAACAGTAAAAAATATTGTCTATATTTACTGAATAGGTATCATGACTTAGTTATAAAACTATAAAAATCTAAAGCACCTGTTTTGAAGAAAAATAATTTTTTAAAGTTAAGTGTTTTGTCTATCATTTGCTTAAATTTAAAATTTAATCCTTGATACTTCATGCATTAAGTTGTGTCAAATTATAACATTTTAAAGTTAATGTTTAGTGACGTAATCACAAAACATTTATGTGAAACTTGAAATCGAACAATTCTATTAAAATTAATATAATAATTAATAACCGGATAAATCGATTTATCTTTTAATCGAAGATAAATCGAATAAAATAATGGAGCTATTTCCTTAAATACCTATGCTTAATTAAGCAACTTTTTGCATCAATTTTTCGAACGCGAATTTTCAACTATAATTTATTTTCTAAAACACGCAGTTTTTTTCAAAATAAAATATATATTAAAACTGTCATTTAACAGACGATCCAATTTTGAGTTAACGATTATCAATTTTGAGTTAACGTTTACCAATAACGATTAGTTCTACTCCGAAACTTCGTAATTTTGAACCCAATCCAGAAGATAAGGGAACTCCATGATCAAATATTGTGATTGTAGCAGGAAAATTCAAAAAAATATTTTAATTGGGCAGGAAGACAGTTACCGGAATGGGCAATTTGTCATTTTTAATTTTGTGACGCAGTGAAATTATATAAATTGTTAACCGAGTTTATGGTCAAAACGTAACTATGCTCCAAATCTAAGCGATATCCGATTTTAAAGAATGCTGCTTTCTCTCCCACAAAGAGGTACAAGTTGGGCTCGTAGTGTTTAAGTTTTATAGCAAAAAATAAATATCCCCAAATGGAATTTTAATAAAAAATCATTTTAAAGTTATAGTTTTTATAGTTAAGCAACACTAATATAAACAAGCTAACCACACAGAGTAAATACCTTTTTTTTCCTTTAAAAAAATATAAAAAAAATGGGGACAAATAGTTTTTAAGACTATTGAAAATTATTTAATTCCACTTTAGTTTTGGAAATTAACCTCTTCGGGACGGGCAGGTCATATATGTATTCGTACGGAACCAGAATCAGAATTGAAATAAATAAAAAGTGGTAGCTTAAGTCTGGACAAGGCTTTTTTTATAATTTAGTCTTTCACTTTAATTCTAGTCATAATTCAGTCTTGTTTTTGCTTTCACTTTAATTCTAACAAATCTTATTAACACGTTCAAGCCGGGTGTTGCGCCTGAAAGCGGGACGGAAAAGAGAAAATACTAGTTGAGGTACTATTTCAATATTAGATAATATTCGGGAGGAGTTAATATATTCTCAACAATATCAATTCACTGTAAGGAAATTTACCGAGACGAAGAAGCAATTCAATATAAAAATTACATCCGTTAAAAACAATTGGTAGTTATGAATTTTTATTATTCCAAGAAAAAAACTAAAAAATGAAATTTATTTGTTACCAGTTTTTACTCCGGTGCGCTACCGGTGGTACGCGCCGGCCGATGAGACAATCTAGCGCGGGTCACCGGTGGCCCGAGCCGGCGTGAACGTGTTAATTTAAAGTTATTGAAATTTATTAAATAAGATCGCGTCACTTGTGAAGAAATGAGCGATTGGTCGAATATTAGAGTCTTCGCTAAGCATTTCTGATTTAAAACTTTTAAGTGAATATATTTTTTTCAGTTTGATATCGGAAGGACATTTAAAAGTTAGACCTTAGACAGTACTCTCTAAGTACAGAGGCCAGCAAACCAAAACTTTCAACGATTTTGTAACATTCCTATCATTTTAAAAGCCTCACCACGGAAGAAGCTGGATTGGGTTGAGTGAAGTAGAGGAACTTTGCTATTCGCCTTTATCCTCTGTGCTTTGAGGGGAATTGAGTTTTTGATGAAAAAGTGAAAGTGCAAGATAATCAGTTTTCGGAGAATTTAAAATCCAAAATTTTGTGGTTCCAATACACGGGTGAAAGCCCTTTTATAGCAAGACGGAAAAGAGAAAAACCTGGTACGTAAGACATTTCATTCCAGCATTTTTTACGAAAAAAATAAAATATCTGTAACTATCAAGATTTCTTATAAAGTTTTAGCATATATATAAAACTGCTTCTTTTCGAAGATAAAGTAAATATTGCTGAATAATTTAAAAAAAAGAATAAGAAAACTCCTCCCCAAAACTAGCTATAACTGAAAAGGTTTCACTTCCAGCCTTTCCTATTTTCCGTCTCGCTTTCACCCCTGCGGGCAGGTCATATATGTATTCGTACGGAACCAGAATCAGAATTGAAATAAATAAAAAGTGGTAGCTTAAGTTTGGACAAGGCTTTTTTTATAATTTAACAGTCTTGTTTTTGCTTTCACTTTAATTCTAACAAATCTTATTAACACGTTCACGCCGGGTGTTGCCCCTGAAAGCGGGACACGGAAAAGAGAAAATACTGGTTGAAGTACTATTTCAATATTAGATAATATTCGGAAGGAGTTAATATATTCTCAACAATATCAATTCACTGTAAGGAAATTTACCGAGGCGAAGAAGCAATTCAATATAAAAATTACATCCGTTAAAAACAATTGGTAGTTATGAATTTTTATTATTCCCAGAAAAAAACTAAAAAATGAAATTTATTTGTTACCAGTTTTTACTCCGGTGCGCCGCCCGATTAGACAATCTAGCGTGACCCACCGGTGGGTCACCCTGGCGTGAACGTGTTAATGTTAGTTCAAAGTGTAACCATACAATTTTTGTTTGGAAGTAAGTAGTGATATATTATGTAAATCAAACTATTATTACTCCTCCCCCAAATAAACTGCTATATTTTGCCTACCAGTTTTTTTTTTACCCTGATTGTCGCCACCCTGAGAATGCATGCATGACTCGCCCGTTTTGAAGAGTTTAAACTGGGTAATTTTTTGGCTGATTGTGCCTCTAAAAAGAGAAAAACTTAATAGTAAAACTATTTCATATCTAACTTGTTTTCGGGAGAAGTACAGTAGGGGAGCGTGGGGTAGGACCAGGTAGTGGGAAGAAACCGGAAACTTGGATTGCGTCGAAATTATTCCAGTTATTTTGTGTACAAACTCAGAATTACATTTTACTAATCCAGAAAAACCTACCATATTCAAACGTCAACTCGTTAACTCTCTTTGTTCTAAAAATATCCTTTATTAATGTTCAGTTCTAAAAATTATTTGACTTCCGTGACGTCCAACTTATTTTAAATTTACTAGAGATTTATAACCTATCAAACAATTAAGATTGAGTCAAATAATAAAACTGTTCCATTTCGATAGATAAGGAAGACCGTGGTTGATCGATTGGTAAGCAAGATCTTGAACTATCAGATCTTGCCTATCCTTGATCAAGAGAGAAAGCGAGACTTAAAAGAGGAAGAGCTGGTAGTAAATTCAATAATAGCTAGTTTTTTTTTAATTTTATACATACCTCTTTTTCAACGGATTTGGGTTTTCGATCCCCAAAATACCACTGGAAAGTTTGATTAGGAGAGCAATTCAAAGTTTGGACCGTTTAATGTTAATTTTGCTTCTTGCGTAATTCGCATCATCTCGAGAACTTCTTAAACGATTAGAAAAACTTTTGCACATAGTTCTAAAATTTGTTTATCCAAAGAAAATTCCATACAAAAAATAAATTTTAGTAAACATTTAGTATTGTTTATTATTTTATTAAATAATTGTCGAAATAATTTTGAAGTGTAAGGTACACAATTTTTTACATCATTTTAAAGTACTCAATTGTAAATGGTAATATACAAAATTTGAGCAAAATCAGTTGACTAGTTTCTGAGAAATTAAATTTCAAAAGAATCAGATAATTAAAATTAGATTTTGCAGGAACTATTTTCAATTCTCTTTAAAAGCTCTCGAACTTTAGCGAAATAAGCAAAAATTAAAATTAACATTAAGGATTCCAAACATTGGAGCGCTCGCCGGACCAAAGTATTGGGAATATAATTCCCAGATTGCAGATAACCCCCATATATTAAGGAGTCAGAAATTCGAATCCGTCGAAAAAAAGGTATGTTTAAGGTAAAGGTTAAAAGGTAAGGTTATGCGAAGAAGTTTTTGTGCCAGATTTCGTAACTTAATATGTCGTCTGCTTTAATTAATTAGCATATTTGAGGTCACCTTCACGAACCAATGAGTCCTAGAATATGAAGATCCGATCATAAGATCAAAAGTTATTTAGGTTGGTCCATTTTTTTTTGCGCACTTTACTGTTTATGAACGATTTATTGTTCGCCCATAAATAATGAATATCTTGATTAAGTCTGACTGTTTCAAACTTCAACAGGCCTACCTATGTTACCAAGAGTTTAAACTTTTGACTTCCAGATTTTGCATCCCCGCTCTAATTATTTTTGTGATGTGTTACATCAGTGGCTCCCAAACGATGTTCCGTGTTAGAGTTAAATGAATTCCGATAGCTAGGACATTTTTAAACAGCATTTTTTTTTTTATAATTCTGAAACTTCTTATCATAATTGGATCTGATCAATTATCTACCATTTACTTAATACTTCTGTTGTATTTACGACGTTATTTAAAGAAGAATGCCAATAAAAAAGAAATGACCTATTTTTAAAAAACATGTAATTTTTCTAATAACATGGTATTGAATAAATTATGAAAAAATACATGCATTTATAAAAAAAATGCTTTAGTATTTCGCCTCGAGCTTTTTAAATCACAAATAAATTCGTTAATGCGGTATTATGCTCCCTTATAACTATTTTTGGCCTAGCATCTCATTTCAGCATTTTTGTGGCATTTTTTTTTAATGAAAACCATAATTTGTTTGTTTTATACTTATGCTTAGACATCAAAAACAAATTCAGTATTAGATTACATTCGGCTTCAGGGCTGCAAATTCAGTTTTATTAATTGAAAACATTTTATTTCTTCAAATAAATATTTTAAAAATAAAGCAGTCTTTTAATAATTAATACGTTTACAAACTGTCTTTATAAATTTAATAAAATCGGGGGGGGGGGGCACCTCCGAAAGAGGATTGATTATTTAGGGATCGGTAGATGAAAGAAATTGGGAATCTCCGTGATAGGTAATAGAAATTAGCAAAAATAAAAAAAAAATAAAAACTTTACCCACCATTTCCCAGAAAAAAATGTAAGATGTTGTAAGTTGAAAGAGCATTATGACATATTTCGAAATTAGTTTTTATGCAAGTTTTTCGCAAGCGAATATCAAAATAATAAAAAATAGACTAGAATTTCTTTCACAGAAAATTTATGCTATAGGCAATAAAAAAAAGCAAATAATTAAAACTAACGGTTTAAATTTCAGCCACCAGTGAGGTTTGAACTCACGACCCCTGGTTTACGAGACCAGTGCTCTAACCACTGAGCTATGGTGGCTTGCCAACTGCTTTCTCAAGTTACATGAAACAAATATTTCATAAAAATATAAGATGATGCGTTTATATGACTTTAGTTCCATAATTCTATTAATAAATCTGAAGAAGAATATTTCTTTCTCCTAAAATGTCAGCTGAAAACATTATAATTCTTGTTTTTCCTAAAAGAAATAAAAAAAATTTCATGATGGTAATAATTTTTATAGCATTTTCGAAGATGCTGCGAAGATGTAAAAGAATGTTTTCTACATTGTGTTTAATTGATTAGAATTGTCATAATAAAATAGCCGGCAGCAATCTGTAACCGTAAAGTTTACGGTAAATAATGTTTTTTTGCTTTACGGTTTGGAAACCGTTTACAATTAGTATGGGTAAAAAACTGTGAATACAAAACTACATGTTTTTTAACTATTTACAACTTGCATGGTTTCAAAACCGTAAAAAAAATAATTGGAGCTATAGTTTTCGTTCGGTATTACGCATGATGTGGTTTATCAAGAGAAAATATCATGGAGTCAACGCTGGGATTCGAACTCACGTTCTGTCAGTCATGAGATTCTTGTCTATATTATGTACCCAGCTGCAAGGAACTAGGTGGCTACATTAGGTGGGTGCGATAAAGTTTAGTTGTTTAATGTGAAAGTAGTTAATCAGAGTTTTTTCTCACAGTTAACATACCATCTTCTTAATGATTATTTGACTGTTTTGTTTAAAGATTGTAAAATAACAGTTAAACAAACTGTTATTTAACTATTTTTCCTTTTAATTTCTAAGAGGCTAGCCATGTGCAATAACTTTAGGAACTTGTCAAATGGTGGAATTAATTGACGAGTGAGTTTTTATAAAAATAAAAGAGTTGAGCGAACCTTTCTTTGGTTTAATGAGGAAATTTTTTACAAATGGTAGAATAAATGTTAAGAAAGCCTTTAAAAGATCTTATATTGTTATGAGTTATGATTTAATTTAACGATGAATCTTTCTTTTTCTTTTCAAAACTATTGTTTCTTTTTTTCTGTTTCTTTTTAAAACAATTTTGAATCTGTCACAGAAAAAAAAAGCAATCGATTGTTCAGACAATTTTTCTTTTTTTTTCGAAATGGTTTGAAAAGATTCTCTTATTTCAATTTGGTTAAAAATTAAGCGTACATTAAAAAAATAAAGGAAAACAATGTGAAGTTTAACATACATGTTGCCATAAATCACACAGCAACAATATTTTATAGATAATGTTTCTACTTTAACCATTGAAGAGATTCTATGATTACTCTTGATCAGTTGTAGGAAGTAGCGCGCAACAACTGCAAATAGGGAAACTACTGTAGTCGCTATTTTTTCCGTAATTTGTAGTGTAGTGTGTTGCTTTTTGAAAAATGCAGCGCAGTTAGTAGTGCGATATGAAAAAAAATAATAAAAAAAAGTAGTTTGTAGCGATTCCTGTCAACTACTTGTTAAAAGTAAGTTAAGTTAGTTAAGCATAGTAAGTAAGTTAGTTAAATCTATTAACAGGGTCGATCCTAACGCAACTAATTTTTTTAATTTGATGGGTTCAAATCTTTGCGGATCCGTCAATGGATGTAATGAAAATGACCCTTTAGCTGCTGCTGAGCGTTAATATAAATTACGTATTTAAAATCACGTTTAACTAATATTTAAACTAGCCATTACGAAAAATAGATAATTAATCATTTTGGTCAAAGTGTTTGATAGTTTCGCATTTCTTAAGTTAAATATTCACTGCCGAAAAAGTTGAAGGTTAAATGAACAAATTGTTGTTGTAGTTCATTTACATCACACTAGAGCTGCACAATGGGCTATTGGCGACTGTCTAGGAAACATCCCTGAGGATGATCTGGAAAATGTCGTCACAAATTTGATCCTCTGCACAAGGGATGGTACCTCCGCTTCGGCAGCCCGACGACCTGCACGCGTAGTCGAGCACTTTACGGTAGAACAGTTTACCGAGGACCCATACCGTACACCCTTGGTCCCTACGCAGACTAATATCAGGGGTCACCCACCCGCACACTGACCACAGCCAGTGATGCTTGACTTCAGTGATATGCTGGGAACCGTGTATTAAGAATCAGTCCATTGCGGGACATGAACAAATACGAAAAAAAAAATTAATAGCAAATTGGCTCACATAAACGTGAATTAACATTTCTTAATAATTCCCTTATATTTAATGAAAGCCAACTTATTTCTTATTTAAAACAATTTTGAACATAGGTGTAGAACGTCCAACGAAATTCGTCTGCTTAAAGTAGTGAGGTAATCATTAAATTCCAAAGTAGTTTGTAGTCACTGCACTTGAAAACAAGTAGTTGTAGTTAACTACATTTGTAACAAAGTGGTTGCAGTTGTAGTAAACTACACAAACAATGTAGTTTTTCCGGGCACAGTTCTTGATCTCATGCCTGAATGCATATCCTGAAAGATGCAAAATTTGACAAACGTTGATGGAAAGCAATTAGATCTAGGTTAATTACACCCTCATACATAGATATTCTTTTTTCTAAAAGATGCAATACTTTTTTTTTTGGAATCAATAGATAATAAAAATCAATAGGTAAATATTAATGATAATAGATTTTGCAGCATGCGTGTTGTACGCCAAAAAAGTTCTTAAGTTTGATAATGAAAAACCCAAATGTTATTTCAATCAGAGCAAGTTTAAAAAAAAAGTGTATTGTGCAGCGTTTCCCAATTTTTCTCGGCAGCTGAACTCTAAATGACAGAGCTCATTTTGGCGAAACCCCGACTTTGCAGCGTTCATTAGAAGCTAAGATTATGCTAATTAAAAAATATTACAAATTAATTTAGGTATATTTTAATTTGAAGAATAAATATTGTTTAATGTTTCATGAGTTATAGTTCTAGAATAAATTAGAATGTCAGTTCATTGAATTCATAGGTCTGAAGCGGCTTCTAATACATAATTTGTTTTTAGCGTTTGCTTATGCTGAAATTGAAAAAAAAAAAGAACCTGAATTTTGTTAGTTGTCAGAGTCTCTGTGGCTCAAAGGATAGAGCGTTCGCCCCTTCCCACTAAATAAGGCGTACCTGGTTCGAATCCCGGTAATGGTTAGTCGATATGAATTCTGCCCCTAGCTCACACGGATCCCAGTGTGGATGTAAATATCATTAATGGTAGATCACGGTTTAGATTCCTCTTAAAATTGGTCTAACCATGGCATGTTTTCGTGGTTTTCCATGCAACGCAAATCCGGTCCTCCGAGAAGGCGAGATTTTGATCAAAATTCTGATCAAAACTTATTTAACAATTTGAACAGATGTTTGCATATTCAGTTACTAGGTTTTGTCAAATCAATAATAATTTTCTTCTTTGCGAATAAAGCTAAGCTCGAATTGTGCAACTCTTCAAATGGTCAACTTCAAATAAAAATATTACAGTCTCATCTGTAAAAGAAAAAGAGAAGTCGATATCAGATTTCTCTTTTTTTTTAAATTGTTAAAATTTACTCACAAATACATTTTTAAGATAACAGTTTAATTTTTAGAGATTGGGCTGGTGACAGTTCTCGTAAAGAAAATTTTTTTCTTTTCAACAAAAAATCACATAGCGGCAGGGCTGAAAGTCTATATATATCAAGACGGAAAAGAGTAAAAACTGGCAACAAATAAATTTCATTTTAAATTTTTTTTCGGGCATAATAAAATATTCATAACTACCAAATTTTTTTAATTGATGCAATTTCTATATTTAATTGTTTCTTCCCCGCGAAAAATTAATAGCTGTGAATAGTTTATTGTTAAGAATAGATTTACTCCCTCCGAAAATTATCCAATTTTGAAATAATTCTGCTTCCAGTGTTTTCTCTTTTCCGTCTCGCTTTCAGGTCTGAATAGAGGCAGAGTTACAAATTGCTCCAGATGTTTAGAGAATGGTTGAAGACAGTTTTCATACAGATACAGAAATGCGTACTTGCTCCGTTTTGTAAGAAAGTATTTTCTTGTGGTAACGTAGCTTAAGTTGTTTTTAATTTAGTATTTTTCATTTTAAGTCATTTTTCCACCATTAATTATCAGAAATTCAAAGTAGGAAATGAAATGCAACTTTATAGAAACTAACTCGTGGTGACACTTTTAAAGCGTAGAGGCGCCAAATGTGAGGGATTCCACTAACACTAAATATTTAAAAAATAGCTAATAATAAAAACTTGCAGATTTCCGGTAAATTTTGCCAACTTTTTTAGAGGCTCAACACTTCTTCACTGTAGATTATTAAAACATAGCTCAAATCTCAGTACACTGTCGCGATGCGGCATTTACTGATTCGTCAGATTTTTGAGACTTATAAGGGGAAAATGTGCGAAGTGGGGGAGAAGGGTTGCCAAGCCAATTCTCACCAATACAAACGATATAAAAAAATATTTTACTTAATATGTATGCCTCAGAGCATCTATACAGGGCTGCAAACTCTCTACGCTTTTTGTGAAAATTTATTCTAGTGGCAGCTGGATTTATGTTTTAATATATTATTTTTTTATTTATTTAAACTTATTTTCCACACTTCTACATATAAGTGATTTAAAAACTCATAGGCAAAAATCACTTTGTTTCAGCTCTTTTCGCGGCGGGGCGTTTAAAATGTTGGCCAAATTACAAAAAAATTCGAAATCTTTGATTTTTATATGTCTACCACTCTGTTTAAAATTTTGAAATATATTTAAATATATATATATATATAATTAGAATGAATTATGTTTTTTGTATTGCGTTGAACATAAAAAGAAATTGTATAGACAATATCAAGAGATACCACAGCCACGTGATTGTCGGGTTTCATATATGAAGAACTAAGAGGGTGAACAGGTTAAGTTGATAGATTCATATATATATTAATATCCATTTCGTTAATACAGCTTAAATGACGCCAATGAGCAATATACTACTTGATTAGTTAGAATATTTCAGGGATTCTACCATCTTGTCTTGCTTTTGGATCTGAAAGGCGTGCGAAGAATTTAACATTCTTGCTGGAAACTATCAACTTGTTCACCTAGTTTGTTATGTGTGACTTAGCGCGCGAAGGTACTGAATCGGTGTGTAAACATAATAATCCAAGTTTGGTTGTAAAAGCACTTTACTCTTAGATTATTTTTCAAGAGCAACATTTATTTATAACATTACTTCAGATAATTTTCTAGTATTTAATATTATTTTATTAAAATAAAGAGTGGTACTTTGAAGTTTTGTAAAATCATTTTTGAAAGCAAAATTGTTGAAATAATGAAAAGAGGTTAGAATTTTAATTGTACGTTAAAATAACATATTGAATCATCAGAAGTTTAATTAGTTATAAGCAATTTTATGTTCAGCATCACACATTTTTAAAAATGTTATATTTTATGATATGTTTAATGAAATTCCGTGAAAATATTTAGCATAGCAGGTGAAGAGCCAAAAATAAACACCTTAATAACTTTCTATCTAATATTCGGATTTTCGTCAATCTTTATCGGATTAAGTCAATCTTAATATTAGGTTTACGGACGTTTCTTATATACCTATCTCTACAAACACGCGTTAATTTGACGCATAAATTAATACATATTATAACAGCACTTACAGAGATGCCAACTTGCTCCGGACAGCATATATATATTTTAAAGTGGTAGTTTATCAATTGTGATTCTTGGTTTAGTAAATTCAATTTAGTATATCCACCACTATTTCTAAATAATTCGTGGGTTTATATAATTCACCACTTTATATTTGCAAAGTTTACTTAGTAGTTATTTACCGTTTTTTTTTTAATAATTATTTTGGCGTGTCCGGAGCAGTTGACATCTCTGCACTTAGAAAGCAATGTAATTATATACTATAAGGAAAATATGAGATATAGATTTATGAAATATTCTAGTATTAATTTTTCCTCACTGGAACTAAGCAATTGAAACCTTCAAAATCTGACATCAATTGACATTCTGCGTTTGTTTGTTTTTTTATTGCATATCGGCAACAGTTGTTTATCGCTTGTTTTATTTGAGATAACGATAACGGATATCGGATCGAAGTATTGTCGGTACATTCCTATTTAATATTGATGCGATGTTTGCATGTTTAATGAAATTTTTTTCTAAATTACGATCGCGTCAAATTGACGCATATCCGTCGAGATAGGTAGGTACACCACAAAGAGAATTTCATTATTTCAACGCTTTTGAAGAAAATAGACTTCGGTTTATATTTACATCGATCAATGGATGAAAGTCATTACAAGAGATAAAATAAAAATGCAGTTGGGTTTTGTAATTTTCCTTATAAAACTCGAAATGCGTCAAAATGACGCGTCCCGTAAACCTAGTGTTAATGGCTCAAAAGATTGACATGGAATGAACTTATTAATTTTTACACGGACTGTATTTTAATTTACGAAGAAAGAAAAAAAAACTGTTCTTCCCCGAAAAATGTTTTTTTTCCCCAACGGTTTAGTATTCTTGTCTATCAAAACGAAAGTTACAGCTTCCAAAAGTCTGAATAAATTTTTTAAGTAGAAGTAAAATTGATGCTGTGATTTTTTTTCCAATGGCCACCAGGGGCATGGCCTTTCGTCAATATAGGCATCTGAAGAACAGATTTGTTGGCCATTCTTTCAGGGACACCCTATTAGGTGGGCCAACGTTACTCCCACTGAAGGACAGATAGTACAGAGAATGAAAGAACATCCATGCCTTGCCCTGGATTTGAGCCCAGAGCCTTTCTGATGCAAGACCAGTTCCCTGACGCCTACACAGGCTGGTCCACGTTCTGTAAATTATATTCCTTGTTGTTGAATATTCATTATTGTTGAATATTATATGCATTGTAGTGGTTGCAAAATTATTAAAACTGCAAATTGAATATTTTTGGGAGTGACTGTTTTCCCTGGAAGAGTAGTATGCACATAGATGCCAACACCTAAACGTATTATTAGCCCACTATACTTTTTTTTTAAAAAATTTAAATAATTGTAAATAAAATTTTAAATACTAAAATTTATTATCACTTTTTTAAAAGCTTTCCGTTTAAGTGGGAAATGTTGGCATATATAATTTGGTAACGAGGGAAATACAGCTATCAAAAATTTGGATTTCACACACAATACATAAGACTAGATTAGGCAATTTATAATAATTAACAATTATTTAATAATAGAGGAAAATATTGTAAATAATTTACTGAACTAATGGAAAGTGAAATTTTATCTTATTTCAAGTTATGTTTTTCTAATTGACAAAATCCAAAACTTGAAATTTAGATGGGACGCCAGTGTACCTTTTAGACATACTTTTTCTAGAGCTCTTATAACAAGTAAAAATAAACTTTGGTATTTTTTAAATATAAAAACTGTCTAATATTTTATTTAAAAGAAATCTGTTTGATTAATGGAATTATATTTGTATTAAAATATAAAACTAAAAAAAAGTAGTTAGAATTTTTTTATCATTCCTCATCAAAAATCTATTAATAGTTGACTTTGTAAGTTAAAGTAATTTCATTGATCAAGAACTGTAGATTTAACTGACAGCCAATAGTGAAAATTTGGAAAGTTACTCTGTTTCGATGTGAGCCGTGTTCAAAAGATTTTATTTTTTAAGCAGGAAAAGAAACACAAAAAAGACTTAACTGTAAATTATTAAAATGCTAAGTAAATTTTATTTTACTCGTTTTGACCTAAATTAATACAAAACAGTGAGAAAAAACGATGAAAAATATGTTTAATAAAAATTATGGATCAAAGGGTTCATTTGTACGACTGGTGTGAAAATGCCATTACTCAAAAACTGTTCACACAGTTTCATTCGAATTTTGGACTTTTTTTCCTTTAGAAATAAATAAGAAACGCTGACTCTTTAAACTTTTTCATAGTTGGGAGAAGAAAAAAACAAAAAAAACACGAAACTCAATTGGAAACTTCATGTGTACTGTCATAGTAGGGGGACACAACAACGCTTAACAATAATTAATAACGAAAAGCGGCATTATTTATTTTTGTTTTTGCCAGTCATCGGAATCGAGAAAAAGAAAGAATTAACGAAATAATTGTTTGGTGTAACGATCTTTAATTCAATATTATTTAATAGTTAATTAATATCGTAACGCAGTGATTCTCAACCTGTGGGGCGCGACCCCTTAGGGGATCGCGAGCAAACTAGAGGGGAGGCACGAGAATATCCAAGGGAAAATATTATTTTGAAAAATTTATTAACTTACTAAAAGTGAAGAAAACAAAATACATTTCGACCTATTTAATAACTTATTAAAGTTAAACAACTAGCTAAATCAAAACTTAAAGTGGGTGAGACAAAGGTGGCTTTAAGGTTTTTTCTTAATTTTCTGGTTGGCTAAATTTTTTTTTTTTTTGGTACACCTATTTCTATCACGTATACTTTTAATTGTAAAATAAAATTTCATTTATTTTTATAGTACAATTTCAAAATTTTAGCTTTTGCGCCTAAGGTGGTCCACAGGTTCCAAAGGTGGCTTATATATTGAAATCACTTTTTCACTTACTCATATCATCTTTAGAAAAGACACTTGGACAGAAAAACGTCTTCTAAAACACTTTAAGTGCTTTGCTGGTTGGGACAAGTTTCCCGACTTTAAAAAAGATATTTGTTTTTAGAGTGTATAATTTTTTTTATATATCATTTACATTGATACTTCTTGAGTAACGTCACTAGCGATTCTTTATAGTTAACTCATTAGAATAATTCAAGAATAACTGAGTTAATTCTTTCAAAAGAGTTAACTAACCATAACTAGTAAGTAAGAGTTAACTAACCTAACTCCATAACTAGTATAAAAATACCCAAAAAATGCTCAAATTCGTAAGAAAATACCAAAACCGACCACAAAAACAAACAAAACAAAATTTTAAATTTACCCCGCTTTTAATGACTTTATCTGTTCACCGCCCGCTTGGCAAGATGCCAGATGTCATTTCTCGCCAACGTTAGCTCGCTTTTACTTTTGCTTTGGCAGTCAATTAAAAATAATTTAAAAACAGAATCCAAAATACTCAATATATTGTGAGCGGGGGGGGGGGATGAAAATTATGATTGAAAACTTGCCGCGAATACTGAAAGGTTGAGAAACGCTGGCGTAACGTTCTGAATATTTACAATGTTCAAAGGTTGAAATTTGCTGGAATTTGCTGGAAACCACTCTGTAAATTTACAATATAAAGTTTGCTTCCACTTTGTTTTCAAAATGTACAGTGCGTAAGAAAATAAGCGGACCACCCTGAATAACTTTTTATCTAATGGTCAGAACTCTACGTTCTACGACTCAATCATAATAGTTTGAGAGGGTGACTTCAAATATACTAATTAATTAATGCAGACGAAGTTACGTAATCAGAAGCAAAACGTTCTTTTTCTAAATAAACATATCCTTTTTTTCGACGGATGTCTGCCTCCTAAATATAAGGGGTAGCACTAATCTTGGATATATAGCCCCTATAGTTTGGTCTGGACAGAAGACCAAAGTTTGAACCAATTAATGTTGATTTAACTTCTTGCGTAGAACACCATATTTCGAAAACTTTTTAAACGAATTGAAACATTTTTGTACACTATTATAAAATTTATTTTCCAAAAATAATCCCAAACAAAAAATAACTTATAGTAAATACTTATTTGTTATTATTTTTTTATTAATAATAGTTCAAAAAAGTTTTAATGATCATGCATACAAATTTTACATCATTTTAAAGAATGTAAGTTAACATTTTTTGATTGTGAATGTGTGAACATATGTTCATTAGATATAATGTTATATGTAGAAGAGCGTTTTTTATTATTATTATTTATTTATTGCGCACTGTACGCTAAAGAGGATAATAGTGCTATAAAATGTTTATGCATCGTGCTTTAAAATTAAAAGTAAATCATTCATGTCGAGTTATTACTAAGAAGCGAATTAAAATAACATTAAATCCAAGGTTTCATCATAAAACAACAATTTCTCCATAACAAATACTCTGTTCTAATCACGGTGAATAGGTCACTAGACCTTCAAGAATATTCACTAGACAATTTTTATTTATGTTTAAATGGTCATGAAAACGATAAGTGATTGGAAATATTTAGATATCTCTTTTTATCACGCGGTGGACTGCGTATTGTATTGCTACTTCGAAAAAAATATTATTTCCGCATGTTTTTAATTTTTTGCTAAACTATTCAAACTGTTTTAATAGCATCTAGACAAACAAATATTCAAAGTATTTATAACAGTTTAGTTTTTGAACGGATTGTTCTTCTTGTGGAGTTTTAAATTTCGAAAATGAAGTTCCAATGTCAGTTAATTAATCAAAGTAAGTTAAGTTTTATTTTAAGCTATTTAACTAAGTTACTAAAATATATCGAATTAGGTATATAAAATGTGTTTACTAGTAAAATTTAAGTAAGTGTAGATGGTCTAATAACTATACGTGATGGAAAATAATTAGATATCCTCTTTATTACATCAACGATTCAGTAGTGTATTGCTGCTATTAAGAACTTGGGAAATTTATATATGACTTGAAAAAAATAAATGAGTGGTAACAGAGATTTTCAGGACTACTAATAAATGCCTAAATTTTTCTTTCGTTTGTGATTTACGAAATAATTCACGATTTATTTTCTGCAACCACTTATATTTCCTTTAAATTTAATATTTATTGAATTCTTAAAACATCTAGATAAATATTATTTTCGTTACCACGTTAAAAATTTTGTAGACCATAGAAAAACCTGTAAATATGAAATTCCAATATCAGATCATTAATCAAGTAAGTGAAATGTTATTTTAAACTGCTTTAAATAAGTTACTAAAACATATCAAATTTTATTTATATCAGTTTTAAATGTATATACTAGTATAAAACTTCGCACAAGTAAATAAGTTTAAACGTTTATAAAAGTTTCACATATAACCACAGATTTGCATGAAAAATTTAAGTCAAATTTATGAAAACTTTGTATTTAACCCCTTAACGCACATATGTTTTGAAAAAACCCGGCCCAAAAAAAAGCAATTTTTTTATGTAAATAAACACACTTCAGGACCAGGGGTGAAAGCGAGACGGAAAATAGGAAAGGCTGGTAGTGAAATCTTTTCAGTTTTAGCTAGTTTTGGGAAGGAGTTTACTTATTCTTTTTTTAAATTATTCAGCAATATCTACTTTATCTTCGAAAAGAAGCAGTTTTATATATATGCTAAAATTTTATAAGAAATCTTGATAGTTACAGATATTTTATTTTTTTCGTAAAAAATGCTGGAATGAAATGTCTTACGTACCAGGTTTTTCTCTTTTCCGTTGAAACCTTATGATTGATTTGCGTATCAATAACGATTGTGAAATTTTGTGTGAATATTTGCTCTTTCCAGTATAATTTAAGTCATAAAGAAAAAAATAAATACTATTAATCTGACAAAACAACTTATTAACCCTTTAATAGCTAAATAGTTATTTTTCGGTGATGTAAAATGTTTCTTTGCAACAAAAATCGATTGTACAGTCAGTAGAAAAAAATACGGATCAGTATTTTAACTTTTGAATGGGTGGATTTTTATTCTGAATAGTGCTTAAGTCTTGGCGGTATATTCTTATTATGGCCAAAATACAAATTTTTTTCTGGAAAAAACATATCTTTTAATCATTGGATTAGGATTTATCACCCTCAAAATAGGAGGTAGATAAAGGTTTGATTAGCTGACCTTTTTAATTTAATCGCTGTAATGGTTCAAAAATTATTTACTCTAACGTTGTTTTAATTTGCAACACGTTTCTTTTCATATCTTTTAAATTATTGGTTAAACTAAGAATAATTAATATTGGTTAAACATACAGTAATTCATGAACAATTATAAGCCATCTGTTTAAAGTCAAATATGTAAGATAATTGGTAATTTTTATGTATTAAATGTTTTAATGAATAAATTTGTTGGCAATGAAAAAAATTTGGAAATGTTAGGAGTAAAAAACTTTATTCAGAAATTTTCAGAATTTATTCACTTTAAATCTAGATTTTCATTCAATTTTATAAAAAAAAAAAAATAAATAAAAAAATGACTTCAGAAAACTTTCTTAAATAATTAATTTTAGAATGGTATTGAATTGACCCCCCGATTTGATATAATGTCACTGAATTACAAAACTGTATGTCATTTTATAACTGTCGTAAATAGTCTACCCAGTTTTGGGCTTACGACTTGGGTTCAGCATTGTAGCTTTGTAATTTTGAACCCAATCCAAAAAAACAAGGCAACTCCTGGATTGGGAGAAATTTATTGTCTTCGTGGAGGACGTTTTGATGGAACTAACCCGCATTTGCGTTACACAGAGAAGAAAACCACGAAAAACCCCCGAGGTCAGCCTAACAGCAAGAGGACACTAAACCATGATCCGTCTACCACTCAAGACATTTTAAGTCAGCAATGTGGTCGGTGGGAGCCGGGTGCGTTATTCGTATCTACCATTCATTGCAGGGATTCGAACCCTGGTCTCCTCATTCGGAGGAAAATGCTCTATTTCTCGAGCCACTACGACTGACTATACGTTGTTTAAAATTATAAGCTATACAAGTTAACTAATAAATGAAAGAGTTAATTCTTTCTTTAATCATTTATAACGATGAAGTTACGAAACACCCTTATATTTTAGAATATTGTAGGTAGAAATATAAATTTCTTTTTTTCAAACATGCTTTCCTGTGTTGAGTGGCCTGACCGGTAACACTAATTGAATTAATGTGACTAATCATTAGAAATGTAAAATTGATTGCTTTTAAACATTTAGCAACCACTACCCTTTGAGCAACAACAATGTCGCTTCCTATAGAATGCACTGTCTAAAGTCGCAATGTCCTGCCTGACTAAAATTTTCATTCGAAATTCGACGCTAAAGAAAAGGGATAAATAGTGTATGTTATTTTTAAATTTACTCCCAACAATCGATAATGGTAATCTAGGACCAGATATATTAAAAAAAAATTGTCTTCAATTGTACTGATTCTTCTAAATTTTGCAGGATTCCGTTTTACAAACCAAGCTTTTATTTTATAACTGTCGTTTAACAACTGACCCAATTATGATTTTACGACTACTAATGTTCAACTCTGTAGCTTGTAATTTTGAACCCAATCTAAAAAACAAGAAAACTCCTGGATCAAGTATTTGGAGAAATTTGCCTTTGTGGATGACTTTTGGATGGAACTATCCAGCTTTTGTGTCACATGGAGAGGAAGCCACGAAAACCTAACATGGTCAGCCCAATGACAAGTGGTTACTAATACATCATTCGTCTACCACAGAGGATACTTTACGTCATAGCTGTGGTCGGCGTAAGCGGGAAGCGGAATTCGTATCGACCAGCAATCCCTGGAATTCGACCGCGGGTCACCTCAACGGGAAGCAAGTGGTCTTCTGAAATAAAACGGCTCACAAACCTAGATTAGGTAAAATTGTTAAACGGTGGATCGATTAAAATTTTTACTATAAAATTCAAGGAGAGCCGTAAACTCAAGAGATAGCCTTCCAATGAGGTGAACCTGGATCTCAGTGCTGATGTAAATTATTCTCAGTGGTAGTGGATCATGGGTAAGAGTTCCCTAGCCGTTAGGCTTACTGTGGGAGGTTTTCCTCTCCAAGTAACGCAAACGCGGAATAGTCCTATCACAAAGTCCTTCACGAAGGTAAACTTCTCCAAATACTTGATCTAAGAGTTCTCTTGTCTCCTGGATTTGGTTCAAAATTACAATGCAATGCAATTAAAAATTGGTAGTTGTAAACTCAAAATTCGCTGTTCAATGACGTTTTTAAAATAAAATATAAATTCTATGTGCCCTGGTGACTTATTCACATTATCTTGGTTAAGCAAAACATTTAAGAATAAAATATTTACAAAAGACTCGTTAATATAAGTTTTTTTTTCTTAAGATACCGTTTTCCGGGAACTATTTAATACAATTTGGCTCCAATTTTGTATTTTGTCAAATAAAATTAGATTCTTTAAAATGATGCAAAAAAAAAAAAAAAAAAAAAAAAGCAAAAAAAAAATTATACAATACAATTTAAAAATTTTCAGACTATTATTAAATAAAATAATTAAAAATAATAAATATTCCCTATTATTTATTTTTTGCATGAAATCATCTTTGGATAAACGAGTCTTATAATTGTAGTGCAAAAATTTTTAATTCCCTAAAACAATTTTCGAGATATGGCGAATTACGTAAAAGGTAAAATTAACATTAAGGGGTAAAAAAAATAGTGATCGCTTTTCGGACCAAAATATTAGGACCATTTTCTCCAGATGAAGTCTACCCCCTATAGCTTGGGATTAAAAAAGAAAAGAAAAGGAGAAAAAACGAATATAAGATAAGGAATATTTATTCAGAGAAGGTACGTTTTTCTGTCCGATTTCATAACTTATAATATCATCTGCATTAATTATTTAGCATATCTAAGGTTAACCTTTCGAACCATAAAGATTGAGTTCTAGGACATGAAGATCCTATTATTAGATCAAACGTTATTCAAGTACTTATTTACTTATTATTTTTTTGGCTACTTGTATTTCGTAGTACTTGTTAGCAAGTCCTTGATTTTTCATTTTTTTTAAATTGAAATTCTAAATATACGTAGTGTTTTACTTTAGCGTGATAGCCTTCTAATTTGCATTTTGTCACTTTAACCTACATGTTTACTGACCTTAAACCCGTTACTGTTGATAATCATATGCACGTGCAGGAAGGATAAAGTTATAACATATTCTAGAAGAAAAAACTTATCTAGATTATTTTAAACTTTCGGTATTAGATAATTGAAGGAATTTTCAAATCTTATTATTCAATGATTTATTCTGCCAATATCACTCAATGTTTTTGTTGTGATTCTAATTTACACATTTTAAAATAATGAAAACATTTTTCTCCATTAAAATTAAAACTACTTTAAATCAAGTATAATAAAATTAATTTTATTTAAACTTTCGAAGTTCAGAAATTTTAAAATAAGTTTATTTTTTAAAAAAAAAATCTCATGACTCGATAAATTAATCGAGCGATATTACTCAAACTTCGCACTTTGTGATTAAAAGTTACATATTTCAAAATAACGTCAACAATTGTCTAGCTTATAATTCAAATCTTTTCAATCGTTATTAATTTAAGTAATAATATTAATTAACAATTATAAAAGAAAATTTTGTACATTAATTTATCTCGTATAAACAAGTTTGTTTCAAAATTGTGAGCAAGATGTGTTTGATTAACTATAAATCACTAACAACAGCAATCAGACACAAAAGAATAAAATTCTTCTAGAATAATTTATTTTGTGACTGATTTCTTAGAATAAAATATCGGCACATATTAACTATTTAGCGTTAAAGTCCTATAACAATCAGAATTTTTGATTGAGATTAAAAACTATTTTAACTTTGTTATTAATGTATGTTATGTAAATATGTAAAATGAAAAAGAAAGAAAAAAAAGAGAACGCTGCTCCGAAACGTTTTTTATTTTTATTACTCAGACTGTCACGCGAAAATTTAAAAAGAAAATTTGTTAAAAAATAAGCATTTTTTTATGTCTCTAAAGAGGCTTAGTATATATTCTATAAAGTTATAAAACTTATTGAATGTTTAGAATATAAAAAAAAATCCTCCAAAAATCCACGATTTGGTAGTTAAAGTAATAAAATAAATCGCATTTAATTAAGTAAAATGCAACAAACCATGTTTATATAGTTTTTTTTTGCTTTCATATCTAGTGATATTTTTTTCAAGAATATAAATCACAGACTTAATTATTGTTGCCAATATTCTGTAAAAATTTGAAAATTATCGACTAAAAATTGCGGTTTCTTGTTTTTAACGTCCAGTGGTCTTGTGCAGGAAACAGGTATTTCATTTTATTTTATAACCGTCGTTGAACAGCCGACCCAATTCGGGGCTTACGATACTTTGTCGCCTTGCAATTTCGAGCCCAATCCAGAAGACAAGGGAACTCCTGGATCAAGTATTGGGACTAATTTTTCTTCGACTAATTTCTAACCATCACCTCCTACATTAGAAAGCCTCAACACTGGCTTTTATAAGTAATCTGCGCAGATTATTTAATTACAATGAAATATTTTCTTCTTTTGTTTTGTTTCGTTTTACATAAACCATCTATTAAGCAAAACATAGATTACGTAAACCAACTATATTCTGAAATAAATAATCCCAAGAAACTAAAGCGATAAGATATTACTTGATAAAAATCTTCATTTGCTTCAAAATCTTAAAAATTGGAGATAGCAGTAAGTTTCTTGGTATTATTTAACAGTCGATATGTTTTTAGCTCTCAAAAATAGACACCCATTTTCAGGACTTGCCAGAGGTGAATGCGGACAAACAAAAATGATTTGAAATATAAAACGCCAAGTTGAATTAAAAATGGAAATATAAAGATGAGAAACCAAACTAGAAAAGTCACAGTAGCCGAGAAAGAAAATGATGAATAACAGAACAAAAAAAAAAAACACAATGTCTGAGAGGGGTAAATCAGGGTAAAACACAATTTCATGTGCTATGGAGTGATGGTGAGGAACTAATGTTGTTTAAAAATGGAATTAGCATTAATATGAATAAACCAAGATTCCAGTGTATCAAAATAAGCTGATGTGGCTAGGGATAAATAATTTTGTCTTTGTCGCTTCAAAAATATACAAATTGGAAGTGACAGTCAACAGGTTTCATTTCCCCCCTGTTTTCATTGTCTTTCTTTCTCGGCTACTATGTTTTCTTTCTAGTTTTGTTTCTTTCCCTTATTTTTCCATTTTGCGTTGGCAATTTTACGTTATATACTTCAAACTACTTTTGTGTCTTCTCATTCACGTCTGGAGAATCTTGAAAATGGGCGCCTATTTTTTGAGCGCTTGGAACATGTCGACTGTAAATTCAAATTTGTACTCTTTCAAAGCGAATAAAGTTTTTAATCAAGTTAAAGCAATAATCTTATAAGTTTTTATTTCTTTTTTTCTTGTTTCAGAATGGGAAAGTTTTTATTTTCCAAAAAGGTACATAGTTGCAATACTAGGATTTTTAGGAATATTTAATATTTTTACTATGAGAGTGAGCATGAGCATGAGTATAGTAGCCATGGTTAATCATACATATGACTCAACAATAAATAGTTCCTACAGTGAAACTGAAGAATGTCAGAATCTAGAGCACAGAAATACAGCGTTGAGTGAGGATAACTTGTATAAAGTAAGATTTTTTTTAGTTTGAAATTCTATTTAGGTCATTTATTAACATGCTATCAATATAATATGATGCATTTATGTAAACAATTTATTTCCTTTGCGATCAAAATCCTTTATCATCAAATTTTAAAACCCAATAATTAGAGAGAAATTTATAAATTTTATTGCACTTCGAATGCTTTCAGGTGTGCAGTATTGTCCAGTTTATTTTAAAATAAAGATGTACTGTTTAAAGCAAAGTATTCATAATTATTTTAACTCAAATGCGAAAGTTTAAAATTTTGCCTCCATTCCACTCATTGAATTCTATACCTGATAAAATTCTGGTGGGGGAGTGTTGTGACATAACTAAAACATCAATTCACTAAAATAAAATAAAAATACTAACTCGATTCAATCTTGAGGTACCTGGAGGCCGAGAATTGTCTCCCCACCGGTACATTAGAACTCATTTAGCACACCAATTCAGAGGCAGTATTAAAATCTTTTTGTTGTGATTGATTCTTTGTTTGGTAAATTTCACTTAATGTTTTTTTGTACACCACTAATGATAAATAAATTCAAAATTTATCTAAAACGCCACTTACATTAAGCATGCCTTCCAATTTCTGTGCACTTCAAAACAATTTTCCTAAGCTGTAGTAAAGCAACAAATAAATCACAAACTGCGGGAGGAAATATTCCTTATATTATGCTAGTACATCGGTGTCCAAATGGTGTACTGAGGATTTGTAGTACAGAGGAGCATAAAAAGTCATACTGATGCCATTTAAAAATTAGAAAAATTAAATTTCTTGAATCGATAATTAAATAGGAAAATAGAAAATGTCTTACACTTTAAATAGTTTTTATGCTTTTTTTAATTTCCATATGAGAAGAAAAAACTTGGTTCTCTTGTATTTGTGTTTGAAATAAATATCCTTTGATTTGAAACCAGGGTTTTTATTTTCAGGGTGAGAAATATAATTGGGATTCCACCGTCCAAGCCACCATACTAGGATCTTATTATTATGGTTACATATTGACTCAAATGCCCGCAGGTATTTTGGCTGAGAAGTTTGGCGCAAAATGGTTATTTGGAGGTGGACTATTTGTAACAGCTGTATTCTCTTTGTTAACTCCTGTATTTACAGCCTGGGGACCTGTCGTTCTCTGCACATTACGTGCTTTACAAGGACTGGCTGATGTAATTATAGTTTTTAATGATTTTTAACAATGAGTCCTTCAGTTTAAGTGTTTAAGGTTAAACGAAGGCACGTTTCTATAAGAATTATTTAAAAAAAGTAATGTCGTGATTAATAGCAAAAACTATTAATAGTGATACTTTACTCTCACAGGGCAGCTAACTTTCTACGCTTTTTGTAAAAATTAATTCTAACGGGAGCAAGGTTAATGCTTTAACTTATTATTTTAATTCATTTCATCTGATTTTTCGCACAACTGCATATAAAATATTTAAAAGTTCATATGTAACGACAAGTTGTTACAGCTCTAACGAGGTTCAGTTATATTAAAAATGCTGGTGAAATTACCAAAGATTCTGAGAGCTTTGGTTTTTAAATGTCCACCATTCTGTTAAATATTTTACAAAAAGCGCAGTAGTAGCAACGCCTCCTATAACTGAAAGCCTCCACACGGTTTTTTGTAGGTAGTTTAATCAGACCATTATGAAGGTAAACCAATTAGTTATAGAACCATTTAATATGATATCTATAAAGAATTAGAAAGTGGTAACAAATATATGTCTAAAAAAATTTTTAATTTATGAATATAATTGGTTTGTTTTATTTACTTGTCTACAACTACAGATTCAATTCTCAAATATATATCATAAATTTCTCTCAAGTGCTTTTAAAATAGAATTTGGGTTCATGCGCACAAGTGGTTCTGTGGGTTTAATTCACAAAGCAGAGTACGCTAAAAATGATGAAAACACAAGTAAACTGGAACACATCATTTATAACTTTAAATGTTAAACTTAAATTGTAAAATCGTAATGTTGAATAAATACATACAGAATCATCATCTACAATATTAATCCTATGACGGATATCAGGCCATCGGCCAAAGACTAAAAAGAAGGGTGCGCTGTTCATCCCTGCATGAAAGAATTGTTCGTTCTTTTATAGAACAAGGTGTATTATGTCACATTGATTGACTGATTATTTCTTGACTTCTCTTCTCTTCCATCCTGGAGACGAATCTGCAAAAGACTAAAACACTAAAGTTTATAACTGGAAATTACTTATTATTATTAACCTGTAATTATTACAGGTTCGCTTCTTAAATAATCTGCGCAGACTACTCATAAGAAACCGTGTGGAGGCTTGCTCTCCTCTGCCAAAATAATAATAATAATGATAATAAAATGTTGAGAAAGTTGCTTCTTTGCTTTTACCTTTTATTTTTCCACAAGCAAAGTGCCATAACCTCATCCTCATGTACAGACAGCAAGCTTAAGTTTTTGAGCAAGCTGCTTCTTATTATTTCCAATTATTTTAATTTTCTGGAGCAAAGAACTATTTATACAGCAAGTAACCGAATGGACAGGTGACCTCACAGTGTTAAAACAAACTTTAAAACAAATTCATGAGGGATGGGATAGGGAGCGGCTTAGATGCTCTGTTCCAAAGCACTATTATGACTATGCAGTAACCTTGTGCTGACACTCTAAACGAGTAAGCTTAATAGTCCTTATTCTACAAGTTTATTAAAGCTTTTGGAGTAAAGCGGAGTATTTGGCATCCCTGCGCAATATGTAAAATTTGATCCAACTAGTTTATTCAATACCTCCTACATCAGAAAGCCTCCACACTGTCTTTTATAAGTAGTCCGCGCAAACTATTTATAAAAAACTATTATTAAAAAGTGAACCAGTTGTGCGCATGAACCCAAAACCTTTTATAAAAGTTAATGAGAGAAATTTATTTGAGAATTGAATCTATAGTGGTTGACAAGTAAATAAAACAAACCAATTATATTCATAAACTAAACTAAACTTTTCTTATTTTAACTAGATTTTATATTAAATGACTCATTCGGAAAGTGGATATCCTCCACAGTGGTCTGATTGGACTACCTATAAAAAACCGTGTGGAGGCTTTCAGTTAAAGGTGGCGTTGGTTTATTCAAGAGAACAATAGAAATGTCAGAGTCTATTACAAAGCAACTTACGATAAAATAACAAAAAAATTTCTGCTGTATGCTTGTGTATACATGTTAGGAGGTTTCGGATAATCAGACGCCGGTTATTCAAAATTTTGCTGCATTTTTCAGTTATTATCATTTCAGGGAGTGACCATTCCTTCAATAAACCTGATCATAAGCACGTGGTCTCCAAAAAATGAAAGAAGTAGACTCTCAACTATAATATTCACTGGTGGACAAATAGGTATGGTTATTGCAATGCCCATAGCAGCACTGCTATGTAGTACAGATTTACTTGGAGGATGGCCATCAGTATTTTACGTCTTTGGTAATTATTCTTTTTTTTTCTTAATAAAAAAGTCTTAATCTAATACAAGGGTGTAACTGCTTAGCTTTTCGCAAAAAGCTCTATAACTTTTAGAAAAAGGTATAATTTCGCCATCATTTTAAATATTTCAGCACTGTTGCTTTTTATACATAGGCTTTGTATATTTGACCCGTAGATGTGGAAAAATATATTAAATTCAAATTTACTAAAGTAAAAATACTTAACCGTTTAAATGCTAATGTTTTATTTTTGAAACATACCCATAGCTGCCAACTTTTAGGCATTATGCGTGAAATTTTAATTTAAAGTGGTAGAGAAATGTATGCCTTTTATTTATTTTTTATATCTATATCTTTAATTTAAAAATTTTAACCCCAATTTTACATTCAAATAAATTAATAATGCATATGAAAGTATAGTAATCCAGACATACCAACTGCTCCAGATAAAACAAATATTTTAAGAAATGGCAGAGATCTGCAGACTCAAATTTGCAGATTTTTGCTTAATTCTACTGATTGCTTAAAAGTGTCAACACAGCTTAAGGGTTAAAAAGTGATATATCCTATGATCCTTTGAATTCTTTAGAAGTAGTAGTGAGTAAAAACAATAGCTGTCTAACCTAGCTCTCTAATCAGCTGTCTGGAGCAAGTTGGCATCTCTGCATACCTCTTTTTCAATAAGTCATATTTTGGTAACTCAAATAGTGTTTTCTTTCAGTTGAAAAAACACCTACTATCAACCAAAATACATTTTGTGATGTATTTCTTTTCTGAAATCAGTTTTTCTGAAGCCAGCGCTCTTTTAACATAACTATTAGCTAGCTGAAGAAAGTTTCGAATTAATTTATATGTAAATCTGCTATCAAGTTTTTCATAAAGGCACCTTTTTCATTAGCGCAAAAAAGAGTTCGGCAGTTAAACGGTTAATTTTCGTTTAAACTAGAAAATAATGTGTATAAAACAAAAAGGCTTCTCTGTTGATATGTAGACATCTTCATTCAAAAAATATTTCTTATGAGTCGAAAAAATTTATGTTCAAATAAATAAATCCAAGTTTTTTAACGTTTAAAGAATTAGCCATTTAAGTAGATCTAGGACCTAAGCATGAGTATACAAAATCTATGATTTATGTGGGTTCCCGTGGTCCTTGAAAAATTTTAGTAGTGGTTGTAAATTTCGGTAAATGCTAGAAAACAATGTTCTTCGGAAAACAATTATTTGCGGTGGTTGCACAGAAATTAAAAAAATCGACATTTGTTTTATTTTCGTGGCAACTATTTAAAACTTCCAAGGAAGCGGGAACCCGTATTATGTAGTTATGTTTTAAAGAGTTGGTAAACTGTATCTGATTTTTTAAAAAATTCTTTTCTCCACAATTATTACAGGCTTGTTAGCTACTACACATTTTGTAAAACATTTTATAAAGTGGTAGATATTTTAAAACCAAAGCTTACAGAATTTTTAGTAATTTTGCCAACATTTTAAAAGCCTCATCTCGATAGAGATGGAAAAAGTGGCGTTGCATATGAACTCTTAAATCTTTTATACATAGTTGTTTGGAAAATTAGCTTCAATAAATAAATGAGAGTGAATTAAAACATAAAATTAGATACCACTAGTATAAATTTTTACAACAAAAACACAGAAAGTTGGCAGCAGTGTTATTATTTTACTACCACTTTATTAAAACCCTTCCTAAACGGCGTACAAAGTGGGAGTAATTAATCCATTGCTGATTTCTAAATTTAATTACCAATAGATAATCTTTCAGGATCAATAACATGTTTGTGGTTTGGAATCTGGGCATTTTTAATCTTCGAAACACCCTCTGTGCATCCTAGCATTTCCAAAGAAGAATTGCTCTTAATCGAACAAAGTAAAGAAGAGGAGAAAACGATAAACGTAAGATGTCATTTTAATAGCTGATCAGGAAATTAACTACCGTAATTTTGTGCTGAGTCATTACCTCCAACATCAGAAAGCTTCCACACGGTTTTTTATAAGTAGTCTGCGCAGATTATTTAAAAAGCGAACAAGTTGTGTGCATGAACTCATATTCTATTTAAAAAGTAATTTAGAGAAATTTATCATATATATTTGAGAATTGAATCTATAGTGGTTGACAAGAGAATAAAACAAACCAATCATATTGATAAGTTAAACATTTTTTAGACATATATGTGCTACCACTTTCTAACTTTTAATAAATTTAGAATTAAATGGTGCTTTCACTAATTGGTAAACCTTCATAATGGTCTGATCGGACTACCCATAAAAAACCGTGTAGAGGCTTTCAGTTGTAGGAGGCGCTACAAATCACATTAGGTATTTAACTTTAAATTGCACGGGTATTATTACATTTTGTATTAAAAGGCTCTTTAGTAAACTTCATGGGGGTCCGATCAGACTATTTATAAGAAACCGGAAGGAGGCTCAGTTGCTAATCAAATCAGTTAAACGCCTAAACCGTTAAATATGTGACAAGGATATATATATATATATAATCAACTAAAAAGATTAAAAAAAGTAGTAGTTAAAAAAATTCAACCTAAAAGAAAATGAATGCAACTCAAACATGGAATAGTTTGCTACTTTGAAACGCGTAATATGAAAAATAAGAGTTACTTATATTTATTATTATTTTTTTTAAATATGAAATTGTTTATTTTACACAACATGAATAACATTTAATAAGTAGTGATAGTCGTATATTATTTGCTGCTTACGAAAAGCTGATAAAAATGAAATATTAATTTCACCAACTTAACATTTTTCCTGAAAGTTAACAGCCTTGTTACGGGAATCTCTTATTAAACTGATCTACAGTCAAAACGTTGTATGCTAATATAATTACATGCCTGTAAACTGTCAGGTTTACAGAAGTTTAATTTCACAGGACAGAAAAGTTTAACATTTATATAAAAAGGTGGCAACAGATTAGAAAAAGAAAGAGAACGCTTCGCTTTGAAATATATATTTCGCTGTTTATTACTGTTCATTAAAATATCTTCTCGCTTCTTAACACGTTGAATGCCATGGGGTTCACCGGTTACCGGCACAAAGTTTGTTCGTAGTGCCATAGGGGTCACCGGTGATTGGCGAAGCCAAGATTATTAGAAACACATAATTCGAGTTAATTTTTTAATATTATTATCGTTACTAAAATGTTTTGAAGAAATTATTGCAATATAGAACACACAAAAATTGCCTTATATACACAGAGATGCCAACTTGCTCTGGACAGCGAATATATATTTGCAAGTGGGAGTTTATTAATTGTGATTTAATAAATTCAATTTAGTAGATTTTTATCCACCACTATTTCTGAACACTTCGTAGGCTTATAAAATGTACCACTTTTTTCAAACAAGTCACGCTAAACCTTTAAAAAATACTAGCAAAATCTGCCAAATATTTTCAAATTTAATTTGCAGTTATTTACCGTTTGGCCAGATGAGAGAGCCATGTAAAATTAGCGTGGCATTCAACGTGTTAATTACATCTCATCTAAACTAAATTCCTTTTCTTTCAACCTTAACTTAAGTAACTACTACTCTTTTTGCTAAATGTTTTATAGAGTGGTAGACATCTAAAATTCAAAGCTGTCAGATAATTTTTTTAACATAATTAAAGTTTCCCCACGAGAAATGTTCGTTCGTTGTTGTAGAACTGGGCATCCGAGGCCTAAATGGCCCTTTTCCCATTCATCTTGAAACATCCCACGACGAGAGCATACGTAGGGGAGATGCGATGTAGGTTCGGAATAGAACCTGAAATGAGATAAAATGAAGAAAATCATCATAGTGAGGTATAGCAGACGTGATGGTGGGGCTCCACATCTACATCTTTTGGGCTGGGAACAAGGGGATGAGTAACCACGAGAATTTTGATTAATGTGGCGTTTATATGAACTTTGAAATCATTTATATGTATTGGTGAGACAAATAAAAATTTAAATGAATAAATAATACATTACAATATAAACTTAGGTACCTCTACAGTAAGTGTTTACAAAAAGCATAGAAAGTTGGCAGTCCTGAAATTACTCCTGTGTAACTAGTCGGAAATTTAGATACTTTAGAATAATGACAATTTTAAGCGAAATTGCATTCAATCCCCCCCTCTCCCTGCCCTAAGAAAACATACGGGAGTATAGAATATGATTTTTTTAATGCTCTAGGCTCGATGCAATGATAATAAATTAGTTCATACAATTTTTAAATATTTTCCTTTCAAATTAGATATATTTATGTATATTTTGAAAAAAGTTTTAAGAGTTATTTAAGTGTGATTTCATTTGGTGTTTAGAAATCAATGGCACTTTGGAAAAATATCTTCACATCTCTACCTATGTGGGCCCTAATTTTGGGTCACTGTGGACACAACTTTGGATTTATGATTCTTCTAATAGAAATGCCTACATTCCTTAGTACTGCTCTACACTATGATATGAAAACGGTAACACTATAAGGAGTTTTATGTTTATATTAATTTCTATGCATTAATATGAATACATAAATGTAAATTCTGAAATTTATATGATTAACTTTTGTCGTTTCTTATTCATCGATATTTTAATGTAGATTATAGATATATCATAGTTCAAAATAGATCAAGTCACAGTTTTAAATTTATCAGCATTACATTTTCAAAAAAATAAAAATTAACTGGACGTGACATTTTTTAATTATTTGAAAACTTATCGTTTTACATTTTTAATTTCCACAAAAATATATTTGTATTGAAAAATTTCCTTTAGATAATCCTTTTATTGGAATTTTAAATTTAAAAAAAAAAAAAAAATGACCTCCAAATACCAGGTTTTCACAGTCTTTCGACTTCAATAATCCCGTATTCTCTCTCTCTCTTTATATATATATATATATATATATATAGTATACTTTATCTCGAACTTCGATACCTTCAAAAGAAAACATTGTTAAATCAAAAAAATATTTTTTCCCTTGGCATTATATATCTACTTTATGTTAATTTGAATTCCAATGTTGGCGGGTTTCTTCTCATGACCATTTGAATTTTTTTCGAAATAAAAATTGAATTTTTCTGTGAAAATCACAATGTAAGCTATTTGTAAACCAATTCTTTTCCATTTAATGCATATTTATTTTTGTCTTACTCTTAGAAATAAAATTTTCATTGTTGTATTTAGAATCAATTATCATTACATACAAATTTATTAATAGTTATTACGTGTGTGTGGAATGTAGTAGACAGTGAGTTAACAGCTAAAGCTTTCGAAATGCTCAGCTATTTTGCCAATTGTTTAATAGTTTCACTGCAAAAAGGATTAAAAAAAAAAATGGATATTATTTAAATGTTTGATTCATTTGCATGTAATGAAGTTTGTGAGCAAAAAAATTTTAAATCAAATTTACTAAGTAAAGAATTAAGTTTACTAAATAAGTACATTAAAACATAGAACTATATGTACCAGTAGAAGAAGTTTTCCTATAATGTGTAATATGTTGCCAGCCCTGTAGATCGATTTATACTACAAAGATATATATTATTCTTCTGTTTTTTCTAAGAATGGAGTATTGTCATCCCTTCCTTTTGTTCTGCAAGCAGTTGGAGCCTGGATAGCATCTTACGTGGCTGACAAACTAAGAAAGTCTAACAAGATTTCTATAACAGCTATCAGAAAAATAATCAACTCTATAGGTAATTTAGAAATTTCTCATGTTTATAGATTATTATTATATTACAAACAAATTGCATAACTATATTGCAAATTTTAAATCAAATTGCGTAAATGTTAACATTTTGCTTAAGGTGAATCAGGTTGTAGCATAAAACGTGTTCCACGTGCTGTACCAGTCGTACAGAAAAGGTTAATATTGAGATGAAGTAACTTGTATAGATGCATTACATCCTACCATTACAGAAACTTTAATTAAATTTTAACAATTGTGTTAGTGATATATTAATTTAACCCTTTCCGGAACAGCATATTTCAAATGAAAATTTTTGTCATGCAGCATGCTAGTAGGTGTGACATTAGTTAGTGCATTATAAGTGAAGCGAAATACTAAATAATTATAAGTAAAGCGAATATTTCTTGTTTAACGCAGGAGTTCTCAAACGGTGCTACGAGGAACCATAGGTTCCCTCGTCGAGTTAGTTCTTCTAGATAGTACGAGTTAGAGTCATTTAGAGTTAGTAGAGTTACTTTGAGTTAGAATGAGTTAGTAATTTTTAAAGCATATGATGAGTTTTAAAACCTTTGATGACATTTAGACACAATAATTTATTTAAACCTTTATGAAAGTATTTAAGGTAAGATTCTAATGAAATAGAAATGGCAATTTTTTGAAGACAATGCAATATTTCTAATAACAAGATATTGAAACAAATTTAGAAAATTACAAGTATTTATAAGTATATTACAAGTATATATATTTCTTATCGCGCTTTTCAAAACAAAATAAAATAACTAAATTCTTTAATGAAGACAAATGCTTCTTTAATAACCATTTTCAATTTTTTTAGCAGCTCTGATGAGTTTTTATCTTGAAGTAAACCCCATAATTTTTATTTTTAGCTTAAGTATGCATGTTACTCTGAATGAACGAAATTGGTGAATGTTGACAATCACATAGTGACTTTGGTAAATGTCCGAAATATATACTAAGTCTAGTTAAGCGCCAATGTCCGGTATACATTTGTCCGGTACTCCGAACACTGATGTCTCTTTCAATCTACCCTCAGCAAATATTATAATATCGAATAAATTAATATCAAATCAGATTAGCAAATACTTCGGAAATTTACTAAAGCAACTATATGATTGTTGATATTTACCGGTGAAAGACGACATTCAGTTGATTTCGGTCATTTACGTCAACATATACGCCGAAAACGAATTCATAACAAGACTAGATATAGGACAAGAACTGCAAATTTAACTGTCAGATTTAAAACCTAATTTAAGATTATTAACAATAAAACGATGGAAAATCCCCATTTCTCTAATTAAATATTTTAAGTATAGTCTTTTATTGGTGAAAGCGTTCTCTATTATCTTAGTAGACTTTATTTAAATCGTCGGGGCTCCGTAGCTGAAAAAATTTTAGAACTACTGGTTTAAAAAATTCGTTCGTTCGTTATTTTAGAACTGGGCATGCATCTGAGGCCTAAATAGCCTTTATCCCATTTATCATGAAATATCCCAAAGAGAGATACATAGGAGAGCTGTATTGGTGGTTCGGAAAAGAACCTGAAATGCGATAAAATAATGAAAGGCATCATGAAAGATGTAACAGGCTTGATGGTGAGGCTCCTCATCTACGTCTTTAGGGCAGGGAGCAGGGAAATGAGTAGTGAGATGATTTTCTCGTCTTTCAAAAGTTCCTGAAATTCTTTGATGATCCTTAGAAACTTCACTGCACTGCTGGGGGCGTGGTTTAAAAAAATAATGGTTGTTAAATGTTTAAAAGCAATTTAGTTTTACATATCTAGTGGATTGTAACATTTGTTGAATTATTTTTGCCAGCCCTGCTACACTGAACCGAAATGGGTTAAATAATTGAAAATAAAATACTTGCATCCACCACTTCAAAGAAAATATTCAAACATATTTATTAAGGGTCAGATAGTTTAGGGGCAAAATTGTTTAAGTTGTGAGTAGGTTTTGTAGAAATTCTCTTGGTTAGGTATACAGCATCTTAAGAAAAATTAGACTGGAAAAATTACCCTGGGAAACAAATTTTTTGTTACGTTTATACAAGTAATTGATCTAACCTAATTAGTGTGTGACTATTTCAAAGCTCAATTTAGTTTAGTTCCTAAAGCTAAAATTTTTTAATTTCCTATTTTTTGCTCATTTTTTTAATGTACAAATGTATAAAGAACGTATAGGTTTATATATATGCATACTTGTTTGATTCTTTCAAAATAACCCATAGGACAAAAAAATATGACCTGAAAGTTTTGCAGCATGAACTGTATTGTATTATCCTCTTTTTTCTGTCACTCCCTACGTAACAGAAAGGTGGGACGCCCAGTATTCACTTGAGTGAATTTAAAAAAAAAAAATCCTGTTTCGGAACATACATTGTTCAAATTAATTAAAAGATATTCAGTTGTCAGTTGATCTTGCACATGGAGAATTGTTAAAGTGATTGATACACTATCGACATACGTAGTAGGCTATAAGAGATAATAATGCCATTTGTTTTGCAGAAAAAAACTGCATTTTATATAGCATTTGTGTAAAAAAGGAAGAAAACACATCTTGAGCATAAGAGTAAAGCAAATAAAAAAGGTGTTTCCTTAAAAGAAAATCGATTTTAGTAGGGCGTATGATTTCCCCGGACGGCCAGCAACGTTGAACACCTTTAAGGCATCGATTCAATAAAGTTATTAATGAAGAGCTATTAACCATGTCCGGATAGCACGCAAGCCAATCCATTCGTATTATTCCTTCCTCCAAAAGGAAGTCATTCACCAAGTTAGTACAATGTAGCCTGTAATTGTCGTCCATTAACATGAAGTCATCTCCAGTTGTTGCATTGTAAGAGGTTACAATAAGTGTCAGGACCTTAGCCCTATATCGGCGACCTGTCAGAGCTCCATTTCGAATGATGTAGAGATCGGTGCACCCATCATTGGAGATGTCAGAACAGACAATTACCCCCACCTCCAAATCGCACAATTTACTGCATGAACACAGAATTGTTTCTGCGCCTTCTGGGCGTTGATTCACTTTTAAGCTCTTGTCCAGATCTTCGGCCTGTATTTCCAGTCTCAAATATGCGGTTCCAGATCCTGGAAATCACACTTTGTGAAACTCCAAAGGCTTTTGCCACTTCAGCTTGTGTTTGACCCCCGCTGACCGACCAACAACTTTCCAAGCTTCTGATTCGGTTAAATGACTTCGTTGAGACATCGCACTCATCGAAACAACGCGCTTACGGTGTGTTGATCATTCTTTTCCGCTTAGTCTTACATTAAGGTGAAAGTCAAATCAAATTCGTTGCAGCTAAAGCGCCGTCTTCGAAGTCCAACTCAATTTGCAAACTGCTAAATTCGAAAATAAGAAAAATTTACATTTGTGACTCTCTTCTTTTTTATGGAACAAATAAAATTGCTTATACCGTTACGTCATACAAAACTTACAATATCCTTTAATTGTATTGGGCAGTGTATTATTAAATTGAATAAAAACTTTAGCTTGCAGAGACAAAATGACAGTAGAAAAGACGGAAATATACACGCTTCAATAAGGAAGACTTGGTTTAACTATCCAGGCTGGAGAGAAACGGACTTAAATAAAGTAATCAAGGAAGAGAGATGAGAAACATGTGTATGCCCATTTCTGTTCCTTTATTTTAGTGTTTTGCTTTAACCATACGTTGGGAAAAATATACCATATCCTCAATTACAGAATAGGTACAGAAATCTACTAACCCTAGGGTCATCTAACCATAAAAGGTTTAAAGCATAGTAAGAAAATCTGAGATAAATTGAAAAATAATTTTCAAACAATGTGTTTAAAAATTTATACAAGAAATGGTTATATAATTAGTTTTTCATACTTATATTGAGTTGAAAATACCTTTTATTTTATTAATTTGTTCATTAATTTCAGGTGCATTTGGTCCCGCTGTTTGCCTAATCGGTGTAACAGTATCTGGCTGCCAACCTGAACTTATCGTCGCTTTATTATGTATAGCAATGGCAGTAAATGGCTGTTGTTATGCTGGATATAATGTAACGCATGTTGACATGTGTCCTGAACTTGCTGGTAAGTTAAATATATCCTTAAAACTGTTTAATAATAAATTTTAACCGTAATTAACTGAAACGTTATAAAATTATTTTCAGTTATCTATAAGAGAAAAGGAGACTAATTCAGTTGCATAGACTGATCTCAGTTTTATTTGTTTAATTTTTCCGCCAAGTGCGCTATTTTCAAAGGTTGGGAAAACGACCTATTATAATGATAAACATAATTAATTTAGAAAAATGTAAATATTATTGAGTTCACTAATTTTTTAAATGACACGAGTTTGAGGAAGAAAAAAATACCCCTCGGTATCCGATTCATTAAAGAGCAACTGATTTCGGACATGTTTGAAAATAAGAAGGAAAAAGAGAAAAACTGGCAATGAAACCTTTTTATTTACAGCTAATTTTCGTGAGGAGTAAAATAAGCTTTATATATTATTAACTAAAAATTATTACATTTTTCAGGAAAATGTCTTCTTGTGGTAACTAAGCATATAAATGATTAAAAAGTTTATATAAAAAGTGACTATATCCATTTAGTGATGAGGCAACGAAATTTTAATAAAATTACTAAAGACTTTGGGAAGCTCAGTTTTTAATTGTTTACCACTCTATGAAATATTTTTGAAAAAGCGTAGTTGACAGCCTAGTTCAAGAAATACGCTATCACAGTCGGAGTACCTCAGGGCAGCATTCTGGGACCGATTTTAAACATATTATACACTTATGATTTTCCTATAAACAAAGCCGATTATAATAGCATAACAGCCTATTACGCAGATGACACCGGTATTATTATTAAATCCAGAAACCCAAATCATGCTCTTCAAAAACTACAAGACCATATATATGAAATCGAAGACTGGTGCTTAAAATGGAAAACTGCAGTAAACGCTGGAAAATCACAAATATTAATTATACAAAAAAGAAGAATTAAAATACTTCCACAATTTCAACCAAAAATGTTCAATATACCAATACCAATAGTTAAAAAAGCAAATTATCTTGGCCTTATAATCAATAGCAAACTCACCTGGAATGATCATATCAAAAGCACAATAGATAAAGCAAATGCAGCTATAATAGCCATACAACCATTAATATATAATCAGAATATGTCACTTAAACTAAAGAAGCTACTATATACAGCAATGATCCGGCCAATACTCACCTATGCCTCACCTGCCTGGACAACGATACCTCAACATCTACTGAAGAAATTAAACCAATGCCAAAACAAGATCCTTAGAAAAATAACCAGTGCAAGATGGTTCATACGAAATACCAATATACATGCAGACCTCAAATACCAACTCTATCACAGCATATATACAAGCTAAACGCAGATTTTTTCGATAAAGCCATAGAATGTAAAACAGCAAATTTTAATGAAGTCTTTAAATTTGAAAATTATATCAAAGATAAAAACTACAGACCAATAGCTGCACATTTCACCTCCGACGCCTCATATCATAACTATGAAAACAAATAATATCATCAACCTTTCTGAAAATAACTTTTCCTCATGCTGATACAGTTCTGAACAACTCCAAAATCAAACAAACACTGTTTAGAGCAAGCTGCTTATTTTATTTTTGATTCCTTTTTAGTTATTCAAGCAAAGTGTTTGAAACATTCATAAAAGCAGCTCAACTGCCTGCTTACCTCAATGCTCAACCAAAACTGTGTTAAAATTCCAGATGAATGGGATAGGGGACGCTTCGCGGCCCAGGTGCTCAATAAAATAAAAACACTAGGACTAGGAAGAAATACGCTATACTTTCAAGTGATGGGAGGTACGATTTATATAAAAAGAAAACGGCAGAAGGTATTTGGTTAAAAGGAAGCTCCTAGTGTCAAGCCTCCACACGGTTTTTTCTAGATAGTCCGATGAGACCACTACGAAGGATATCCACTTTCCGAACGAGTTATTAAATACAAAATCTAGTTGAAATAAGAAAGCGGTAGCAAATATATGACTAAAAATTTGTTTTATTTATGAATATTACTGGTTTGCCTTATTCACTTGTCAACCACTACAAATTCAATTCTCAAATATATATGATAAATTGCAATCAATCACTTATCTAAAAGGTTTTGGGTTCATGCGCACAACTGGTTCACTTTTTAAACAGTCTACGCGGACTACTTATAGCAGACCGTGTGGAGGCTTTTTGATGTAGGAGGTGATGGTCAAGCTCCACATTTGCAGAAATACCAACTAGCTCCGCTTTGTAAAAAATATTTTTTAGTGATAGTGGATAATTTCAATTATTTTTAGTTCAGTATTTTTAATTTAAGAAAATTTTCCCTCAGTACAAATAAATTTCGAAACATTTACTAGCCAACTTTACTCATTTTGCGTAAAATTTTATTACCATATTTAAAGTGGTAGTAAAATGTATGATTTCTACATATTCCTTACATTTATAATGATTTTGTCCACCACTATTTTTAAAAAAATTAAGCATATATATAATATGTGATACCATTTGCAGAGATGCCAACTGCTCCGGACACGCCAAAATTATTAAATAAACGGTAAATAACTGCAAAGTAAATTATGCAAATATTTGGGTATTTTTGCTTGCTTTTTAAAATGTGTGGCACGACTTATTATCTATAAGAGGTGAATTATATAAGCCTACGAATTATTTAGAAAAAGTGGTGGATAAAAATCTACTAAACTAAATTTATAAAATCAAGAATCACAATTGATAAACTACCACTTTAAAATATATATTTGCTGTCCGGAGCAAGTTGGCATCTCTGCATTTGTGTGGTTATAACTCGAGTCAAATAAATAAATTAAAGCCCTTAAATGGGCTGTTCACTCAGATAACAAACTGATATAGTATAGGTTTTAAAGCTTTTGCAAGATACATCGTATGATTCTACTTAAATTATAATTCAATTTCCATTTTGCTACGACTTGGAAAATTTATCCTTGAAAGCATAAGATATTGGTAGGTGTATGCAAGTTGTATTTTATATAATAATTTGAATTTTCGATATGATGTGGCAGAAAAATTACTGAATTTGAAAAATCTTAAACTAAAATAACTTAAATTTTGTACCACTAGAATATTTGTTTTTTAAAAAAAGGATCAAGTTGGCAAACATCACATGAAATGCAATTTTATAGCATTTATCTCGTGGTCAAAATTATAAAGTGTAGTCGTAATTATCCTCCACGCATTTATTAAAACTTTTACAGAGCAGTAGACATCCTTACAGTTGTTATATGCTATTCCACATTAAGTTATAGTTGTTAATATTACTAAAATATATTTTGGTGAAAATAAATATCTTGTATATCCGAGCCAAATTTGAAGAATAAAATCTTTACATTCAGAGTATGCATCGGATTTTTAATAACTGTATCGGAATTTACACTAACTACTTCTATAAAATATGTATTTAAACTATTATCTGGAGTAAATTATTCTTAACCTCTTCGCTATGAGCGCCGTATTTAGGAGACATCCACGGAATGCTCTGAGTGTACGAGAGCTGTATTTAGCTGGCATCACCAGAGATGTCATTTGCTCCGTTTTCTACAAAAATTTTAATAAATTGGTAGTAAATTAAATATAAAAAATTGTAGATTAAGAACAATTACGCTTTCGTTTTCAAAGTGCTACCACTATGTAACTGTAATGAAGTTGCATGTGATATGCCAGTTTGAATTTTGGATATACTAATAACTCAAATTTCGTCACCACTAGAAAATATGGTTTTACAAAGCAGAGCAAGTTGGCAATGCTGCAATACGATAACCTGTATTTACAAACGACGTGCTTAGTCGGTATACACGTGATTTTGTCAAATTGTGCAATATTTAAGTAAGAATATAAATTAGAAATACGTTATTTACCAAAATGTACTGAAACTAAAATACATTTTAGGAACATTGTATGCCATAACCAATACAATTGCGAATTCTGCTGGTTTCCTAGGACCCATGGTTGTGGGTATTTTCACAAAAAAAGGTGTAAGTAGCATTTCTATACCTTAAAATCATATTTAAGACACTATAATTGTGTAAAACTGTCAGAAGTTGAGAAGTTATTATTTAGAATCAACATCACTACGGGACATTTTCATTTTTATGAGATTTCCTCACTGTTTATAGATATTTTCGCTTCGCTAATTTTAGATCTGTAAAAAGATACCTGCAAGTGACGTAGTGGGTATCTCGATCTTCATTGGTTGTTGAAACGTGATAATTCTTTCGGTTAGTAACTGTTCCTTCCATTCTATTTCGAGTAAGTCAAGGCCGTCAAGCATCAATTCTCTTAAATGACACATTCTATATTCTTATACAAAGATTCTTTCACAAAGATCTCAATTCTTTCTATATCTTACTTAATACAAGGACAGGCACGAAGCCATGTTGAACATAAACAAACTAATTATTCCTCGAAGTTGCCAGGTACACAAATCAAAAATAAATCACGTCTACAATAAAATACGTGAGCAAAAAATAAGTAAATCACGACGACGAAAAATAATTATTTTTTAATAAACTCAATGTGTGATACAGTACTGTATTAATTTAACTTTAAGTTAATTAACATTCGTTAATGTCAATTAACTACGTTAAACATTCTACCAGTTTTGCTTATAAGCTATCAGCTGACGTCATAGGTCACACGTTTGGATATTTTTGGCCTTCTTCATCTTGAAGTGCAAGTATACAATCGATTTCTCTGTACAAGACACAATTTTTAAAGTTAAGATAATTAGCTATGATGTAAAAATAATTAAGATTGCGCAGCGCGCTTAAAAAAGGAACACTATAAATAACTTACAGGTACAAGAATTTAATTACAAATATTCTTTTTATTACTTACAAACAACATTTTAAACGAAGAAATTGGTCACAAAAGTACATTTTTTTCTGAATAAACATAGTTTCCTCTTGACGGATTCAGATTTTTGACTCATAACCGTAATCCTGCAAACATAGTCCCAAATGGTTAATAAGGACAAACTTTTAATCTCACAATTTTTTATTAATTGTATATATTTTACCCGATTTAGCGAACAAAATCTGGGTTATCCAAGATTCATAGACGCGCCTTCTGTTGAAGCTTGCAATTAGCACTGGCTAGTTAGGTCGAGAGTTTAGCGTGCCTGCCTGTGAAGCCAAAGGTTGCAGGCTGGAATCACTCTCAGAGCATCGATGTTCCTCTCTGTGTGTTGTCCTCTGCTGTGTGAATGTGGCCCATTCTATGTACAGGTATCTGTGGCAGTATGGTATGGGTAATTTGCTCTTCTCCGTGACTTAGGTTTACAGTTGCCCACCGGGTAACGCAAAATGAACAACATTTCCGGCATCTTCCAAGGCAAAGAAGAAGAGTTCAGTGCCTGCCATTAAAAAATAAATATATGACTGGTTATAATCCATTCGGTTAGCCCTTTGAAAACAGAATTTTAAAAAGTTACTTAATATGATGTAAATATTAAATCACAAGCACATATAAATATAAAATACACTATAAAACATTAACAATTACCAATTTAACAATTAACAATTCAGCAATTATCAGTTATAAAATATATATCGAAAAGCAAGGGGTCAAAGAAGATCTAGAGGAAATTACTTACCAATTTATTTAGTCATATATTGCGATTCTCGAATTAATATTCTGACTGTAAATTATTTTCATTTTTTTTTCCAGTCAACTCTTTCAAATTGGAATAATGTGTTTTACTCAGCAGTGGGAGTGTATGTATTTTGTGGAGCAATATTCGCGCTTTTTGGATCTGCAGACTTGCAACAATGGAATACTACCACAGTTGAAACAAAGAGCAAAGTGAAGAAGCACATTGTAATTGTGAAAACACATCTATGATTTTAAAGGATGATATACAATGTCCATTGCATATTTTGAAACATGTGTAGGAATTGTGGTAATCTAATGATAAGCCACATTTTCTAATGTCTCTGGAATGCATTTTCGGTGATGAACATCATGGTTTCAATGCAAACTATGAAATGCACCTTTATATTCTGTTGATAACTAGCGGGTACTGTAAACGAATTAGGATCTTCTCTCGGAGAAATGCTAAAGAACAGTTTGCTGTAAAAACATCATCTTCGAATCACAGATTGATAAATATTCCCTTTTTTATTCAACGCATCATCTTCACACTCGTCTACAGTTAAACACTTAATCCTTTAGTGGGCCATTTATTTATACTAAAGGTGAATCAAAGAATTTTTTGAGTTGAAATTCATATAAGAATAGTAATTAATATAAGAAAAGAAAAACTCATTTAACTTTAAAAAAAACAATTTAAATTTTAATGCCATTTTTTTGGGTTGTAAGTATATATTTACCACGACCTATTAGGAACTTATTGACTTTTAATTTTCTTTATTTATAAAATACATTTCATTAATGTTTCAAACTTCAGAAGGAATTATGCATTTTATAGCTTTTATGCGTTTTCTTATACTAAAAAATGGTTGTCCATTTTACGCACTTCAAGGAAGCTGAAAGTTTTAACAAATGAAACCTAAATTAAGTGTGGTGGAAAAGTTAACATGAACTTGACAAGTTTACTTACCACGGCTTTAGAAAGGGTTAATATAAGTAACTGAATTTTGAGCGGAGATTCCCTTTTTTAGGGGGGGGGGGAGAGGTGAAATATTGTATCGAGAATTATGACTTAGCACCTGCGTATTCAAAATAACTAATAAATTTACCAAGAGATAGCAATAACACATTTATTTTCGGCTGTATGGATGAATTATGACAAAGTCTATTAAACAAAACGAATTATATTTATTAGCTTCTACAATACTCAGCTCTTGTAGAACAATAGGTAAACATTCAACCAGAAAATGTTTTGGCCAGATTCTAAATTTCTTCAGACCACCGTAAAATTAAATCTCGGTCAGTTTTTTTTTAATATTTTAGAAACGTCATTTAACAGCCTACAAAATTTTCAGTTTACGACTACCAATGTGTATCTCCCTATTCTCGTAATTTTGAACCCTATCCAGAAGACAAGGGAACTCCTAGATTAAGTAGTTGGAGAAATTGGTCTCGTGGAGGACTTTTTGGTGGAACTAACACGTATTTGCGTTTAATGGAGAGAAAAATTATGAAAACTTCCCACGGTTAACTTGCCGGCAAGAGCTCTCTATCCCATGATCCGTCTACCAGTGAAGCTATTTTACGTCAGCAGCACTGTGGTCAGTGCGAGATGAGTGCGGAATTCGAATCAACCAGCTATTGCCGGGACTCAAACCCGATTCACTTCATTGCCTGGCAAGCGTACTATCTCCTGAACCACCATTGCTCAATCCGTGGTAGGAATCAAATCCATTACCCTAGTCAAGTACATGAGAGCAGATCATACTCCGTTGGTATTAATCCAAGTTGTATTATTCTAATTGAACGCTGGTTTTCCCTTCTTCCGGTACATTAACTAGCCTTTCCTGGATGCGTGATGGATACTTGCAAAGAAAACTGAAAAAAATAGAGCACCCGACAGGCCAAGAACCTTGATTAAATAATCTGTAAAGCCCCCTGGTGAGCATCATGAGGAACTAAACGCTCACAATTAGCAGATTGGTCAGAGCTTTCATCTAATAAAACGATTGCGCTCAATCGGTATTCGAACTTACTCTCCAAACTCTGACTCGAAAAAACAAACAGAATATACTCTTTCTGAAAACAAATAAACAAAAGGAATTTGTTTCTACTCACATAGCTTTCCTTCCAACTAGATCTTCATTGCCAAATTAGGAGCAGAATAAAAATATTAAAAAAAAATTGTCTAGTACTAGTCCAGCTGCTTCCTTTTCTTTTGCAGGTTTAGGAAGTAAGAAAATGAATCGTATAACTATCACTGATATTGCTTTCAAGATAAAAGTGCCTTTGCCCGGTATTACTTACAATGACATTTTTTTTCTAATTTATATGAAATTCATTGTCACTTTTAAGCCCAAAAATTATTAATGAAAATTAAATAACTATAATAATATAAAATATACTACAAAGTGGGGTAAAACTCAAATAATCGAAATGTTTTTGAACGTATTTTATTTTTTAGAAAAGTAATATTTTATTTTCGATTTCAAAGTTCGAAATCGAAAATAAATTCTCTTTATTTTATTTTTTTCGGGAAAAACACTGCCATCCTCTTCCTACTTTTTACACCTGCAAATGAAAGATACTACAATCGATTTCTATTGGGAGGTAGCTCAGGGTTGAAGAATAAACGCTCTACGTTTCTCGACTCCTACGTAATCTCGACTCCTGGGATTCAAATGTCTTAGAAAGATTTATTTCGAAATTTTTACTGTATATCTGACTATTGTAAATATTATTGTATATATGTTCTATACTCTACAGGAGTATTGGGGCAAATTTTAAGCGGGGGTAAGACATATCAGGAAGATTTATCTAGCAGGCCATGGTTGAAAACGACTTCGTTTACCGCTAGGTGTTGCTGTTTACAAGAAAATTGGGGATAAGCCGCAGTCGCCCGTAGAGGAGTATGTAAAATTTTATGAACACATAGTTGGCAGGCATGCACATGATGTGCGGATCGATAGAGGGAAATGCATAAGCAGCCGAAAGATTTTCCATCAGCTAAGTTATTCGATGAAAACTCAAGTAACTGCGACAATTGGGTACTTCCACTTCACGAAGAAGAAAAACTTGGATACCCACACATGTGACGCCAGGGCCAGCCGATAGTAATAAGCAAAATGGCGTGTTAAAGTTAAGCTAAGTTTCTCCACCTAAGTCAGAATGTTAATTAACGCGATATTAATTAAATACAATGTCGTATTGTACCTCGAATTTGTTGAAATATAGATCTTTCTCGTCTATGTCTTTTACTTAGCTTAGTTTTATCACCTGTTTATGTATCTTAATGTAACCGTGATACATTTTGTTTTGTGTACCCGGCAACTTCGATACATATAATTAGTTTATTCACGTTCTACATGGCTTCGTGTCTGTCTTGGTGTTGAATAAGAGATAAATGGTGAAGGAATTGGAATCTTTGTGAAAGAAAATAGGTTATGCCACGTAAGAGAATTGATACTTGATGAGCTTGGCTTACTCGAAATAGAATGGAAAGAATATTTGCTAACGTTTTATCAACCAATGTTGATCGAGATACCCACACTACGTCACTTGCAGGTGTCCCATTAAGTTCTGTTTTCTCCAATGCTCTTCTATATGACACCACCTAGCGGCGAACGAAGACTTTTCAAGCTATGACTTGCTGGGCAAATATGAATTCTTGTGATTCTTCTTGTCCTCTACTTCCCCTAAAAGTTTATCCCAATAATCCTGAGACACCATATATATTGGTATTTGATTTGTTTAAGACTACTAATGTCTATTTTATATCACTGTTATTGTCTCACCTATGTGTATTGTAAATTTTTTCGTAGTCTCAGTTTCTGTAATATTTTTTGTCTTTTTAATAAAGTTTATTCTTTTGATTAACTCTCAAAGGAGGTCGAATTTGCTTTTGAGTTTTTAAGTCTAGTACGTCAGTCACAGTCTTTAATGGGAAAGTGAGTCATTTTATCTCATTCATTTATTTAGTGCGAAGTAGAAGAGTTTAAAAGGTGAATTAATTTTAGGTCAATACCCTATCCGCACTAATTCAAACACAACACAGTTATTCCAAAAATAACTCACTTCAAACAGTGTAACTTTCTTACTTTGCATATTATAATTCGATCCTAGTACTTATTCAACCACTCATGTCTAGAGCAATATTATAGAAAAATTATTATTTTTTTCTCTGAATCGAGGTCTAAATCATAATGTGAGATATATTTGCTGTAAATGTGCCAATATTATATAATAATAGGAGGCGGTGTTACTAGAAATTAAGTACCGTTTTGTTCTAACGCCACATTTGCGTCGTTGTTTGCAGTGGTGCCCCTGACGTCATTACACCCGAATTATGTTGTGTTTGCATGCGTTTAAAAGACAATTGCCAATCACGCATACCGTGAAGCACATCTGTTTCACAGTTCATCAATGAAGTACAAAAATTATAGCATGCAACGAGAATCGCGAAGTGCAATTCATAACAAATGGCGTTGAAAACTAAATCAAAGCCTTATGTTGCTTCATGAAAATGCACGCTCCTATTCTTCTGGCGTCGCTCAAAATAATATTCATCGCTTCAGGAAAAAATTCTATCACGTGTCATACAGTCTATTTCAAACTATTACTTACTCTTGAACAACCATGGTGGCTCAGTGGATAGAGTGTTTTCCTTCCTTTGAGGTGAACTGGGTTCAAATCCCAGCAAAGACAGGCCTAGATTATTTCCGCACCTAGCTCACACCGACCTCAGTGTTGGCGAAAAATATCCTCAGTGGTAGATGGATCAAGGGCTAGAGTTCCCTTGCCATCAGGCTAACCATGGAAGGTATTAGTGGTTTTTCTCTACATATAAAGCAATTGCGGATTAGTTTATTCAAAAAAAGCAATTTCTTTCAATACTTGATTCACGAGACTTGTCTTCTGGATTGGGTTCAAAATTACAAGGCAACGGAGTTGAACATTTGTAATCGTAAACCCCAAAAATTGGCTTATTAACTTTGAAAACCAATGCGCTATGAGGATGGCTGTGACTGTCACGATAGGCTTTTTAAAAAAATAGTATAAAGAGTATAAACCCTTTATGAAAAATGTCTGAATAACGGTATCAAGACAACTAATTTTTGAAATAACCTTTCATGTAAAAATCTATTTTATTTTGAAAAAAAAAAAAAAACGAATTTTAGGCGAGTTATTTCAATACATTTATTTTCTGGACACGCCTCGTAATTTCTCGGAATAATTCACCTTGACTATAGAAACTATTATTTGCATTTACGTAAAGAGCGACTTGATTCAGGTGTTCCATCAAAAGATTGATAAAGTAAATACAATATACTATTTATAATATTTTCTTGAAAAAGAAACGGGAATAGAGATGACTTTGTTTCATTTCTTAGTCTATTACGTATAAGAAATCTTTAATCTTTTAATTAAATTGTTGGAGTATGTAAATATTATAAAAGTAATATTGAGCATATTCGTTTTCTCTTTCATTTAAGCTTAAAATAAATTAAAATATCGCAAAATGTTGTATTTTTATGTTGTGTTTTAAAACATTTTCAAAAATTATGTAAAATTATATGCACTAAAATAAATGTGGGCAACTGAAAGTTCGAATTTTTGCATAAAACTAAAGAAAAAAGTCCAGTTGCGTGTAAAACGTATTGCATAGCTAATATAATTATGATTTTGAAATTATGAATTTCTCAAAAAAACAAAAAAAAAATTTAAAAACCATATATTCTTTTGAAATTCTGTATTTCGAATGGCTAGATCACTTCATCTATTGAACCAACCTATTATAAGGCAGTAAAAATTGCAAGGAAAATGTTTAATTTCCTAATTTTTATTCGATAAACTAAAATGTTTTACCACTTTTAATTTATTACCATTCGCATTTAAAGGTTTATGAAATAAATAAATTTAAAAAAAAAACATTGCTACTAATTTATATATATTTTATAAATGTGGGGTAACGTTCACTTCGCCGACCGGCCTGTGTAGGGGGCAGGAAACTGTCCTTGCATCAGAAAGGTCCTGGGTTCGAATCCCGGGCAAGGCATGGATGTTTCTTTCTCTCTCTGTGTCCTATGTCCTTTCTCCTCTGTGTGATTGCGTGACTGTGTGTGAATGTGGCCGACCATATGAACGGGTTAGTGGCAGTGTGGTGTGGCAGAAGTCGAATTCTTGGCCATAGATGGCGCCACTGAAAAACAAAAACAATCGTACCCGCTTTGCCTAAACAGGCATGCTACAAAAAAAAAAGAAAAAAAAAAAAAAAAAAAAAAACGTTCACTTCATGGTGCAAACATAAATATATACGTAATGAATAGTTTAAAGGCAGATCTGGCAGCTACTATGCTTTTTGCAAATATTTTTTTAGGTGATAAACTGTCAAAAACTTAAATTTTCAGGATTTTTGACAATTTTCCCAATATTTAAAAAGCCTTGCCATGGAGGACGTAAAATAAAAAGCCATATTGTATGAACTTTTGAATTTTTCACATGTACTGACGAGGAAAATAAATTAAACATGAAATTTTTGAAAAAGAATTTATTATACATTTGAACAAATTTTTTCTATCACTAAAAGAAATTTTCAATTGGCAGCATTGTAAACATTTTACGTTTCACTCGTGTTACTGTTTTAATCAAAGAAGATCCGAAATAGTTTTTCATGCCAAATTTTCTTTTGTTTTTGAAAACTTCCTAATAGTTAAAAATTTCTGAAATTTGTTTTCAGAAGTTTTTTTTTTTCTTCTTTTTTTTTTCGCTGAATCGAATGCATTGAAAATTATCATGTTCAAAAAAGTTCATCATGTTCATATCATGTTCATATCAATTCAAAAAAGTGTAGTCAGGTCAGATGTATTTTATTTTACTAACGTTGTTTAACAGCAGACCCAATTGAGGCTTTACGTTTACTGATGTTCAACTACGTTACCTTGTAATTTTGAACCCAATCCAGAAGATAAGGGAACTCCTGGATCTAGCATTAAGAGAAATTTGTCTTCGTGGAGTACTTTATGATGGAACTAACCCGCATTACGGCAAGGGGACCCTAACGGCAAGGGGACTCTAACCCATGACCAAGCGGAATTCGTATCGTCGAGCCATAGCAAGTATTCGCCATATATATATATAACGGTAGGTTGGTATTGATAACATTTCACATCCGCTCTCCACAAGGAAGGGGATGGACAAGACTTCAGACAATTCTGGAACAACTTATCAGGATCACAACAACATGGAAAGGACACGCAAAAACCATTGCTCTCGCATTTTATACTAACACATATTGGAGTTAACAGGCACAGTCGTTGACATACTTGTATCCTTACGCATTAAGGAAAATCATTTACTGCTTCCTTATATGGAAGTGAAAAGGGGGAGAGATTCTAAAAATAACTCAATCGTATGTTATTAGCCTTGACTTCCCAAAATAGAATCTCTCTACGCTTATTCTTTAACAAAGACATTTTATGAAAACGAAAGAGTTTTAATTCTTTTATTAATACAAAAGTATTATAATTTTTGTATTACATATATATATATATATATATATATATATATATATATATATATATATACATATATATATATATATATATAAGTTTAAAATGAAGAAAAAACAAAGGTAAATTACAGACAAATGAAAAAAAGGGGGGGGGGGGGAAATAATAATGACAAATAACTGGGGAAAGAAAAAAGAAAAGAAAAAAACAAAAAAAGGATAAAGTTTTTTTAAAAAACCGGAAAATAAAAGATATAATATTTTCATCAGCCCACACGATTATATCCGAAAAGGAGTGCTTTCTAATATTGTATCAATATAGCCAAAGCAAAATATATCAATACAATAGTAAGAGGAGCACACAAAAAATTTTTTTTCAAAAATTACGACAAAAAAAATTTAACGCAATAAGTAAAAATAACACGTAAAAACAGAAAATAAAATATAAAGGAAGAGCAGAATAAAACAAAATCTATAAAGCGAGCAGTGAAATATAATGAACTTACATGAACGGGAAATTTTTCAAGAATTATTTAAAATGTTTACGTAACAAGATTGCCAGATTGCAAAATATGAAAACTATGAAAACAAAAGCGCAAATTAAGAGTAACTAGAGGAGTTTAAAGTGCGTTTTTGCTGCATTACTGAAGTCCGTTTGATTTGTTAGTTACCAAGGATGGGTCAAAAAACGGATGTGCGCGAGGTAATATTATACTGGATAATTTAAAGAAGTTGACATTAAATAATTTTTGAAAATAAATATTTATTTAAGAAAAAATAGAAAAGAGAAAGAAACATGAATTGCCAGTTTTGCACATAATTTTAGCCACGAATTAGCCCGAAATGGATTTGCACATGGAAAATTATATAAATTGACAAAGAAATCTTTTGAGTAAATAATTTTAGCCACGGATTTGCTCGAAATTGATTTGCACATGAAAAAATTTTATAATTTAACAAAGAAATTTATTAGTAAATAATTTTACCCACGGATTTGCCCGAAATGGATTTGCACATGGAAAAATTATATAAATTAACAAAGAAAAAATAAAAAAAGAAAAACAACTTATTTTAGGAAATAATTTTAGCTACGGACTTGCCCGAAATGGAATGCACCGATTGCACATGGAAAAATTGTATAAATTAATAAAAAAAATTTTTAGTAAATAATTTTAGCTACGGATTTTAGCCAAACAATATGGTATTTATTTATTTTGCTGTATATATATATATATATGTATATATATATATATAATTTCAGACCCGTAGCGCATGCGTATGCTGATCAGCGCCCACTGAACGACGGATGGATTCGAATAAATAGACGGCTGTAGCGAGGCGTGTATGGTTATCGGTGGTTATCTGCTAGTGGTTAGCTCAGTTGTTACTTATGCCTGTTCGACGAAAGAGAGCGAGATTTCAACAACTTACTGAGGTTGAACGGGGGAGAATTATTGGCCTTCTTGAATCTTGATTGTCTTATCGTGCAGTATCCGCTCGTGTGCAGCGTAACAGCAGCACAGTGATGCGTGTTTGGAAACAGTGGACGGACGAGTGTCGAACGCTATGCTGGTGAACGCCACCTTCCAGAGTGCATTATCGAACGCCACAGTTGACGAACACCCGGAGTTATGGTCTGGGGTGCAATAGCATAAAATGGACGATCTCAATTGCTACGAATTGTCGGTAATATGAACAGCAACCGGTACAACAGTGAAGTTCTACAGCCCCAAACTGTTCCTTTCCTTCAAGCCTTGCCAGGCGTTCCTTCAAGCCTTGCCAGGCGCTGTATTTCAACAGGACAATGGCCGCCCTCATATCACTAGGACTGTTCAATCCTTATTTGCATCGCGGCAGGTACAGCTTCTTCCTTGGCCTGCGTATTCCCCGGATATGTCACCGATTGAACATGTGTGGGATTTTGTTGGTCGGCGTCTTGCTCTAGATCCTCGTCCTGTTGCTTCGACAGACAATCTTTGGGTACGCGTACAAACAATATGGAATGCTCTTCCTCAGATAGTCACTTAAAATTTGCTTGACTCCATGCCACGTCGTGTAGCAGCACTTATTGCGGCGCGTGGTGGCTACACAAAATACTGATCTCTTGTTATTGTTTGTTTGCTTTGAAAGTTTAATCATTTATTTGTCCCACTACCACTCAACTGTGTATTAAATTTCATTCAATTATGACGATTCGTTCATGGTGTCTCAATTTTCACAAACATGAGTTGGACTCGTGTTTGAATCTCGTCGAAGGAGCAAAGAATCCTCACATATTAAATAGTGACTGATGCACGTTAAGGGGTCTCAAGTTCTCCAAACTCCCATAACAAATCAGTACTGTAAGTTCTCCAAATTCCCATATCAAATCCTCTTGGGGTACTAAATTAGAGAGTGATTGTTTTCTGGTTCAGGACTGAATTGCGATCTTTTTTATATTAATTCTAGAATGTCTTTTTATATTGGGCAGTAATAATTCTATATAGGACCAATATTGGTTGAGGTAAAATGTCAGGTGAAATAGACAATTTAATATGGGCTGAGTAATAAATATAAAATATTAGATTTATATAACAATTCTAAATAGGGCCGAAATTGCTTGAAAAGTGACTGTAAAATATCGAGTGAAATAGACAATTCTATATCATGCCGATATAGGCTGAATAATGAATACAAATTTTAGGTAATATAACAATTCCACCTCATAGATCCAATGCCGGCCATTGCTGAGTCAAGATTCGTGAATACTGGTACAATGAAGGCCTAAGTTATTTTGCTGCTAAGAGTATTGGCTTGTGTTGGCATAAACCTCACTGTTGACGTGAACAAACATCACCAGTGAACAGTACACGTCACCAGTGAACCAACCAGGCAGAAACTAGCGTAGACTGTGATAAACATTAAACCAAAGTATCAAATCTATTTAACCAACATTTTTAAAACTTTTTTTTAACTATTGTTTTATAGTATTAAAAATTATTATTATTATTTTTCAAGTATATTTGCTACCCTTTAAATAAAAATAGAATTAATTATATACTTTTTAACACTAACTTCAATTTGAACTAATAATTTAAAGTGGTGTCATAATTAATAAACTGAACCTTACCGTTCAGCAGAATAAAATTCTATAATGACTAACAATACAATTTCAGTACTCGTATTACGGCAGTCTGCACCGTTAGAGTGACGAAAATTGAGTACAGCCGTGCAAATAAATAACAAGTAAAAAAAATAAAAACGGACCAAACCACCTTGATTTACTTTCGATCTAATGAGCGGATCAATCATAATCTGTCAATCCTTGAGCCGCGATTACACAGGGGATAGAGCGTTCGCCTTCCAATAAGGTGAACTGGGGTTCGATCTTGTCTTCTGTTTTGGGTTCAAAATTACAAGACTACGGAGTTGACTGACCATAGGTATTCCTGAACTCAAATTTTTTTCGATTGTTACGCGACGGTTATGAAATAAAATAAAATCTTAATGGATCAAGGATGTGATCTCAAATGGGTTAATTAAATAGTGCAGACAACATTTTAAGTTGCGAAATCAGACACAAAATATATTTTCTCGGAATAAACATATCTTTTTTAGGATGGATTAGGAATTTTGATCCTTATAATATAAGGGCTAGTGCATATGACTATCAACAGCTGTAGGTTTAAGGTCAGTAAACATGCAGATTAAAGTGACAAAATGCCAAGTTAAATGCTATCACACCAATTTCAAACATTTCGTATATTTAATTAACACGTTGAATACCATGGAGGTGACCGGTGAAGCCAAGATTATTAGAAACACATAATTCGAGTAAATTTTTAATGCTTATAATTTTTTTAATATTATTATCGATACTGAAATGGCTTTCAGAAATTAATACAACACACAAAAATAGTCTCATTTATATAGACAGAGATGCCAACTTGCTCCGGACAGCGAATAAATCATTTCAAGTGGTAGTTTATTAATTGTGATTCTTGGTTTTATAAATTCAATTGAGTATATTTTTATCCACCACTATTTCTGAATAATTTTAGGTTTATATAATTCATCACTTTTTTAAAGACATCATGCAAAACCTTTTAAAAGACTAGTAAAATCTGTCTAATATTTGCAAATTTAGTTTGTAGTTATTTTTACCGTTTGGCGAGACGGGCAAGCCATGCAAAATTAGCGTGGCAATCAACGTGTTAAAAATCAAGACCTTGTTAACAGCGCTTTACAGTGCGCTGAAGAAACGGACCACCCTCTGAATAACTTTTGATCTCATGATAGGATTTTCATGTTAATGTTTCGAGACTTCAATCATGCTATTTATTTAGTGAAGACGATATTTTAAGTTACGAATTCAGACACTAAAAAGTTTTTTTTTCTGAATAAATTAATTTATTTTTCGATGAATTCAGATTTCTGACCTTCAAAATATAGGAGATAGCCGTAATGAGGAAAATATAGTTCCCATAGTTTAATCAGAAGAGTGATCCAATGTTTAGACCACTTAATTTTACTTTTTGCCATATCTTGGTCGGATAGTTCCTTAGAAATCTAAAATCAATAATTTTTTTTTTTTTTTTTTTTTTTTTTTAGAATTTAATTTCTCAGGAAGTATTCGTTCGATTTTCTCAAATTTTTGTAATTTGCTATATAAAATTACATTCTTATAAATAGTCAAAAAAACTCTGTATTCATTATAATTCAAGTTAATTAACTATTATTAAATAAAATAATAAATATTAACTAAAAGTTATTTTTCAATGACATTATATTTGAATTAACGATTTTTATAACTCTTTGCAAAGATTTAATAATTAGCATTTTAAGTCATTTTCCCACCGCAACATATTAGAAATCATATAAAATGCAACTTTATTGCACTTATCTTGAGGAATTTATAATAAATTAAAATGCCTACTGGTTCCAAATTCTAAAATATTACTAAAAAATAAACGCTATATTCATCTTACTTACATTAAGTCAGTAATTACCCATGCATCCCCTTGCCTGATACAATATTAGTATAACACTAACGAAAAAAAACTCACCGTATTCCAAAACAAAATACTTATCTTATCAGGACATACACAGAGATTTTAAATGAAAGACTCTCTCAGAAATATGGATCACTCTCTCTTTTCATAGAAAAAACTAAAATTAGACCCCTAGCATAGGCAACCCCTTCCCCATAATTCTAATCCTACATTCCTCCTTTATATGTCTAAAAAATTAGTTCATCCGGCTTCGCGGCAACGCACTACTATTTGTTCTAAAAACTACCCTTAAAAAACTCCTTTTACTAATGATGCTATTTTATCTAACAACTTTAATTAAACTACAGCTATATATTAAGATTATTTTGATACTCTCAAAGATGCTAACTGCTCCGGACACGCTGAAATAATAATAAATAAAAAAAACGGTAAATAACTACAAAGTAAATTTTGCAAATATTTGACTATTTTTGCTTGCTTCTTAACAGGTATAGCATGACATAATTACTATGAAGTAGAGATGGGTCAAAAGTAACGGAACAGTGACTTGTCACAGTGACTGGAGCAGTTACTGTGACAGCCTGTTCCAACCAAAAAGTTGTCACAGTGACAAAATCACTGCTACTGTCACTGTTACAAAAATCACTGCTACTGTCACAGTTACAAAAATCACTGCTACTGTCACTGTGACAAAAATCACTGCTACTGTCACTGTGACAGATTTCACTGCTACTGTCACAGTGAAAAATTTCACTGCTACTTTCACTGTGACAACTATCACTGCTACTCTAGCTGTTCCAAATGTCACAGGTATGGTCGTTGCTCCAAAAATCATACTGAAATACCTGTGAATAATGCCTGTCGATGCTCCAGCTTCATATCGTAACCTGCAAATGAAAGTATTTTCGTTGCTAAGTTCAAGCTGCTTCACTGTGACAAATGTTGCTGTTATTTTTGATCAAATCTCATAATGGAGTCCAACCAATTTCTATTTCAGTTTGAAAAAAAAAGAACGAAAAAAAAAACCATGATCTCTGTTTTTTATTTGATAATTTTTATAATTTAATATTAGGATAAATTGTTTTTAATGATGAATCTTCAAAATAATCTTAATACAATATTATATATTTAAATAAGATATAATTCGAATATATTATATATAGCTTAGTTTATATTCATACTTGAAATTTAAAACAAAATAAAATTTGTATTGATTTTTCTTCTTTAAATGGAACTGAATTTTTTGTCATAAATAACAATTATGCAGCATATAAAAACGTAAAATTATGCAAAGTATGTTCGATATATGTTGATATGATATATGTTCGAAGAAACAGATATTGTTTAAAGACTTGGATTTTTTACATCAGGTTTTCAGACACTGCAAACATTTTTATTTATATCTTAAGATGTGAAAAGAATGAAAAATTTTATCTCCCCTCCCCCCTTAAATCGAAAAGTTAGTACAAGTTATTACATATCAGTGATGATTTATGAATAAAGATTTCAAAAAATATCTATTATTTTTTAAGAGAAGAAATTAACTTTTTAATTTTTTGTAAGCATCTTCCCGCTGAGAAGTAAAGTGTATAGTGGGTACAATTCTGCACTAGTATGTAGGAGGTCTCAGGTTCGATGCCGCGAGAATGTGCTAATTATAAATATTTATTTGTGGATTTACACCTATCAAAATTTTGTGGCAAATATTTTCTATTAAATTGATTCAAGCTACATAATACAAGTCGTTATCAGTTGTATATATAAAATTTAAATTTCAATATTTTTTTTATAAATTATTTTATGATTTTTTAAAAATAAATTGTAAAATGTCAGGTTCAAGAAACTATAAAATGTCTACTTTATTGGGAAAAAAAAGTTTGCTTGAATATTACAAAATAAATAAATAAATAAAAATAAATATATAATTTCCAAAATTCTGCCAATAGCTGTGCGTAGTTAGTTAATTTCTGCGTAATTTTGATCATAACATATTTTGTTTTTCATTTAAATTATTGTAATTCAACTGGGAGGGAAAGACTAATGACATTTTCTTTTTATCTTAAGTTTTGTTTAATTTAAGAACTGTAAAAAATCGTGAAGAGGATAAAGACCGCTATCAATAAATATCAAATCAAAAAACAAAACTAACCTCTTTGAATACAACTAAGTAAACTTAAGCTTAACCAATATAAATGTAAATATAGACCATAGATGGCGACACTGCTTAACTAAAATTATTATTCACATTATGTATACGTAAACTTTGGTGATAGATGGCGTTGAGACATTTCTTCAATAGCATTTTTTTCTTTGTGAAGAATTATATATTTAAACATAGTTTGTTTTTTAAGTATGGCTTAAACATATTTTTAAACTTGGTTTGCCTGTTTCAAGACCTACATGAAAGTTTGTGTTTTAAACGAGCAAACAATTTAAGAAAAAATCCTTGAAAAAATAAATGAAATTATGTAAATAAATAATAGAAATTTAAATTTATTGTTTAGCTCTATTTATGAAATTGATATTATTTTCCTTTATTTTCGTAAATATTATTTTTGTAAAATTTATTACTTTGTAGTAGAGAAAATGAACTCGAGATTTCTTTAAATAATTCTTCGCATACAGAAGAGTATTTTTAAAAAAAATGGAATATATATATATGTATAAGCTAATATTTGTATATATAAGCTAACTCTCAAATTTGGACGCCTTGCAAATTTTTTTTTTTAAATAAAATAATTTTCACATTATAAAACGTCCAGATTTGTAACGCCCTAAAAATGTATTCATATTTTGCAAAGCTTGAAGGAAAAAATTAATTGAAATTATTTTCTTATAATATTTTATTTTTAAAATACTTTTTTATCTATCGCCTTACTCCCAGATAGAAGCTCCATTTATGTGAATGATAGGAATTTTTATAATATTACATATAAAACTATATAAAACTTCATTAAAAATTAAAAAATATGCTTAGTGGCGCCATCTGTTGATTATTACAACAAAAGCTGGTGTAGGAAATAAATGCCGATAACTCAACTACGAAAATTTAAAGATTAGATTTTCACTGTAATAGCATTATGAAAATATTAGTAACGCGAAAAATTATGAGTCTTAAATTATTATATTATCTGAGATAGAAGCTTTCTTTATGTTATTTTTAACATTTTACAAGAATTAAATAAAGTCCCATATTGGTTATTAAAATTCATACTACTTTAGTTTGTACTACGAAATATATTAGTTAATAAAAATCATACTACTTACTATATTGCGTACTATGATATACATTGGTTAATAAAAATCATCACTTGTAATAAAAATGACTTCTCAGTATAACGATTAATTATTTTTATTAACTACATTTAAAATTGATTTTATCGATTAATTTTACTGAAAACTAATTACATCGATACGAAAAACTAATTATATCGATTAATTTCACAGAAATCTAATCATATCGATTATTTATAAAATATTTAATCGATTGATCTATATTAAATTCTGATAAATTAAAACGATTAATCGATATACGATATCGATTAATTCTATATCGAAATATTAACAGTCACTGCTATTTGTCACTGTTACTTTTGGGTCCCAGTAGCAGTAGTAACAGTGACTGAGAAGTAGCAGTTTTGCCCATCTCTACTATGAAGTGGCTAATTTTATAAATTTACGAATTATTTAGAAATAGTGGTGAATAAAAATCTACTAAGTTGAATTTACTAAACCAAGAATTACAATTGATGAACCACCACTTTAAAATATATATATTTGTTGTCCGGAGCAAGTTAGCATCTCTGTACTCTTATTAATATTTATAACGTTACTGGTGACTAGCGCTACAGTCGACTCATTTTTAATACAGGGTCATACGCATCTGGAAAAAATTAAAAAAAGTGGTAGTAATATTAATAAAAGTTTTTTTAATATTAGGATTGTTGCTGCCAGAATAATTCTTTTTCTCTAAGTAAATGAATGGAGATCCGAAGGTGGAGGATATGAAATTGTAATTTGATAGTGAAAACTGATATTAAGAAATTTTCAGCTTCTTTACAACAAAATTGATTCCAGTTATTAATTTTTTCTAGATGAGTTGGAACCCTGTAATATATACTCCCTTTAATTTAATAAGCATTGCGATTAAGGCAACTTATTTCTAATTCATGATCATAGTATCCTTTTATTTTTCCAATCATAAATCATCATAGGTGAAAGCGAGATGGAAAAAGAAAAGAGGCTGGTAGAAGAGCCATCTCAGTTCTAACTTGTTTTCGTGTGGAGTTAATATATTCTCTTTTTAAAACTATTAATTAATATCTACCCTTTCTCCGGAAAGAAGCAGTTTTATATATATGCCATAATTGCAAAAAAAAAAAAAAAAAATCTCGGTAGATACAGAAATTTATTGTTTCTAAAAAAAAATACCAGAATAAAATATCTCTCGGACCAGATTTTGCTCTTTTCCATTTTGGTATATATGTTGGCTTTCAGTCCTGCAAATCATGATGGTATTATGAGTTGATCATAGAGCACACAATGAAAAGGTTTAAAAACCCTTAAGGGACCTAAAAGCCTTGAGTAATTTTAAGATTATGACGATGCAGTTAACTGAAAGTCCATCTGTATCAAGACGGAAAAGTGTTAAAACTCTTAACAAGTAATTTTTAGCCAATTTTCGGGAATAATAAAGTATCCATAACTACTAATTTTTTCTAACGAATACAATTTATACATTAAAATGCTTCTTTCCCGAGTAAAGATTAATATCAGTAAATTACTTATTGTTTAGAATAGATTTACTCTTTCAAAAAATAATCTATTATTGAAATAGTTCTACTACCAGTGTTTTCTCTTTTCAGTCTCGCTTTCAAGCCTGGTAAACTCGTGGTGATTTTTATAAAGAGTGGGCGAAATTATCCTTAGTCTGAAAGTTTTACTATTTCATTCGCTTTATACTTAATTATATATTAAAATTTTGCAGAAAACGAAGCAGTTGGTATCCCTGACCATGTCAAATCATATTTTGTTTATCCAAAGGAAAGAGTGAGCGTACGTCGGAGGGTTTAACAGAAATCAATTAAACGGACTTGACCCATATAATCCGATGCACATAACATTAAAAAAGTGGTAAAACACTAAAAACATTAGGTATTAGTTTTTCAAGAAAAAAGTTACAATTTTATTGGATTAAGAAGCAGCTTTATTAGCATATTTTGAACATTGAACAATAGAGTAATCTTTGTTTCGATCGCATACTTTGTTTACGTTAGTATTGTAAATCTTTCTGAGATGAAATCTTATCTTGAATTCTTTTGAAAAAAGTATGCTAACTGGAAAGAAAGAGTTTTGAATTTCGAAATAAGTTATGAGAGCAAGATCATGATTGAATGACCTTGATATAAATTGCCCAATTATTAAGAAAACTTAAATAATCAAGTGCAAGATTTTTCAGGATTTTCAAAAGGGGTCAGCACTTGATTTATTTCTTAGTTTTCTTAATAACTTGGCAATTTATATTTTATTTTGATTTGGTTATTCTAACTGTAACTTTATCATTATTTTTTTTCCATTATGGGACCTTAGACCACTGTCAGTTTTTGGTATTACCGCTGACAACAGAAAGGCTCCCCGTGTGAGACAGAGTGAATGAAGTGCTGTCTTGCTAAACACCCATATCTAAAAATATTCTTCGTATTTCTGACTTTTTAGATTAAAATAAAACAAATTTGGTTTCAGCTGTTTTTAGCGCTTATCCATTTTGATTTATTATTTTAAATGTTATTTACTTATATATTGTCTTTTTCTGAATTTGTGTTGAGATATCACGTATTTAGAAAATACGTTATTCTAGAAAATTTAAATACAGTAAGTTAAAATTATATCCAAGTAAAAATAAGTAACACTAATATATATTTTGTACGCAAAAATGATTATCAATATATGTATTACAGCTTGCTTAGAAATATTAAAGCTTTTTTGTTTAATGATACTATAGCTTGCGTCATGAATGTTAAGTACTATTAAAATATATTTTAAAGACTTGAAATTTATATAAAAATATTTTTAATATCTGAGCAAAATCTTTAAAATTATTTACTTATTAATGCAGAGAATATGAAATATTCTTAATAATGCATAGAATTAAATTCAGAAATACATTTCAGACTAGTCTTATGTTAGGTAACTTTAATTCCTTCAAGCTCTTATAGCCATTTAATATTTTTATCTCATGTATATTAAGTAAAAATCCCGTGATAGATTAATACATAGATTAATGTCTAAAAAATTTTATGCTAGTCATTGGCTTAGTAACTTTATCTCTCTCAAACTCTTATAGTCATCTAATATTTTTCTCTAATGTATGTTGAGTAAATATTTTCTTATACAATTCATGAAAAAAATCACGAATCAGTCATTTGTAAATATTTAAATATTGCTAAATAAATCACCTAAAGTTTAACTTTGTTTTTATTTCTTAACATACAAAATATTGCATTTTACTCTTATAAACCACAGAACAGAAATGCATAAACTCGTATAATATCAATAGATCAATAACTTCAGGGAACATTTTATTTGTGCATGAGATTTTTGAATGATATGAGATATTTTCGTGTAGTTTATTTAAAATTCGGTGAATCGTCTTCCAGCACTTGTAATTAAAAAGAAAAGGTGGGTAACACTTTGCCTGATCGTTATAGCATTTTTATTAATAATTACTTTCCCGTTTGAATGGGTCGCAAGGGTTAAATGAGTAACATGACTTTTCAAAATGAAGAGTCGGATAAGAGTTCATTTATAAAAATAAAATTTTACGCCAAGTGCCTGAAAGCCGACAGGGTGACGAACTTTTCTCATGACTACTTAAAATTTCATTATTTTAACTTCCAATTGTTTTTATATAATCAGTTTTGAAATTTTTACACCACCTTAAACGAAATGAAAAAAGAGAATATTTAGCAGATATGAATATTTCAAAGTATGCATATTTTTAAAGATTTAGATATGTTTATAAAAATAATTTCCAGTCTGTGCTTGCAGCGTGACATATCGGGTCTTAAGAAATTTAAACAAAAGAATTCAAACTGAGTGCTACTTAATGATGACTTTGACTTTTCAAGATAGCTTTTCAAAATGAAGAGTCGAATATTTTTTTTCTTTGATTAATCTAATGTCAAGGTCTTGAAATATTTTGAACCGCTTCTTGTTCTGTTCTTAATTTCGAAAACCTGATTTTTACCCTTTCTTTTCCTCTCTCTCTTCCTGCAACAGGAATGTGGAATTTATAAATCCTCGAAAGCCAGAAGAAGTATCTACCTTTCATGTAAAGTAAGTTTTAAAATAGTTTTATGACAATATTAATTTTCCATAACAGATAATTACTTTTAGCAGGAATGATGGCGAATATGTTGATACGATTAACCAATAACATTTTAAACATTTTCCGGGAAATATTTCCCAAGTAGTAGACAAAAGACAATTGTTGCGAAAAATATATAATAATCTACAACATCTTTGCACATCAGCATATCATTAACAATAGGGGTCGGGGGATAGAAATCTAGAAAATATGAAAAATAATATTATATGTCAGAAATTTTCTTCTCTCATATGAGCTATTACATTTCCCTTAAAATAGGAATGAATATTATTTTACATTTTTGCCTAACATGTTCTATTGTCATTACAATTTTTCTGGGTGCTCCTCACAAATTTGTATTAATATATATTGCTTTGGTTATACTAAAACAATATTAGAAAGCACTCTGTTTTTGAGGATATAATAGTGTGAGATGATGACAAGATTATATCTTTTCCTAACTACATTTTTCTGGTTTTTAAGTTTCCTTAAAAAAATGTATGTATTTATTTCCATGTTTCTTGGTATTTTTTAATATATATATATATATATATATATATATATATATATATATATATATATATATATATATATATATATATATATATATATATATATATATATATATATATATATATATATATATATATATATATATATATATATATATATATATATATATATCAAGTTTTATTTACTGCACATAAGCTGAAAGTATATAAAACTCATAAAATAAGTTTAAAAATACAGAGAAAACATAGAAATGATTTTCCATGTTTTCTCTGTATTTTAGTAAAGATAGTATAGTAAAGATTGATCAAACTATAAACTCTGTATAGTGAAGATTAATCAAAAGAGAAGAAGAAAAATTATTAAACTAAAATATTTAAAAGAAAAAACGAGTTTTATTTAAAAAATGAAATAAATAAAATTAAAATTTATTGTTGATGATATAATCGTGTTAGCTGATGACAATATTATAACTTTCGTTATTTTGATTTCCGGCTTTTTCGTTATTTTTTTTTTATTATTTCTAAAAATATTTTATTTTAATAATTTTTCTTCTCTTTTTATTTTATTATTTTCTATATTTTATATCTTATATCTTATTATTTTCTATGTTTGCTCAATATTTTTAACCCAACTTAAAATTTATATAACCAATTGCGTATAGACGGTATTAAGTTTGTGTAAAAATGAACATATTCAGTTTAACTCAAGTTGTTATTTGGCTAGAATTTCCGGGTTGTAAGTGTAAATCATAATCCATCAGCAAAGTAACTCATAAAATTTTCAATCTCTCTACTAATCTCTAATCTCTTTCAATCACTTTACTATTTTATTTAATAAAAATCGGAAATTTTTAAATAGTAGAGCCTACTAATTTCCACACAATTTTATCGAATGTAATTTTGTAATAAAATTTTTTGAATGGGTCAAAGAGAACTATTCGACCGATTCCGCTCAAATTTTGTATTTTTTCCATGTAAAGTTGTACTCTTTAAAATAATGTAAAAAAAATACATACCTTACAATTCAAAAGTTTTTCGACTATTATTAAATAAAAGAAAAAAAAATATTTACTAAAAGTTACTTTTTTTGCATGGAATCATCTTTGGATAAACGAATTCATAAATATGTGCAAATATTTCACAATTCGCAAAAAAGTTCTCGAGATATCTATAATAATAGAAGCCCAAATATTGGATCACTCTCCCGAATAAACTATTGGGACCATATTTTCCAGATAGGGAAAACCCCCTATGTTTCAGAGGTCAGAAATCCAAAAAATTCAGAAAAGTACATTTTTATGTCTGATTTCGTAATTTTAAATTTTGTCTGCACTAATAAGTTGGTATATTTGAAGTTATCCCCTCTCGAAAAAGTCAGATTAAGTCTTAGAACGTGAAGACAAATCAGTAAATTAAAAGTTATTCAGGGTTGACAGTTTATTTTTTGTAATAATGTGCAACTCCGTCAGACTATAAGTTATTTGTCACATTGTCTTTTTAAATGATGACTTCAAAGTGTTTATTTTTTCAGCTTTCAAGATAAAATATTCAATATTTAAGAAGCAGTAGAAAAATTGGCATGTTTTCAAATATTAAAGTATTTCGTTCAAAACAAGACGTATAATAAGCAATCAACGAAAGTTCGATGCTAGGTAAGTGTATAAACTGTTTAATGTTTACTTACTATATTCGACTATTTGATTAAATTGCAATTTGTATTTATAACCAATACATTTTATTCAATCCAAGTTCTTGTTAAGTCAACGACTTTAGTAATACTTTTCAAAACTTCTGTTGCGTTACGTATTTTATTACAATACACATACTCGTTTAAATCACGATGAGTATAAAAATAAAATATCACGCGTTTCACATAAAATAAAATTTAACATTCATCGTGGTAGTCAAATTTATTCTTTATTTCGTGGATTTAAAAAATTAGTTAAAATGCTTTAGATCACCATTACATCTAAATATAAATATAAATAAATAAATAAATAAACAAAAAGGCAGAGCTTCCACAAAATAGAAAATATTTATCTACATACGACTGTTATTCAATTTTAATTTTACTGCTACTAGAGAAAAGCAAACTTGGAGAGTTTAAAAATTGTGAGGTACATGCTTTAGTTTAACCATGCTATCTGCCGGTTAAGAAAATTATTGTGTATAATCTTTCAGATAATAAGCTCCGTTCATCAAAATTTTTAGAACCTAAATACAAATGCATTTTAATTTGAATCTCACTTTTGGAAGAAAAGAAAAAAGGATTTATACGATATTTGCGACAGCCACCAACGAGAATTGAACTCACGAAACCTGGTTTACGAGACCAATGCTGTAACCACTGAGCTATGATGGCACAGATGCGGTTTCAAAAATAATACACAATTGTGTAATATAGAATAATCTTCTAGAGGATATGCTCCAATCATCAACATTTTTAAAAATTAAATACAACTATATTTTAATTTGAGTCACCACTGCTTTAAAAAAATGGAAGATAGAACGATTCAAGCGATTTATATTGCAGCCACCAGTTAAGAACGAACTCACAACCCTCTGATGGTTTACGAGACCAGTGCTCTATCCACTGAGATATGATGGATCGGGAGTGCTATCAAAAATAATAATACACAAATTTGTAATGTAGAATAGTGTTTTATATAATATGCTTCATTCATCAAAATTTTTCAAAATTAAATACCATTATATTCTAATTTGAGTCCTCACCGCATAAAAAAAGAAAGAAAGACTTATACGATTTCGATTACAGCCACTAGTGAGAATTGAACTCACGACCCCTGGTTTACGAAACCAGTGTTCTAACCACTGAGCTATGATGACTCCGAAATGGATTCATAAATAATAATACACAATTTCGAAATATATCTAGAATATTTTTTTATATAATATGCTTCACTCTTCAAAATTTTCAAAAAATTAAATACCTTTATATTCTAATTTGAGTCCTCACTGCATAAAAAAAGAAACAATTACTTAAACGATCTATATAACTGCCACCAGTGATGATTGAACTCACGACCCCCCGTTTACGAAACTAGTGCTCTAAATATTGAGCTATGATGGCTCGAGAGTGGTTTCAGACATAATAATTCCCAATTTCGTCATATAGAATAATCTTTTATATAATATGCTTCATTCATCAAAATTTTTAAAAATCAAATAAAATTATAATTTTATTTGAGTCCTCACTGCATAAGAAAAGAAACAAAGATTTAAAGATCTACATGACAGCCACCAGTGAGGATTGAACTCACGACCCCTGGTTTACGAGACCAGTGCTCTAACCACTGAGCTATGATGGCTCGGGAATGGTTTTGGAAATAATAATACACAATTTCGTTATAAAGAATAATCTTCTAGATAATATGCTCCAATCATCAATATTTTTAAAAATTAAATACAACTATATTTTATTTTGAGTCCTCACTACTTTAAAAAAAAGGGGAAATAGAACGATTTACGTTGCAGCCACCAGCTAGGAACGAACTCATGATCCTATGGTTTACGAGACCAGTGCTCAATCCGCTGAGCTATGTTGGCTCGGGAGCGTTATCTAAGATAATAATACACAATTCTGTAATGTAGAATAGTCTTTTATATAATATGCTTCATTCATCAAAATGTTTAAAAATTAAATACAATTATATTTTTATTTGTGTCCTCACTGCTTAAGAAAAGAAACAAAGACTTAAACAATCTACATGATAGCCACCAGTGAGGATTGAACTCACGACCCCTGGTTTACGAGACCAGTGCTCTAACCACTGAGCTATGATGGCTCGGGAATGGTTTTCGAAATAATAATACACAATTTCGTTATAAAGAATAATCTTCTAGATAATATGCTCCAATCATAAAAATTTTTAAAAATTAAATACAACTATATTTTATTTTGAGTCCTCACTACTTTAAAAAAAACTGAAAATAGAACGATTTAAACGATTTACGTTGCAGCCACCAGCTAGGAACGAACTCATGATCCTATGGTTTACGAGACCAGTGCTCTATCCGCTGAGATTTGTTGGCTCGGGAGCGTTATCTAAGATAATAATACACAATTCTGTAATGTAGAATAGTCTTTTATATAATATGCTTCATTCATCAAAATGTTTAAAAATTAAATACAATTATATTTTTATTTGTGTCCTCACTGCTTAAGAAAAGAAACAAAGACTTAAACAATCTACATGATAGCCACCAGTGAGGATTGAACTCACGACCCCTGGTTTACGAGACCAGTGCTCTAACCACTGAGCTATGATGGCTCGGGAATGGTTTTGGAAATAATAATACACAATTTCGTTATAAAGAATAATCTTCTAGATAATATGCTCCAATCATCAATATTTTTAAAAATTAAATACAACTATATTTTATTTTGAGTCCTCACTACTTTAAAAAAAAGGGAAAATCGAACGATTTAAACGATTTTGGTTGCAGCCACCAGCTAGGAACGAACTCATGATCCTATGGTTTACGAGGCCAGTGCTCTATCCGCTGAGATTTGTTGGCTCGGGAGCGTTATCTAAGATAATAATACACAATTCTGTAATGTAGAATAGTCTTTTATATAATATGCTTCATTCATCAAAATAATTAAAAATTAAATACAATTATATTTTTATTTGTGTCCTCACTGCTTAAGAAAAGAAACAAAGACTTAAACAATCTACATGATAGCCACCAGTGAGGATTGAACTCACGACCCCTGGTTTACGAGACCAGTGCTCTAACCACTGAGCTATGATGGCTCGGGAATGGTTTTGGAAATAATAATACACAATTTCGTTATAAAGAATAATCTTCTAGATAATATGCTCCAATCATCAATATTTTTAAAAATTAAATACAACTATATTTTATTTTGAGTCCTCACTACTTTAAAAAAAAGGGAAAATAGAACGATTTAAACGATTTACGTTGCAGCCACCAGCTAGGAACGAACTCATGATCCTATGGTTTACGAGGCCAGTGCTCTATCCGCAGAGATTTGTTGGCTCGGGAGCGTTATCTAAGATAATAATACACAATTCTGTAGTGTAGAATAGTCTTTTATATAATATGCTTCATTCATCAAAATAATTAAAAATTAAATACAATTATATTTTTATTTGTGTCCTCACTGCTTAAGAAAAGAAACAAAGACTTAAACAATCTACATGATAGCCACCAGTGAGGATTGAACTCACGACCCCTGGTTTACGAGACCAGTGCTCTAACCACTGAGCTATGATGGCTCGGGAATGGTTTTGGAAATAATAATACACAATTTCGTTATAAAGAATAATCTTCTAGATAATATGCTCCAATCATCAATATTTTTAAAAATTAAATACAACTATATTTTATTTTGAGTCCTCACTACTTTAAAAAAAAAGGGAAAATAGAACGATTAAAACGATTTACGTTGCAGCCACCAGCTAGGAACGAACTCATGATCCTATGGTTTACGAGACCAGTGCTCTATCCGCTGAGCTATGTTGGCTCGGGAGCGTTATCTAAGATAATAATACACAATTCTATAATGTAGAATAGTCTTTTATATAATATGCTTCATTCATCAAAATGTTTAAAAATTAAATACAATTATATTTTTATTTGTGTCCTTACTGCTTAAGAAAAGAAACAAAGACTTAAACAATCTACATGATAGCCACCAGTGAGGATTGAACTCACGACCCCTGGTTTACGAGACCAGTGCTCTAACCACTGAGCTATGATGGCTCGGGAATGGTTTTGGAAATAATAATACACAATTTCGTTATAAAGAATAATCTTCTAGATAATATGCTCCAATCATCAATATTTTTAAAAATTAAATACAACTATATTTTATTTTGAGTCCTCACTACTTTAAAAAAAAGGGAAAATAGAACGATTTAAACGATTTACGTTGCAGCCACCAGCTAGGAACGAACTCATGATCCTATGGTTTACGAGACCAGTGCTCTATCCGCTGAACTATGTTGGCTCGGGAGCGTTATCTAAGATAATAATACACAATTCTGTAATGTAGAATAGTCTTTTATATAATATGCTTCATTCATCAAAATGTTTAAAAATTAAATACAATTATATTTTTATTTGTGTCCTCACTGCTTAAGAAAAGAAACAAAGACTTAAACAATCTACATGATAGCCACCAGTGAGGATTGAACTCACGACCCCTGGTTTACGAGACCAGTGCTCTAACCACTGAGCTATGATGGCTCGGGAATGGTTTTGGAAATAATAATACACAATTTCGTTATAAAGAATAATCTTCTAGATAATATGCTCCAATCATCAATATTTTTAAAAATTAAATACAACTATATTTTATTTTGAGTCCTCACTACTTTAAAAAAAAGGGAAAATAGAACGATTTAAACGATTTACGTTGCAGCCACCAGCTAGGAACGAACTCATGATCCTATGGTTTACGAGACCAGTGCTCTATCCGCTGAGCTATGTTGGCTCGGGAGCGTTATCTAAGATAATAATACACAATTCTGTAATGTAGAATAGTCATTTATATAATATGCTTCATTCATCAAAATGTTTAAAAATTAAATACAATTATATTTTTATTTGTGTCCTCACTGCTTAAGAAAAGAAACAAAGACTTAAACAATCTACATGATAGCCACCAGTGAGGATTGAACTCACAACCCCTGGTTTACGAGACCAGTGCTCTAACCACTGAGCTATGATGGCTCGGGAATGGTTTTGGAAATAATAATACACAATTTCGTTATAAAGAATAATCTTCTAGATAATATGCTCCAATCATCAATATTTTTAAAAATTAAATACAACTATATTTTATTTTGAGTCCTCACTACTTTAAAAAAAAGGGAAAATAGAACGATTTAAACGATTTACGTTGCAGCCACCAGCTAGGAACGAACTCATGATCCTATGGTTTACGAGACCAGTGCTCTATCCGCTGAGCTATGTTGGCTCAGGAGCGTTATCTAAGATAATAATACACAATTCTGTAATGTAGAATAGTCTTTTATATAATATGCTTCATTCATCAAAATGTTTAAAAATTAAATACAATTATATTTTTATTTGTGTCCTCACTGCTTAAGAAAAGAAACAAAGACTTAAACAATCTACATGATAGCCACCGGTGAGGTTTGAACTCACGACCCCTGGTTTACGAGACCAGTGCTCTAACCACTGAGCTATGATGGCTCGGGAATGGTTTTGGAAATAATAATACACAATTTCGTTATAAAGAATAATCTTCTAGATAATATGCTCCAATCATCAATATTTTTAAAAATTAAATACAACTATATTTTATTTTGAGTCCTCACTACTTTAAAAAAAAGGGGAAATAGAACGATTTACGTTGCAGCCACCAGCTAGGAACGAACTCATGATCCTATGGTTTACGAGACCAGTGCTCTATCCGCTGAGCTATGTTGGCTCGGGAGCGTTATCTAAGATAATAATACACAATTCTGTAATGTAGAATAGTCTTTTATATAATATGCTTCATTCATCAAAATGTTTAAAAATTAAATACAATTATATTTTTATTTGTGTCCTCACTGCTTAAGAAAAGAAACAAAGACTTAAACAATCTACATGATAGCCACCAGTGAGGATTGAACTCACGACCCCTGGTTTACGAGACCAGTGCTCTAACCACTGAGCTATGATGGCTCGGGAATGGTTTTCGAAATAATAATACACAATTTCGTTATAAAGAATAATCTTCTAGATAATATGCTCCAATCATAAAAATTTTTAAAAATTAAATACAACTATATTTTATTTTGAGTCCTCACTACTTTAAAAAAAACTGAAAATAGAACGATTTAAACGATTTACGTTGCAGCCACCAGCTAGGAACGAACTCATGATCCTATGGTTTACGAGACCAGTGCTCTATCTGCTGAGATTTGTTGGCTCGGGAGCGTTATCTAAGATAATAATACACAATTCTGTAATGTAGAATAGTCTTTTATATAATATGCTTCATTCATCAAAATGTTTAAAAATTAAATACAATTATATTTTTATTTGTGTCCTCACTGCTTAAGAAAAGAAACAAAGACTTAAACAATCTACATGATAGCCACCAGTGAGGATTGAACTCACGACCCCTGGTTTACGAGACCAGTGCTCTAACCACTGAGCTATGATGGCTCGGGAATGGTTTTGGAAATAATAATACACAATTTCGTAATAAAGAATAATCTTCTAGATAATATGCTCCAATCATCAATATTTTTAAAAATTAAATACAACTATATTTTATTTTGAGTCCTCACTACTTTAAAAAAAAGGGAAAATAGAACGATTTACGTTGCAGCCACCAGCTAGGAACGAACTCATGATCCTATGGTTTACGAGGCCAGTGCTCTATCCGCTGAGATTTGTTGGCTCGGGAGCGTTATCTAAGATAATAATACACAATTCTGTAATGTAGAATAGTCTTTTATATAATATGCTTCATTCATCAAAATAATTAAAAATTAAATACAATTATATTTTTATTTGTGTCCTCACTGCTTAAGAAAAGAAACAAAGACTTAAACAATCTACATGATAGCCACCAGTGAGGATTGAACTCACGACCCCTGGTTTACGAGACCAGTGCTCTAACCACTGAGCTATGATGGCTCGGGAATGGTTTTGGAAATAATAATACACAATTTCGTTATAAAGAATAATCTTCTAGATAATATGCTCCAATCATCAATATTTTTAAAAATTAAATACAACTATATTTTATTTTGAGTCCTCACTACTTTAAAAAAAAGGGAAAATAGAACGATTTAAACGATTTACGTTGCAGCCACCAGCTAGGAACGAACTCATGATCCTATGGTTTACGAGGCCAGTGCTCTATCCGCAGAGATTTGTTGGCTCGGGAGCGTTATCTAAGATAATAATACACAATTCTGTAGTGTAGAATAGTCTTTTATATAATATGCTTCATTCATCAAAATAATTAAAAATTAAATACAATTATATTTTTATTTGTGTCCTCACTGCTTAAGAAAAGAAACAAAGACTTAAACAATCTACATGATAGCCACCAGTGAGGATTGAACTCACGACCCCTGGTTTACGAGACCAGTGCTCTAACCACTGAGCTATGATGGCTCGGGAATGGTTTTGGAAATAATAATACACAATTTCGTTATAAAGAATAATCTTCTAGATAATATGCTCCAATCATCAATATTTTTAAAAATTAAATACAACTATATTTTATTTTGAGTCCTCACTACTTTAAAAAAAAAGGGAAAATAGAACGATTAAAACGATTTACGTTGCAGCCACCAGCTAGGAACGAACTCATGATCCTATGGTTTACGAGACCAGTGCTCTATCCGCTGAGCTATGTTGGCTCGGGAGCGTTATCTAAGATAATAATACACAATTCTATAATGTAGAATAGTCTTTTATATAATATGCTTCATTCATCAAAATGTTTAAAAATTAAATACAATTATATTTTTATTTGTGTCCTTACTGCTTAAGAAAAGAAACAAAGACTTAAACAATCTACATGATAGCCACCAGTGAGGATTGAACTCACGACCCCTGGTTTACGAGACCAGTGCTCTAACCACTGAGCTATGATGGTTCGGGAATGGTTTTGGAAATAATAATACACAATTTCGTTATAAAGAATAATCTTCTAGATAATATGCTCCAATCATCAATATTTTTAAAAATTAAATACAACTATATTTTATTTTGAGTCCTCACTACTTTAAAAAAAAAAAGGGAAAATAGAACGATTAAAACGATTTACGTTGCAGCCACCAGCTAGGAACGAACTCATGATCCTATGGTTTACGAGACCAGTGCTCTATCCGCTGAGCTATGTTGGCTCGGGAGCGTTATCTAAGATAATAATACACAATTCTGTAATGTAGAATAGTCTTTTATATAATATGCTTCATTCATCAAAATGTTTAAAAATTAATCACAATTATATTTTTATTTGTGTCCTCACTGCTTAAGAAAAGAAACAAAGACTTAAACAATCTACATGATAGCCACCAGTGAGGATTGAACTCACGACCCCTGGTTTACGAGACCAGTGCTCTAACCACTGAGCTATGATGGCTCGGGAATGGTTTTGGAAATAATAATACACAATTTCGTTATAAAGAATAATCTTCTAGATAATATGCTCCAATCATCAATATTTTTAAAAATTAAATACAACTATATTTTATTTTGAGTCCTCACTACTTTAAAAAAAAAGGGAAAATAGAACGATTAAAACGATTTACGTTGCAGCCACCAGCTAGGAACGAACTCATGATCCTATGGTTTTCGAGACCAGTGCTCTATCCGCTGAGCTATGTTGGCTCGGGAGCGTTATCTAAGATAATAATACACAATTCTGTAATGTAGAATAGTCTTTTATATAATATGCTTCATTCATCAAAATGTTTAAAAATTAATCACAATTATATTTTTATTTGTGTCCTCACTGCTTAAGAAAAGAAACAAAGACTTAAACAATCTACATGATAGCCACCAGTGAGGATTGAACTCACGACCCCTGGTTTACGAGACCAGTGCTCTAACCACTGAGCTATGATGGCTCGGGAATGGTTTTGGAAATAATAATACACAATTTCGTTATAAAGAATAATCTTCTAGATAATATGCTCCAATCATCAATATTTTTAAAAATTAAATACAACTATATTTTATTTTGAGTCCTCACTACTTTAAAAAAAAAGGGAAAATAGAACGATTTAAACGATTTACGTTGCAGCCACCAGCTAGGAACGAACTAATGATCCTATGGTTTACGAGACCAGTGCTCTATCCGCAGAGCTATGTTGGCTCGGGAGCGTTATCTAAGATAATAATACACAATTCTGTAATGTAGAATAGTCATTTATATAATATGCTTCATTCATCAAAATGTTTAAAAATTAAATACAATTATATTTTTATTTGTGTCCTCACTGCTTAAGAAAAGAAACAAAGACTTAAACAATCTACATGATAGCCACCAGTGAGGATTGAACTCACGACCCCTGGTTTACGAGACCAGTGCTCTAACCACTGAGCTATGATGGCTCGGGAATGGTTTTGGAAATAATAATACACAATTTCGTTATAAAGAATTATCTTCTAGATAATATGCTCCAATGATCAATATTTTTAAAAATTAAATACAACTATATTTAATTTTGAGTCCACACTACTTTAAAAAAAAGGGAAAATAGAACGATTTAAACGATTTACGTTGCAGCCACCAGCTAGGAACGAACTCAAGATCCTATGGTTTACGAGACCAGTGCTCTATCCGCTGAGCTATGTTGGCTCGGGAGCGTTATCTAAGATAATAATACACAATTCTGTAATGTAGAATAGTCTTTTATATAAAATGCTTCATTCATCAAAATGTTTAAAAATTAAATACAATTATATTTTTATTTGTGTCCTCACTGCTTAAGAAAAGAAACAAAGACTTAAACAATCTACATGATAGCCACCAGTGAGGATTGAACTCACGACCCCTGGTTTACGAGACCAGTGCTCTAATCACTGAGCTATGATGGCTCGGGAATGGTTTTGGAAATAATAATACACAATTTCGTTATAAAGAATAATCTTCTAGATAATATGCTCCAATCATCAATATTTTAAAAAATTAAATACAACTATATTTTATTTTGAGTCCTCACTACTTTAAAAAAAAGGGAAAATAGAACGATTTAAACGATTTACGTTGCAGCCACCAGCTAGGAACGAACTCATGACCCTATGGTTTACGAGACCAGTGCTCTATCCGCTGAGATTTGTTGCCTCGGGAGCGTTATCTAAGATAATAATACACAATTCTGTAATGTAGAATAGTCTTTTATATAATATGCTTTATTCATCAAAATGTTTAAAAATTAAATACAATTATATTTTTATTTGTGTCCTCACTGCTTAAGAAAAGAAACAAAGACTTAAACAATCTACATGATAGCCACCAGTGAGGATTGAACTCACGACCCCTGGTTTACGAGACCAGTGCTCTAATCACTGAGCTATGATGGCTCGGGAATGGTTTTGGAAATAATAATACACAATTTCGTTATAAAGAATAATCTTCTAGATAATATGCTCCAATCATCAATATTTTAAAAAATTAAATACAACTATATTTTATTTTGAGTCCTCACTACTTTAAAAAAAAGGGAAAATAGAACGATTTAAACGATTTACGTTGCAGCCACCAGCTAGGAACGAACTCATGATCCTATGGTTTACGAGACCAGTGCTCTATCCGCTGAGATTTGTTGCCTCGGGAGCGTTATCTAAGATAATAATACACAATTCTGTAATGTAGAATAGTATTTTATATAATATGCTTCATTCATCAAAATGTTTAAAAATTAAATACAATTATATTTTTATTTGTGTCCTCACTGCTTAAGAAAAGAAACAAAGACTTAAACAATCTACATGATAGCCACCAGTGAGAATTGAACTCACGACCCCTGGTTTACGAGACCAGTGCTCTAACCACTGAGCTATGATGGTTCGGGAATGGTTTTGGAAATAATAATACACAATTTCGTTATAAAGAATAATCTTCTAGATAATATGCTCCAATCATCAATATTTTTAAAAATTAAATACAACTATATTTTATTTTGAGTCCTCACTACTTTAAAAAAAAAAGGGAAAATAGAACGATTAAAACGATTTACGTTGCAGCCACCAGCTAGGAACGAACTCATGATCCTATGGTTTACGAGACCAGTGCTCTATCCGCTGAGCTATGTTGGCTCGGGAGCGTTATCTAAGATAATAATACACAATTCTGTAATGTAGAATAGTCTTTTATATAATATGCTTCATTCATCAAAATGTTTAAAAATTAATCACAATTATATTTTTATTTGTGTCCTCACTGCTTAAGAAAAGAAACAAAGACTTAAACAATCTACATGATAGCCAACAGTGAGGATTGAACTCACAACCCCTGGTTTACGAGACCAGTGCTCTAACCACTGAGCTATGATGGCTCGGGAATGGTTTTGGAAATAATAATACACAATTTCGTTATAAAGAATAATCTTCTAGATAATATGCTCCAATCATCAATATTTTTAAAAATTAAATACAACTATATTTTATTTTGAGTCCTCACTACTTTAAAAAAAAAGGGAAAATAGAACGATTTAAACGATTTACGTTGCAGCCACCAGCTAGGAACGAACTAATGATCCTATGGTTTACGAGACCAGTGCTCTATCCGCTGAGCTATGTTGGCTCGGGAGCGTTATCTAAGATAATAATACACAATTCTGTAATGTAGAATAGTCATTTATATAATATGCTTCATTCATCAAAATGTTTAAAAATTAAATACAATTATATTTTTATTTGTGTCCTCACTGCTTAAGAAAAGAAACAAAGACTTAAACAATCTACATGATAGCCACCAGTGAGGATTGAACTCACGACCCCTGGTTTACGAGACCAGTGCTCTAACCACTGAGCTATGATGGCTCGGGAATGGTTTTGGAAATAATAATACACAATTTCGTTATAAAGAATAATCTTCTAGATAATATGCTCCAATCATCAATATTTTTAAAAATTAAATACAACTATATTTTATTTTGAGTCCTCACTACTTTAAAAAAAAAGGGAAAATAGAACGATTAAAACGATTTACGTTGCAGCCACCAGCTAGGAACGAACTCATGATCCTATGGTTTTCGAGACCAGTGCTCTATCCGCTGAGCTATGTTGGCTCGGGAGCGTTATCTAAGATAATAATACACAATTCTGTAATGTAGAATAGTCTTTTATATAATATGCTTCATTCATCAAAATGTTTAAAAATTAATCACAATTATATTTTTATTTGTGTCCTCACTGCTTAAGAAAAGAAACAAAGACTTAAACAATCTACATGATAGCCACCAGTGAGGATTGAACTCACGACCCCTGGTTTACGAGACCAGTGCTCTAACCACTGAGCTATGATGGCTCGGGAATGGTTTTGGAAATAATAATACACAATTTCGTTATAAAGAATAATCTTCTAGATAATATGCTCCAATCATCAATATTTTTAAAAATTAAATACAACTATATTTTATTTTGAGTCCTCACTACTTTAAAAAAAAGGGAAAATAGAACGATTTAAACGATTTACGTTGCAGCCACCAGCTAGGAACGAACTCATGATCCTATGGTTTACGAGACCAGTGCTCTATCCGCTGAGATTTGTTGCCTCGGGAGCGTTATCTAAGATAATAATACACAATTCTGTAATGTAGAATAGTCTTTTATATAATATGCTTCATTCATCAAAATGTTTAAAAATTAAATACAATTATATTTTTATTTGTGTCCTCACTGCTTAAGAAAAGAAACAAAGACTTAAACAATCTACATGATAGCCACCAGTGAGAATTGAACTCACGACCCCTGGTTTACGAGACCAGTGCTCTAACCACTGAGCTATGATGGTTCGGGAATGGTTTTGGAAATAATAATACACAATTTCGTTATAAAGAATAATCTTCTAGATAATATGCTCCAATCATCAATATTTTTAAAAATTAAATACAACTATATTTTATTTTGAGTCCTCACTACTTTAAAAAAAAAAAGGGAAAATAGAACGATTAAAACGATTTACGTTGCAGCCACCAGCTAGGAACGAACTCATGATCCTACGGTTTACGAGACCAGTGCTCTATCCGCTGAGCTATGTTGGCTCGGGAGCGTTATCTAAGATAATAATACACAATTCTGTAATGTAGAATAGTCTTTTATATAATATGCTTCATTCATCAAAATGTTTAAAAATTAATCACAATTATATTTTTATTTGTGTCCTCACTGCTTAAGAAAAGAAACAAAGACTTAAACAATCTACATGATAGCTACCAGTGAGGATTGAACTCACAACCCCTGGTTTACGAGACCAGTGCTCTAACCACTGAGCTATGATGGCTCGGGAATGGTTTTGGAAATAATAATACACAATTTCGTTATAAAGAATAATCTTCTAGATAATATGCTCCAATCATCAATATTTTTAAAAATTAAATACAACTATATTTTATTTTGAGTCCTCACTACTTTAAAAAAAAAGGGAAAATAGAACGATTTAAACGATTTACGTTGCAGCCACCAGCTAGGAACGAACTAATGATCCTATGGTTTACGAGACCAGTGCTCTATCCGCTGAGCTATGTTGGCTCGGGAGCGTTATCTAAGATAATAATACACAATTCTGTAATGTAGAATAGTCATTTATATAATATGCTTCATTCATCAAAATGTTTAAAAATTAAATACAATTATATTTTTATTTGTGTCCTCACTGCTTAAGAAAAGAAACAAAGACTTAAACAATCTACATGATAGCCACCAGTGAGGATTGAACTCACGACCCCTGGTTTACGAGACCAGTGCTCTAACCACTGAGCTATGATGGCTCGGGAATGGTTTTGGAAATAATAATACACAATTTCGTTATAAAGAATAATCTTCTAGATAATATGCTCCAATCATCAATATTTTTAAAAATTAAATACAACTATATTTTATTTTGAGTCCTCACTACTTTAAAAAAAAAGGGAAAATAGAACGATTAAAACGATTTACGTTGCAGCCACCAGCTAGGAACGAACTCATGATCCTATGGTTTTCGAGACCAGTGCTCTATCCGCTGAGCTATGTTGGCTCGGGAGCGTTATCTAAGATAATAATACACAATTCTGTAATGTAGAATAGTCTTTTATATAATATGCTTCATTCATCAAAATGTTTAAAAATTAATCACAATTATATTTTTATTTGTGTCCTCACTGCTTAAGAAAAGAAACAAAGACTTAAACAATCTACATGATAGCCACCAGTGAGGATTGAACTCACGACCCCTGGTTTACGAGACCAGTGCTCTAACCACTGAGCTATGATGGCTCGGGAATGGTTTTGGAAATAATAATACACAATTTCGTTATAAAGAATAATCTTCTAGATAATATGCTCCAATCATCAATATTTTTAAAAATTAAATACAACTATATTTTATTTTGAGTCCTCACTACTTTAAAAAAAAAGGGAAAATAGAACGATTTAAACGATTTACGTTGCAGCCACCAGCTAGGAACGAACTAATGATCCTATGGTTTACGAGACCAGTGCTCTATCCGCAGAGCTATGTTAGCTCGGGAGCGTTATCTAAGATAATAATACACAATTCTGTAATGTAGAATAGTCATTTATATAATATGCTTCATTCATCAAAATGTTTAAAAATTAAATACAATTATATTTTTATTTGTGTCCTCACTGCTTAAGAAAAGAAACAAAGACTTAAACAATCTACATGATAGCCACCAGTGAGGATTGAACTCACGACCCCTGGTTTACGAGACCAGTGCTCTAACCACTGAGCTATGATGGCTCGGGAATGGTTTTGGAAATAATAATACACAATTTCGTTATAAAGAATTATCTTCTAGATAATATGCTCCAATGATCAATATTTTTAAAAATTAAATACAACTATATTTAATTTTGAGTCCACACTACTTTAAAAAAAAGGGAAAATAGAACGATTTAAACGATTTACGTTGCAGCCACCAGCTAGGAACGAACTCAAGATCCTATGGTTTACGAGACCAGTGCTCTATCCGCTGAGCTATGTTGGCTCGGGAGCGTTATCTAAGATAATAATACACAATTCTGTAATGTAGAATAGTCTTTTATATAAAATGCTTCATTCATCAAAATGTTTAAAAATTAAATACAATTATATTTTTATTTGTGTCCTCACTGCTTAAGAAAAGAAACAAAGATTTAAACAATCAACATGATAGCCACCAGTGAGGATTGAACTCACGACCCCTGGTTTACGAGACCAGTGCTCTAATCACTGAGCTATGATGGCTCGGGAATGGTTTTGGAAATAATAATACACAATTTCGTTATAAAGAATAATCTTCTAGATAATATGCTCCAATCATCAATATTTTAAAAAATTAAATACAACTATATTTTATTTTGAGTCCTCACTACTTTAAAAAAAAGGGAAAATAGAACGATTTAAACGATTTACGTTGCAGCCACCAGCTAGGAACGAACTCATGACCCTATGGTTTACGAGACCAGTGCTCTATCCGCTGAGATTTGTTGCCTCGGGAGCGTTATCTAAGATAATAATACACAATTCTGTAATGTAGAATAGTCTTTTATATAATATGCTTCATTCATCAAAATGTTTAAAAATTAAATACAATTATATTTTTATTTGTGTCCTCACTGCTTAAGAAAAGAAACAAAGACTTAAACAATCTACATGATAGCCACCAGTGAGGATTGAACTCACGACCCCTGGTTTACGAGACCAGTGCTCTAATCACTGAGCTATGATGGCTCGGGAATGGTTTTGGAAATAATAATACACAATTTCGTTATAAAGAATAATCTTCTAGATAATATGCTCCAATCATCAATATTTTAAAAAATTAAATACAACTATATTTTATTTTGAGTCCTCACTACTTTAAAAAAAAGGGAAAATAGAACGATTTAAACGATTTACGTTGCAGCCACCAGCTAGGAACGAACTCATGATCCTATGGTTTACGAGACCAGTGCTCTATCCGCTGAGATTTGTTGCCTCGGGAGCGTTATCTAAGATAATAATACACAATTCTGTAATGTAGAATAGTCTTTTATATAATATGCTTCATTCATCAAAATGTTTAAAAATTAAATACAATTATATTTTTATTTGTGTCCTCACTGCTTAAGAAAAGAAACAAAGACTTAAACAATCTACATGATAGCCACCAGTGAGAATTGAACTCACGACCCCTGGTTTACGAGTCCAGTGCTCTAACCACTGAGCTATGATGGCTCGGGAATGGTTTTGGAAATAATAATACACAATTTCGTTATAAAGAATAATCTTCTAGATAATATGCTCCAATCATCAATATTTTAAAAAATTAAATACAACTATATTTTATTTTGAGTCCTCACTACTTTAAAAAAAAGGGAAAATAGAACGATTTAAACGATTTACGTTGCAGCCACCAGCTAGGAACGAACTCATGATCCTATGGTTTACGAGACCAGTGCTCTATCCGCTGAGATTTGTTGCCTCGGGAGCGTTATCTAAGATAATAATACACAATTCTGTAATGTAGAATAGTCTTTTATATAATATGCTTCATTCATCAAAATGTTTAAAAATTAAATACAATTATATTTTTATTTGTGTCCTCACTGCTTAAGAAAAGAAACAAAGACTTAAACAATCTACATGATAGCCACCAGTGAGGATTGAACTCACGACCCCTGGTTTACGAGACCAGTGCTCTAACCACTGAGCTATGATGGCTCGGGAATGGTTTTGGAAATAATAATACACAATTTCGTTATAAAGAATAATCTTCTAGATAATATGCTCCCATCATCAATATTTTTAAAAATTAAATACAACTATATTTTATTTTGAGACCTCACTACTTTAAAAAAAAAGGGAAAATAGAACGATTTAAACGATTTACGTTGCAGCCACCAGCTAGGAACGAACTCATGATCCTATGGTTTACGAGACCAGTGCTCTATCCGCTGAGCTATGTTGGCTCGGGAGCGTTATCTAAGATAATAATACACAATTCTGTAATGTAGAATAGACATTTATATAATATGCTTCATTCATCAAAATGTTTAAAAATTAAATACAATTATATTTTTATTTGTGTCCTCACTGCTTAAGAAAAGAAACAAAGACTTAAACAATCTACATGATAGCCACCAGTGAGGATTGAACTCACGACCCCTGGTTTACGAGACCAGTGCTCTAACCACTGAGCTATGATGGCTCGGGAATGGTTTTGGAAATATTAATACACAATTTCGTTATAAAGAATAATCTTCTAGATAATATGCTCCAATCATCAATATTTTTAAAAATTAAATACAACTATATTTTATTGTGAGTCCTCACTACTTTAAAAAAAAGGGAAAATAGAACGATTTAAACGATTTACGTTGCAGCCACCAGCTAGGAACGAACTCATGATCCTATGGTTTACGAGACCAGTGCTCTATCCGCTGAGCTATGTTGGCTCGGGAGCGTTATCTAAGATAATAATACACAATTCTGTAATGTAGAATAGTCTTTTATATAATATGCATCATTCATCAAAATGTTTAAAAATTAAATATAATTATATTTTTATTTGTGTCCTCACTGCTTAAGAAAAGAAACAAAGACTTAAACAATCTACATGATAGCCACCAGTGAGGATTGAACTCACGACCCCTGGTTTACGAGACCAGTGCTCTAACCACTGAGCTATGATGGCTCGGGAATGGTTTTGGAAATAATAATACACAATTTCGTTATAAAGAATAATCTTCTAGATAATATGCTCCAATCATCAATATTTTTAAAAATTAAATACAACTATATTTTATTTTGAGTCCTCACTACTTTAAAAAAAATGGAAAATAGAACGATTTATACGATTTACGTTGCAGCCACCAGCTAGGAACGAACTCATGATCCTATGGTTTACGAGACCAGTGCTCTATCCGCTGAGATTTGTTGCCTCGGGAGCGTTATCTAAGATAATAATACACAATTCTGTAATGTAGAATAGTCTTTTATATAATATGCTTCATTCATCAAAATGTTTAAAAATTAAATACAATTATTTTTTTATTTGTGTCCTCACTGCTTAAGAAAAGAAACAAAGACTTAAACAATCTACATGATAGCCACCTGTGAGGATTGAACTCACGACCCCTGGTTTACGAGACCAGTGCTCTAACCACTGAGCTATGATGGCTCGGGAATGGTTTTGGAAATAATAATACACAATTTCGTTATAAAGAATAATCTTCTAGATAATATGCTCCCATCATCAATATTTTTAAAAATTAAATACAACTATATTTTATTTTGAGTCCTCACTACTTTAAAAAAAAGGGAAAATAGAACGATTTAAACGATTTACGTTGCAGCCACCAGCTAGGAACGAACTCATGATCCTATGGTTTACGAGACCAGTGCTCTATCCGCTGAGCTATGTTGGCTCGGGAGCGTTATCTAAGATAATAATACACAATTCTGTAATGTAGAACAGTCATTTATATAATATGCTTCATTCATCAAAATGTTTAAAAATTAAATACAATTATATTTTTATTTGTGTCCTCACTGCTTAAGAAAAGAAACAAAGACTTAAACAATCTACATGATAGCCACCAGTGAAGATTGAACTCACGCCCCCTGGTTTACGAGACCAGTGCTCTAACCACTGAGCTATGATGGCTCGGGAATGGTTTTGGTAATAATAATGCACAATTTCGTTATAAAGAATAATCTTCTAGATAATATGCTCCAATCATCAATATTTTTAAAAATTAAATACAACTATATTTTATTTTGAGTCCTCACTACTTTAAAAAAAAGGGAAAATAGAACGATTTAAACGATTTACGTTGCAGCCACCAGCTAGGAACGAACTCATGATCCTATGGTTTACGAGACCAGTGCTCTATCCGCTGAGATTTGTTGCCTCGGGAGCGTTATCTAAGATAATAATACACAATTCTGTAATGTAGAATAGTCTTTTATATAATATGCTTCATTCATCAAAATGTTTAAAAATTAAATACAATTATATTTTTATTTGTGTCCTCACTGCTTAAGAAAAGAAACAAAGACTTAAACAATCTACATGATAGCCACCAGTGAGGATTGAACTCACGACCCCTGGTTTACGAGACCAGTGCTCTAACCACTGAGCTATGATGGCTCGGGAATGGTTTTGGTATTAATAATACACAATTTCGTTATAAAGAATAATCTTCTAGATAATATGCTCCAATCATCAATATTTTTAAAAATTAAATACAACTATATTTTATTTTGAGTCCTCACTACTTTAAAAAAAAGGGAAAATAGAACGATTTAATAGATTTACGTTGCAGCCACCAGCTAGGAACGAACTCATGATCCTATGGTTTACGAGACCAGTGCTCTATCCGCTGAGATTTGTTGCCTCGGGAGCGTTATCTAAGATAATAATACACAATTCTGTAATGTAGAATAGTCTTTTATATAATATGCTTCATTCATCAAAATGTTTAAAAATTAAATACATTTATATTTTTATTTGTGTCCTCACTGCTTAAGAAAAGAAACAAAGACTTAAACAATCTACATGATAGCCACCAGTGAGGATTGAACTCACGACCCCTGGTTTACGAGACCAGTGCTCTAACCACTGAGCTATGATGGCTCGGGAATGGTTTTGGAAATAATAATACACAATTTCGTTATAAAGAATAATCTTCTAGATAATATGCTCCCATCATCAATATTTTTAAAAATTAAATACAACTATATTTTATTTTGAGTCCTCACTACTTTAAAAAAAAGGGAAAATAGAACGATTTAAACGATTTACGTTGCAGCCACCAGCTAGGAACGAACTCATGATCCTATGGTTTACGAGACCAGTGCTCTATCCGCTGAGCTATGTTGGCTCGGGAGCGTTATCTAAGATAATAATACACAATTCTGTAATGTAGAATAGTCTTTTATATAATATGCTTCATTCATCAAAATGTTTAAAAATTAAATACAATTATATTTTTATTTGTGTCCTCACTGCTTAAGAAAAGAAACAAAGACTTAAACAATCTACATGATAGCCACCAGTGAGGATTGAACTCACGACCCCTGGTTTAAGAGACCAGTGCTCTAATCACTGAGCTATGATGGCTCGGGAATGGTTTTGGAAATAATAATACACAATTTCGTTATAAAGAATAATCTTCTAGATAATATGCTCCAATCATCAATATTTTAAAAAATTAAATACAACTATATTTTATTTTGAGTCCTCACTACTTTAAAAAAAAGGGAAAATAGAACGATTTAAACGATTTACGTTGCAGCCACCAGCTAGGAACGAACTCATGATCCTATGGTTTACGAGACCAGTGCTCTATCCGCTGAGCTATGTTGGCTCGGGAGCGTTATCTAAGATAATAATACACAATTCTGTAATGTAGAATAGTCATTTATATAATATGCTTCATTCATCAAAATGTTTAAAAATTAAATACAATTATATTTTTATTTGTGTCCTCACTGCTTAAGAAAAAAAACAAAGACTTAAACAATCTACATGATAGCCACCAGTGAGGATTGAACTCACGACCCCTGGTTTACGAGACCAGTGCTCTAACCACTGAGCTATGATGGCTCGGGAATGGTTTTGGAAATATTAATACACAATTTCGTTATAAAGAATAATCTTCTAGATAATATGCTCCAATCATCAATATTTTTAAAAATTAAATACAACTATATTTTATTGTGAGTCCTCACTACTTTAAAAAAAAGGGAAAATAGAACGATTTAAACGATTTACGTTGCAGCCACCAGCTAGGAACGAACTCATGATCCTATGGTTTACGAGACCAGTGCTCTATCCGCTGAGCTATGTTGGCTCGGGAGCGTTATCTAAGATAATAATACACAATTCTGTAATGTAGAATAGTCATTTATATAATATGCTTCATTCATCAAAATGTTTAAAAATTAAATACAATTATATTTTTATTTGTGTCCTCACTGCTTAAGAAAAAAAACAAAGACTTAAACAATCTACATGATAGCCACCAGTGAGGATTGAACTCACGACCCCTGGTTTACGAGACCAGTGCTCTAACCACTGAGCTATGATGGCTCGGGAATGGTTTTGGAAATATTAATACACAATTTCGTTATAAAGAATAATCTTCTAGATAATATGCTCCAATCATCAATATTTTTAAAAATTAAATACAACTATATTTTATTGTGAGTCCTCACTACTTTAAAAAAAAGGGAAAATAGAACGATTTAAACGATTTACGTTGCAGCCACCAGCTAGGAACGAACTCATGATCCTATGGTTTACGAGACCAGTGCTCTATCCGCTGAGCTATGTTGGCTCGGGAGCGTTATCTAAGATAATAATACACAATTCTGTAATGTAGAATAGTCTTTTATATAATATGCTTCATTCATCAAAATGTTTAAAAATTAAATACAATTATATTTTTATTTGTGTCCTCACTGCTTAAGAAAAAAAACAAAGACTTAAACAATCTACATGATAGCCACCAGTGAGGATTGAACTCACGACCCCTGGTTTACGAGACCAGTGCTCTAACCACTGAGCTATGATGGCTCGGGAATGGTTTTGGAAATATTAATACACAATTTCGTTATAAAGAATAATCTTCTAGATAATATGCTCCAATCATCAATATTTTTAAAAATTAAATACAACTATATTTTATTGTGAGTCCTCACTACTTTAAAAAAAAGGGAAAATAGAACGATTTAAACGATTTACGTTGCAGCCACCAGCTAGGAACGAACTCATGATCCTATGGTTTACGAGACCAGTGCTCTATCCGCTGAGCTATGTTGGCTCGGGAGCGTTATCTAAGATAATAATACACAATTCTGTAATGTAGAATAGTCTTTTATATAATATGCTTCATTCATCAAAATGTTTAAAAATTAAATACAATTATATTTTTATTTGTGTCCTCACTGCTTAAGAAAAAAAACAAAGACTTAAACAATCTACATGATAGCCACCAGTGAGGATTGAACTCACGACCCCTGGTTTACGAGACCAGTGCTCTAACCACTGAGCTATGATGGCTCGGGAATGGTTTTGGAAATATTAATACACAATTTCGTTATAAAGAATAATCTTCTAGATAATATGCTCCAATCATCAATATTTTTAAAAATTAAATACAACTATATTTTATTGTGAGTCCTCACTACTTTAAAAAAAAGGGAAAATAGAACGATTTAAACGATTTACGTTGCAGCCACCAGCTAGGAACGAACTCATGATCCTATGGTTTACGAGACCAGTGCTCTATCCGCTGAGCTATGTTGGCTCGGGAGCGTTATCTAAGATAATAATACACAATTCTGTAATGTAGAATAGTCTTTTATATAATATGCTTCATTCATCAAAATGTTTAAAAATTAAATACAATTATATTTTTATTTGTGTCCTCACTGCTTAAGAAAAAAAACAAAGACTTAAACAATCTACATGATAGCCACCAGTGAGGATTGAACTCACGACCCCTGGTTTACGAGACCAGTGCTCTAACCACTGAGCTATGATGGCTCGGGAATGGTTTTGGAAATATTAATACACAATTTCGTTATAAAGAATAATCTTCTAGATAATATGCTCCAATCATCAATATTTTTAAAAATTAAATACAACTATATTTTATTGTGAGTCCTCACTACTTTAAAAAAAAGGGAAAATAGAACGATTTAAACGATTTACGTTGCAGCCACCAGCTAGGAACGAACTCATGATCCTATGGTTTACGAGACCAGTGCTCTATCCGCTGAGCTATGTTGGCTCGGGAGCGTTATCTAAGATAATAATACACAATTCTGTAATGTAGAATAGTCTTTTATATAATATGCTTCATTCATCAAAATGTTTAAAAATTAAATATAATTATATTTTTATTTGTGTCCTCACTGCTTAAGAAAAGAAACAAAGACTTAAACAATCTACATGATAGCCACCAGTGAGGATTGAACTCACGACCCCTGGTTTACGAGACCAGTGCTCTAACCACTGAGCTATGATGGCTCGGGAATGGTTTTGGAAATAATAATACACAATTTCGTTATAAAGAATAATCTTCTAGATAATATGCTCCAATCATCAATATTTTTAAAAATTAAATACAACTATATTTTATTTTGAGTCCTCACTACTTTAAAAAAAAGGGAAAATAGAACGATTTAAACGATTTACGTTGCAGCCACCAGCTAGGAACGAACTCATGATCCTATGGTTTACGAGACCAGTGCTCTATCCGCTGAGATTTGTTGCCTCGGGAGCGTTATCTAAGATAATAATACACAATTCTGTAATGTAGAATAGTCTTTTATATAATATGCTTCATTCATCAAAATGTTTAAAAATTAATAGAATTATATTTTTATTTGTGTCCTCACTGCTTAAGAAAAGAAACAAAGACTTAAACAATCTACATGATAGCCACCAGAGAGGATTGAACTCACGACCCCTGGTTTACGAGACCAGTGCTCTAACCACTGAGCTATGATGGCTCGGGAATGGTTTTGGAAATAATAATACACAATTTCGTTTTAAAGAATAATCTTCTAGATAATATGCTCCAATCATCAATATTTTTAAAAATTAAATACAACTATATTTTATTTTGAGTCCTCACTACTTTAAAAAAAAGGGAAAATAGAACGATTTAAACGATTTACGTTGCAGCCACCAGCTAGGAACGAACTCATGATCCTATGGTTTACGAGACCAGTGCTCTATCCGCTGAGCTATGTTGGCTCGGGAGCGTTATCTAAGATAATAATACACAATTCTGTAATGTAGAATAGTCATTTATATAATATGCTTCATTCATCAAAATGTTTAAAAATTAAATACAATTATATTTTTATTTGTGTCCTCACTGCTTAAGAAAAGAAACAAAGACTTAAACAATCTACATGATAGCCACCAGTGAGGATTGAACTCACGACCCCTGGTTTACGAGACCAGTGCTCTAACCACTGAGCTATGATGGCTCGGGAATGGTTTTGGAAATATTAATACACAATTTCGTTATAAAGAATAATCTTCTAGATAATATGCTCCAATCATCAATATTTTTAAAAATTAAATACAACTATATTTTATTGTGAGTCCTCACTACTTTAAAAAAAAGGGAAAATAGAACGATTTAAACGATTTACGTTGCAGCCACCAGCTAGGAACGAACTCATGATCCTATGGTTTACGAGACCAGTGCTCTATCCGCTGAGCTATGTTGGCTCGGGAGCGTTATCTAAGATAATAATACACAATTCTGTAATGTAGAATAGTCATTTATATAATATGCTTCATTCATCAAAATGTTTAAAAATTAAATACAATTATATTTTTATTTGTGTCCTCACTGCTTAAGAAAAGAAACAAAGACTTAAACAATCTACATGATAGCCACCAGTGAGGAACGAACTCATGATCCTATGGTTTACGAGACCAGTGCTCTATCCGCTGAGCTATGTTGGCTCGGGAGCGTTATCTAAGATAATAATACACAATTCTGTAATGTAGAATAGTCTTTTATATAATATGCTTCATTCATCAAAATGTTTAAAAATTAAATACAATTATATTTTTATTTGTGACCTCACTGCTTAAGAAAAGAAACAAAGACTTAAACAATCTACATGATAGCCACCAGTGAGGATTGAACTCACGACCCCTGGTTTACGAGACCAGTGCTCTAACCACTGAGCTATAATGGCTCGGGAATGGTTTTGGAAATAATAATACACAATTTCGTTATAAAGAATAATCTTCTAGATAATATGCTCCAATCATCAATATTTTTAAAAATTAAATACAACTATATTTTATTTTGAGTCCTCACTACTTTTAAAAAAAAGGAAAATAGAACGATTTAAACGATTTACGTTGCAGCCACCAGCTAGGAACGAACTCATGATCCCATGGTTTACGAGACCAGTGCTCTATCCGCTGAGCTATGTTGGCTCGGGAGCGTTATCTAAGATAATAATACACAATTCTGTAATGTAGAATAGTCTTTTATATAATATGCTTCATTCATCAAAATGTTTAAAAATTAAATACAATTATATTTTTATTTGTGTCCTCACTGCTTAAGAAAAGAAACAAAGACTTAAACAATCTACATGATAGCCACCAGTGAGGATTGAACTCACGACCCCTGGTTTACGAGACCAGTGCTCTAACCACTGAGCTATGATGGCTCGGGAATTGTTTTGGAAATAATAATACACAATTTCGTTATAAAGAATAATCTTCTAGATAATATGCTCCAATCATCAATATTTTTAAAAATTAAATACAACTATATTTTATTTTGAGTCCTCACTACTTTAAAAAATAGGGAAAATAGAACGATTTAAACGATTTACGTTGCAGCCACCAGCTAGGAACGAACTCATGATCCTATGGTTTACGAGACCAGTGCTCTATCCGCTGAGCTACGTTGGCTCGGGAGCGTTATCTAAGATAATAATACACAATTCTGTAATGTAGAATAATCTTTTATATAATATGCTTCATTCATCAAAATGTTTAAAAATTAAATACAATTATATTTTTATCTGAGTTCTCATATCATAAAAAAAGACCTTAGAGATCTATATGACAACCACCAGTGAGGTTTGAGCGCACGACCCCTTGTTTACGAGACCAGTGCTCTAACCACTAAGCTATGATGGCTTGGGAAAGGTTTCAGAAATAATATATAATGGTTAAGAAATAATAATACACAATTTCGTGATATAGAACAATCTTTTATATAATATGCTTCATAAATAGAATTTTTTAAAAATTAATTATCATTATATTTATATTTGAGTCCTCTCTGCATAAAAAATAAATGAAGACTTATATGATCTAAATAACAGCCAACAGTGAGGATTGAACTCACGACCCCTGGTTTACGAGACCAGTGCTCTAACCACTGAGCAATGATGGCCTGGGAGTGGTTTTAGAAATAATAATACACAATTTCGTGATATAGAATAATCTTTTATATAATAAGCTTCATTCCTCAATATTTTTAAAAATCAAATACCATTATACTCTAATTTGAGGCCTCTCTGCATAAAAAAAGAAACAATGACTTAAACGATCTATATGACTGCCACCAGTGATGATTGAACTCACGACCCCCCGTTTACGAAACTAGAGCTCTAAATATTGAGCTATGATGGCTCGGGAGTGGTTTCAGACATAATAATTCCCAATTTCGTCATATAGAATAATCTTTTATATAATATGCTTCATTCATCAAAACTTTTATAAATCAAATACCATTATAATTTTATTTGAGTCCTCACTGCATAAGAAAAAAAAATCACTTAAAAGATATACATGACAACCACCAGTGAGGATAGAACTCACCACCCCTGGTTTACGAGACCAGTGCTCTAACCACTGAGCTAAGATGGCTCGGGAATGGTTTTAGAAATAATAATACACAATTTCGTTATATAGAATAATCTTCTAGATAATATATGCTCCAATCATCAATATTTTTAAAAATTAAATACAACTATATTGCATTTTGAGTCCTCACTACTTTAAAAAAAAGGGAAAATAGAATGATTTAAACGATTTACTTTGCAGCCACCAGCTAGGAACGAACTCATGATCCCATGGTTTACGAGACCAGTGCTCTATCCGCTGAGCTATGTTGGCTCGGGAGCGTTATCTAAGATAATAATACACAATTCTGTAATGTAGAATAGTCTTTTATATAATATGCTTCATTTATCAAAATGTTTAAAAATTAAATGCTATTATATTTTATTTGTGTCCTCACTGCTTAAGACAAGAAACAAAGACTTAAACAATCTACATGATAGCCACCAGTGAGGATTGAATTCACGACCCCTGGTTTACGAGACCAGTGCTCTAACCACTGAGCTATGATGGCTCCGAAATGGTTTCAGAAATAATAATACACAATTTCGTGATATAGAATAATCTTTTATGTAATAAACTTCATTCCTCAATATTTTAAAAAATCAAATACCATTATATTCTAATTGAGGCCTCTCTATATAAGAAAAGAAACAATGTCTTAAACGATCTATATGACTGGCACTCACGACCCCCCTTTTACGAGACTAGTGATCAAAATGTTGAGCTATAATGAGTCTGCAATGGGTTCAGAAATAATAATACACAATTTCGTGATATAGAATAATCTTCTAGATAATATGCTTTAATCATCAACATTTTTAAAAACTAAATACAACTATATTTTAATTTGTGGCCTCACTGCTTTAAAAAATGGAAGATGGAACGATTTGCATTGCAGCCACCAGTTAGAAACGAACTCATGATCCTCTGGTTTACGAGACCAGTGCTCTATCCACTGAGCTATGTTGGCTCGTGAGTGCTATCAAAAATAATAATACACAATTACGTAATGTAGTATAGTTTTTTTTATAATTTTACGATCCTTCATCGAAATTTTTAAAAGTAAAAAGCCATTATATTCCAATTTCAGTCCTCACTGCATAAAAAAAGAAAGAATGACTTTAACGATTTCCATGACAGTTACCAGTAAGGATTGAACTCACGACCCCTAGTTTACGAGACCAGTGCTCTAACCACGGAGCTATGATGGCTCGTGTATGGTTTCAGAAGGTATGGTTCAGATCCGTCAACCAGTAAGGATATTTTACATCAGCACTGCGTTCGATGCAAGTCTGAATTCGTATCAACCAGCCCTCGACTTCGATTAAAACTGGGTTCACCTTATTGGATAGTGAACGCTCCATCACCTGAGCGATCATGGCCGCCAGTCGTGAGATTTTATTTTACTACCGTCGTTTAACAGCCGACCTAGTTATGGGATTACGACTATTGATGTTCAACTACGTAGCCTTGTAATTTTGAACCCAATCCAGAAGATTTGAGAATTCCTCGATCAAGTATTGGGAGACATTTTCCTTTGCGGAGATCTTTTTGTTGGAACTAACCCGCATTTGTGCTACATGGAGAGGAAGAACACGAGAACATCTCATAGTCAGTCTGATGGCAAGGGAACTCCATTACATGATCCGTCTATCTATGAGGATATTTCACGTCAGCATTGTGGTGGTGCAAGCTGGACGCGGAATTCGTATTGACCAGCCAGCATCGGGATTCGAACCCAGTTCTCCTCTTTGGAAGGCGTACGCTTTATCCCCTGAGTCATCAATGCTCAGTCGTGAGATTTGAAGAAAAAAATCTGCAATTTAAAGACTAGTGTTTCAGGAACAGTTTGTTTCGCAATATTTATTTACTTATTTATTGGTATCCGCACGATATTTGTGTACTATCAGGTCGAACAGGAAAAACTATGCAAAGTGCTTTAAATTGGCACTAAATCATTTCACACTGTAACCATTTACATTATAACCTGTAATATTTAATCGAATTTAAAACAGAAAGTTAATGTTTTCTAAAAAAATTATTTGAAATTAATGTTTTAGAACATACGGTTAAAATGATCTGTGACACAGTATATTTGCAAAATTAACTTGACATAAAAGTTTGATTTCGGCGAAAAGTATCAAGGAAATTTTACAATAGAACAACACATACATATACAGACCTATGCGTTGGATACAAAAACATCTTATAAGCCTTATTGTTTAACGTGGTTTATCTAAGCTTGGTCATACCGAAGAAGGGGTGCCATCCCCTCTGCAAAGGATCAAGAGGATGTTTCCCAGACCGTCGCCAATAGCCCATTGTGCAGCTCCAGTGCGACGTAAATGAACTACAACAACAACAACTAAGCTTGGTCATTTGAACATAGAATAAAAAAAAAGACAAGAATTAGTTACTAACATCGTATTCTTAATATTCACTGGGTAGGTTGTTGTTGTAATTCCTTTACGTCGCACTAGAGCTGCACAATGGGCTATTGGCGACCGTCTGGGAAACATCCCTGAGGGGAATCCGAAGACATGCCATCACAATTTTGATCCTCTGCAGAGGGGATGATACTCCTGCTTCGGTAGCCCGACGACCCACGCGCGAAGTCGAGCACTTTACGTTAGAACTGTTTAACGAGGACCAATACCGTATACCCTCGGTCCCTACGCAGTTGGATCAAAGTGGTCAACCGACCGCACACTGACCGCAGTCAGTGATGCTTGACTTCGGTGATCTGCTGGGAACCGTGTCTTTACGATCAGTCATCTGCGGGACTCACTGGGTAGCAGTTGAATCAAAATAAAATGCAGTCGAACTTATCAGTGCTCCAACTCATTTTTAAGTCAATTCATAAATATTCGTATTGGTACACAAAATGAAAGTGTAAATGGTCGTTAAATTTAAAAGCATTACATATGATGTTAAACTCAAAATGACAAAAATTTTTATTTTATTTTGCAACCGGCATTAAACAGATGACCCAATTCAAAGTTTACAACTATCAATTATCAGCTCCGTAGCCTTGGAAACATGAACTCAACCCAGAAGACAAAGGAGTTCTTAGATCAATCATTGGTACAAACTAGCTTTTACGGAAATTTCTTTCTTTCTTTCTTTTTTCTTTTCTTTTTCTTTTCTTTTTCTTTTCTTTTTTTTTTTTTTTTTTTTGATAAAAAAAAAATGATGTGACCAACAAACATTTGCGTTATATTGAAAAACAGCCAGCCACCACTGGAATTCGCACCTGGTTCCATTCATTGGGGAGGGGGGCGAATATAATAATTTTGGTCACTTTAAGTCACAAATCTAGTTTATGAAAAAAAATCACATAAAATTATTGATTAGATAGGCTGGCAATTAATTTTTTTCTTAAATAAACAATTCATCAGCTTTATCTTTGTTGTCGTAAAATTCAACTGCCTACTTTTTGCCATGCTTTGTACCAAGATAATGTTAGTAGGTTAGGGATTATAGAATTTCGAGGTGTGAAGATTAGTGATGTGTCACAATTCGTGCGAACCTATATTTTGCACAATTTAATTCCTTAGAAAAAAAAAGCTTATCCAAATTTCGCAAGCAAAAATTCTTTATTCTTTGTTTGGAATAAGGTATAAAAATGGAATTTGTGGAAGAAAAAATACTTAAAAAATCTTCTGTGACAATTTATAAACTTCTCTTGACACGGTGTTTGTTACCTTATCCTATGGATTATGAATTCATTCGTTGTAATTGTTTTGACAACTTGACTGAATGTTTTGTATTTTCAACTGAAAAAAAATATTTTTGAGTCTGCTATTGAAAGACACATTAAAACAGAAAAATCACGAAGTAAACTAACTTTATTATTGTAGCGATTATAATTTATATGAAGTTTCGAATTAGGAAGCAATCAAGGAGTTTTTAGTGTTATAAATCTTAATTACCTTATTTGGATTGCGGCAAATATGTTAAAGACTATTCCGTCGTTTCCTGAAAAGCTGAAAAGCCAAAGTAAGTTATATTTTTTCACAAAAACTACTTAGAAAGTATTATTCATTTGTAAACATATTCCTAGGTTTTATTTAATTTATATGTAATCATGTTCAATGATCATATATTTACTGTTATTCTTGCACAATAGTTTTTAAAAGTCTAATTTTATGTTCATTATTTACGAATATTTTTTTAATATAAAGGTTTTCTTATTTCATGGAATCCAGAAAAATAGTAGTAAGGTGTTCCATTGCAGTAAAAAATAGACTTTTATAATAGCTGCTGCTTTAGTTATAAAACTGCATTGTTCTCTTAACAAAAATATACAGCAAATATGAATATTTTTATTACGATATCGAGGTAGTAACAATCTTGATTAAAACATTCAATTGCTTTAAAAATATACAAATTATAAATAAAAGTCAACGTGTTTCAAGCGCTCGATAGCAGGCTCTCATTTTCAAAACTTGCTAAATATGAATCAGAAGGCTGTTTTTAGTTTGTATTTGTATATTTTTGAAATGATTGAAGTTTTTATTTAAGTAATATTTTGCCACTTCAGCTGTTTTTGATTATTTATTTATTAATAACAAATATGTTGGGTAACACTATTTGTTGCAAAAATTGAATAAAGGCAAAGGAAGGAAAGAAAGGCATTTCTCTAAGTTTTATTCGTGGCCTGTACTGCTTTAAACTAATATATTTTATGGTTATTATTTCAACTATAAGTCAATTTAAACAAACTAGAATAAAAAAATAATATTATAAATAGACAAAAATACAAATAATAAAAATATTCTAAATTTACCCAATTAATAGTTGTACAATGCAAAAAAAGGTAGGCATCTGAATAATGTCTTATCATAATCTGGAATTTTTACGTATTTAAGCTTACTCTTAATATTTCAAAGGTTTTACCCTAATTATTCTACTTAATTAGTGCAAACAATATTTTAAACAACGTAATCAGAAACAGAAATGAACTTTCTATGAATAAACATATTTTTTTTTTGTGGAATTCAGCTACAGGGATTGAAAGTTTGGACTCTAATGTAATCTCTAGGTTTGAGAACAAAACTAGAGATCTCAAAACCTAGACAGCTCAAAAAAGTTATATACGTAAATGTTTATATCTCTCAAAAACTATTCAACCTATTCCCTTCAAATTTTGATTTTATCGTTAAAATTACGTGAATTAAATTGCTATTTCATACAGAACAATTTTTTCGATCATTAGTAAATTAATTTATAACGAAATAAAATAAATAATTATAAAAATAGTTCTTCTTTTTCATCGAGTTATTATTGGATGAGTAGGTTTTATAATTGCAGACAAAATTGCTTTTGTTTAGCTTCGTTATATTCGGAAATATTTCCAAATACTCAAAACAGAAACATTAAAAGAGCAACTAAACCTCAAAACACAGAGATGCCAACTGCTCCGGACACGTCAAACTAATCTTAAAAACGGTAAATAACTACAAACTTTATTTTGCAAATATTCGACTAATCTTGCTTACTTTTTAAACGGTTTCGCAGACTAAGCGCTCAACCAAAGTGGTGAATTATATAATCCTCCGAATTATTTAAAAATAGTGGTGGATTATAACCTAATAAAACTGAATTTTTTAAACCAAGAATTACAATTAATTATCTATCACTCGTTGTCCGGATCAATTAATAAACAAGTTTTGACTGGTTGAAATGAATTCTGCTCGCATCGAGTATAGTGCTAACCCAAAAATATCTGTACTAGGAGACGGATCATTTGTTAGAATCCCCTTACCGTCGGGCTAACAGTAAGAAATTTTTTTCTTCTCCATGAAACGCCGGTTAGTTACATTGAAAAAGTCCTCTTTGAAGGCTAATTAGCTTCATCCATGATTCCCATTGCCTATAGAGTAAGGTTCAAAAATACAAGTTAACAGAGTTAGACGTTGAAACTCAAAATTAGTTCGGCTGTCCAACGCATTTTATAAAATATTAACAAAAATAACGCTGAAAAATATGACAATTCAACATATATATATATATATATATATATATATATATATATATATATATATATATATATATATATATATATATATATATATATTTATGTTGACGAAAAAAACATAAATATCATTTTCCTACGCAACACGCAAAGAAAAAAAAAACCTAAATTGCTTTTGATCTAATTATGAGATATTCTGCAATCGGATTTATTTTTCATGGTTTGTGTTTCAAACTTTAACACTTTGACACAGAATTCATATTCTTAATATCATTTTATTATTTTGTATCGATTTAGGCTAAAAAATGAAAAATATTGTATTTGGAATTTTAATAATTTATGGTTATGAAATAAAGCATGAAACACCACTTTCTTTTTCTACGTGAAAGCTTACATTTTCCAAACATAGCGCACTTCATAACAAAAAATTTTTAAATTTGCAGTGATTTAGATCTATGAGAAACAGTTATTCATCGTTGAAATTTCTTTAATTCACCAAATCAATTATTGATAAATTTTTGAATATGATTAGGAAAAAAATTCAAACTACTTTTTAGTGTTTTATATTTTATTACAAATATAATTCCGATAATCTAGCAGATTTTTGTAGTAACTATTTGACAGTTAAAAAAAGCAAACTTATTTTAGCTTGTAATTATAGCACCAGAAAAAAATATATAAAAGTAACATTGGTGTCCCATCATCGTTAAGGGGGAAAATTAGCTGATTAATTGGAGTACATGATTTTTAAAGCTACGAAACTAGACTCAAAACAAAACAAACTTTCCCAGAGAAAGCACACTTTTTTTCAACATATTAGGATTTCGTGATTTTCAAATAATGAGATGGGTTGGCACCAAGATCTTTGAAATATGGTTCGAATAGTCATGGCTGGAGATTGTTTTCAGAGATGCTCACTCCTCGGTTTCGAACCTGGGTCAATTGATTGGGAGGAGAACACACTCATCTCCTGGGCCACCGAGGCTTTTTTTAAACGTAATTGTCAACGTTAAAAAATAATTTTATTCTCTTTTTTTAGTTTTATTTTTAATGAATATCTTCCACTATTTCAAAATGAATACATTTACTTAAATTAAAGAATTAAAGTTCATTAAAAATATTATTACTGTATTAGTCATCTATTTTGATTGTAAACATTGCTGAAGTGTTAAATTACGGTTATAAAATAGAACACTGTTGAAAGACGGTTATAAAACAAAATAGCGCAGTGTGTAACTCGAGTGTAAACAAAACAACTACAATTACAACGGATTTAAAAATTGGATAAGGAGATCACTAAGATAGATTGGTAATGGCAAGTTTCAAACCCGCTAACCATAGTACTTGACGGAAGGACTATACTGCGGTTGATATTTGATTTTGAAACATTAAAAAAGATTCCACCCTACACTTTGTCTTACAAATCTATGTTTTGAAACCTTATAAATTCCTTTTTTTTTCAGGATGGAAGAGATATTATTTTCCAAGGAGGTATGTTTTGATGTTATTGGGATTTATGGGCATGTTCAGTATATTTGCCATGAGGGTGAATATCAGCATGACTATAGTGGCAATGGTAAACCAAACGGCAGTGGCATTTCCAAACAACTCACATTATGAAACCAAAGAGTGCCTTAATTTGGATTACGACAATGAACTAGCTAAGAGCAATGGATTTAAGGTAAGTAATTATAGTTCTAAATATGTTCTGTGGAACCCTATTGTTCAGCAGAAGAGTTAGAAGAATTCCGAGGGTTTAAATATATATATATATATATATATATATATACAGAGAGAGAGAGAGATACTCTGTACAAACAAAGTTTAAACAATTTAATTACTGGTTTATTTTGAATTTCGAAATTAAATCAATATATAAATTACTAATCAACTGATAATCAATAAATTAAACTAGTATATCACATAGCTAATCATCAAAATGCAGCACGTGGATTAGACGAGAAAAATGCAGCATAGTGGTGTCCTCTGTAGTAAATAAACTTAATTATAATTTCGCCTATCCATTTTTACTAGAACGGATCTCAGACGATTAGAAATAAAATAATACGAGATAAAAGATTACCCGTGTGAGACACAGGCATGTACAAAATTGGCGGTAATTTTCGTTCGTGTCAGACAGTGGCAAATGTGTTAAGGTGTTATTAATCGAATTTGCTTCTTTCTTGATATAAACGAATTCAAATGTGTTTTTAAGAGCCGCGATGGCTCAGGGGATAGAGCGTTCGCCTTCCAATGAGGCGAACCGGGTTCGAATCCCAGTCGATACGAATTCCGCATCCGGCTTGCACTGACCACAGTGCTGACGTGAAATATCCTCAGTGGTAGACGGATCATGGGTTAGAGTCCCCTTGCCGTCAGGCTAACCGTGGGAGGTTCTCGTGGTCTTCCTCTCCATGTAACGCAAATGCGGGTTAGCTCCATCAAAAAGTCCTCCACGAAGGCAAATTTCTCCCAATACTCGATCCAGGAGTTCCCTTGTCTTCTGGATTGGGTTCAAAATTACAAGGCTACGGAGTTGAACATTAGTAGCCGTAAACCCATTAAGTTGGGTCGGCTGTTCAACGACGGTTATAAAATTATGAAAAAAAAAATGTGTTTTTAAAGATTGGCTTGTGATATTTATTAATTTTAACTTCAATTTATGGCTGAATAACCGCATCTAACTCTTAACATTACTAAATTCAAACAAATCAGTCATTATTTGCAACATTGAATGTAATTTATGTTTTTGCTCAGTTTTGAAACAGTATTTTCTTTGACTTTTAAGCGGAGTTCATTTAATTTTAGGGGGAACAGTACAACTGGGACACCACAACGCAGACCACAATTCTAGGATCTTACTATTATGGCTATGTTCTGACGCAGTTGCCTGGAGGCATTATTGCTGAAAAATTTGGTGCCAAATGGGTATTCGGCTGTGGAATACTGACTACAGCAATCATCTCTTTATTAATCCCTCTTACAGCCAGTTTAGGAAGTCTTGCTTTAACTTGCGTTCGTGTCATCCAAGGACTTGCAGACGTAAGCTAAATATATCTTTAATATGCATGCATAGTTATGCCCTTTAAATATGCCCTTACAAAATTTTAAGCTATTAAGAGGTTTAATCTAACAAAATATTCAATATCAATGATTCGTAACATTCAGATTAATCAAGCGAATGCCTGCAGGGCAACCTTTAGAAAAACCTGCCAAAGTTGTAGATCATTCTACCGTAAAATGTTACCTATAAATAGTCTCGTAAATATTTATCCTGATAGCAAATAAATATCAATTTTACGTCAAAAATACGTATATTTCACCTTTAAATTTTATTAAGCATTCGTAAAATTTAAGTAAAATTTTACGTAAACAAATTCGTTTCTCTTACGAATATTTAACAACCATTTTTTACTAGGTACGTTATTTACACAGATTATTTACGACGACAGTACGTCAGAATGTACGAAAGTTAAAACGTCAAATAATCCAAAAAAGCAGAAAATTTGCGCAAATAAATTCGAACCGAAATTTAAATGGTAAATTTGCTTCGTCAATAATATATAAAATCCACAGAATCACTTTTACTACATCTTAATAATAAATATTCTTTCGTCAATCTTTCGTAAAATATACGAAAGTAATAGTAAAAAAAGGTAGTTGAACACCAAATATCACAATGGTAATATCATCCCGTCTATATTATGAAAGATTTACGTATAAAGCGTATTAATTACCAATTTCCCAAATTTTTAAGATTAATTTCGCATCAAACTACATGGGTAGGATCTAAATATTATGTTTCATATCATGTGTTCAGGTTCTTTAAATGTTTCTTTTACTTAGGGCATAACTATCCCGGCCATTAACGTCGTTATTAGCAGGTGGTCACCAAAAAGTGAACGAAGCAGATTTTCGACTGTCATCTTCTCTGGAGCTCAAATCGGAACTGTAATTGCTCTGCCTATTTCTGGACTTCTCTCTGTGACAGATGTTCTGGGAGGATGGCCGTCTGTATTCTACGTCTTTGGTACGCATACAACATATTCAAACTACTAATTACATGGTGCTGTATACAACAAATAATGTTAGGGAAAATACAGTTAGTACAAGATGAGGTTGTAGAGTAAATGATTAGCTGCGAGAGGGCGCTTTCTGTGGAATGAGTTCTCATAAAACTCATCATTCTGCCGCTACCAGATATGCAAGGGCGCTACTCTATCAAATTGATATCTCAGCTGCAGATGTTTGTAAAATATCAGAAATCTTCAGCATCGCCAATGTGAAACTTTTAATGCAAATTGTGATCGCTTATTTAAGAATTTGTTGAATAGTTCTTCATAATAAAGATTCTTTTCCTTCTAGTTATCATTTTCACCAAGCAGATGCCTTTACGCGGCTGGTCTTTCCAATTTAACATTTAGTTTTTTAACAGGGAAGATTTCGTTATAGATTGATGTTCTGCCTACATACGAATTGTAAATAGAGAAATTCATGGCCATAGTATCAGTTATCTCAAAACCAGTCAGATTGGTGTTATATCTACTGGCACATTGTCAACGGAGGCAGTAATGCCCAAAGTATCAGTTATCTTATAACGATTTAGTCAGTCAAACATGGAAGAAAAATTTCATGATAGATTGGTATTCTGTCTACATGCAAATTGTTAATAGAGACAGTCGTGACCAAAGTATCAGTTATCTCAATCATTCAGTCAGTCCAACATGGAAGAGAGATTTCATTATAGATTGGTGTTATGTCTTCTTGCACATTGTATACGGAGACTGAAATGCCCAAAGTATCAGTCATCTTATTACGATTCAGTCAGTCCAACATAGAAGAGAGATTTCTTCATAGATTGGTGTTGAATTCATAGATTGGATTAAAATTATCTGCCAAAGCAGTTATGGTTTTCTCATAACCATTCTGTCAGCCCAAAATGGAATATGTTTCCGCTGACCTTATTCTTTTTAAAATGATAACAAAATTGAATATAATTAAGATGCATTTTAATAAGTAAATATATATATATATTAACTTATTAAAATGCATCCAGATTCCTAATGATAGGATGCTTAAACTTTGAAGGGGAAAAAAAACGAAAAACTAATTCGAAATGCAACTGCAATTTATTTACCATCCCTTGGAATCAGTAAAAAATATCCGGAATTTAATGTTCATTATACACATAATATCATTTTCTAATATTTAAATATGTAGATATCAGATGATTTATTTATACCACACTAGAGCTGCATAATGGGCTATTGGCGACAGTTTGAGAAACATACTTGAGGATGATCCGAAGACATGCCATCACAAATTTTGATCCTCTTCAGGCGAGATCTCATTTGTGTAACCATTTTTTCAATTTAGGCAGAGATTTGAAGAGGAAGGAAATTTTTTCCAGATCCCTGTACCAATGGTATTGCTCAGAGACCGTCTACAGGACTTTCGATTCCATTTCGCTTATACTCGATGGGTCTTAGCGGAGTCGAGAATCATACATCGGCCCCTCCATACCGGAGGATGATTTCTTAACCTATGAGCTACCAAAGCCAGTAGATATGTACCATTAAATCCAGAAAATGAAATATTTTTTCTACTAAATATTAAAATACATGATTTTTTCTATTCACTTTTTTTTTCCTAAAGCAGATTCGATTGTAAAACAAATCAAAACTTAACAAAAATAATTTGCTATATATTTGTTTAGCTTAATTGCACCCATAAGGTTAAGACCATTTTGCCTGTGAGAAATTGAGTGACATAATCAAAATTTTATTTTCTATTAAGAATTGGCTATATACTGGAACTTCTGTGCTTATAAATGTATTGTTTAATAACTGCAAATAGTAGTACTTAAATAGTGTGTTAATAATTACAAATAAACTCGATGAGAGATAAACAAAGACGCGAAAGCAAAACGCGCAAGAGAAAATAGTTTACCATAGTGTTGGCCCCTCCTTCTTGTACACGCGCTTACCTTTACTGTTACATACGTTTATGTAAATAAATTGTTTTCATTTTTCTTTTATTATTTCTGAAGGAATCAACATGCCTACTTATTATTTTGTCTTATATATTATTTTAGGATCTATGACATGTATTTGGTTTGTATTTTGGGCTTTCTTGATCTATGAAAAACCGTCCGTCCATCCCGGGATATCAAAAGAAGAATTACTTTTTATAGAATTAAACAATGACGAGAAGATTAAAAAGGTATGAAATTGTTTATATTTTTAATACATTTGAAGGGCTCGGGACATTGCAATCTTAAGTCACAGTTTTATGTATAACTAACTGTTTCTCTTTATTGTTTGCAGATATATAGATTGCACGGGTTTTTGAGTTTCTTTTTGACAACAGCACAATACACAGAAACATCGTTTTGCCTACATGTAAATTGCGGGGTTTTTTTTTTTGACAGTTTGAAAATTTTGTTAACTATAGTAAAGCCCTTTATTTCTTATTTTAAAGAAAGTGCTTTTTATCGCAGTCAAGATATACGACTTTCGATGTTCAGTTTTAATCTCTTGCCCTGTTTGCAGAATTAGCGTGGTATGGAGTTGGCAGCCATTTCGTCACCATGAAGATTAATTTAAAAAACAAAACATTGCTAGCAGAATTCAGTTTAATGAAAGAACGATCTTTAAATTCTAGATCGGAATAAAAGTTTCAATTCAACCGTGAGCCGCAAGTTTTTAAAGAATCACTTTACAAAACATATAATAGTAAAAAGAAAAGCAGCAAAATGGACTGACAATTAGACACTGTTTATCGGTGTCAAACATCTCTCTGCGGTCAGTGATTGGGTGGTGGACAACTTAACTTTTTTTTCAGCCTGCGAAAGGACCGAGGGTATCGGTCTTTATTTAACTTTTCTACGATAAAGTGCCCGACTTTGCAGGTCGTCGGGCAGCCAAAGCGAAGGAGCCGTCCTTCTTACAGAGTATTAAAATTGTGATGGACTATCTCCGAACCAGTTGTAGTCCCCTTGCCGTCAGGTTAACCATGGGTGGATTTCGGGATTTTCCTTCCCATGTGACGCAAATGCGTATTAGTTCCATCAAAAACTCCTCCACGAACGCAAATTTCATTCAATCCTTGATCTTAACCTTGTCTTTTGAATGGGTTTTAAAATGTCAAGGCTACGGAGCATTGGTAGTTATAAACTTAATATTTGGATCTGCTGTTCAATGACGGTTATGAAATAAAATACCACAACGTGTATAGATTCTCATTGTTCAGTATCGCGGACACACAAAATACTGATATCCAATGTTTTTTTTTTTTTTTTTTTTTTTTTGTCTTGCAGATTTGGATCATTCATTTGTACCACCGCCAGTAACATGCAAAATAGATTTCATTAATTTATGACATAGTTTGCAATTTTCACAAACCTTACTATATATTGCATTACTCTTGTCACAAATCCATTATTCCAATAAATTAGACCAATTCCATTACATAATATATACTCTACATGTTTTGAATTTTTATTTTTTAGAGACCCGCGAATCTGTGGAAAAATATATTTACTTCGATTCCAATGTGGGCTCTCATTTTAGGACATTTTGGACATAACTACGGATTCATTGTGTTATTGATGGAGTTGCCAACTTATCTCAGTACAGTACTCAATTTCGATTTGAAATCGGTAAGCGTTGCTTACATAATTACACCTTAATTTCACCAGTAACTAAAAAATAAAACATTTTCTTGTACATGGTAATTTTCAAAGAAAACGAAGATTTTTAATCAAAATTGTGCATTAGTGATTCACAGACACATTAGGGATTCTACATTAGGTAGTCTATTTAGTTGTTAGACTATCTATGTCTAACAACTAAACTGTCTGTGGTTTTCTTGTCACTTACACACTCTTGAAGAAATTTTTAATGATCATTTGTATAAATGTGACTAATTTTCACTGATAAAGCAATCAAATACTTCCTTCATAGTGTAGGTAGTGATTGTCTTGTTTTTAAATATTTCAGATTTTTTTTTTTAAAGTTGCTAAAAATTTAAATAACATGATCTTCGTTCAATTCCGATCACTTTACTTAGACCGAAGCATGCATACTTACAGTCAATTGCATTAATTTATAAATTTCGATTGGAAGTTATTTTTTATTCCTATAATTTGTTCTGTCATCTGCTGAGTACTTCAGAAAAACAAAATAAAAATAAAGGACTTTTTTTTTTATAAATGTTCGTAACAGTAAAGGTTTGCATGGGTTTAAAAATCGACGCCAATACAAAAGGGAGTTGTTTTCCTTGTGCGTCCTGCGTTTGTTCCTTTGATCATTTCTCATCAAATTTATTTGTAGTTTTAAACGCACTATTATGTTCGATTATTCTTAAGCACAGATGTTTAAGTATGTAGGCAATACTTTTACAATAGATAAAAGTTTGAATATCCCACTCATCTTTCCACTAACGGAAATGATCTTAACTCTTTCTGGCGCAGTAAATTTGATGGCAAATTCTAAACAGGCAGCACGATAGCAACTTCGTTCGCAAACCTTGATTTCTATTTCATGATTTAGCATGGTGCCTGCAACCACGAAGAGGCACTTTTATTATTCATCCTGATGTTAGTTCATTGAAGTAGGACTGTGTATTGCTCTAGTGGGTGGTGATGATGGTAAGCCATTTTAATTAGGGGCCTTATAAACGTAGTGATGCATGTACAGGGAATGTACAAGGTGGGTTAAAAATGTAATGACTTATATACAAAAAAAACTTTTACAGAAGGGAAACATAAACTACAGGTGCTTAGACATTGAGACATTGCTACAAAAGAATGCCGCATTTGATCCAATTGTTCAATCTTCTTTGAAGTCATTAAAGTGAACTACTTGACAGTTTATGACTAAAGCAAAAAAGTTTACGTTTAGTTTGGCAATAGGCTGGTCAATGCTATCTATCTGGAGGTCCTTATGAATATCATTATTCCTCTAACATTTGTTAATTTTCTATGTATAATGTTATGTGATTTTACGTGATTATGTAGAAGATATTTGTAAATATTGACTCAGACAGAAGAGTCATTTGCAAAGAAGGTTTGATCATGGAGATAAATAAAAGTCTTTTTAAATCTGAGGAAGAGGATCTATAGAAAAGTATAAGTAGTTTATTGCAGTCAAGATATGTTATATAAATGACAATGTTAATGTGATGTTTCGAAGTAAAATTTTTGTTGAAAACTAGACCAAGATATTTAGCGTGACCAACTTTAGGTATGACTTCATTTAAGAGTGCTAAGTGATCCTGCAGCTGGATGATATTCCTTTTTTAATTTCCTTTGTTCAATTTTCTGCAAGAGTTGATATTTTTGTTCATTGATTTGAAATATTTATGCAAGGCACCATTCTTCTATTACGTAGATTTTATATTGGTGTTTTTTCAATTCCAGGTTTGGATCCTTGGAACAATAATTCCAGTATCGCATTTCATAAGTAGCAAAAAAATTTATTGATACTGTTGAAAATTTTTCCTCTCAACTAGGAAATCCTGAGTGTGTGATATCTACAGGATGCGTCCAAGAATACTTCCTTAGAGAAACCCAATCACAGGGCTGCCAATATTCTACGCTTTTTTGCAAATATTTATTTTAGTAGTAGTTTTGTTTAATCTTTAATGCATTATTTTTTTATGCATTTAAACTTATTTTTCACACCACTACATATAAATGATTTAAAAGTTCATATGCAATCGTATACTTCGTATCAGTTCTTTCTTGCCAGGCTTTTAAAGTGTTGGCAAATATATCAAAAATTCTCAAAGTTTTGGGTTTAAAATGTATACAACTTTATACAGTATTTTGTAAAAAGCATAGTTCTTGGCAGGCTGCAGTATATATAATTGTGATGGGGAAACCATGAATTCACGATAAAAATTTATTCTTGAGTTGCATTCTGCTTGAAAAAAAAAGTGGTATCTAAGAAAACGAGCGTTTAAAAGCAAATAGGATTAAATTTATATTTATCTGATAAGCAAAATGAATTTCTTTTCATAATTTAAACTCAATTTCAAATATTACTTCTGGGCTGCCAACATTCTTCATTTTTTGTAAATATTTATTCTAGAGGTAGCTATGTTAACGCTTTAATGGATTATTTTTCTATTCAGTAAAACGTATTTCCACACCAATATATATAAATGATTTAAAAGTTCATACCCATCGTCATTATATTCCAGGTCTATAGCGGGGAGGCTCTTAAAAAGTTAATAAAATTGCCCAAATTCAGAAAGCTTAAGTTTTTAACTGTCTACTACTCTATAATATATTTTTGCAAAACATGTAGTAGTTGGCAGGCCTGTTATTCAAACAAAACATTACTAAAAAAAAAAGCTTGTACAAAGGGTTGAACCGGAAGTAATAAGACCTCAATTCCACAATGCTCAAAATGTTAAACAATAAAAAAAATACTTGAAATTTTACAATATTTGGGTTTGGAGCTAAGTTAAATCATTGTTATATGAAACTATATTACTTAATTACCACTCAAAAATTCATTTTACAAATAAACAATTTATTTTGAAGTAATTTTTCTATGCATTTTATTTTTTATTTAATAGAATGGTTTTCTGTCTGCATTACCTTTTGTTGTTCAAGCTGCCGGTGCATGGATTGCATCATTCGCAGCTGATTATTTAAGGCATTCAAACAAGATGTCCATAACAACTATCAGAAAAATGATGAACTCTATAGGTAAAGGTGCAGCATTGTCAATTATTTTAGTTATATAGATAGTTTTTATTGTAAAATGTAAAGATTTATAGTGTAAAACTTATTGAATAAATGAAATTTAAAATAAAAATTAGAATAATGTTCTGATATAAAGGGAAGGACGTTAACGGTTGAATCTTCAAAAAAAGGTTAATTTCAAAATATCAACATTATGAAAATTCTAGTTGCGTAATTTTATAATGAAACAAAATGTATATAGATAGAATTTTTAAAGTCAAAGTATCAGTTTTATCTGCAATGAGACATCATTCCCAGCGTGCTGGCTCAATTTTCTTTTAAGGCGTTATTTTTTTTATCACCGTCGTTGTGCAGCTGGCGCACATTTGAGTTTATCATTACCAAAGTTTTATTTAGTGGCCTTGTAATTTTGAACACCATCTAGACGACAAGGAAATTTCTTGTATTGAGGGAAATTTGCCTTCGTGGAGGACATTTTGATGGAACTAACCGTATTTAAGTTACATGGAGAGGAAAAACCACGAAAACCTCCCATGGTTAACCTGACGTCTAACACAAGATTACTGAGCACGTCAGCAATGGGATCGGTGCGAGCCGGTTGCGGTATTCACATCGAGCAGCGTTCGCTTTTACAATGCTAAGAAATTATCCCAAGTTTATAATACCAATGTTTTTCTTATGTTACTCAATTATTGAATTTTTCTTTGGAAAAACTAGATCCTAGTGTACAGCATAATGAATTAATAATATAAATACAATGCATTTGAGATGAAGTCTAAGAACTGCGATATTTTAAAACTGTATAGGTAGCCAACACTAGGAATTACCAAATTAGCGTAAGCATAAATTCTCTATCACTTTTTTTCACATAGGCATTGTTTACAGCTCTACAAAATATTGGGTTTCGCAACAATAATCTCGAATAGGTTAATCCTCGCATTTTGAGATAAACAATTGTTTAGCATTTCAAGATCAATCTACTTTCTTCATTACCTCTTTTAATATTATCGAATGTGCATTTCAATTTAAGCTTATTATTTCTAAAGGGCTGTGTCCATTTTATCAAACGCGCCGCAAATTAAGTCTATTTCCACATATACGCATTTTCAGCCTATTTAATCGAACTCGCATTTCAAGCTAATAAATAGGAATTTTAAGCTGCGTCTATTTTATCGTAAGCGCACTACAAGCTAAGTTTATTGCTATAAATACGAATTTTGAGCTGTGTCATTTTTATAAAACGTGTCTTTCAAGTTATGTCTGTTTTTATTAATACGCATTTTGAACTAAAACCCTTTTAAAAAAACGTACCATTCAAACCCTATAACCCTTTTATAGAACGTGCATTTCAAGATATGTCTGTTTTTCTCGAAAAAATTTCAGAAATTAATTTTGACTCAACAAAAATGTATCCGAAAATTTCCGAGTACTTTATTTAATATCGTGTTTCCGATCAATCGTGAAACCTTTCATTTATTTAAAAAAAGTACGAAACTGAATCGCATTGATGTCTACTCAATTTCAAAGGTTTCTGAAATTTTCGGAAACTTTTATTTTTAACAATTATATGCATTTATAGCTGCCTTATATATCTTGAAACGTTTGTTGATTTTTTTTACAGTGTATGGCTTTCAAGCTAAGTCCATTTTCTCATACGCGCATTTCAGGTTAAGTCTATAAGTCTAAGTTATAGATGCGAAGTTTGATCTATGTCCATTTCTTTCAAAAGCGAATTTCATAATGCGATAATTGACTTTATTGCAGCGTTAAAAACATTACATTCAAATAAATAATTGACACTACATAACATAACATCCCATCTGTCATAGAAACTCCATATTAGTTTTTATTTCCAGGTGAGTTCGGGCCTGCTATTTGTCTCATTGGAGTGACTTTTTCCGGTTGTCAACCATCACTCATCATAAGTCTCCTCTGTTTGGCTCTGGCTCTTAATGGCTGTGTTTATTCAGGTTACAATATCACGCATGTCGATATGTGCCCAGAGTTTGCTGGTAATCATTAATAACCTTTTTTTTATTGCTCCTTACCAGAAACATTTATTTTGAAAAAACAGTATCCTTTTTATTATCGGAGCTCTTGAAATTTAAAAGTTCGTTTCTAAAGAAAAGATTATTTTTCTTTCTAATAAATGTGGATTAAATAAACTCCATTTAAAATAATAATTTTGTTAACTACAATATGTAAGCATATAAATATGTTCTTTCCATATATCTATGTTCGAAATGTTTTTTCACATCCACGTCGGCCAAGTCTTGAAAATGGACGCCTGTTTATGAGCACTTGAAACATGTTGACTGTTATTTTCATTTTAAATATTTTTGAAACGAAGGAATTTTTCAATCAAGTAATTGATTACCTCTTCAGTTTTTTTGAGATTATTTATTCAAATATAAGAGAGGATGAAAATAAAATATCTTTTGAATTTATTTTTAACTACTGTTTTAAATTATTGGGTTCATGTACCACGTGTATTTTCATTATTTTAAAATATTACAATTGTGATCTGGAATAGATAAATCATGAAATGCCCCCATATCTTATTTAGGACGTCTTTCAAACCCTTAATCAGAAACTATAATTTTAAACATACGTAAAAGAATTGTCTATTCTTTCTAACTACCGAAATAAAAAACGTTATAATTAAGATATTGGGCATTTCATGATTAATCTATTTCAAAACTTAATTGCAATGTTTTAAATTATTGGGTTCATGTATCACGTGTATTTTCATTATTTTAAAATATTACAATTGTGATCTGGAATAGATAAATCATGAAATGCCCCCATATCTTATTTAGGACGTCTTTCAAACCCTTAATTAGAAACTATAATTTTAAACATACGTAAAAGAATTGTCTATTCTTTCTAACTACCGAAATAAAAAACGTTATAATTAAGATATTGGGCATTTCATGATTAATCTATTTCAAAACTTAATTGCAATGTTTTAAATTATTGGGTTCATGTATCACGTGTATTTTCATTATTTTAAAATATTACAATTGTGATCTGGAATAGATAAATCATGAAATGCCCCCATATCTTATTTAGGACGTCTTTCGAACCCTTAATTAGAAACTATAATTTTAAACATACGTAAAAGAATTGTCTATTCTTTCTAACTACCGAAATAAAAAACGTTATAATTAAGATATTGGGCATTTCATGATTAATCTATTTCAAAACTTAATTGCAATGTTTTAAATTATTGGGTTCATGTATCACGTGTATTTTCATTATTTTAAAATATTACAATTGTGATCTGGAATAGATAAATCATGAAATGCCCCCATATCTTATTTAGGACGTCTTTCAAACCCTTAATTAGAAACTATAATTTTAAACATACGTAAAAGAATTGTATATTCTTTCTAACTACCGAAATAAAAAACGTTATAATTAAGATGTTGGGCATTTCATGATTAATCTATTTCAAAACTTAATAGCAATGCTTTAAATTATTGGGTTCATGTATCACGTGTATTTTCATTATTTTAAAATATTACGATTGTGATCTGGAATAGATAAATCATGAAATGCCCCCATATCTTATTTAGGACGTCTTTCAAACCCTTAATTAGAAACTATAATTTTAAACATACGTAAAAGAATTGTCTATTCTTTCTAACTACCGAAATAAAAAACGTTATAATTAAGATATTGGGCATTTCATGATTAATCTATTTCAAAACTTAATTGCAATGTTTTAAATTATTGGGTTCATGTATCACGTGTATTTTCATTATTTTAAAATATTACAATTGTGATCTGGAATAGATAAATCATGAAATGCCCCCATATCTTATTTAGGACGTCTTTCAAACCCTTAATTAGAAACTATAATTTTAAACATACGTAAAAGAATTGTCTATTCTTTCTAACTACCGAAATAAAAAACGTTATAATTAAGATATTGGGCATTTCATGATTAATCTATTTCAAAACTTAATTGCAATGTTTTAAATTATTGGGTTCATGTATCACGTGTATTTTCATTATTTTAAAATATTACAATTGTGATCTGGAATAGATAAATCATGAAATGCCCCCATATCTTATTTAGGACGTCTTTCAAACCCTTAATTAGAAACTATAATTTTAAACATACGTAAAAGAATTGTCTATTCTTTCTAACTACCGAAATAAAAAACGTTATAATTAAGATATTGGGCATTTCATGATTAATCTATTTCAAAACTTAATTGCAATGTTTTAAATTATTGGGTTCATGTATCACGTGTATTTTCATTATTTTAAAATATTACAATTGTGATCTGGAATAGATAAACCATGAAATGCCCCCAAATCTTATTTAGGACGTCTTTCAAACCCTTAATTAGAAACTATAATTTTAAACATACGTAAAAGAATTGTCTATTCTTTCTAACTACCGAAATAAAAAACGTTATAATTAAGATATTGGGCATTTCATGATTAATCTATTTCAAAACTTAATTGCAATGTTTTAAATTATTGGGTTCATGTATCACGTGTATTTTCATTATTTTAAAATATTACAATTGTGATCTGGAATAGATAAATCATGAAATGCCCCCATATCTTATTTAGGACGTCTTTCAAACCCTTAATTAGAAACTATAATTTTAAACATGCGTAAAAGAATTGTCTATTCTTTCTAACTACCGAAATAAAAAACGTTATAATTAAGATATTGGGCATTTCATGATTAATCTATTTCAAAACTTAATTGCAATGTTTTAAATTATTGGGTTCATGTATCACGTGTATTTTCATTATTTTAAAATATTACAATTGTGATCTGGAATAGATAAATCATGAAATGCCCCCATATCTTATTTAGGACGTCTTTCAAACCCTTAATTAGAAACTATAATTTTAAACATACGTAAAAGAATTGTCTATTCTTTCTAACTACCGAAATAAAAAACGTTATAATTAAGATATTGGGCATTTCATGATTAATCTATTTCAAAACTTAATTGCAATGTTTTAAATTATTGGGTTCATGTATCACGTGTATTTTCATTATTTTAAAATATTACAATTGTGATCTGGAATAGATAAATCATGAAATGCCCCCATATCTTATTTAGGACGTCTTTCGAACCCTTAATTAGAAACTATAATTTTAAACATACGTAAAAGAATTGTCTATTCTTTCTAACTACCGAAATAAAAAACGTTATAATTAAGATATTGGGCATTTCATGATTAATCTATTTCAAAACTTAATTGCAATGTTTTAAATTATTGGGTTCATGTATCACGTGTATTTTCATTATTTTAAAATATTACAATTGTGATCTGGAATAGATAAACCATGAAATGCCCCCATATCTTATTTAGGACGTCTTTCAAACCCTTAATTAGAAACTGTAATTTTAAACATACGTAAAAGAATTGTGTATTCTTTCTAACTACCGAAATAAAAAACGTTATAATTAAGATATTGGGCATTTCATGATTAATCTATTTCAAAACTTAATTGCAATGTTTTAAATTAATGAAAATATACGAGATACATGCACCTAACAATTTGAAACAGTAGTTGAAAATAAATTCAAAAAGGTATTTATTTTCAACCACTTATTTATTTAAATAAATAATTACAAAAAACTGAAGCTGTTGATTAAAAATTTAATTCGCTTCAAAAATTTTCCACTTGATAGTAACATTCGACAGCTTTCAAGCCCTCCAAAACAGGTGTCCTTTTTCAAGTGAATGTGTAGAAACATTTAGAACACATCGCTGGTTCAAAACTAAAACGACACATCTGCAAACGTATTACGCCTGCAGATGTGTCGTTTTAGTTTTGAACCAGCGATATATTTATAGAAAGACCATATTTGCTTACGTATTTTAGTGGAATAAATTATTTTAATTGGAGTTTATTTAATCAGTATTAATACGATTTATCATGCAATTTACGACCGTTCTAATTATGCAACAAAAAACCCCGGGAAATTGGGAGAAGTTAAAAGGCATGATATGTTTAGACCGATTTCTCTCGCTTTTTTTTTATAAATTTAAAGAATTCAAAACGTGTGTTGGTTCTTAATGCATGAATGTATTGAACCAAAAAGTTCCAATTATTTTTTTCACATATGCGCATTACTTAAATCACAAATAATTTAGATGTAGGTTTAACTTGTTAAATTTTCGCAATTGCCGAAAAGTTCAACGTGTAAGTCAAAATTCGTTGTAGCTCAGTGGATTGAGCTTGAATCAAGCAATATACCAATGCTGAAATAACTACCGTAAAATAGTTTTCTAAGGGGAAAAATAATCATAAAAAGTTGTTAAGATTTTTATTTGGCTAAGACTTTCGAAAACTGGTGAATTCTTTTGATATTTGGCTATTTTACTGGCTGATAATTTGAAATCGTTAACGCGGGTCCTGCATATACATGTATAAATACCAGTATAAAGTTCTCTGAAAATGTGGTTAATTCTAACCATGAATGTGTGAGTGGTCTTCACAAATAGTTCATCTTTCACGAAACAAAGTAGAAAATAAGTGTTCATACAATCAAACTTATAAGTTATATTAATTTGATTTTTGCTACCCTATATTTTTAGAATCTTAAAAATTCTTTTCCTTTTGAATTCAATTTTAGGAACGTTGTATGCATTAACAAACACAATTGCCAATATTACCGGAATACTGGGTCCCATGAGTGTTGGAGTGTTTACAGCGAGTGGTGTAAGTTATATTCCTATTCACAAAATTTCTTAAGATCTTATTTTGCAGTATTGTAAATGACGCTGTCTTATAACCTGACATCAAAAACAAAATAAAATTTGTGGAAAGTCCAATGATCATTTTAAACCTTTTTTAAAAAAGTACAAAAACTACACAGAAAGTTGCTCGAAACTTTTTACGTTTTTAAGATATTCGAATAAGATTTTTTTTTCATAAGTTGCCAAATACGATTCACTACAAAATTCTGAAGAAAAAAATTATAAATTTTTTTTCCGGCATACGCAGTACATGAGAACTATTTTAAATACACATATCTTGCGTGTTTAAAGCGAACTTTTTTCAAATTTCAAAATTAAATGTTTGTATTTAATTTTAAATAGCTCCAAAAATGTGCTTCATTTCACTGATGGTTTTTAAAGTTCTAGCAAAAACACGTAAGACAAAAAAAGTAGGGGTTTTTTTTTTTGTATAAAAATATCCATATCATTATAAATATTTAAGCTAGAATTACGAACTTTTGTGCAATTGTTGCAAATAACAATGAAAGTAATTGATACAAGTTACTAACTTATTGCTTGATTTTCTGACAGGGTGTCTTAAAATACTAGTTTTCTTTCACAATTTGTTGTCAGTTCTTCTGAAACCTTATTGCGAAGTATGAAAAATCGGCTAAATTAAAGTTTCAAAATAGTCCTATGAGTTAATAAATTTTTTAAAAAATGACGAAAAGTGAAAGTGCTTTTTTATTTATTGTGGAGTAGTTTGTCGCAATAAGTTTATAAATCTTTGTAGTGATCAAGAAAATTTACTGATCCCCTTTAAAAAAGTTGATATAAAATTTATAGTATGCATTTTACTATGTTTTGAATTTTTTGTCGGAATTTCGGGCACTCCGTTGTTTATTCCGTAACTTAATAGTTAATACTAAATAACATACTTCAAGTCAAATTTTTAGTCCATTATGTTTAAATCGGATCATTAGTACAAATAAGGTGATTTTTTCTGATATTGCTGACTGTACCAGAAGCCTATATATTATAAGTTTTAGCTCTAAATAACAATACAGATGGATACAGATTATTCTTAAAAAGGGTGATTTAAATGATAATATTTCAAATAATAATAGTTCCTCGAACTCTTTTCTGTTTTTGTTTTTTTTAAATATTTTTTTAAAGTTTCTCGAGGGGCAGCTGCCCGAAAGTTGCCACGATTTGCCGATTATTCTGCGTAGAAATACAGATCAGAAATACTCTCCCGAGTTTGTCAACCCCCGATTTTTTTTCTAGTTATTTTATTAACAATCTATTTTTTTTTTTAAACAATCTTAAGCAATAATCCCATTTTTCAGGCAACACTTGCAAGTTTGTCAACCACTGAGTGTTTTCTATCTAGCTTATTAAAAATCTTTTTTTTAACAATCTTAAGCAATAATCCCCATCATTTTTCAGGCAACACTTGCAAACTGGAGCAAAGTTTTCTACACAGCAGCTGCTGTTTATTTATTTTGCGGGACAATCTTTGCAATATTTGGATCGGCAGAACTACAAACCTGGGGAAGTGCAGAAAATAAATCAGAGAAAGAAGTATCGAGTGAAAAGAATTCTGATGAAGTTGAAATTAAAACGTCACTTTAGGTATTAGCATTGAATTAAGAAGAACTAAAGCATCCAAATACTACTTAAGGGATGTTAATATGGATCATCAGTTTAAAAAAGCACTACCTGAGAATGTGAAGTGGGAATAAATGTGTGGAGCTCTAATTGAAAAAAAAACGTTAGCTTAAGCGTGAAATGGGATTAAATATAGAGATAAAATTCATAAGTTTTTTCTAGTTTGTATTAATAGAATTTTTTTATATACAGTGTAAAAACGAACTGTACTCAAACTTTACGAACTGAACCACTGTACTCAAACCTTACAAAACTTATTCGTTTTAAAACAGACCGTGTCCTAGTATATGCTCCGAGCGAAAATTTCGTCAAACTGACGAAATGACTTTCGTCACTTCTTGGAGGATATATTTCGATATTTATTATGTAATAATTCGTCAATATTTCGTCATTCTAGTTTCGATAGTCCAGCTTTCATTCTCAATATTAAAGAAGTACAGCGCAATGATTGTAGAATCGTCAAAAGTGAAAGTTTTAGTTATGAAAGTGTGTTTATTTCATTCCATGTTATTTATTTGTTGCATGAATCATTTTGTATTTTTTTAAGAGTGAAGAAAAAATTAAAAAAAAGACAATCTTTGTTTTCAAATTTCTTTTTTCAGTGATTGATCTTTAAACTTTGATGTTCGTAGTTAATATCAACCAAAAGTGAAGAAAAAAAAAAAAGAAATTTGTTTTTTCTTCCTTTCAAAACATAATAAATTTTTATATCGGTCATTTCACCTGGCATCAATTTTCATAAAAAAAATATTATTTTTTATTTAAATTTGTATTTTTTAATATGAAGATTTTATAAACGCTTTGCATTGTAAGTTTTATGTGTAATCATGAAATATTGATTCTTTTTTAATATTTATCAAACGTATTGAGTTACAGAGTTTTACTTGCAGTGTGTTTAATTTAAAAGCTCCCCATTTAACGCTAACTTAGTAAAGTTATTTGAACTAAAGCGATCACTAATTGCATTGATTTCTACTATTCATTTACAAAATGTTGTGTTTGGTTTAATTTTGTGTCTAAATTTGTATATTTATTAAAAACATTTTTAAAAAAAGTCTGTGTCTCTATGTATGTTTACTAAAAACAGATATCTTTCTTTTTCTTAAATAGTACTTTGACATTTCGTAGGGTACAGTAGAATACTCCACACATACTTGTACAGCCTAAAACATAATTAATAAAATAACATAGAAATTAAACCAAGTTTTCATGAAATTGCCGGATTTCCCAGGGGTCTACGAAAACAAAAATAGTGACTAATAAAATTCACAATTTTATTTAAAAAAATAAAGTTAGCAGATTTTTATAGAATATTTTTCAGTACACTAGTAATTTTATTTCACTAGCCCATGTAGTAGAGATTTGAATAAAAGAAATAAACATATATATGTTCCGAAGAGCCGTGGTGGCTCAGGGGATAGAACACTCGTCTTTCAATAAGGTGCACCGGGTTCGAATCGTAACGATGGCTGATCGATTCGAATTCCGCACCCGGCTCGCATCGACCAGACAACTGACGTAAAATATCCTCAGTGGTAGATAGATCATGGGTTAGAATCCCCTTGCCGTCAGGCTAACACTGGGAGGTTTTCATCTCCCTGTTACGCAAATGCGGATTAGTTTAATCAAAAAGCCAGTCCTTCATGAAAGCATATTTCTCCCCATTTCTGTGTTTAGATCTAGGAGTTCTCTTGTCTTCTGGATTAGGTTCAAAATTACAAGGCCACGGGGTTAAACAGTAGTCGTAAACCCAAAATTGGGTCGGCTGTTCAACGACGGTTATAAAATGAAATATAAAATAAAATATATGCTCCGAAAATTTATTCAATAAAATCTAGCAAAAAGGTAGTCAGAGTAGAATTGTATGTGGATATAATTTTATTAATTTGCCCGAACATACATTTATTTAAATAACTCACTTTAATCTTTTGACGCAGAATATTTATCAAACATATTTTCCATACTTTTTTCATTAGTTTATATTGCATTAGGCCAAAATAAGTGGAAACTATTATATTTAGCATTTTATTAATTTATAGTTATGAAATACAGCATGTGACTCATCACCAAACAATAATTTTCAAATTTCCCCTTATTTGGACCTAAGAGAAACAGTTATGTATTTATAATTATAGTTTTTTAATTTACAAAATCAATTATTGGTAAATTTTTGAATATGAATGAAAAAAATTTTTTTTTCAAACTACCTTTATGGACTAAATATTTTATTACAAATATAACTCTGATAATCTTATAAATATTTTTTAGAAACTCTTAAACTACTTTTAATAATCAAAAAGTGCTAAAATTTATTTTTGCTTTCAATAGGAGCTTCAGAAAAAAAATTATTATAAAATGGGCACTGGTGTCCTGTCTTCGTCAAAGGGCTAAATAGATAAGAATATTTTACTTGTGTGTATAGTGTTGATCGAAGTAAAACACTTCAAATGAATTCTTATAACTAAAAAAACAGATTGCCTAATCACTTTAATATTAAAATGAAATTTTACTGCAATCCTTTATAATTGAAAGTTATTATTACTGAACCAAGAATAAAAGACCTATTTGTATATCCGCCCCGTGATTTGCTGTGATGACGGTACGGTCCTTATACGAACGTTGAGAACCATTTTTCTAAGTGCACCATCGAAATTATTCATTTACCATCAGAAGTAAAAATCTCAATTTTAAAATTTAATTCTTAAATTCTTTCATCTAACTCTGCGAATCAATATATAATCTAGAATAGTGAGTCTAAAATTAAAGAGTCTAGAATTAAATATTTTCTCTTTTATGTTTGTTACACGAATAAAAATATGTTGGCCATAGAAAAATATATGATGAATAGAGAAAGGTACTCTAGGTCACGATGTTTCAATCCAGCCGACTTAAACATCCTGCTCTTCTGTTTGGTATTTTCTTAATTAAAAAATAATAATAATAAAATATTCTTCATTTTTATTAGTTTAGGTAGCACATTTTAAAAGAAATAAAAGGTTCCCTTATAATAGCCAAGAGATAAACCTCCACACACAAAAAAAAAAAAAAAGAGCAGGTCGTTAAAGGAAACTAAATTGTAAATTAGCCTCTGGAGGCAAGTATATTGTTCTCCAAGAAGAAGGGCAATTTTACTTCCAAGTGTTGAAGCAGTATTTTAATTTTAAAAAAAAAATCTCAGTTTGTTATCATACTACAAGATATGCCAACTACATCGAAATCGACAAAACATTTTAAAAAAATGGTAGAGAATTACAAACTAAAATTTGCAAATATTCGGTTAATTTTGCCAACTTTTTAAAAAAGATTCAAAATGGCTTAACTATAACAAAGTGGCGTATTTGTTAAACCTTTGAATTATTTATAAATAAGGGTAAATGAAACCCGATAAATGGAATTGACTAAACCAAGAATTATACATTAAAAGACTGCCACTTAAAAATACTTATCCACTGTCCGGAGCAAGTTGGCATTTCTGTACTACCACTTCGTAAAATCTTTTCCAAGGACCGTACAAGTTTTCAGCTATGCATATACATAACAGTCACGCGTAACAAAAATTACAGGACCTGTACCAACCTGTAGGAAGCATTTGATCATAAAATACTTAACACTAATCCCTTTCAGGCTCTTGCAGAAAATGAGAAACTGTTAGAGTTGCCAAAAAAAAAAAAAAAAAGAGTTGCAATATTTCTTCATAATCAGCTGGATGTCGCTTGTTAAAATCATAAACAACTCAATCCTTTCGTTTTGTTTGATGCAATTTAATTCTAAAGTTTCTTTTGCTATTGTGATAATGACAAAATTATCAGCTCTTTCATAAGTTCATGAAAATTATGGGTTACGTTTTTTGAACTTTAGTTAATTTAATAACTGGATATTAAATACACTTATCTTGATTAAATTATTCTCTATTTTAAAGAAGTAAGCTTTAAATGAAAAGATGTCATCTTTTTTTTCTGATAGTAAGCTATATTTTATTGCTGTATTCTTTACAAATGGGTAATAAAGCAGTAAATTTAAACCGGTAATGCCGACAACAGTAACCACATGCAAAGCGCTCAGTGACATTTAGCCTTTTATTCCCTAAAATGTATTTCTTTCGTTTTCGTGTTTCTGGTTTATAATATCCCTAACAGAATTTTTTTTTTTTCATATAAAATGGTTCGACAGATATTTTCTATAAAATTTCTTTAAACACAACATTATTTTCGTTACCTCAATTATTCACACAAATGCATCTCAAAAAGGAAGAAAACAAAGAGTCAGCTCGTAAGTATCTTCAGATTTTCAATTTGTTAATAATGCGAGTGATAATAATTTTTTTATCAATTAAGTGTTGCATAAAATATAGAAAATCTGATTAACTATATAAAAATTTTAGAAGTCTTGTTATTTCAATATTCATTCTTTGAAGCTGTCTCTTGGCCGATTTAGCGTCATCTTCTTTAAGAAAATGATATAAACAGAGGTGTGTGTATATATATATATATATATATATATATATATATATATATATATATATATATATATATATATATATATATATATATATATATATATATATATATATATATATATATATATATATATATATATATATATATATATATATATATATCATTATTTTGTTTTCCAGCTTTTTAATATTTTTTTAATATGAATTTTTTTAGATATTTGTTTTTTTGTTGATAATTTTAAAAAATATTTTATTTTAATAATTTTTATTCTTTTCTTTCCATTGATCTTTGATTTATTTCTGACGTTCTATTTGTGACTGCGTCATCGTCCTCCTTACGCTGTTGCTTCTGAAGCCCCTTTACACAAAACGGGAGCCTTGCTTACACTCGACTGTGAATAGCTAAGAAGGAGTGACCACACACAACCTTGAACTTAATACAGCTCTGATATCTAACTCTCAAACCCCGGTGAACTTAATACAGCTCTCCCGGTCATTCGCAAATGGATAACTATTTGTATACGTTTGTCGAATTCTATCCCTGACAAAATTCTGGTGGGGGAGAACTGTGGCGTAACTACCACTACAAATATTAATTTTAATTCTGAAGTATATAAAACATGCTTTTCACCCTAATGTTTTGCCAAAGGAATGGTAAAAAAACATCGTTTACAAAATTGGAGAAGTCAATAATGGATTAATATTTTGTTGAGAACCGAAGAATTTAGTTGAAGAACCTGTTGAGTAACTTTTTTGGAGAAGTTATAATCAGGGTAATAAAAAAGAAGTTACATCAAAACTATTTTATTACCGATTTGTTTGGAGGAAGGCTAATAATCTTTCTAATTCATTGATTGGCTACTGTCTAATTTGAAATAAAAATCATGCAAGCGTACATTAAAATGAAAATAAAATGAATTCTGTTACATTAAACATACCCATACTGATGCAATCACTTATTTTCTCTGATGCATAAATACCTCTAAAAATGTTACTTATCTGTTTTTATCACTAAGTTCTTCTTTAAGTTTGCAGTGTTGTTTTCTAATTCAACAAAATATTTCTTTGGTGTGGAAAAAAACAGATAAAAGGATTATTAAAGTAGATGTCTTATAATGCTATGAATTTCGTTCTGGAACAGTTTTCTTAAATACTTCGAAATTGGATTCGTTCTGATAGATATGAATTTTGCGAAATGTATCTAAAAAACAGAATATAAATTAGTAACAATCAGCACTGCCTCTCTTTATATCTGGAAGACATGAAAATCTCATAACTGTCCCAGAGATATAAGAAAAGTTCATAGAATGAAAACATGTTGAAAACTCGTATGACTATAAATGTTCATCTTTTTTATTAGAACCATAAATAAGTTAACCAAACCATTCGCAAGTTAGTTTGATATGAATGTAACAGAACGGAAGATCATAATTGCACGTTTCATAATACCAAATTTATTTTGAAAAATAGTTTCGTTACTTTTATAAAGGAGGAATATACATCTCGAATTTTTAAGAAACTCAAAGCTAAAATACAAAGTAACTTCAATGTTTAAATGTATTTTTTAAAAAGGTACCGATTTTACATATGCTTCCAAATCCATAACACAGTCTGATAACCTAGGAAATGGATTCAGAAAATTTAAAAAAAAAAGCATGCTAAATATATTTAAGAACGGATATATTTCAATTCAAAATATATATTTAAAAATTAACCTTATATTAGTTGAATATACCAGTTCTTTAGTTGAATATACCAGTATTAGTTGAATATACCAGGATGTTTTCATAAGAAAAACATCTGTATTTATTTAAACGAAAATGCTCGGAGTTTGAATCTATTAAAAATTTTGAAAATTCTGAAATATTTGGCATCAATTGTGATTCTTTAGGCGTTATGGCGACAAGAATTCCGAGAATTTTTCACAGCAATACACTGCTACAAAATTGTAAATAGTAATTATAGTACAATGATTCAAATTTTGTACTAATCGATTAAGTATTACCATAGTTCTTATCAGTTATGTGATCATGTGATGATGCTATGGCTAAAAAATATATCAAGTAATGGATGTCCACATAAGTTTAAATTTTGTTCTAAGGCATCTCCTAATCAATCCAGATTAAAAATGCTCACATTTTCTCTTAGGGCTGTTATCAGGTTCAGGACTACTCTGTTTTTATGCAACTGTAGATTTATATGTTCTATCTGTCTATGTTATCTGATCTGCAAATAGTACTATCTATGCTACTAATTCTTTTTTTCCACATGTTTGTAACATTTTCCAAAGCCCCAGTCATATTTTTTTTTCAAAAAATTAACCGGTACCGCAAACGTAAAATAAAAAAATAAAAAACATTATTTCTCTCCAAACATACATTTGTGAAAACATACAAGCGTATTTAAAATAATCTAATAAACGAGCTATAATACAATTTTTTTTATTTCAATAGAACTGTGTATTTTGAATCTTTTCACGACTCATTATTTGATATTTTATTTTCAGATGACAAGAAGTTTTATTTTCCGAAACGATATACATTCGTCTTTCTTTCACTGCTTGGAACTTTCTGTGTGTTTACATTGCGAGCCAGTGTCAGCATATCTATTGTGGCTATGGTGAATCATACGGACGCCTTATCCATAAACAGCTCCTCAGAAAGTTTGAATGAATGTTCGAATTCGGAACCTGAAAAGACACCAAAGAGGAATGAAAATGAATACAAGGTTAGTTTGAGTTCTCCCGTTTTCTCAACTAATAAAAAAAAGTTATCGTGAATGACCGAAATAAAGAGGATGTCGACTTTCACCAGTGAATGTCAACAATCACACTGTATGAATGTCCGAAATATTTGTTATATCCTATTTTATATTGACTGTTTCGTTGATTTATTATATTTATTCAACATTTTAATATATTCTGAGAATAGATAAGGAGAAACATCCTTGTTCGGGGTATCAGTTAAATGCATACCGCGCAGTGGCACTTAACTTTTTAAAAAAATCAGTGTAGAGTATACAGTCCGAATGTATACCGGGCAGCCTTGAATCTAAAAAAATATTGATTGTAGGGAATACCGGGCAGCACTAAACCTAATAAAACGTTGATGAAGGGCATACCGGACAGTGAAACTTAACTAGACCTAGTTTATATTTCGAACATTTACCAAAGCGACTATGTGATTATCCACATTCACCGATGGAAGTCAACAACCACCAATTTCTGTCATTCACAATAACAATAATAACAATAACACCAACACATAGCCCTGCATTTGATCTTTCCGGATCCTACCAACTAACAGGTGTAGCTAGAAACTTTATTTAAAGGGAAAACTTACAATATAATACGATTATGCATAAAACATATATTGAATTAATGTGAAGAATGCAATGAAAGAAAACTGAAAACTTTTTACGAGACAATCCTATATGCAACATGAAGATCTGAGAACATTTGTCGTTGTTGCTTATCCTTTTAATCTGACATATGTCAGATAATCTCCAGGACGCCACTAACAGCAAGAAAATCCGCAACAAAAAAAAAGGGGATCTGATGTAAGATCGACCTTAGAAAGTCCAAAGCAAACCAGAATATGTTCCAGCGAAACTGGTTTAACACAGGCATATTCGTCGTTGAACGTCTTTGTGCCTCCTTCAAAATTAAGGCACTTCAAATGGCCACTTGCAAATCTGGCTAAAGCAGTCGGGGTTCTTCGGTCTCATTTTATGTACAACAGGATGCCAGGAGATATCCTATGATACCAGGAGTGCGTAGGGTAGAACATATAAGATAATGAATAATAACTATTGATTTGATATATTGACAACAAATCTAGCAACGAATGATTTTGTAAATAAATACTTCTGGACTCCATTGTTACCCACCTTAAAATTCTAGTTCCCTTCAATATTTAATCCAGGAGTACGCTTTTGGGTTTATAATGACCCTTAGACTTTTGAAATGGAATTCTTTCGATTCCAATGGACTTGCCGTGTCCTTTTTAGTATTTAAAATCATAAACCATCAAAGTTCAGAAATTACTTAAGTTTATTTGTTTATTTTTTTAACAATACATTTGTCACATTCTGGGTCTTCCTGAACCTTATAGGTCATACTACTTTATATTATTTATGAAATTGTCATTATAATTATCTATATAATTGTCATATAAAATTGTTATTTCCTATTTACTAAAAAATGGATCATTTTGCTTTCATTGGCTAATCAAAAGGGAAATCATAGAAACCAGATATCGTAATATTCTATCATTATTCATTAATTATTCCTCCTTGTGAGTTATATGAAGATGATCATTTATTTGTGATATTTTATTCGATTCTCTAAACCGTTTATTCTATTTTAAATGAAAGTATTATTGTCTATACAACTGTGGACTGATTTTTTTCAGAGGAATGGGCATTTTTTTTAAGAACGGAATCAGCAGGATATTGAAAGATTTAAATAGTTAAGGAAATCGATGTTCAGGAAAACCCACAGAGCAAAGAAAATAAGATATTATCTTCCCAAATTCTCATCATAGAATACAAGACTACTCTTAAACCTGACCTTGCAAACTTCGTGCCTAGAAATCTAAAACCGTAATGATATTTCTATGCAAAACTAGTCCCGTATTTCGATTTTAAATAGCATCAAAATTTTCGCCTTTTTATTTTATATTTGCTCATTTAACAGAAAATAGTTTCAAATAGTAATAGTGCATAAAATGGCTCAAAGTTTTTTGATTTAAGCTTCAGATAGTCCAGACGCGCGCGTCCTCTAGCGTTAATGTCGTAAGAAAGTAACTATTTAAGGTTTTATTTGAATAGTAGGTCAACTATTTTTCCCCTTCACTTTGAGAATCTTAAAATCTAATGGGACTTTCGTTTTTCATATCTCGTCTTACTTAAGGTTTAAGGTGCTAGTTTTAAGAAAATACTTAAATGAAAGGGAAAGAGAGGCCAATTCTATGTCTCATTTTTCAAATAAGATTTTTTTTAATGTCGTCAGCACTTAAAAATATGTCAGCATAGTAAAAATATTTGATAAACAAAGATATTTAAAAAAAAATAGTTATAAATAGTTGTCAAATATTTTAAAACTTTAATTAGACAAAAATAAATTGATAAACCATATTATTTTAATGCAATTTTTAACAATTCCTCACCACCAAAAGCGATTAAAGTTGACCATAAAGTTAAAAGCCCTTAAAACTATGCAATGACTTAATTTAGAAAAAAAACAAACATCGGTAGTTTATTATTTAATCCATTTTTTACAAATAGTGTGAAAACATGGAGTTAAGTGAGTATTTTATTGGAAACATTTATTAGACATCATATGGGCTAATGGTGAACTAGATGATAAATCCAGCTCCTGACGATACGAAAGTTGGCAACATGACACTATGCATGCCCGACACCGACAGAGTTCTAATTGCCGGACACAGTCGAACACACCAATATATTTTTTTTTTATCTGGCAAGTCTTGTATAGCCCCCAGTTTCATAACAGATGTCACACGCTTTTAATGCATCGATAACTTTAATAGCTCCAAACAAATAAAAAATCTTATTTAGGTAGATTGGGTAAGCATGGAGGACACCTAGCGCCGTGATGTTCAGTACATCCATGCATCAGACCACCTAACAGCGAAAATTGGCATTTCCAATAGGGCGTTATGCTCTAGTTTCCCCGAAATACTGTTGTTAAATTTTTGAGACACGCTATAGACAGTTCTCTTGAAGCTTGGAATTTTAGTGGATTTTTTCCATTGGTAATATTCTAAAGCAGAGATTTTTAAAGCAAGTAGAATTATCATTAAGCCGTTTGTCGGAACTTCAAAATCTAACCATTTGTATTTGACCATTCATATGTCTGTGTAAACTATTTATATGAAGTGCTAGACAAAATTCTTTAGAGAAGTCATACATGCTTCGGGGCCCACGCAAAGGATTTCAAATTATTAGCCAGTGAATTTGCCAAAGATCAAAAGTATGCGCCAATTTTCGAAAGTTTTCGCCAAATGCAAATCTTAATAATTTTTTATGATTAATTTTCTTTCCGTAAAAAACTATTTTACGGTAATTTGTTTCAGGCTTATATTATTTGGGCCAAATTCTAATTCGTTATGCGGTGCATATACCGAAAATTACAGTAATCGAATAAAAAATGTTGATTTGTGTAGAAAAATTCATTTTGGCGTAATTTTGAGGATAGAGTTAAACATTTATTTTTCTTTCCAAAGAAAAAAAGCATTCGCAAATAATTTCGCCCAAACCCGCTAAATTTAAGAGTTTATCGTATTTGGTGAGGTGACGAATGCTTAGCGGGGGCATTGCATGTTCTTTTTGTATCAGTAGGAAAAATACTATCTGAAAATACGTAAATTCCATATTAGCTGATATATAAGGATGCATATGTAGATATAATTTTATTGTTCCAAAATTTTCCTACCACTCGTTTTTCTAATTCTGTTTTATATTCTAGGGTGAACACTATAACTGGGATATTAAAACGCAGGCTGATATTTTAGGCTGTTATTTTTATGGAAACGTTGCTACTCAAGTCCTAGGAGGTATAATGGCTGAAAAATTCGGTTTCAAGTTCATATATGGAGGTGGAATACTTATGACAGCAATAGTTACTTTGTTGATACCTGTAGTTTCCAGTTGGGGTTACACTGCTGTAGTTATTATTCGGATAATTCAAGGTTTGGGTGATGTATGAAAATGATTATTTTATTTTTAAAACTTTTTTTCTCATGTGCAAAGAAAAATATTTATAATAATTTCATCTCAAAAATGTTATTTATTGCTTGTATTTAACCATTTAAGGTTTTTGTACCAAAGAGTATACACAGGGGAGGAAGGCTAGCTTCGATATACATAATGTAAACCGGTCTCCCACTGCATGGAGCGGTCGCTGTGTACAAAGGAAAAAGAAACAATTAGGGGCACAGCAGCAGAGGGTTTTGAAACCAGTTTTCACCCTCCTCTCCTCCCAACGACTGCTGGGGTTAGGAAGGAGATGAAAAGTTTTTTTCCCTTTTATTTTCGGTTTGTTCAGCATTTTTGCACTATATATCAACAATACTGTACTATTCATAAAGATATTTCTTTGGGAATGCATTTATATTATCCATGTTGTTTAAATTTATCATATTTTGAGAAAGAAAGAAAGAAAAAAATAATAGCTAACGGGAGACAACGTACTCAACCGTACATTTAGAATAGTCCAAAAACTGATTCGCAGGTGACGTACCTCCTCACAGTTATTTTGTTTCTGATGGCGCTAGACCTTGGTATGGTGGAGTGCTATATCTGAATATGTAGCTCGCCTTGTAAGTTGATTCTCTGGTATAGCATACTACATCGAGCAGTTTCCCTCGTTAGTTATGTATACGAAAAGTTGCACTTATTCTCCTTTCTCTCCTCATTCTCCTCTACTTACTCTCCTTATTCTCTTAGTTGGTACAATATAGAGAAACACTACACTTTGAAGGTGAAATTATTACACTAAACTCTTCCTTTTTTACTTTTTCCAGATAGGTACTTGACAAGCTCACGAAATTTTGAGTAGATCCACAGTAATATATTTTATTCTGATCATCCATCGAAGGGAATAAGATGGAGAAGTTGAAAAAGTGGTAGAAAAACTGCATCGATTCCGGCCTGTTTTTTAATGCAATTATCCATTTGTGAATACCACAAACATAAATGCAGATATGTAATCAGTACTGCAGTCTCGTTTGTCGTAATTTTTTTTAATTGAAGTCGCAGCTATAGTGACAAGCATTCCCCATTTTTTTTATGAAATCTTGACTACCACTTTTTTAAAATTTAAAACAATAACAGGTGTGATATAATTTTATGGTAAAGTTGTCTGCATGCAATGTGTTAATCCAGAAACAAAGACTTTTTAAACTAATGTATTATCAAAATAAAAATTATTATAAAAACGTCTTACGTAGCTTCGTAAAAAATTTAAAAAATTTATTTTTTTGAAAATATGATTGAAATTTGGATATCAATTTTTGATGTATTTATATCTTTTTAATATAGATTAGTTATATAGGTAATTCATATTAATTAGTCTTTTAATATTAGAAAATATTTAATATTACTCCTTATTTTGCATACAAGTAAACTTCAGAAAATGCAAAAATAGTGCTAGTTTTAATGCATTCTTTTCAGATGAGGTTTCTCTTTCAAAGAAATTCTTATGGAATTTATTTATTCTTTTTCTTGATTTCAATTATTTTTCTAACAATGAAATGCTTATGACTTTAATAGCGAATCTGATTATTTTTCTTGATTTCAATTATTTCCTTTACAAAGTAATGTTTATGACATTCATAATTAAACTGATTATTTCTTTTGATTTCAATTATCTCCCTTACAAAGAAATGCTTATGACATTGATAATCAAACTGATTATTTTTCTTGGTTTCAATTATTTCCTTCAGATTAACTTACCCTTTCAAATAAATACTTATAAAATTGATAATAAAATTGTAAGCCTAATAATTTTTCTAATGAATTTGAAAATTCCATAAACAAAAACTTAACACCTATGAATTGAACTAGTTGTACTGAATTAATACATCCTGTTAGATTTATCACTTGATTTATTTTATATTATGCTTCTCAAAAAAATGTAAAACCAGTATTTTTCTCTTTCACCAGGGCTTGACTTTTCCAGCGATAAATGTGGCTATAAGTAAATGGTCACCAACATATGAACGAAGCAGATTTTCAGCAATTATATTTTCAGGAATACAAATTGGCACTGTAATAGGCATGCCTATTTCTGGAATACTGTGCACTTCAGACTTGCTAGGAGGCTGGCCATCAGTTTATTACATTTTTGGTAAGATTTTATTACAATTTAAAGAAGGAACCATTCACTTTAAAAATGTTAGCGTGCAATAAAATAAAATTTTTTCCAAATAATACAAAAATAAACAGCTACCTCTGCAAGACGGGCGAATTATAATTTACTCTAAAGGCTATTTCACAGTTCGGAATTGCAGATAGGGTTGTTTAATTTCCGGAACAGTTGCACGGAGGGTTACCATTTTTTGTTACTTATCACTTATCTTAACTTTTGGATAATATTATTATTTTTTTCATGTGATTTCATTATCTAATATTTTCTCAACGATATTCGTAAAGGAAAGAAAAGTAAATCACAGACGCTCTAGAATAGATATCCGTTTAATTTTATGTATTAACTTAATTCAATGTATTAACTCAAAATTTCCCCCGATCTTTCTCCTCAGCAACGTCACCAACATCACATAAAATTGAAATGTCATAAAAATTATTGGTCCAAGTGTAAGTTTCTCTTATTCATAGTTCAGCTAATTTACTTCTTATTTATATCTTGTCTGGCAACACTTAAATCAAAAATTTTTTTTAAACATTAGATATGTAAAAGCAGTTGCTTCTAAACGTTCATTAATTATTAACAACCATCATTATTTAAGCAACTAAGAGAGTAATGTCTCTTTAATAAGAATACGCTGATTAATATATATATATATATATATATATATATCAGGATTAATTGCTTATTTTAATTTCACTAGACACATGAATGTTACCTGAATTGTAGGTTCAATAACTTGCTTATGGTCCGTATTTTGGTGGCTTCTGATTTACGAAAAACCTTCTATGCATCCAACAATTTCGAGAGAGGAACTATTTTACATTGAGGAAAACAAGAATGAAACAAAAATAAAGGTTAGTAGATATTATATTTCAAATAATATTTTTACCATAATAAAGAGGGGAGAAATAAATAATTTGAAAAAGTGTTGACTGATCTTCATGTAATGTCATTAACTCTTCCCGATGCAGTACAGCCAGTTTAGCGGCAATAATTTGTATTCAATAAATTATTGACTAAAAAGCTTAATTTTTCAAAGAGGAATTTGTTTGAAAGATTTCAATAATTGATTTGAATTCTTAAGATTTCGCGTTGGAACACATTTTTATTTGGGTTAACTTAGTAGCGAGCGGAGCAAATGTGGTTTTCAGAAAAAACCACATAAGATTCCACAGCAATCTTCGGATGGGGCGTCAGTGAACAAGCAATGGAGCCCACGAGCATTTTACAATACTGAAACCAATATTTGATTCTGAAATCTCACATGTATATTTTCATATATATCACATGTATATTTTTAAACCGATTTGGCTATCTAAATGGATTATTGGATAAAATATTTAACTATCTAAATGGATAAAATATTTAAGTAACTTAATCACAGATATGCTATTTCTTTTTTATTAAATTGCTTTTCTTATTGTTACAATAAGTTAGACTGTAAGATAAACTGTTAAGAAACGGGTGTAATTTGTAATGTGCTTCTTAAAAATATAAATTTTTATAAAATATGAATATATGTCAATAGGGTCGGAATGAATGTTAGAAATAATTGACATAACTCAAAAAACACATTGAAGAAAATGGATTGAAATAGGGAAAGAAATAGACACAGCAATTCATTCTGTATATTAAAACAACTGTTAAGGTTATTGAAGCTACCGTGTTTCCAAATAACTAGTAAATAAAAATAAATCGTAATCTCTAAAAAATTCAATCAAATTTTCATCTTGATTATGTAATTTCAAAAACATTTCTTTTATTCAAAATAAAAATAAATTTACAAATTTTGTTTAAGTTGTTTCAATAAAAAGGCGCCTTTTTGTATAAGGCCCGTTTCATCTACGACCAGTTTAATTTGCGTTTGTTTTTCAAATATGCATCTCAAGTTATATCATTATTTGAACATGCTTATAAAACTATTTTTGCTTTCTTAAATGAGCCTTTTAAGCTGTATCCAATTTTTGAAGTGCACATTCTAAGCTTAACCCTTTTTTTATCACTAAGTAGTAACACTATCAAGTGTGCTTCCGTTACTCCGTGTCAGTGTTTAATTTTTTTTCATATAATTTGTTAGTTTAATTAATACATTAGATTAGCGTTTCTCTACAGGCGCTTTGCGGAACCCAAGGGTTTCTACACTTTTTTTTCAACTTAAAAAATAGGTTTTGAGATTGGTTATTTACAGAGGGTTGACAAAACTATGGAAACAATTCTATACTCTGTGCAAACACTCTTCCTTTCAGCGAATGTTTTGAAATATATTACATAGCAAAACTATTGACACAACTTGAAATATCAAGCTTGCAGCTTTTAGAAATAGTGTCACTTTTATCCATGCAAAATTTGAATCGACCTCCCATATACGTATACCAAACAGAAACTGCTACGAAAGGCATTGCATTCTATCATTCTTTTTTAGTAACATTAAATATCTGTGTGACTTTATACTAGTGAGAATTTTTTTACAATTCTAGCATATAAATAAACATGCTTGTTTCTTGAAGAAAAAGTTCCACAATCAGAATGTTTCACTATCAACATAAGTAAAAATCTCCATCTCTAACATCAATAGTTCAAAACATCAGTAGATTACAACCACAACTGCCTCAACTACAACACCAGACTTGAAATCTGAACCTACTACCTCATGTTGACAATAAATTCACAGCCATCTTTACTATAGCAAGTTGCTTAGAATTATTTTCACTTTCTTTTCAGTTAAACAAGCAAGGTGCTTGCTCTGCAATATCTGTCAACTCAGAGACTCTGTATACAAACTGTTTATATTTTTTAATTTTTCTGTAATTTCACGATGAATTGGATATGGGTCTTCTGCGTGGCCCAGGTGCCCAGCTTTTGTTAAATAAATAAAGAAAGAAAAAGTAAATATTGTTGAATAGTTTGAAGAAGAGAATAGATTTACACCTGTCGAAAACAATTTAAAACTAAAATGGTTTTACTGTCAGCTTTTTCTCTTTTCCGTCTCGCTTTCACCCATGAGTCATCCAGAATGAGCGTAGAAATACGAAAGTTTAATTTCTTTTTCATTACCTTCATAGTTAAAAAAAAGCATTCTATTATAAACATTTCAATCCTATTGATTGAGTTCATAATGGCCGGCATTAAAAACTGAAGAAAAAAAATATAAACTTACTCTCATAGGTGGAACCGTTTCAGTCTTAGGTTGTTTTCTAAAGATGTTAATTTATATATTCTCTTCTTTAAACAGTTCAACAATATCAACTTCTCAAGAAAGAATCATTTTTATGTATATGCTATAATTGTAAAAAAATGTCGTTAGTAACAGAAAGTAAATGCTTCTCGAAAAATTGCTAGAATGAAATACCTTTCGCATCAGTTTTTGCTCTTTTCTTCTTGATATAAGCTTTTAGTTCTTATTCCTCATCTCACTTTGGTAGACTCAAATTTTGTATGGTTAAAAATAACACTATTTCTAAAAGCGTCAAGTATGACTTTTCAAACTGTGGCATCAGATTTGACTTTTATATTATAATCCTCCAAAACATTTGCAAAGATGCCAACTTCCTCCGGACAGCAAATATATATTTTAAAGTGGTAGTTTATCAATTGTGATTCTTGCTTTAATAAATTCAAATGAGTAGATTTTCATCCCGAACTATTTCTAAATAATTCGTAGGTTTATATAATTCACCACTTTATGGAACTTATGTCATGCTGTACCTTTTGAAAAGCAAGCAAAAGTAGTCAAATATTAGAAAATTTACATAGTAGTAATGTACCGTTTTTTTTAGGATTTATTTTGGCGCGTCCGGAGGAGTTGGCATCTCTGCATTTGCTACTAAAATAAATATTGTTAGAGTTAGTATAAAAAGTGTTTCAATTATTTTAGTCAACCCCTATATATACTATCAGTGAAAGATTATTTTTCAATACTTCGGATTTTTTAAATAAAATGCAAGTATATAAAAGAAATAGAAACATTTTAATAAAATTTATTTTTTATCTTGTAACAATATACAGAATAAATTATGAAACAATAAAAGCATTAATAAGAGGTTGCCGTAGAAATGTAAAATGTAGCAGAATTTCCTTTCAAGTACTTCAATTTAAAATCGAAAAACTAAATTTAACGAATTTTTCCCCCCAATAACTGTTCTCAACGTTTATAAAAGTGATTTTTCATTTTTATTTCCACAAAAATAATAATATAGATTATTTTATTGCATCATCAGAATTCCGAATTTCACTGTCAAATGTAAAACCTAAGTTTAAAATAAAAAATTGATTAAAAAGAATTCTAAAATTTCAAACGTCACATTAGGAGCCTAAGATGACTCAAGGAATAAAGCGTTCGCCTTCCAATGAGGTGAATCAGGTTCGAATCCCAGCGATGGCTGGTCAATACGAATTTCGCACCCTGCTCTCACCCACCTTAGAGCTGACGCAAAATATCCTCAGTAGTAGACGGGTCATGGGTTAGAGTCTTCTTGCCGTCAGGCTAACTGTGGGAGAATTCCCCTCACTTTGTAAAACAAATGCGGGTGATTATCATCTTAGAGTCCTCCACGAAAGCAAATTTTCCCAATATTTGATAAAGGAGTTCTTTAGTCTTCTGGACTGAGTTCAAAACTACAAGGCTACAGAATTAGTTGAACTTTAGTAATGGTAAACTCGAAAAATGGGTCACGTGTTTAACATTGGTTATATTTTAAATATTAAATAAATAATCTTCACATTAAAAAATTTCTAAATAATTAGTAATATTTTTGTAGCTAATATACCTGCATTTGATTGCAATTCCGCCAAAAGAAGGGGTTCATATAGCGTTCCATAACCGAAAAAATTTAAGAATCATTTCTTCAGATGCAAATTTTACTATCTCATTTTTTTCCCTTTTCCAGATGTCTAGAGATTTTTGGAAAAGTATGCTGACGTCGATACCGATGTGGGCTGTCATGATTGCACACTTTGGGTATGATTATGGATTTTGGACAATGCTGACAGAGCTGCCAACTTATCTTAGCACTGCTCTTCATTATGATCTGAAATCGGTAAAAACCCTCTACATTGTAACAAACATAGCAACTAAGTTGTGCATTTTACCCTTGTGTCAAGATTTTTAAACAAAGCGCATTTATCCTCCCCCCCCCCCATGCACACACATATATTCATATCACTTTAGATATGAAAAGGCACTTAATTTTGACTTCAGAATCAATTACATATATTTTATTCTTAGATAGACAGAGCAATTTTTTTTTTGCAAATTAACTTAGCAATTCTTTTAATTATCGAGCTATTATCAAGCTGAGTCATTATTGAGCATTAAGATCATATTGTTTCTGTTGATTTTTTTGCGAAATGCCCTAAATCCAAATATTATAGGGTAAAATTAACGGTCAATCAAAGTCAGAAGATAAGCAAATATAAAAAAATAGTGATTTAAAAATTATTCTAGCAATCAATCCCCAATCGCTACTTTTTTTCATCGAAAAAATGCATTGCATGACTTCCCTGATTTCTTCTCACTTAACTCATTTTTTGATATAATTGTATCCATATAATTTATTATAAACTGTCATCATTGTGCTATAATTATATAAATTGCCATGATTGTGTCATGATTATATAGATTGTCATAATTGTGTCCTAATTTTATTAATTTTCATAAATTAGTCAATAATTGTCAGAATTGTGTTCATATACTTATACATTTTGGCGGTTGTTTGTGATAAGATAAAGGGATTGAAATTAGAGAACGTACAAAATAAATTTTAAAAATTCCAGAGAAAAAATTAAACAGAAAAATTATAAATTTTAATGATTTTTCTTTACAATATAAGGAATCAAAATATCGAACGTTGTTTCTTAATGACACGAAATATTTGAATTAATTTGAGATAAGTGTTCAGAAAAAAATGGAAAAGCTCAAAATGTAAATAATTTTAATTCCGTTTCTAGAACTACCAAATGTGTGTTCTACTCGACTGCAATAATCACTTATGTAGTATTTTAAATATAATCAGCACATATTTCGATTGGTTTGCTTAGTTTTTTTTAATAAGATTAATGTAGGAGTTAAAAATTCTGGTTCAATTTTTACACTACAAAAGTAAAAATTTTGTTCCCCTTTTAACATTGAAAATCAAAATTCTTATTCACTTTTTAACTTTGAAAAGAAAAATATTCTTATTCGATTTTTAACTGTGAAAAGTACAAATTATTTTCATGAATTTAAGTTTCAAAATGCACATTTTGGACTATTTCTACATTTTCAAGTGAATATTTCAAGTCATTTTCTCAAACGTGGACTTGGAACTTCGTACGAAGTGAAAAGTTTCTGCGATTCTTCTTTGCTAACTTATATTTATTTATTTAGAATGGTCTTCTTTCCACTCTACCATTCCTCTCGACGACTGCTGGTGCCTGGGTGTCATCATACATTGCTGATTATTTAAGAAAGTCCAATAAGCTCTCTATAACGTTCATCAGGAAGTTGATGAATTCCTTAGGTGAACTCTCATATATTTTTCAGCCAATTAGAGTTGTTTTTCGAAGCTCTGTCGCCAAGGAAATTTAAAAAAAAACATAGTTTAAATGTCTTACACATGATACAATGGGATGTTTTAAATTATATATATAATCTTGTCGTGAAGAGTAATCTGGGCTTTAGAACATAACAATAACTTAAATATTTAAAAAGTTATTAACCTTTTTTAGAACCTTTAACTTTTACGCTTTTAACATTTTCTTCGTCAATTTGTTCACATTTTTCCACCGAGATGAAAATTATTAGCATTGGAGTAAGTTTTTAAATATTAAAAAATCAAACCACAAACGCTTTTCATTTTTACGAAACTGTGACTTTTCTCCATATTGACACTTCGGGCCATATTCAAAATAAACGTAGACGGCGCTGACTTTAGATAGGGTAAACTTAACCTTACAGTCATGAATAACAGTTTAAACTCACAACAGTTATAAAAATAGTATATCATTTAAAAAAAGAAAAAGCACCATTTTTTATATTACGTCGGAGCATTCGAAAAACAACTTTAATAGTAGTAATTTTAAGAGTGGAAATTCGATTGTCTGTAATGGAAGGAAAATAGAATTAATAGCAATTAAATTAATGTTGAAAAGTCTTACAATAGTTCTTAATGTTTGGTTAAGTATGTATTAGAGATGAATTGAGGATCGCTTTTAGAAGTCCGAGCCCACTTGAGACCCAAATATATGATTACTTAGAGCCTGAATTCAATTTTGAAATTAAAAAATGATGACTAGTGGCAAAAAAGGCGAAGGCCAAGTGATGAAATTTCGCAATCTCACATTTTGCATTCAATGTCTAAACAAGGAAACTAGTCACTAAAATATTTTATCGTCTGTAAAATTTTCAATCAGATACGTTGGAACCGCGATGGCTCAGGGGATATAGAGTTCGTCTTCCAATGAGGTGACCGGGTTCGAATCCCAGAGATGACTGGTCAATACGAATTCTGCATCCGGCTCACACCGACCACAGTTCTAACTTGTAATATCCTCAGAGGTAATCATGAATTATAGTCCCCTTGCCGTTAGGCTTACAGAGTGAGGTTTTCGTGGTTTTCCTCTCGATGTAACATGAATACGGATTATTTCCATAAAAAAAGTCTTCAACGAAGGCAAATTTCTTCCAATAGTGGATCCAGGAGTTCCCTTGTCTTATGGATTCGGTCCAAAATTAAAAGGCTACTGACTTGAACACTAGTAAACCCAAACATTGGGTCGATTGTTCAACGACCATTACAAAATCAGATGCGTTATTTGTAATTTCCTTCTTTATAAACCATGAAGTTTAAGAGTTATTTTTATTTTCTTCAACTACTTCTTTTACATATTGAAAGAACGTATTTGTAAAATTTTTAAAACAGTATATAAAAATTTTATAGTGAATCCGAACCCGTCTCATCTCTAGTTTATATTAAATCATTATAACATTATTACATTATTATATCATTACTACCACCATGAGTTACATTGCAAATTATGCATACTCAAAATGATAGCATTTTTCTCATTTACTTTAATAGTAAACTTTAAAAAAAAAAAAAAAAAAAAAAAAAAAAAAAAAAAAAAAAAACGATTAAAGCATTTTTTTTTAATATTAGTCTCTTTAAATAGAGTTTTGCTATTTATTAATCACCATTTTTTGTATTTTTGTCACCTGTAGCATCTCCGGATGAAGGTTGCTACAGGCGACATATATTTAATTGAAAGATAAAGAAATTAACCACTTTTTCTGGCATGTTTTGTTTCAGATTATTATTGAAAGTGATTGTACAAATTATAAATAGTTTTAAATTCAAATCATAGAGAAATTTATGATTAAAGATATAAAAAGTAAACAAAAAAGAATTGAATTTCTATCACTTAATACATTTATAGTCTCCTGTGTCCATCCCTGGTGAATAAATGATACAAAAATAAGCAATTGCTTTTTTTTTTTTTTTTCGGAAAGAGCTCAATATATTTGCAGCACAAATCGCATGGTTATTTTTCATTTTTCAGGTACATTTATCCCGGCAATTGCTATGGTGGGAGTCAATTTTTGCGGATGCGATGCAGGACTTATAATAACTTTATTATGCATCGCAATGGCGTTCGCTGGTTTTGGTTTATCTGGTTTCAATGTAACTCATGTGGATATGTGTCCCGACTTCGCAGGTGACCTATGCATCTTTTACATTTCTGAAAAGAAAAAATATATTTTTGAGTTTATTGTTACTGTAAAGCACAGTTCAAACCTTTCCAATTTATTATAGTAATTAGAAAACGCTACAAGGTGAAATTTTCTGTTTTTTCGCTCGCCCCTTACAAAATCCTACTGTTGGAATTTTAGTGTTTGCCAATTTTATTACACAAATTTTGAGCGTATATAAAGTATTTTTGTCTTTAACATCAAGATCAGGTCTGCTAACTACTACGCTTTTTGCAAAATATTTCATAGAGTGGTAGGCATTTAAAAATCAAAGCTTTCAGTATTTTTGGTAATTTAGACAGGATTTTAATAGCTTGTATGAAAAATAGCTGGAATGAAGAGTGTATCCAATGAATTTAGAATTCGTAATGGTGTAGAAAATAAATGGATTAAAAATACATTGATACATAAACTTACGAGGGCTGTATTTTTAAACCTTAGCACTCGGAGTACTTTTAAATGTTGTTTGATCTAATATCAGCACTATAGCATTTAAAATACACAATATAGTATTATTATACAATTTTAAATTCGGACATCAGAATGCAAAGGGTTAAAAAGGGCCGTTGTGTTGTTTACACTAATAGGTTACACGTGACGAGTGCTTGCGTCGTGTCCTGGCATTCCTTGAGAACAACTGCTCAGTTACATCTATGTAGGTAACCTGTACGGTAGGTTCTGTGTCTTTAAAATTTTCAAGTTTAACAAATCGCCCACCGCATATGCGGTACGGTCTTTTTAGTCAGCAAAACACTTGTCTATTGCCAACATTCACCGGCAGATTTGTGAAGTTTACGAAGTTTCCTAATAGCAAATTTTGCTACTCTATGACCATGACTCTCTCCACAGCTCAGTCCCGAGCTTTATTGAACTCTTTTGGCTGGGAAGTTTTGGACCACCCCTCAATACAGCCCAGACCTTGAGCTAAGTGATTTTAATCTTTTACGATGTTTGGCGGGGACCATGTACAACGATGACAGAGACGTGAAAACGGTCGTTACCTGTTAGTTATCGGGGTAGGAGGCAACTTACTATGAAGCAGGGTATTCTAAGTCTAGTTAGGTATGGTAAGTGTTTAAGGAAACTTGGCAACTATTTTTTAAAAAAAGAGAGAAACGTATATAGAGTCAAAAAACAAATTTGCTTCCTGAAATTTTTTTTTTCATTTTGTTTTTATTTTCAAACAACCCTCGTAGTTACCACTAGAATAAAGTTTTACAAAAAAACTCTGAAAGTTAGCAACCCTGCAATAGATGTTAAAAGTATTGAATATTTTTAGTAAAACATTCGTAAACGTGTAAAACAAAAATTTCAGGGTATATTTATTCAATTAACCCTATCTGCTTAGGTGAAGTAAAATTTTTAATAGCATTGTTACGCACTTAATCTTATGCTTACTGTATGCTTAAGCCCGCCTTTCTGGTCCACCTGTTATACCAGCCGTAAGCAAATGAATAAATGGTGATACACTCATTCATATTTTGAATGAAATGAAGTGTGGAGGTTAAATCTGATTTCGGTGGGAAAATTAATGCACCATGATAAGGGGCACAACAGAATTATTTTTGCTTTGCAAAATAAAAATAAAAACATTTTTTTTTTTAATATTCTTTTTGCAGACAAAAATAAATTAACATAAAAAACTTCCTGTTCATCCTCTCAAAGTTCAACTAAACACGCTAGAAATGCACTTTAATGCAAAGAACCTCCGCACAAATCATACGGAAATAAATTCTCGGCCAAATTGGTTGAAAATTTGATGTATTTTAGTTAAAAGCATTCAGATCAAAAGTTCTCATTGGCATAAAGTCCAAAAATTTATAGTTTCCGAGATAGGAAGCCTCAAACCATAATTACTAATTCACAATTCTATAATTCTGTCACATTAGCATTAACCCTTTCAGAACGAGTGATAAATAAAAACATTCGTACAAAATCAAAATCCGGATGGAAAAAAAACTAAAACTGGTAGTTTAATACTGGTAGTAAATAAAAATCTAACTGCAGAAATAGAAATCCATCTGCAGAAATAGAAAACTTTTAGGGACCCTCGCAATATCTGGCGACGGCCCTGTAGTAATCACATAAATAAAACCTGATCTTTTATTTTTCTTATTTTAAACTGTACAAAGATGGCTAAAAAAATAATTTAAACGTCATAAAAGAAAAGCAGAAAAATAAATTTTTGGCAAGATAATTGAATTACAATTTGTGCCTAGTATTTTAGAACAGGCCTTTGGAAGTAACCTGTTACTTTTATAACGGGCATGATTAAATAACAAATGCAAAATACCTGTTCCAGAAAATATTAGCCATCTCTATCTACCACTCAAAAGTAATTGATACTCAATAACAGTTGCCAGCTCAGCTTAATTATTGTTAGTCTAATCACACATGGAATCAATGTTTATTGAAATTACATGCATTTGCTGACTTGTGTGCTCAATATAGGCTTATAAGTCATTGTCAAGTAGAAAATACAGATAGAACAATTCAGAGAAAGACATCACAAAGAATACATCCAGGGTTACGGCGGGATTCGAACCCGCTACCTCCACGCTTAACAGAGCGTTTTGACCGGCGATACCACTCGGCCAGGACGCGTTTTTCGATGCAACTCCAAGAATTTAACAGGATTCAAAAAATTTCGAAAAGAATCTCTGAAACGACGAGCTGGTAATTGCATGAGTATTACGCGACAGCGGCATCAATATATGTTTAAAATTAATTAGAAAATCGAGTACTTTAAAAAAACGCTTTAAAGGTGGTGGTTTTTTTCTCAATTTTAACTATCATATTTTAATTAATTTTACGTAATAATGCTAATTTTGATCGACGATGACAATATGACTTTCTAAATACGTTCATGTGACGTCTTCTAGAAATTCATAAATTATAATATTTAATATATTCTTGTCTTTATAAGAATTTACTAATCTAAAAATTGTAAACTTCGAATACATGAATTTTATTGACCATTCTGTGGTTAAATGTTTGAATTTTTTTATTAGAGTTGCAGATCATTACTGATGCAGAGATGCCAACTTGCTCCGCTTTGCAAAATAGTATTTTCTAGCGGTAACGAAATTTAAGTTATTTTTAGTTTAGTATTTTTAATTTTAAATATTTTTTCCACCACTAAATATAAAAAATTATAAGAATCATATAACATGCAACCTAAAAGCATTAATTAAGAGCCTACAAAATCGACTATCTACTATCGATGAATCGGTTAAAGCCGCTTCGCGGCTGTGCACCGAGCTACCCATTTTCTACTACTACTACATTAATTATTTGGTTACTGTTTTTTAAAGTAGGCGTAACTATGCTTATTTTGCAAGTCATACTATTTAATTCGCTACCACTTTATTAAAACTTTTCCAGAGAGCAAAGCAGTTGACATCCCAGCTAATAGTTTGGCTATTAGATTTCTGATAGTTACAGTTTGTAAAATGAATACCAACCTGAATCAAAAAACCAAACAGTATTTTTGCTATAATGATAAGATATTCACGTACCATCTTGTTTCGTAGAAAAGATCCACTTAATCTCAATGAGTATTAAAATTAATATGAAATCAGACATAAAAAATTCTTTCTTTCTCTTAAAATGTTTTGATGAAATCTGAGTATTCGTTTGCTTCTGATAGAAAAATCTTTAATAACTCCGCTTTTCGCTTAATGAAGTCCAAAATTTTTGAAAATAAGAAGATTGTATTTTCGACAGAAAACTTCGATTCGGAAAAATCTCCAATTTTGCTATACTGCTTTCGTCTTAGCATTCTCTTGGCATCTTATTATTCTGCCAATTGAGGAGCAATTCCAAGATTGCCTTAGAGAAATTTTATCAAACATTTCATCCTGTTATTAAAGAAATTTAGTTAGTCACTTAGTGCCCTGTTCCACAGATATCTTCAAAATTTAAAGACCTAATGAAATAGTTAAAAGGAGAAACTCTTTCTTCGAGATTACTAAATTTTATAATAATGCCACTTTAAAAAATCTTGCACTAAATTCTTCAATAGTCTTAGTATCATGTAGATGTACATACATTTCATCTGCATTGCATAGGGCAATTTTTTAAATATTTTTTTCGAAAAAAAAGAAAAAAATAAACAATTATATTTCCTTTTCTCATTGAAATATGTTAAATCTTTTTCAGTCGAAGTAACCGCTTAACTGACGTTCTTGCAAGGTGAAAATGTCAGCACAATTGGAAACCAGGTGAAACAAGGCGAAAAACGCCCAGTTTCATCACCCCCACTAGACTATGTCATCTTTGTATCAATGGTACATCAACCGATGATTTATTTTATGACAGTAGACGTATATTTTTAATTTCACTTAAATCCTCCAGTCCTAGTGTTAAATAGTTATTCTGAAGAAAAAAAATATTTTGGTATAGTTTGGAACGGAATTGTTTACGGAAATACCATTTATTTTACGTGTTTAGGTACTTCTTATGCTATCACCAATTCAATTGCAAATACTGCCGGCATCTTTGGTCCTATGAGTGTCGGGATTTTTACTTCCAGTGGCGTAAGTAACTTTCTTACTCTCTTATATCTGTTAAAATATTAATATGAATTCTCATTAAAACGTTATTAGCATATTCTTAATAGATTAAGTGTGTATATCTAGCAAAATTCGAGAATAAACATAAGTGAAAGCACGGGTTGCCATGAACAAGCAATCCTATCACTTAGTAGTCTGAACGTTGTGGTATACTTCTTATCCTTCCCAGTTCGAAGATTATGTTCATTGCAGTGATCCGTGCGGAGGCCTTCTCTCTTGGTTGAGGTGTTACAGGTCTACCCGGTCACGATATGATCACTAAAAAAATTAGTAGAAAACCGACAATTTAAACATATAATAAAATAAAAATTTAAAACATTTCACACAAAAGGGTATCTTGAAAGACAGACTAGCCCTAGTGGCCACCTTAGTTTGCCATTCGCTTTAAATTTTTGCAAGAAGTACAAGAACTCGGCTGTCAGACTTTGACAATTACAGATGGTGTGATCAGGATTCTATTACGGATCACTGTCCTCAACGAAAAATATACACCAGGTTCAAATATTTCTAAATTCTAACAACAAGCTATTCAGACTGGTACTCAGTTAACGGGGGAAAAAGCTCAATTTATATTGAATAACTCACTATATATTTGCAGAGATGTATCATATGAAAATGCAACGCTTACCATACACATTGAATATACTGGTTATTCTTTAAAAAAGTAGGCATAACTGTCCTTCTTTAGCGAATTTTGCTACATAAAACTATTGCACAAAGCGGAGCAGTTGGCATGTCTGCATATACAGAAATATAATTTGCAACCCTGTCTTTTGACTTAATTTATATATTATTCAATATTTATAATTATGTGGTTGTTTCCAAAATTATACAATTGTTATAAAAGGGTTTACGAAAAAATATGCTTTTTTTTTCTTTGTTTTGGCAAGAAAACATTTGCTCAATAAAAAAAAATATGTAGGCAGTATATTCAATATACGGGGATATATATCTATCGTAAATTATTAATCTGTCCTGACGATACATCGTGATATTAAAAATTCCGATATCGCCCGTTACCAACGCACGCCACTACGAAATATGAAACAGTAGTCAACTATAGTCAAAGAATGAGTAAAAAATGCTTGATAATCATGGTAAATCTAATCATGGTAAAATGTTTGATAAGTGGGCGTAACTTTAACTGATGACCCAACCAAACGAAAAAATATAAATAACAAACAAAACACGAAAGAAACAGACCTATTTGATTAAATATATACATGTAACAAGTAAGCGTACAATTTTAATGTTTTAACTTTCTCATGTATTTATTAAAAAAAAATAATTTTAAAGCTTTTTTTAATAAAAAACAAATTTTAATAAATTACAGATCTACCACTATATAAAAATAGTAACAAATATTACTTTAAAAATTTAATACTTTTACATGTTTGCAAGTTCTTCTTCTGGTATATGTTGAATTTCTGCCGGCAATCATAAGATTGGTGGCAAGCATTTTAAAATATAGGGTTCTCCATCGAAACGCACATCCCTTCTGAATGGTTCCTATTTAATTATGAGCTCATGCAAGCGCCCAAAATATATTCTAACGGCGAAATTTGGCTATTAAAACTAGAGTTAAGAATGAATGTTTATTGTATTGTGTTACTCCTTATTTGATCTAGCAAAGCATAGCCAAGGATATGCAAGTTCAGTTGTCAAATCCGAGTATCGTGAAACAGAAAATTTCTTTGAGTTGGGCGTGTCCTTTGAAAACTTGTCGAATCGTGACAAATGTTTTTGGGAAGTAGGCGTTACTTATCACCTGGTGCATGCTTTATATTACACGCAGGAACAATTTAAATATATAAAATTTATAATATATATATATGATTCTGTATGTTCAACATAGACTTGTACATTTAGGCAACAAAAAAATTTAAATAATGATAACATTTTGAAAAAAAAAAAACTCATAGAATTTTCGTAACGTAACAAATCTCACAGTTTAAATCCCCAAACCAAATTTTTTTTATTTTTATGATCGAGCACTTGTATGAATGCAACAAATAAATTTGTTCTCCATTATAATCGGCCAGAATACAAAGACTTTGCTATCTAATATTGGTTTTATTCACTTTCTGATAGAACTCGCGGAGTCAAGTGACCATTTATATTGGTAGTTTAATACTTTTTAGAAATACCATTACTATATATTTTTTTTTTTCACTCATTGAAGAACTTCGCGGCAATCCTCGCTAATAACATGCTTGTTAGATAGCTAAATGGCCGAAGTCTCAAAAAATCGCAAGATTTTCACTCTCATACTTTCATTTAAAATGGCTTATCTAATTACTTAAATTTCTTAGCTCTGACTGAGTATCCTCTAGTGAGTTGCGCAGAAATCTTTAATTTTAAGAATACCTGAAAGAGGAGTGACTTAGTTGTATATAATTATAAATGCTTATAAAATTTAATATAGTTGATTTCTGTGGATATGCAAATAGCATAATAATGTAATTGCGATTGTGATATTTCAATGAAAATCGATCCCATTTTTAATAGACTATTGTTCATTAGGTGTCACAGATGACAATGTAAGGAAAACATTATCCTTTAGTGATGGTGTAGAACTCACTATAATTACCAAGTTACGAGTATCTCTTTCGTTTGAAATGCATAAAGAGGGGATAATTCTCAAAATGTTATGGATTTTCAAAAAATGATAAATATTTTAACCTTCTAGACATTACAATTTATAAAAATTAATTTTATTTGCGTTGCTCGCCGTTTAACTTACGGAGGTAATAACCATACGCAGAGATGCCAACTTACTCCGCTTTGTAAAATAGTAATTTCTAGTGGAAGCGAAATTTAAATTACTTTTAGTTTAGTATTTTTCACATTAAGTAATTTTCTCACCACTAAACATGGGTGAAAGCCCTTATATTGCAAGACGGAAAAGAGAAAAAACTGGTACGTAAGTCCTTTCATTCCAGCATTTTTTCAAACAAAAATAAAATATCTGTAACTATCAAGATTTCTTTTATAATTTTAGCATATATATAAAACTGCTTCTTTTCCGAGATAAAGTAGTTATTGCTGAATAGCTTAAAAAAAGAATAAGTAAACTCCTCCCAAAAACAAGCAATAACTGAAAAGGATTTACTACCAGCCTTTCCTCTTTTCCGTCTCGCTTTCACCCCTGCCACTAAATATCAAAAAATTATAAGTATCATATAAAATGCTACGTTTAAACTTAAATCTACTGGTTACTGTATTAAAAAGTAAGCGTAACTATCTTTCTTCAAGGAATTGCACTATATAATTTAATTTGCTCTCACTTTATTAAAACTATTCCAGAAAGCGGATTTTAGGTGTCTTTTATATCGCAGAACTACTAATTATCCATGTAAAATCATATTTCACTCATACTGTTGATTCACTGGGAAATCTACACGGGTTAGAAGTTGTTTCTTTTGTTTTTAACATAATTTGAATCATATATGACATTGAATCATATATAATATGACTAAAGGTACAAGAAAATTAAAAGTTTCTTTAATTTTGATTAACTTGGAAAAATCCCAGTAAAGGAACAATTGTTCATTCAATGGATTTTCATCGTTTGGTAATCCAGTGAATAAACACCCCCAAATCTCAGTACTTGCTTATGTTATGATGCTTAAAATAAATAAGACGTAACTTCAATAACTTTTTCAATAACAGACGTAACTTTTGAATTCTTTTTTCCACAATGAGAAAAAAAGCATTATTATATACAATTAATTGTACTTTAAACGGATAACTACAAACACTGACCTTACAATTTTGTCAAGAAAACAAGGTGTTGAACAGATACTAACAAATTCAAAAAAATTTTCTAGAGAAGAATCTATGACCAGGTAACCCAATGCATTGTTAGATGACTACCTATTGTTAGGTAGTAAGCTATTGTTACCAATAAATCTAAGTAAAAACTTTTAAAATCTTATTGTTTAAAAATATTTATGAAATGTTCCTTCGCTGGTTGGTTTACCCTACATGTGTGAAAAATTATAGCAGCACAAAATACAACGCCGCTCGAATTATCTCAAGTGTGCACAGTTTAGCCTGTTTAGCGTGCTCGAATTATCTCGAGCGCTCAAGTTAAGGTGTTTGACTGCTTTAGTCGATAGTTAATCAAATTAGATTTTTTCTATCTCTTTATATTCGATTCCATCGTAAAACATAATATAATAATCGAAACTAAATCAAAATATTACAAGCCTTTAACAGAACTGTTATTCGTAGAAGGTATAATGCGGAATGATGATATCTGAACTAGAATTTCCAGTTGGCATCTCTAGTGCGTAATTAGCATTAGAGTTACTGAGGCAACAATTGATTGAAATACCAATGACTCCAAAGCTCCAGCTAAATTTTGAAATAAATTTTATATTACTTAAAGTGTTTCTTTTTTCTTCTTTCTTTTAAAACTTACCATCAAATGTTCTTAATCACTACAATTATTCATAATCTTTTTACACACAAAAAAATATAACACACGAGAAGGGGCTTAAATTTTTTAATTGAAATTGATGTGAAATTCGGCAACTTTCTATTGTTTTGGTAATTAGTCTGCAACCATTTGAATAATTTAGGCAAAGATTTAGAAGCCTTGAAATAGTAAAGAGATTTGAATGAAAGATTCCTCGAACGTGATGATTAAGCCTACATATGGAAGAAATCATTCTTCAATATTTTTTTATAGTTTTTTCAGTTTGCAGTGCTATCTATTGTTAACATTTAGATTGTTGTATTGTTAACATTTAGATTATTAACATTTTAGATTGTTTTGAAACTTATGGTAAAGATTTACGTTCTAATACATTCTATGTTTCTTTGATTAAGTTTTAAATCAGCTAGTCAATAAATAACATCCAGATAGAGCAGTGAGCGCGATTTACTAGGAAGAAAATAATGTTTCTTTACTTTCAGCCAACTCTCGCCAACTGGAGCAAAGTGTTCTACACATCAGCCGCTATCTACGCCATAAGTGGCATATTATTTGCAGCATTTGGATCTGCTGAATTACAGAACTGGGGATCTACTAAGAATGGTTCTAAGAAACCAGAAATCATTCCACCTAAAGAACTAAATGCTAGCAATTTAAAAACAAATGTTTGAGAAATGATTTATGCCTGTGTTTATTTACTATATACAATAAATACCGAGGCAGAGGCTATCGCACACAATTTATTAAACGAAACTCAAAAGTATCGTACTAGTTATTTATGCATTTATTTATTTTTGACATTCGTCGTGCAATGATATGTTCGTAAAAAAATCTTTCGTAGTTGCTAGAAAAAGTTACACACATTCCTCAATCTCATGATTAATTTAAAACTAGTGTCATATGCTTGTTTGATCTCACCAAAGATATGACGGTCATTTGGAGATAGATTTGGACTGTAGGATGAGTGACTCAGAACTTCTAATTTAAATTTCTGCTGAAGTCCCTTTGTTGCTGAAATCCAGCGTGTCTATAGTGATTGTCTGAAACATACCATACATAATGCTCGCTTAAGAAATGTTTATTAGCAATATGAGTTAACAAAAATCTATATAAATGTAAGCACAAATTTACAGGTATAATATTTTATAAGTTACTTAAATTATAAAAAATTTAAAAGCATTTTGTAAATTTGAGAATTTATGTCCCACGGATAAATTTCCACGGATTTCTACATGACGTCCTAGCTGCAGAAATATCGTCTTCTGCCACACGACTACTGTTTTTTTTTTTTTTTTTTTTTTTTTGCCCATTTTTTGCCGAACTACCCATTTTTGAAACTTAATGGGTTGTGACATTATTTGATTATATACTCCTCGTGTCATTCGCTAAATACTTCACTCTTGATAAGGACATAGTACTTTCCTTTATTCTTTCCATTGGGGAGGTGTGCCATTATCTGAAAAAGTTTAAGAAAAGGTACTTAAAACTTTTCATTTTTACCTTTTATTTAAAAAGAAACTTATGCTTGATCTTCACTAATTATTAACAATCATTGTAAACATTATCATCCAAAAAGCTTTAACACTAAGTTTACGGGACGCGCCATTTTGACACATTTCGAATTTTATAAGGAAAATTACAAAACCCGTTTGATTTTATCTCTTGCAATGACTTTTATCCATTGATCGAGGTAAATATATATTGAAGTCTATTTTCTTCAAAAGCGTTGAAATATTGAAATTCTTTTTATGGTATACGTATCTCTACGGATATGCGTCCATTTGACGCGATCGTAATTTAGACAAAATGTTGAGTAAACATGCAAACATGATATCAATAATAAATAAAATGTACCGACAATACTTCGATCCGATATCGTTATCTCAAATGAAACAAGCGATAAACAACTGTTGCCGATAAGCAATAATAGAAAGAACAAACGCAGAATGTCAATTGATGTCAGATTTTGAAGGTTTCAGTTGCTTAATTCAAGTATTGAAAATTAATAAAATACTAGAATATTTCATAAATATATATCTCATATTTTCACTTTCTTTTCTTATAGTGTATAATTGCACTGCTTTCTAAGTACAGAGATGCCAACCGCTTCAGTCACGCCAGAATAATAAAAAAAAACGGTAAATAACTACTAAGTAAATTTAGCAATTTAAGTTGTGAATTATTTAGAAATAGTGGTAGATAAAAATCTACTAAATTGAATTTATTAAACCAAGAATCACAATTGATAAACTACCACTTTAAAATATATATTTGCTGTCCGGAGCAAGTTTGACATCTCTATTAGTGCTGTTATGTGTATTCGTTCATGCGTCAAATTGGTGCGTGTTCGTAGAGATAGGTATATAAGAAACGTCATCATCATCATCATCAATATTTATCTGGGCGCCTGAGGCCGTTAGCGGCCTTTTTCCCATTCATCTTGAATTGTGGTCTTTAGGGTGGCTCTTTCTGGTAATTGGAATGCAATTGGAGTAAAAGGAATTTAAATATTTTGAGTTTTAGATAAAATTACGTCACTACAAAAGTAAGCTGCCATCGGCCTGAGGTTTATGTCTTCTCTTAGGTTTTCAAAAGTAAAAATTTCGTTGAATCCTGCGGTGTCACAGTTTATGGTTTTTTCAAAAAATCTGAAATTTAGCTTTGCAATATGATGATCTAAAAAATCTATGTTAAGGTCGCGATGTATGTTTTTATTTCGGATAAACCATCTCGCTTTTGTTATTTTCCTGAGGATTTTGTTCTGGCATGTTTTGAGTTTTTTGAGGAGTGATGTGGAGATGTTGCACCAGGCTGGAGATGCATAAGTCAGGATGGGACGGATCATTGAGATGTAGAGTAGACGTTTAAGTCTAACTTCCATTTTGGGGTTCTGAAGAAGGATTTGTAATCTGTGGCAGGCTGCTTGTGCTTTGTTGATAACTGTTTTGACGTGATCTTTCCAATTAAATTTACTGTTAATGACGAGACCAAGGTATTTTGCGCTTTTGACTATGGGAATGATTTCATTAAATAGAACAATTTGATTTTTGGGGAGGATGGTTTTTCTTTTATGCTGAATGATTAGTAGTTTTGATTTTTGTCCGTTCACTTTGAACTTCCAGTCTAGACACCATGTTTCGATTTCCTTCAGTTTACTTTGAAGTTTTTGTAGGGCAATGTTGGGGTTTTTTGACTTCACTACGATTCCAGTGTCGTCTGCGAATAGTGCGGTGATGCTGTTAAAGTCTTGTTTGTCGACAGGAAAGTCGTGGGTAAATAATATAAATAATATGGGCCCAAGAATGCTTCCTTGGGGCACTCCTGCTGTTATTCTTCTGTTTGTTGACTTCATGTGTTTAAAGCTAACTTGAAAAGTTCTATTGTGTAAGTAGGCTTGTATAATTTTAATGATACCAGATGGAAATTTCAGATTAATAAGTTTGAAGATGATACACTGGTGCCAAACCCGATCGAATGCTTTTGCTATATCTAGCATCAAAAATGCTGAACTCTGTTTGTTGTGGAGGCCGCGGCCAATATAGTCGACTATTCTGAGGAGCTGTTTGGTTGTGTCAAGATGCTTCCGAAAGCCATACTGCTCGTCTGGTAATTTGGTAAGGTGAGGCATAATCCGTGTGTAGATAATTTTTTCCATAAGTTTTCCTAAATTGCACAAGAGACTGATGGGTCTGTAACTCTCAGGTAAGGTAGGATCCTTGCCAGGTTTAAGGAAAAGTATGACATTTGCGTTCCTCCAGGTATCAGGGAAATAGTTCAGGGCAAAGCAAGCATTATAGATATGAACGATTAGTTGAATATACTGTTTTGGTAGTAGCTTGATCATCTTGTTTTTGATATTGTCGCAACCAGGAGCTGTTTTTATTTTTAATTTCTTTATGTGGTTTGTAACTTCTTCTGTTGTGGCCGGTTCAATTATTCGCGATCGCAACGAACTATAGGGGGCGTTGTTGTATGTGCCGAATCCCTGCGATTTCCATATGAACAGTCATTCAGTTACACTGGAGTCTTTAATGTAGCATGTAGCATTGTAACGTTCCATCTTTATTGTGGCTGATTAAATTTAAAAAAGAAAAATGCTTGTTTTCTTTCTTATGCAAACGAAAACAAAATGGTATCTCCTTTTTTTTTTTAGAGAAGGAACATCCAGAACACATCGGAAAAATATTTGTAAATAAAGAGAAAAAAATAGGTATATTCTTATAAAAGTTCAAACCTAATGCCTGAGAAATAGTTTTACTAAATTTAATGGTATAACATGAAAGGCCCATTTAAATTTTAACGTAAAATAAAGAATGCTTACGAAACAAAACAAATAAAGAACTATTCTTTTTTTGTCGCCATTTTTAGAGTTACGAAAATGCGTCTTTGGGACTTGATAGAAACAAAACAAGATGCAATTTTATTTTTTTAAGAGCGAAATATTTTATAGAGTGAAATATAACGAAAATGTACCAATGTCCATATCATGAAACTTTATCTTAGTAAAAGTCCGTTTTGGAAATGTTATTTCATTTTGAATCTTATTTATTAGAGTTCATAATGGCTATAGAATCAGGTGAGAGAAAAGTTTGTTTTGAATCTATGCTAAACTCTATATCGGCCCATTTTCCACCTAAATCCGATTGACTACTTTGATTTTTGTTTCATTTTAAGATTTTTTCCAAAAATTTTAAGTGTAGATTGGCGGCACTTAAAAATCTGCCAAATCTGTAGCTGTGGTTAATACGTAAGTACCGAATTTTTCTTCCATACTTTTCTGAATCATATTACTTCAAATATTAGAATATGCAAGAAGTATACATAAACATATAATTTAATACCATTTAATTTTTCAAAAAAAGTATTTTGACAACAATTTTATCAAAAAATTATAAACCAAAAAACGTGAAATAAAGAATTCTTAGGATAAAAACGATTTTAAAATTTCCTCATTTTTCAATAAAAACTTTCGTTTTGTTTCTTTTTTTAAATTCTTATAGTATTTAATCAGACGTAAAAAAAACATTTTGTAGAGAACGATCATCAAGTAAGAAAAAAAATTATTTACAAGCAAATTTTTTATTATAAAAATCATAACACTTACCTGATTTATAAGTCCGGAGAATTCCAAAATGATATGTTCTTTGTTTGAAATCTTTATTCTCAAATAATATATACATAGTTTATCCCTTCATTACTTTTAGGTAACATACCACACATCAAAATTTTATAATTATAAGATCTCGATATGAATTTTAATATGTAGCTTAAAAACAGAATAGCTGTATTCTAGTTGAAATTCTTTCAAAACTAAAAAACACTTACCAAGAAAACGATAAAAAATTTATTTATAATCAGCACAAAAGATACTTTTTCAATTAATTCGGATTATTCTTTATTGTTGTTTTCTGAATTATGTAGATACAGAAATATATACTATTCTATGAAGAAGAAGAATATTCTATAACTATTACAGTTCTGTATGGAATTCATTGGAACACATTTATTCATTGGAATGACGAAAGCAATGTTGATTTCATTTTAACTTGTAATGAATCGAAGACAGAAAAATTATTTTACCGCAATACACACATCTGTAACAGCAAGTGATCATGAAATCATGTTATGTTGTTGGTAATAGAAAGGTAAAAAATATTGAGAAGTAAATGCTTGGCGTGTTCTGCTTCAATGTTTGACATGTTCTGATTAGTTTTTTCAAGAAGTTTTACCTTTTCTTTAGGGAAATTTTGCTTCTTTTTTTATGCTAAGAAAATGGCGTCCGTCATTGCCAATGGTTATGTGGCAACTAATGCACGATATTTACAGTCTCCCGCTAGATGGCGTATCGAGTGTTGCGATCGCGAATCTCTGGTGATGGATGTGATAAGTTGAATTGTTTCACTTCTTCAATAACCAAGTTGTGATTGTTCAGATTGAAAGCCGGGTTTAGAGAGAAATGTTTTTCTAGGGAGTCAGCAAATGTTTCGGCTTTATCTTCCGATGTGAAGACATACCCTGTTTCATTTTGTAAGGGCTTATCCACTTGAGGTGTGGTGTGAAGTGATTTAGTCATTCTCCAGACAGAATTATCCTCTGTGCTGAGTGATTCAATTTTGTCTATCCATTGTTTTCTTTTATAGTACCGGCATTTCTTGCGTATTTGCTTGTTGAGGTTAATCATCTCTTCTCTGTACTCTGGATCAGAAGTCTTTTGATGTTTCTTTCGGCACCAGTTTCGCTGTTTAATTAAAGATTTGATTTCAGGGGGTAGTTTAAGATAGTTTGAAGTGAGTATTTTTGACGTAGTTGATTTACCATAGGCAGTCGTGATATCATTCTGGAGTATAGTAATTTGTGTATCGATGTCTTCTGTAGTGTTTAGTGCTGCAATGTTTGGTTTGTTTATTGTGAGAATATTTTGAAAGAGATTCCAATCGGTTTTAGAGATCTGTTTTCTCTCCTGTTGTAAGGCTATCCCAATCGAGATGTAGACTGGCAGATGATCAGAGGATAGTGTATTTAAAACGTCAGCAGCAATGGGTGCATTCAAATTGGATATGGCGAAGTCGAGAATGTCCGGTCTTTGATTCCTCATGTTTGGTAGATATGTTGGACATAATGGCGCGATAACAGTGAGTCCGTGTTTATTCAAAATATTCTTGAGTTGTAGCCCGTTGCGGTTAGATCTGTTGCATCCCCATATTACATGTTTCGAGTTGAAATCTCCAGCTACTATTGTTTCCATGTTGGCCGGGAAAAGTTGTTTGATATCTTCGTCAGTGAGAGTATTGCCAGGAGCGTTGTAAATGCCAGTGATCTTAATGCTTTTGTTATCGTAATTAAGAAGAATTGAAATTTGTTCGTATCCAGCATGGTTTGATTTATTAAATTCGGTGGTCATAAGGCTATTCTTCGCTATGAGGGCAACTCCCCCACCTCTGAAACTCCTGTCACACCTATAAGTAGTGTAGTTGGCAACTTTAATATGATGCTGTTTGTTAAGATGAGTCTCTGTGATGATCATAATATCCGGGTCAAATTCAGAAATGAAATCTTTAAGTTCGTGAATTTTGTTAAAAACTCCGTTTGCATTCCAGTTTATAATGTGAAGTGGTGATTTACGAAAAGTGGCTTTATTCATTAATCGTTGAGGGTTGGCTTGATTTAACAGCTTCTGCTGTTGATTTTAGTTGTCGAAGTAAGTTGAATCCTTCATCGTTTTTTAAAAATTCTACGAAGTTTTTAAGTTCGCTCAGAATTGTGTGCGCTTCTTGAACCAGACTTCTGTCTTCTTGCTGGGCATTTTGGAGTTCCCGTAGCTTTGCTTGTTTAAGAGTTGAGGCATATGTTACAGTCGCAACAGTTCTATTTCGGTAAACTTCATCATTTTGATGGTTGGAGCTGTAACTGCGTCTGAGTTCTACTTGAGGATATTTGGGGCATTGTTTGTAATTTGAAGGGTGGGGACCACTACAGTTGGCACACTTGGCCGGAGTGTCCTTGGATTTCTGACAGGTATATGTAAAGTGTCCTTCACCGCACTTTAAGCATTTGGGAGCATGTCTGCATGAATGTTGGACGTGGTTAAAGTTTTGGCATCTATGGCACTGCGTGACACCGCTACGCCCTTTGTAGTTGTCAACTGTAATTATTAGATTCATGAGTCTCGTGAGTTCGTAGATCTCTTTGTTGTGATCGTTTTTTGGCAGTGTCACTATAAACAAAGGCAAGTTGATTTTACCCTTCTCGGTGTATTTTGTCATCTGTGTAATTTTGATTGGGACAAATCCCACTTTGATGAGTTCGTTTTCTACTTCATCAGCAGTGTACTCGGCCGGTATGCTTTTGAGCACAACTTTGAGTGGTTTGTCCTTTTGAAGCAGAAAAGTATGGTACTCGACCTTGTTGTCATCTAGGATTTTTGTAATCTTTCTGTGCGCGTCGTCATCTGCTACTTTTAGGTTTATTTGATCGCCAAACACTTTACCTGTAAAATCTGAGCAGTTGTTGTTTTGAAGTAATTCCTTAATTTGCTTCCAGTTGAAGTTGAAGTCTTTGATGAGGATTGGTGGTATGCGTTGCTTTTTAAACTTGGGAGTTTGGAAGAAGTCACTTTCATCCTCTCGTTGGTTTTTGTCGTCAGATTCAAATCTAGGTTTTTTATTTTTGTTGAATTCTTCTTCGCCGCTTTCTGCTGATGGAAGCGTATGAATAACTTTTTCGAGTTCCATCGCGTTTTCTTCGTCGGTTTCCAGTGAATCACTTAGTTTATTATCGTTCGATATTTGCTTGTCTTCATTATTGTTGATGACATCGTTTTTGGTTGTCGCAGTTGTAGTTTGCTTGCTTTTTGTTTTCTTTTTAGTTGGTATTTTACGTTTTTTATGTGTATTTGGTAGGGTTGGGGAAATCACTGGTTCTTGTGCTTTATCAAGAGCTTTTTCCAGATGTCTTTTTTCTGCTTCTAGTTCAGAGTTCTTGGATCGAAGTTCATCTAGTTGCTCGTTTAATTTAGCTACTTGCTCAACTAGAGCACATAATCTAAAATTCATGATAGAGAGTTGCTGTGCCATGTCTCCTGGCTGAGGAGTAGTTGTTGGAATAGTAAATTCATTGCTATTTGGGTTTTGAACCTCCATGGTTTAATTTACTGTATACTTTCAGTATAAAAAATAATAATAATAAAATAAATAATTAAATATTCACTTGAATATTTACCACATGAAGCAATCTTGCAATTACTTAGTCACATTTAGCAATCGACGAGTTTAACTTCTAATAAAAACAAATTTTTCAATCACTGCCCAATTCTCGCAATCCACTAGCAAGAATCACTTAACATTCCCGCGTCTCACAATCTACGGATGCACTGGCAGTCCAACACGAGTGATTTTAATCCCGATAACAGACATCAAATTCAAGATGTTTATTTATTGGTTTATTGATACAACAAGCATCTCATATAAGAAACGTCCGTAAACCTAGTGTTAAACATAGATAAATTATGATCCTAAAAAGTGGTTTTTACGAATGGAATATTTTTACTACCATCATATTTTCTTTTCAATAAAATATTGATTCAATTCCTTGTTTCGTTGCATGATATTCGAAAACTTCAGTTGTTCTAACATTGTTCGTTGTCAACGTTACACGTCAGTTTCTGAAACAGAATAAATACTGACACCCATTTATCATTGCTGTAAGGATAACTAACTCTTGAAAGTATATCGCTCGATCTCAAGTACTCACGCTCACTTTCGTCACATCAGCAACTGCATTTTTTTAAATACCACAGTCTTTGCTATATAGCTTCTGTCTCGTTATTTTTTTACTGGATATTTTTTAGTATTTCACCCGTATACTAGTTATTCTAACCATCGAGAAATGATTAAATATAAAATATTTTTTCTTCTTATTTTTTCCCTTAAAACCTAAAAATTTTTATAATTGGTTTGTTTTATAATTGGAACACTCCACCTTATGTTTGTCTCAACTTTTTAGGTTTATATAAGCATAAAAAAACGATTCATTTATGGTTATTATGAAGTTTGATAAATCCGACTGATAAACAGCATAAACGCTGTATCAATGAAATTTACTGTAAAAGTGATATCCTCATTCTAAGCTTGGAAGCCTAATTCTAAGCCCCAATCTCCGCAATTCCAGAAAATTGAATATATATATATATATATATATATATATATATATATATATATATATATATATATATATATATATATATATATATATATATATATATATATATATATATATATATACATATATATATACATATATATATATATACATATATATATATATATATATGTATATATATATATATATATATATATATATATATATATATACATATATATATATATATATATATATATATATATATATATATATATATATATATATATTGATTAGTTGATCAATGTACAATGGGCAAAAAAAAAAAAAAAGAAAAAGAAAAAAGGACCACCCTGACTAACTTTTGATCTAATGATCGGATCTTCACGTTCTATTGAGTTCAAATATGCTAATTAAATACTGCATATGATATTTTAAGTTACGAAATCAGACACAAAAACGTTCTTTTTCTGAATAAACATACCTTTTTTATGGATTCAAATTTCTGATCCCCAAAATATAGGAGGAAGCCGCAATCTGGGAAATAGGGTCCCAAAAGTTTGGTCAGGAGAACACTCCAAAGTTTTAACCCTTAATGTTAATATTACTTTTTGTGTCATTCGTTTTATCTAGGTAGTCCAAATCCCTCGAAAATAAAGAATGTTTATTCAGAGAAAGTACGTTTTTGTGTCTCATTTCATAACTTAAAATATCGTCTGCACTAACTGATTAGCATATTTGATGCCATCCCTTTGAGCCATTAATATTTAGTCCCAGTATGATTACATCCGATCATTAGGACAAAAGTTTTTCCGAAAGTACGTTTATTTTTTGCTCAATGTGCAAAGTTAACAATATTTAAAATCACATTTGCAAAGTCGTTTTTTATTTTGATGAAACATCAAATTATTTGTTTTAAATTAAATTAAATCTAACGACAAAATTGTGCTTATTTTTAATTACTTCATACTTTTGGACGACTTATCCAGTTATTATTAATACATTTTGATTCAAACATAAGGTGTCTGTTAATTGATTGTTAGATTCCATCTTCAAATTTTGAAAAATTATGCTTTATTTCCAGTTTTTACCAATAATATAGTGCTTTTTCTTGTATTATTCTTTGCTTTAAAATAGCCTTCTAGACTATTTTTTAACTGCATCGAGATATTTACATTAGATTCTGAATAAATGAGTGCATCACGAATTTTATGATCATGACATAACCTCCATTGTTCTTTTTCCTTCAGACGTTCATTAAATCCACTTTTTATTCAGATGTTTCATGTCAACTCAAACAATTTTTATATGCACATATTTTTACAGAAACGACGGTGATGTATTCAGGCATTTACAAAATGTTATTTCACATATTTATGTGTATTTTATGTGTATTCTGCAATAAAACAATTATAAGCTGTTTCGGTTGCAAATATTTAATCTAATTATATGTTGTTCTAAACATTTAATATAAACACTGTATGATGCTTCAATTCAGGTTAAATTTTATTAATATTATTAAAGCGGATCGTGGATCTCTCGCCTACCAAAGAGATTAACCTGTTTCAAATCCCGAGGATGGTTGGTTGATACGAGAGTTCCGCACCCGTCTCTCACTGTTTTAAAATATCCACAGTGGTAGACGAATCATGGGTTACAGTCCACTTGCTGTGAGACTAACTGTGGGAGGTTTTCGTGGTTTACCTCTCCATGTTACACAAATCCTGGTTAGTTCCTACAAAAAGTCCTCCACGAAGGCCATTTCTTCCAATACTTGATACAGAAGTTCCTTTTTCTTCTAGATTGGGTTCAAATTTACAAGGGTGAACATTGGTAGTCGTAACCATAAAATTTGATCGGCTGCTCAAAAATATCATTAAAACCTTGTTCCCAATATTTTTCTGTTATAGAATCCTAAATGATAGAATTTCTTTTTGCAGAAGAACAAGGTTCGTTAGTAATACAATAGCAATATATATGCTTAAAACCACTCCTTTTATCGCTTGTGTCATAAATGTAGATATTTTATTCTTTTTATTTTAATAACTCAAAGACTTAATTAATATAATCGTTATTATTAGGAAGCACTATTAATTCAATAAAAATTATTTATCTTAAAATTCTTATATTATTAGTATTTCTCGGTAATCAAATTCGCAAATAAGGATATTTTTATAATCACAGTAATAACTCATAAGATTATCTTCCAGTTTAGAAAGTGGGAAGCTATTAAAGATATTTACTGGTAATAATCTATCAAAAAACTTGTTTAATAGTGTTAATAATTTTATTTAAATACTGAGAGAAAATGGTACCCGTGTGACATGCATGGTGTAGCGTTCCAACACAGAAGCGCCACCACTTGGCAAAAGCAGCGCCACTTGTTCCCCCAGATATTGGAGCAAGATTTTCAGTGCGCAAAAAAAGGATCACACTGATTAACTTTTGATCTAATGATCGGATCTTCGCGTCTATGACTCTGGCTTGAGGGGTTGACCTCAAATATGCTAATTAATAACTGCAGACAATATTTTAAGTTACGAAATCAGACACGAAAACGTTTTTTTTCTGAATAAACATATACCTTTGTTGCGACTAATTTGGTTTTTTGACCCCCTAGATATAGTTGGTAGCCGCTATCTGGGAAATATGGTCCCAATAATTTTATCAGGAGTGCTCTCTAAAGTTTGGACTCCATCATTTTAATTTTACTTTTTGCGTAATTCACTGTATCTCGAGAATTTTTTAAGTATATTGAAAATTTTTTGTACACAATTAGAAAATTCATTTATTTAAAGATAATTCAATGCAAAAGACAACTTTTAGTTATTATTTATAATTTGTCATTATTTTATTTCATAATGGCCGAAAAAGGTTTGAATTGTAAGGTAAACAAAATTTTGCATCATTCTAAAGAATGTAATTTTACAGGGCAAAATACATGTAATTTACGTTTGAATATTTCCTGAGAAATCAAATTTTCAATGTTTAACCCATTGATAGAAAGAAATTTTATTAAATGTCTGACTTTTTCAATTCGCTTGATTTGCAAAACTTTCTGCAATCTAGCTTGAAAATATATTATTCAATTTAATAATGATTTTTTAGCAAGGCTTTTTAAAATTCAATGGGATGGATATTAAGTGCCCCCACTTTTCTGCTACAAAAGAAGGGGCAAGAAGAAGGTGATGAAACATTTCTGATTATGCCATACGTTAAAGTCATATGCGTTTTGTCTGAAGTGTTATTTTCAAAGGAGAATAAAAGGATATAGGTATGCATATAAGCGTATACGTTTTTACGTATCAGACAAAAAATGAACTTAACTGAAGATATTTTTTTTCTTCCAATAGCAGGCATTGAATTCGAATCTTTGCCTATGAAGATGCCAGAATTGTTGCTCATTTCGCGTTACCCTGTGGGCACCTGTGAACCAAAGTCACGGAGGCGAGCAACATTGCCCACGCCACAAACCCGTTTATAGGGTGGGCCACATTCATACATCACACACACACACTCAACAGAGGACAGCACAAAGAGAGAGAGAAACATCAATGCCCAGAGCGGGATTCGAACCCGCGGCCAATGGCTTCGCAATCAGGCGCGCTAACCGCTCGGCCTCCTGGCCGGATTAACTGAAAATATAATTTTGGAAAAAAAAAACCTGTAGCTTCCGGAAAAAAAAACTAATTTCAGTTTTGAAATCCTAACATCCGATCGAGTATTTTTATAAATGTTAAAAAAAAAAAAAATTTGTTCACTAACGTAATAATGTCTTAATTAGGTAGAAGTAATAATGAATTGACGGTGAGTGAAATGTATTTTTTTCCATATCAGTACTCGCGATTAGTGACATGAATATTTATTTTAACACTATTCTAGTATAGACGTCTGGCTATTGTTTTTATTATTGTCTCAACATTGTCTAGAATGATAAATAAAACTAATTAAAATCAGGAACGTGATGTAATGTTGTTTTCAACGTATTATGCCGAAATCAGTTTTACCTGTTATCATAATTTTAAGATAAGAAATTTTTATTTCGCCTCGCAATTTATATTTTTTTATTAGACCAATAAAACACTAAACTTTATTGTATTTTAGGGGTTGCTTAATATGCTTTAGCTTTTAATGCTTTTAAATTATCGTGTCAACGCGAGTTTCATTTCGTAAAAACGAAAATAATAGTTCAAATTTTGTAATCGGGATTTATTTTATTTTTAAATCAAAAATTTTAAATTTATCAAGAAATTCTTTCCGGAAAAAATACATTAAACAGTTTAGTTTAAGATTTGGCTTTAAAAAAAAACTTAAAATAATGAAATCAATTGATGATCCATCACGTAAGTTAAATTTATATTTATAATTCTAAATGTCACCCATTTAATTTTCAAAATATATGAATTGTTTTACGTCTATCGTATTTTAATGTTTTATGATATTGTGCATGTGTTACCGTGAATGATTGAAGCCAAGAGAATGTCGACTTTCTCTGGTGAATGTCAACAATCACTTAGTCGCTTTGGTGAATACCAAAATATTTATTATATCCGATTTGATATTAATTTATTCGCTTATATAATATTATATTTATTCGAAATTTTAATATCTGCTAAGGGATAGAACAGGAGAAACATCAGTGTTCGAAGTACCGGTTAAATGCATACAGAGGAGTGGCACTTGACCTTAAAAAACATTGATGTAGAGCATACCGGGCAAATGAATACCGGGCAGTGGCACTGAACCTCAAAACAACATTGATGTAGGGCATACCGCGCAAATGTATACTGGCCAGTGGCACTTAACTAGATCCAGTATATATTTCGAACATTTATCAAAGCGATTATGTGATTGTCAACATTCACCGGTGGAAGTCAACAACCACTAATTTCGGTCATTTTCAGTAACATATGTATGTTAACTTCACGATAGCAAATTTCAATTTGTTCAAAATATAAAGATATTTTTGAATAAGATTACCATGTTTTTCCATAGCTAAACTGAAATAATTTTTCCTTTGAAAAAAAAATCCTATCCCTCAAAAAGTTGAATCAGTAACAGAGTTGATTTAAATCAGTGATCTGTTAAGCTCTTTTGACCTAAGAGGTTTCAGGATTTAGTTGATTCGATTCAACCAACGTGTTAATAATCAATGAAAAAAAATCTCTCTTTTTTTTTTCATTTCATCTCTACAAGATTTGAATAATTAAAATTTTATCAATTTCTTAAAAAAGTTTTTAAAACCACAAACAGTAAATTTCGTCTTCTTTTCCGTCAAAACAATTATCTCGAAACGTATCTTGATTGTATTGATTTCGAAACAAGACTTTTGCGCGTTTCTGTTTAATATCTTAACTCAGCTGTTACATCTACAATGTTTCCTCAAAAAAAAAAAGACAAGTCATATCATACGGATACTTCATTGATAGACTGCGTTAAAATAATAATGAAGCATTATTTATTTTTTCAGCCCTTATAAAAAACTGTACAGCGTAACACATTTTTCAGGCTTTTTTTTTTGAAATGATTGTATAATATGAAAATAAATTTCAGCGACAAAAGAAATACAAAGATCAAAGATATACATTCGCTTTTCGAAAACATAAAATTTTTTTTCATGCCTGGATGTTTTTTGTTTAGTGTTTTTTTTTTTTTTTTTTTTTTTTTTTTTCCTGTTCCGTTCGTGCGCATTGTTCATTCTTGTGTTTCCTATAGTTCAATAATGACGTACTCGCTTTCAGAAATCTCCAAATGCAGTGTGCCAAAGAGATACATTGTAACATTGATGGCATTTTTTGGATTATTTAATGCCTATTGCATGAGAGTGAATGTGAGTGTGGCTATTGTAGCTATGGTGAATCACACAGAAATTACAAATTCAAATAAAAGCATATTGGATACTGAATGCCCGGGTTTAGTTGACGTGAGTTTACCAGTGGAAGAGCCTGTAAAGGTGAGTTAATTTTATATTAGAATTGACATTTTTGTAAATTAAAGTGTTCTATTTAATTATTAATATTTCTCGAATAAAATTTTAATATTTCTAGTCAAAAACTATTTCTATTTTCAAACTATTCGTGTTTTCTAGTTTTTTTTAGCATTTTTTTAATTTTATTTATCATTTATATAATTGTTTAAAAATGTTTTTAAATGTATCTTTTAAAGTTATTTCAATTTACACTCAAACGAGATTTTTTACTTGACAGTACGAAAAATAAAAAACAACCACCCTAAATAACTTTCGATCCTACTGATCGGATTTTCACGTTCTAGGAATCAATATTACAAATTCGAAGGGGTGACCTCAAATATACCAATTAATTAGTTTAGACGATATTTTAAATTACGAAATCTAACAAAAAAACATACTTTCTCTGAATAAACATATCTTTCTTTCAACGAACTCGAATTTCAGACTCCCAAATTATAAGAGATAGATAAATATGGTCCGTATTGTTTGGTAAAGAGAGTGGTCCAAAGTTTGAACCCCTTGGTGTTCATTTTACTTTTTGCGTATTCCACCATATCTAAAGAACTTTTTAAGCGAATGAAAAAGAAGTGCATACAATTATAACATTCGTTTATCCAAAGCCAATTCCGGGAAAAATATGACTTTTAGTATTTATTTATTATTTTATTTAATAATAGTCAAAAAATTTTAAATTGTAAGGTACACAATTTTTTTACATAATTTTAAAAAATGCAATTTTAAATAGAAAAATACAAAATTTGAGCGAAATCATGGTGCGATGGTGAGCGATGGTGTTTATAAAAAATATCTTTATTTCATATTTCATCATTCATTAATATAGTTGTTTACATCATAAACATCCCTTTATTTCGGGAAATTTAGATACTATTTCTTATAAATATTCAAGATAACCATGATTTGTAAAAACAGGCATCAAATTTTTCGTCCGTAAAACTTTTGACTCGTATACATACAGAGAAGTCAACAACTATTCTACTTTTCAAAAATTACTTAACTAGTTGTTTATATATATATATATATATATATATATATATATATATATATATATATATATATATATATATATATATATATATATATATGTTACGGCCAAAGCCCGATGTCCGGCGAGATCGTGAAGTGGCCGAGGATGGCTGGGCAAAGTCCGAAATAATTGAAGCGATCAGTGAATATTTTTCTTTGGCGGCCTTTTATAATTACATAAATAATTCTTATAAATCTTCTACTTTAAATATATAAAAAATAGAAGTTTTTAAATTGTCTATTAAACAATCATTAATTTAATAATCATTATTAAATTGTCTATTTAATTGTCATGCATACACCAAAGGCCTTGTCATACTAGGTCTAGTTAAGTGCCACTGCCCGGTATACCCTACAGTGATGTTTTTTTAAGGTTCAGTGCCACTGCCCGGTATACATTTGCCCGGTATATCCTACACTGATGTTTTTTTAAGGTCAAGTGCCACTGCTCGGTATACATTTGCCCGGTATATCCTACACTGATGTTTTTTAAGGCCAAGTGCCACTTCCCGGTATACATTTCCCCGGTATATCCTACATTGACGTTTTTTTAAGGTCAAATGCCCTGCCCGGTATACATTTGCCCGGTATAATGATTTTTTATTCCAATTTTGGCTGATCTTCCCATGCCAATTCGCGATTTGGGCGGCCAATTTCCGAAATCAAGAACAGTTTCGGATTTTGGCCAGCCATCCTCGACCAATTCGCGATCTGGCCGGCCAATTCCCGAAATCAAGAAAAATTTCGGACTTTGGTGGTAACATATATATATATATATATATACAACCGAAATTCTTGTTATATTCGATTTAACGATTCGAAATTAACTTCTCCGTCTATATTATTATATTTATTCGATGTTTTAATATCTGCTGAGTATAGATTAAGAAAAACATTCGTGCTCGTAGTACCGGTTAAGTGCGCACTGGGCAATGACACTTCACCTTAAGAAAACTTCGATGTATGGCATACTGGGCAAATGTATATCGGGCAGTTACACTTAGCTAGATTTAGTATATATTTCGAACATATGTGGTTAGCAACATTCACCGGTGGAAGTCAACAACCGCCAATTTCTGTCATTCACAGTAACATATACTAAAACAAATATAACAACACAAATTTAGCCAACGCAAAAAAAATCCTCGTAGAAGAGAGCAAGTTTATATTACTACATATACATAGCTGTCAACTTTACAGATATTTTTGTAGGTTTTATTAGGACTTTGTGATGAATCGGTAAGCCATGAATTACCGACAAGGAATGATCAGTACCCCCAGCTGTATAATTTGTTATGGAATCATGGAGTACTTTGTTACACTTCAAATTTATAGTTCACCAGTCGCTTATCTCAACACGAAGAGTCTTCGTCCAGCAGGGTTAGAGCTCCCGTGCTCACGAATCTTAGTTCAACGCCTTACCAACCAGGCTATACTCACCCATTGAAATTGTTAGAATGCAACAATAGCAAGGATGCCACAGGCGACTTAAAATGTAAGATGTCCTAAAAACTCTAATCTTTTTTTTATTTAATTATTCACTATGACATTTATTGTAAATTATTCACATTTAAAACTATAATAATTATTAATGCAATTACTTTCAACAGTAAACTAAAAGAAAAAAAACAGAAAAAGTCGGTAATCTTAATATATTATAAATGTTTTCTTTTTATTATTTTCCTTTTTTGCATTTTAAGTCGACTGCGGCATTCTTGCAATAGTTAAAATATGTCGCTTTAGCTAATAGAACCATTGGACAAAAATATCATAATTTCCTCCAGTTTTAATAGGATGATGTGTATGTTAATGTTAATGACCGAAATTGGTGGTTGTTGACTTTCACCGGTGAATGTTGGCAATCACATAGTCGCTTTGCTGAATACTAGAAATGATCCGAAATATATACTTTGTCTAGTTAAATGCCACTGTCCTACATCAATGATATTTTAAGGTGAGTTGCCAATGCCTGATATAAATAGCCCGGTGTTCCGAACACTGATGTTTTTCCTAATCTATCCTCAGTAGATATTAAAATATCGAATAAATATAATAATATCAACGAATAAATTAATATCAAATCGGATATAACAAATATTTTGGACATTCACCAAAGCGACTATGTGATTTTTGACATTCAATTGTGAAATTCGACATTCCCTTGATTTCGGTCATTCACGGTAACATCTGAAATGCACATATTATTCACTTTTGGTTTTATTTTGCAGGGAGAGCGCTACAATTGGGATCCCGCCCAACAAGGATTCATCCTGAGTGCTTTCTTCTATGGGTATTTCATAGCTATGCTTCCAGGTGGGTATGTCGCCAAAAAGCTTGGCGCCGTCAGAGTATTTGGCGTCAGTGTACTGTCCACAGCAGTTCTGACTCTTCTCACACCGCTGGTAGTTAGTTGGGGTCTTGTTCCTTTCCTTGTGCTTCGGTTCTTGGAAGGAATTGGAGAGGTAAATAGCAATAAAATATGTTTTTCTTTTAACATATGTTAAAGTTTTTAAAAACTATCTAAATGCAATATGAATGTTATTGTTATTTGGAAAAAGGCGATTCTGCTATATCATTTGTTTCAGCAGCCTCCACCGGACAAGATATCTCAAGAGGAAAAATTCTTTGAACGGGTCGAACCATCTCTCCGGTAGTGGTTTTAATACGAGCTACTCTGATGTGCCCATCTTTTCCTACGTAGGTTTCTGTTATTCTTCCCATTGGCCAGAGAACCTTCTTTTTATCTTCGGTTTCAATTAGGACGATATCTCCCACAGCTATTCATTGATTGCCCTTAACTTTGGACGGGCGCATTACTAATTTTCCGAGGTATTCGACCCTAAATCGCTTTCTTAAAGCTTCCCTTAGATTTTGTTGATAACGAAATCTTCTCTTTAGGTTTACTCTGTCGATATTATCCAGGTCTGGAACACCCATCTCTGTTAACTCACCTAAGAACAACGCAGGTGTTAATGGAATCAGGTCATTGGAGTCCTCGGAAACATACGTTTGTGGTCTTGAGTTCACAGTACTTTCACAATCGATAAGAACACTTTGTAGTTCTTCGTAATTCAATGAAGATCTACCTAAAACTTTTCTCAAAAGGGTCTTGATCAGCTTCACCATGATTTCCCCAAAACCTCGCAACCATGGAGCAGCAGGGGGACTGAAGTACCACTGAATTCGATTTATCGAAGATTCTATCTCGATAGCGTTCCAATCTATAGATTTGAATAAGTTGTCGGCTCCCACGAAGTTTGTTCCATTGTCACTATAGATGACCTTTGGTCTTCCCCTTCGGGCTATGAATCTTCGAAGAGCCAAGAAAAAACCATGTGTGGAAAGTGACTTTTTTTTTTTTTCTTTCCTCCAAGCCCTGGGCATGTACCTAGGTTATGAAAAACCCTTAACCATATAGCCCAGGACTTGGCAACTGGTCCAGCTCCACTCCAATCTATATTACATGATATTAAAAAAAAAAAAAAAAAAAAAAAAAAAAAAAAAAAAAAAAAAATTTTTTTTTTTTTTTTTACTGAGAGTGTGGAATTTAAGAAGAAATAAAATAAAAATAAAAATATTTAAAAATATTATGCATGTGGAATGGGAAATTATTAAAATTTTAATAGATAGTCATTATCCGCTAAAAAGTTCATTATTGTTATTAATCTTATGGTTAAAGTATTGTTTGTAATAAAATTTTTCTGCCAAATTTCTAAATTTGTTGGGCTAGGTTGACGACTATGCCAGGATACAGTATAGGGACAACTAGTTAGATAATGTTCAGGCGAACCTTGTTGCCCGCAGGTGCAAAGATCAGTATCTGTTATATGCAGGTAATGAAAGAAGGTTGGAAATGGTCCATGACCCGTCAAGAACCAGATGACTTGTTTTGAAAAAAGTAACATTGTTAATAATTTTGAATAGACGTCTGCCTCTGTCTGAATTATTCCATTGAAATTGCCATTTTGCTAGAAGAGAATCTTTAATACTTCGTTTAAGATATGAAACTGGAAGTGGGTATACGTAATTTTTCGGTTGTTTCGTAGATTGTTTAGCTAAATCATCTGCTTTTTCGTTACCTACTCTATTGCTATGTGCTTTAATCCAGGAAATTTGAATTGATGTGTGTTGAAGTTCTTGTTGAATATCAAAAGAAATTCTATTATTTGTGCCAAAATCAAGTATTGATGATATTGATGATTTTGAGTCTGACCAGATGACATAAATATCGTTATTATTAAAATTTCCAGTGCTCTTAATATATTTAATGCATTCAAGGATTGCCAACTGTTCGGCTTGAAAGATTGAATTTTCCCTGTCTAATGTGTAGCTTTGTGAGTGTGTAATATTGAGGAAAGCAAAAGCTGTGCCTGTGTTTGTCTTCGAACCATCTGTAAAATAGTTTGTTTTTCTGTTAAAATCAAAATTATTCTGTTCTACTAAAGATATTTTGTTAATTGTGTGAAAAGAAGGATGGCGATGTGGTATTTTTAGCTTTTTCTCATAGTCTAATGTATTATACGCTACATTATTAAATTTGGCATCTTTTTTGAGGTGAGTTACGATTGTTAAACAAGATATTGACATAATCTGTTCTGCGAGAGGAGGAATATTTGTGAGTACTTGGAGTGCTGCCGTGGGGGTAGAATAATAGGCTCTACTCATGTTTAAAAGAAATTTTCTTTGAATAGATTGTAAAGTGCGATAAATACGTGGATAGATATTCGTAGCCCATAGGCTGCAACCATGAGCTAATGCGGGAATTATTACTGAATTGTATATTAATTTTCTCGCTTTTTGGTTGATACCCCATGATTTTTGGTTGATTTTTTGAAGCGAATTTAATAATGTATTAGATTTTTGTTTTAAAAGATTTATGTGAGAACCCCAGTTTAATTTTTTGTCAATGACTACTCCTAGATATTTGAAATTATTAGAGTGTTTAATTTTAATATTATTGATTTTAAATATTGCACTGCGATCTGTGTTATAAAAGTGGATGTAAACTGTTTTTTCTATAGAGAGATTTAGAGCATTTTGCATGAGCCATGTGTGAATTTCATTAAGGGTATTATTTGTAATCTCTTCCAAATTTCTCCTTGAGTTTGCAAAAGTCAGTATCGTCTGCAAAAGCTTGAATCATATAATTTTCAGAATGTATGTTAAGCAAACTATTGATAGTAAGATTCCATGCTGTAGGACCAATACATGACCCCTGGGGACAACCTTTTGAAATGCTTTTAATTACGCAACCTTGATCTGTTGAAAGAATTGCTTGCCTATTTGTGTTTATACTTTCTATGAAAAGGCAAAGATTAGAGGGAATATGATGTTTTGACAACTCATAATTAATTATACTATATTGAATGTTGTCAAAAGCACTTTTAATATCTAAAGATATAGCTGCAACGTGTTTGTAATTATTTTTTAGGTGTGTTAAGTTATCCTTAAAATTATCCAAAGCTAAATGGACTGACTTGCCGAATCTGAAACTGTATTGAAAATCTGAAAGGGCGTTTACATTTTCTAAATGAAAATTTAGTCTTTTTATGATAAGTTTTTCCAAAAATTTACCCAAGCAAGGTAGAAGGGTGATTGGGCGATAAGAAGTTAAGTGTTTTGGATCTTTGCCCTTTTTTAGAAAAAGTAAAACCTGGCCTTTCTTAAAATGATCTGGAAAATAATTTAGAGCAAGACATTTGTTGAAAAATTTAAGTATTAAAGTACTGAAAAATGAGAATAAAATTTTTACTACAATGTAGTCTATTCCATCGATGCCGGGTGCTTTTTTGCTGTTAAGAGTTTTAATTAGGCGTTGTAATTCATTGTGTGTGAATGGGGGATCCGATGTGTTATTACTGTAAATTAGTGGACGTGGAGGAATAATATTATCGTCAGGATAAAGATTTTTAAGGATGCTGTTTGCTTCGTCAAGTTGAGAATTATTGTTGCATATATTTGTGAGTATTGTTGGATATGAATTTCTTCTGAATGTAGATTTATAATGGGCTCCGTAAATATTCTTAGTGTTTTCGCAAAGAATCTGCCAACTTTTATATTTAGCTTGTATGATATGTTTTTTATACTCTGCTCTTTTTTTCTTATAAATTGTTTTATATTTATTAATAACCTCTATATCACTTGATCTTTGAAAGCGTCTTTTAATTGCTTGAAGTTCTTTTTTATAAATTGTTAACTGTGTTGTCCACCAAGTGGGATTTGTTGGACGATGAAAAAGTTTAGTTTTGTAAGTTTGTTGACAACTTATAAAAATTTTATTAATGAAGCTATTCGTAAAATTGTTTAGATCTGAATGATTTTGAATTGTATCTAAATGATCTATATGATCTATTAGGTCTTGTGGAAAGTGACTGTATCAGTTCTAGTTGGATGGCGCGGTACACAGCACATGTGAAGAGGACGACCAACGCTTTCGATTGGTCATTAAGAATTAGGGGGCCACATAGGTCGACTCCACTGATTTCAAAAGGAGACGCATCTCTGACTCTATTTTCTGGTAAGACCACAGGAACAGGTTGGATTGGTCTGGCTTCGTGTCTCTTGCATCTTATACAACGGTTCAGTACCTTTCTAATTGCTTTTTGGCTCTTGATTATCCAAAACCTTTCTCCTAGTTTAGACATCAATACATTTAAACCAGCATGGCACATTTTCAGAAGCAAATCCAAAATTATGCAATCAGCAAGGTCATGTTTGCTAGGTAGTAGAATAGGAGATATAAAATCAGCGTCGTCTTTCCTTTCTGTCAACTTGGTTTTGACGCGTAGTAGGCCTCCCTCATCTTTAAACACAGATATTGTTTTGAGCCTGTCAATGTCTCCTGGGGCAAAAACCATTTGCTGAACTAGTTTGGCCAACCTTGTCTCAGCTATCCCCAATTCAGACACTTTCAGTTCCCCAATTTTTCTCTCTTCTTTCTTGAGCTGTGAATTGCTTGTGAACCTCAGCATCCACGCTATCATTCGTAGAATCTTTGAATATTTAGAAAAGTATGAGAAAATCCATGAAAGATCTACATTAATGTCGCAAGTTGCTACTGTTAAATATTGCCGTTGGTCAGATATTATTTCTTCTCTGTTGAAGTTAGGATTCAATTGAGACCCGTCTTCTATAGTCAATTGATTGCAAGTGGTCAGAAACGCACCAGACTTTGACCGTTCTTTTACAATTTTCTCGTCATTGTGGACACCAATCTCTGTGGTAATATTCCAAGTTGAGATAAGTTCTTTCAACCAGGCTGGACCCTCCCACCATTTCATAGCTTTCAATGTTTTAGAAGAACATCCTCTGGAAGGAAGGTCTGCCGGGTTCAATTTTCCAGCAACATGGCGCCAGGAGGAGAAGTCGCTCAATTTTCTTATTTCATCTGTGCGATTCCTAACAAAAACTGACCAATTTTCTGCTTTGGTTATCCAAGCGAGAACTGTTGTGGAATCGCTCCAAAAATATTACTTGATGTTCTTCCAGTCGAGAGCTTGTACAACTGATTGTGAGAGTCTAGCTCCCACCAAGGCAGCAGTTAACTCTAGTCTTGGTATGGTCCCTCCTTTGAGTGACGTAATACGAGACTTCGCTGACACAAAACTGATTTTAACGCCATCTTTTTCTTCAATCCTTAAGAAAACCACAGCTGCATAAGCCTCTTTACTGGCATCGCAAAATTTATGTAAGGAGCAGTTCTCTAGATTTTCCGAATTAACTTGAATCCACCTGGGTATCTCAATTTCTTCCAATATTTTCAATTTTGCATACCATTGAAGAAACTCTTTTTTCAGATCTTCTCTAATCTCTTCATCCCAAGCAACACCCATCACCCATGCCTTTTGTAGTATTAACTTTGGGCACAGCATGACTGGAGTGGTAAATCCAATAGGATCGAAAATGCAGTGAGCGATAGACAGAATAGATCGTTTAGTGACTTTTTCCATATTGATTTCTTTTAACCAACTCATATTTACCTTGAGGGTGTCTTCCACTTTATTCCATTTCAAACCTAATACAGTTGATTCTGTGGGCAAGTCTTGGCAATGTTAGTTTTCTCAACTTCTCAACTCGAAACTCCCTTTTTTCATCAATTCAATAGATTTTTGCTTAAATTCTTCCATTTCAAGTGGAGTATCTACACTGGTTAAAGAACTGTCGACATAGAAACTCTGCAAGAGGCTTTTCTTGAAATCTTCATCGTTATCTTGGTCATTTTGAATATGATACCTGATGACAGATGCCAAAAGAAAAGGACTATTCGTTACTCCGAAGACAACTCTTGCATGTCGAAATATTTTACACTTTTTGTCCTCCTCATTTTGCCACCATAAGAACCTTAAAAAGTCTCTATCTCCTTTGGCGACACTTAATTGTAAAAACGCTCTTCTCACATCTGAAGAAATACCAATACTTATTTCTCTAAAACGCAATATGACATCCGGAATAAGTTCGATTATGTTAGGGCCGCTGTGTAAACAGCCGTTAAGGGAAGGGTGTCCTTTCATAAGGGCAGAAGCATCGATTACCGGCCTTATTGGGGTGGTACTGCTTTCTTTTATAACAGCTCTATGTGGCAAGTAATTTCCTGGTAAGTCTGTTTCATTAGAGGGTACTTCTTCGATGATGTTTTCGTCAAGCCAGCTTTTGAAGACCTTTTCATAAACATCATAAATATTCTTTGATTTCAATTGAACTGTGGTTCGCTCTAATCTCCTCTTTGCTAAGTTAAAATTATTGGGTAAGAAAGTTTCGTTTTCCTGCCATGGTAAACGGACTTCGTACCTTCCTTGATCATTGACCTTTACCGTCTTAAGAAAATGTTCCTGTGCTTCAAAATCTTTTTTCCTTTTCAATTTCTTCTCGATGGGATCTTTGATTCCTATTAAATCTAATCTCCATAGATCGGCCATCTCAGCTTCTTTTACGAAAAGTGATATCACCGACATGGCGATACTTTCAGTACCTGGCTTATGATGAGGTACCTTTCCCATTAAGGTCCATCCAAGATTTGTTTCGGTTGCAACCATGCCATTTGACAAATACTTTTGCAGTCCAGTCATTAACTTGCCTATCATGTCTGCTCCTATAAGTATTTGTACTTGTTCATAAGTCTGGCTAACATCAATTAAACAAATTTTTTAACTCTTAAGTTCCTTCAGCCATGGACCTCTGTTTACAGGTAATATCTTCTCGCAAATAACATCTTGGCCCAATACCTCCAAATTGCAAGAGAATTTTCCTTTCAGCGATGTAACTCTTATTTCATATTTCTTGTGTTTTCTAACATCAGTAGTTACACCTCCAAAAAGTGAATGAGCCACATTCATTTCTTCTAAAGAAGTATACATCATCTTCTGGGCAACGGTATTAAGAATGTAGGATCTCTGCGATGCTGTATCAATTAGCAGACGAACATTCATTTCTTTACCATTGGCGACAAGTTTGGCGACCAAAGTTTGCAGAAAAACTTCGGGCGTCTGATTTAAATTCGCCATATTAAGTTCATTTACAGATGTTTCCATCTGCGTCTTTTCTCCCTCTTTCGAAGCTGATTTTCTAATTTGTTCTAGGTTTTCACACATGAGTGTCACATGTTTTCGACCACAAACCAGGCATTTTACGAAATTTCTGCAGTACTTAGCTACGTGACCGGGAGCCAAACAAGCAAAACACCTTTTTTTACTTCTTACAATTTCCTGCCTCTCAACTAAAGGCTTTTTCTGGGCGGAAAAACATTCGAAACTATTATGTTTGCCTTCACAAAATAGGCAACCTCTTCTTTGTTCTTTTACGTAAGAAGCTGCGTGTAAAACAGCGGCTGTTGATGGCGCTCGAGATTTATTCTTTTCATATTCAACTTTTTTCTTTTTAGCTACCTTGTTATCTTCAACTTTGAGCAGGCCAAAACCATCCATAGCTAAATTAATTCGGGCTTCACCCTCCACTTCTGCCTTTAAGAACACCATCAATTTGTTCAACCTTTCTTTGGCTTCTAATTTTGGAGCAAAAGAATTACTCCGATGGTAGGTAGGCCTTCAAGAATTCTTCCGGAAAACAGGATTCTACCATTGGGTAGAGAATAGATGCGCACTTGTCTGTAGTAACCCCGAGAGTGTCTAATGCTCCTAAATATGTTTCCAGCTTATCATATAAGGAGGTAAGGGGAAAAGATCTATTCACCTGAACATTAATAATTAATTTGAGAAGTTCCCTTACGTATATCTCCACCAAAAGATCCTCGTTTCCAAATCTCGATTTCAGACTATCGATGGCATTAGTATAATTTGCCCCAGTTGGCGGGAAACTTTCTACAATCTCTCTCGCTCTGGAACCCAGCACAGTAGCTTGTATCAGATACTGGAATTTGTCTTCAAGGGCAATATCCGCATCCTTATCTATGTGCTGAAGTTGGCTCCAAAACGGAAGCCATTCCTTGACATCGTCGCCAAACTGCCTAAACTTCAGGTTTGGTAACGTAAACTTTCGCCTAGCATTAACAGCTTCGGCATTAATTGAACTTGAATTGGCGGCATTTTGAATTGTCGATTCTCGATTTTGCGCCTGTAATCTGGCCATTTCCAATTCATGAGCCATTCGGGCTTTTTCCAATTCTATGGCTTCTTTTTCTTTTTCTTGAAGTATAGCCATTTGGGCCTTTTCCAATTCTTCTTGTTTCTTTCTCTCTTTAACAGTATCTTCAAATACCTGTTTTACGAAATCTGGATCCTTTTTATTCACCGCTAGCCAAAATCAAGTCTTTTAATTTTGCTAAAGTCGAACCAACCGGCACTGTCTCTCCAATTTCTTCTAGAACCACTAACAAATCTGCTTTCTTAAATCCGCTTTTGAAGAAGCTTGCCATTTTTTATCTGCTGTGGTCCCTGTTCGGGTGCCAAATGAAGTACTTTGTACAACTAAAAATTCTTTTCACAACACTTTAAAAATATTTAATTTATTTTCTTCGTATATACAGGGAAACAGCCGGCAAAGAATTCTGCTAAACAACATAACAAGTTAAAAGAAACATTTTTCAAAGAAAGAACGAATTCTAAAAGAAACAAAATAAACAACTTAAAGAATAAAAATGCTGTTGCCAGTCATAAAAATTTTTGAAAGTTAACTTATCAACATAAATCAAAAGGGTAACTAGATCATACAAGCGCAGCTAAATCAAAAAGTTTAACTAGATCAAAAATTATGATGCCTGAACGCTTGACGTAACAATAGCCAATCAAACTTTCGAAAAATGCAAAACCTGCCTTTTTTTTTTAGCCTATCTTGAAAAAATATTTTGTAGGTATCTATAGTGTTCCTTAAGTCTAACTTCATTCGCGCTTTAAAATTTACACTTAAAAACATGAAAAATATGTCCGTTATCAAGAATTCGAGAAATAATCAATTGCTGCACATTGTTGGAATCTGGACATACAGTCAATTTCGACAATGCCAAAATTGTTTCCACTCCAGTTACATTAGCTTATCTTGAATCTCTGGAATCTTGTTTTATTTATATAAATGCTGATTCCCTTGTTAATGATAATAGTTCCTCACAGCCTCTTCATAGCGTGTGGAAATGTATTTTACCCTGATTTGCCCCTTTCGGCTACTGTGGTTTCTATTGTTTGGTTTTTCATAATTTTTTCCTCTTGGCTACTGTAGTTTTTCTAGTTTTCTTTCTCGCCTTTATTTTTTCATTTTTGTAGGCATCTTCACGTTTTCATTTCAAGTCGCTTTTGTTTCTTCTCATTCACCTCTGGCAAGTCTTGAAAACAGGCGCTTATTCCTGAAGTACTTGAAACATGTCGAGTTTTATATCCTATTTAGTGAATAAAGTTTTTAATCAGGTAATATACAATATCTTGTCGCAGAAACGCAAACTTTAGCCAATACCCATTCTCCAAAAAGAAAAGGAAAAAAAAAAGAAGAAAAAAAGATAATCTAGTTGTCATTCCTTAAAAGAGACACGAGATTCAAAAGAATATTTATAAGCATTTAAAGGAACAGAAAGGGTAAAAACTCATTTTAGGTGGAAAGTTTTTTTTTAGTTCCATTTTCGTATTTTCCTCATTTTTCACACCGGCTTTAATAACATCAAAAGAAGTCTGTCAAAAACATAAAGGCATGGCGTATTCGGAATGAAAAACAATATGAAATTAAACATTAAGCGCTATAACGCCACTGAACTTAACAGAAGGAAAATATATGGGTGCCTGAGGTCGGAAAATATATGGGTGAATGAGGTTACTCATTCATCATGGCTTGTTCGTTGTGTGTTGTATGATGAGGTGGTAAGAATGTAAAATGAGTAAAAGGAGAAGAGAGTTGAATTAGTTTTAAACCCTTCTTCACGATTATTTTGTATATTTGCTTCTTCATTATCATCAACTGAAGCTCTCCGAAAGTGCATTCGAACTACAAATTTTTGTGGTTTGATTTCTCGGAAAACTACAAATTTTGCATCAAATTAGTTTAAAATCACCATGATCTTCTTGTACCCTTACTTCTCCATCATCAACTCAACTCATGACCCTCAATCGAACTCTCTCTTACAGCACAGAGGATCTTCTTCATCCAATTCAACCCAACACCACAGCAGGTAAATGGTTTAAGAAGTTACAGAACCGAATAATAAATATCTATTTTTATTTTCAATATTTTTAATGAAGCAAAGTCTTTCGATATGAAATTTATATTCCTTTCAGATAACCGAATCTTTGTCACACAGGGTGCCTGCTATCCGTCTGTCATCGCCATCATCAGCAACTGGTCGCCAAAACTGGAAAGAAGTCGTATAACGTCTATCATATTTACGGGAGCTCCCATAGGCAATGTATTTTCCTTTATTATATCAGGTCTCTTGAGCAGTTCAGATTTCCTGGGTGGATGGCCGTCTGTCTTCTACGTATTTGGTAATCAATGCCTCCTAACTTTATTGAATACCTTAATTAATTAGTTGATCAACGCTATTCATTTCCTTCCCTAACTCTATTGAATACCTTATTTAGCTGAAAAATGATGTGCATTTTCCTTTCAAAACTCTGTTTATTAATTTAATCAGTTGATAAATGCCAATTCATTTTCTCCTCGTAACTCTATTGAATACCTTAGCTGATAAATGACACGCTTTTTCCTCTAATAACTCTGTTAAATACCTTAATTAGTTAATAAATAACATGCATTTTCCTTTCAAATCTCTGTAGAATACCTAAATAAGTTGATAAAGGCTATACATTTTTACTCATAACTCTGCTGAATATTTTAATTAGTTTATAAATCACATGCCTTTACCTCTAATAACTTCATATCTTAATTAGTTGAAGGCTATATCTAATAAATCAATCGGATTTATGTACATGCTTGGTTCAGGTAATTTGTACTTCACCTGCCAGCTGAAAGTTTAATAAGTATGATAAAAGCTTTTCTCTGTCATAACTTCTGCGATCGTAAACTGCTAGCTATCAAAGTTCGTCAAAAATTATAAACTTCGATATAACCAAAAATGCGGGTCGAAGGAGATAAGTTAAAAACATACCATTAATCGCAAATGATCTGTATTAGATAGCTTATTTAAAATTGACCTAATAGAGGTCTCTATGAATACCAAATAAACTTAATGGAAACCGGAAAAATTGGATAAAAATTAGAAAAAAAAATCCATTTAAGAGGAAGCAATTTTAAATATTTCGACCAGCAGACCAACACCTCCTAGAAGAAGGAAGGCCGCAGCACGGATTAATTTAGTAGTCTGATGTGACGAAGTTAACTGCGCAGTTGATGAAAAATAAGAAAGATGTCATTACGTTCGGGGTACTAAGCTGCGCAAGGTTAAAAATACGAAATATGTCATTACGTTTGGACTACTAAAGGATATTTATGGTAACCCGTGCTGAGGCCTACTCTTTTCAAGGAGGTGTTGAGCAGACTCGAAAACTTTTTGCACCACGCAGTTATTGTTAATTCTTTTAACCATTAAAAAATGTGCTATTTATATTTATTTACTTATATTTATTTATTTTTATTTATTTACTTATATTTATTTATTTATATTTACTTACTTACAATTATTTATAAATAAATAAGATCTGTAACAGCTGATGTCAAGGATATATTAATTACAAAAATCTGAAGATTTGATATAAAGTTGAGATTGCTCTGAAAATATATACAGACTTATTTTTAACGTTTCATTGCAAATAAATTAATTCTTAGTCCTATTTTATTTTTTACCAAAACATACCTGAAACAAATAATTTAAAATTCAAAACTAAGTTTTTGAAAGTTCATGACCAGTTGTAGCATTTTTAACGGACTCATTTTTAACTCTGTACAAAATTAAAATTTTTAAACGGTAAGAAAAGTGTGATGTTTATAATGTAGGGCATTTCTTTGGGAGCATTTCTCGAAGTATAGTTTAGTTCTCAAATTAAGAAGAAAAAAAATTAGAAGAAAAAAAAATCTATTATTACATTATTAAAAAAATATTCCTAATTCTATCTTTAATCAGAAGTAAGTAAATAAAATGCACATATGGTGAACTTTAGACGGGAAAAAAAGGGACAACTGGCAAACAATTTTTTCGCCAATTGTTTTATTTAGTTGTCTTGAGGTCATTAGTGACCGTTAATTTTGTGGCATACTCGGTCTGAAACTAAACTAAAATTTCACTTAGAATGTCCATTTTCTAATAATTAAGGCTAAACCATCAGCCTCGATGAACAAATTTCAAGCACACCCTCTAATTTAGACGGCGAACTAAAATTTAAGCTTTGATAATCAGACCATTTTTTATCAACGCATCACTAGCTGGGGGATAATATTTCTAAAATATGTAATGAAAAACCTTCTGCCAAAATAAATTTTTTGCAAGATAAAGAAGGGGGGGGGGATTAAAGCTGGATGGTTAATTTGGAACGGCAATCTCCATAGAACCTGGAAATTAAAAAAATTTGAGAAAAAAAATGTATATCCGGAAATATCATAAATAATTTGATGAATTTCAAAAATTTAATACAACAAACTTAATTACATGTAATTTATCATAATGACAGCTTAATAGACGATGAATAAATTAGATCAAATGTGTTTCAACGTTATGAAATTCAATGTCATGATTTAGTTTATGCTTCCAAATTACATATTTAATTCACCAAGTTTAAATTTAAATGCAAATTAGCAGGCCATGAATAAATTATATCAAATGTGTTTCCCCATCATGAAGTTCCGTATTATGATTTACTCAATGCTTCCAAATTACCTACTCAATTCATCAAATTTAATTTTAAATGCAAACTAATTAGTTAAAAAAAATCTTCTTTAATACTAACTCTAATTTAGCCTCTATTATTTAATTACTGAGAATAGGCAGAGAACATGTTTGAACTTAGCCTTATTTCTAAAATGAAGTTAAGATAAAATTGTTTTAAAAAGAATAATATGAAATTTAATATTGACAACGTTCATGTTTTTAAGTGCTTTGGATGCGCATCTATTAGAAAAGTATCACGTCATTCGCTGGAGAAGAACCGGAGTCATGAGTTCAATCGTGGCAACCGATTAAAATACAGGCATGAATACACAGTAAGGTGCACTTTAAATCTGTCGTGACGTGACTGAAACTCCTGTGGAGCGGAATTTTCATACCTTCCAACTCTTTGAGATTGATTTTATATTAAATGTGTTAGAGAAATGTTTGACAGAAATACTTGATTCTTGCTTTAAAATTAAATTTACAATAGTTTTAAATAACAAGACTTGATAGTTATCTTATCATATTCTAAGTGATGACTAAAAGTGAATTAAGTATTTGCTTTCGTTATCATTTCAATATATAGTTCGCTACCATTGGGAAAAGCGTTTCTTGCAAGAACGTTAGAGTTGGCAAAGTAGGATGTTTAGAGAGAGGTGAACAGCTCAGGCGCTGTTCATGTCGTCTGATCGCGGTTAAAATTACGAGGCATTCCTGCCATGGTTACTAAAAGATGGTGCCGAAAATAATAAAAGAAAGCAGGTCTTATTACTTGATCATGGTTTGGTGTGTGTTTTTGTTTCAATATTTAATTCTTGATTTATCAAATAAGATTTAAGTTAATTTGAGCATTCACTACCAAATGAGGAAATCCTCTTTTGAGAATTTAAAAGAAAATCGTTTGAAATTATGTAATGGGATGTGGTTCTTTTCAGCGACAATCAAAATCAATTTAATGAGAATTATCGTCATTTTTTGGAAGATATAACTTTAAAAAATATAGACTTAACCACATTGAATTGGGTGAATTTTGCTACATTATTTCGTAGGAAGCTAAATTGGTCCCAAATTGTTCAACGTGTATAAAAAGATTTCAGTTAAATTAATTCTAAATATTGACCATTTCAGGTGCATTGGGCATAATTTGGTATATCATTTGGGCAGTCCTCATTTATGAAACACCCTACATACATCCAAGTATTACAGAAGAAGAAAAACTTCTATTTAAAGGTGAAATTAGCATGAGAAATAAGGTAACTACTACATTTTATTACCTTTGATGACAATAATTAAGTTATCAAAAGTAAAAATTGTCGGAAAAAAAGCTAAGTTTGTGAAGGATATTTCGCATATACAAATAATTATTTTATTCATCAGAGTATGAACCCATATTATCTAGGCACTTTTAACCATTTAAGCGGCAGGTTGTTCAGACTCTGTCAGGCAAGAAAAAGAAATAAAAATTATTCACAAATGCTAATTAATTAATTACCACATCTTAAAAATGGCAATGTTTTTAGTGTGGGTAATAAATTAGATTTGGTAACTAATCAACCAAAAAAATCCTATAAATTTATAATCACAAACTTGCTACCATTTATAAATTAGACTCTCTCCTCCTGCTTTGGTATTTAAATAAACTATTATCCAATGGGCCTCACAAAGTGGGTCTATACCTGAAAAACAACTTGCCACGAACGACTGAAAACGCAAAAAGTGCTAACCAATAAAATTCAAAAATGCTCATAAAATTTTTATTGAAAGGAATTAAGATTAAAAATTTTTTAGTGAATATTTTTTTCAGTTTAATATTGAATGTGAATGATTTTCTTTTAAGTACAAATTATTTGAAATGTTAGTCATAGTAGTCATTACGATTAAACAATTAAAGAGATAAATTAATAAATAAAAGTGAATTGAGTTTCTACATTTTTTTTTAAATCCGTGCCAGTATGAGAAAAAAAATGGCAGGGAGCCCTGTGGTCTCCCAAAATTGTAATAGTAATAGTTAACTTTTCAACAAAGCAGAAGAAATTCAGGTTCAGAAACTAATTTAAATTTTATAAATTATCACTTGACTTCATTTGAAATTTGAACTGGACACCTGGGCATCCATCCTGCGCAGACTGCCTATAAGAAACCGTGTGGAGGCTTTCTGATGTAGGAGGTGATGGGCAAGTAGTCATTGTGGTTGCTTTCAAAGAGATTCACACACACACACACATACAAGCACTTTGCTTAAATAAATAAAAACAAGTGAAAATAATAAGTAGCACCTTGCTCTGAACTATGTGTTGTTGGATTTTTTAGATGCATGGTGATGGTCAGAGTGGGGAACTGCTTGATTTAGAAATTTCAATATTGTAGTTCTGGAAGCTGATGTTATAGTTGGATCAGTGGTTGAATCTGTGGTTAAGATATTAGTTAAAGCTATTATTTATTTTGAAATTATCACTCAATTCTAATCATATATAATAATGTTGTAAGTCTTGGTAAATGTCGTTTTATTCCTCTTTTTTTTTAGGATCTAACGGTTCCATGGAAAAGTATTGCAACTTCTATTCCATTCTGGGCTGTGGTAGTGACAAATTTTGGACACATGTTCGGATTCAATATTATGATAACTGAAATTCCAACCTATCTCAATTCTATACTTCATTTCAACATCAAATCCGTAAGAATTTTAATCAATTTATTGTCTCAAAAATGCCGATTAAAAAAAAAATTAAAGAAAATGAAAAGTTTCCTGCGTTCTACTCAGACAAAGAATGACTTTAATTTCACAAAGTTCACCAGAAGATGACGCTACTGATTAGAAAAAAAAAACTATTAAACAACGTTTTCTGTTGCATATCAGAAAATTTCAACAGAAACTCTAGCAGGAGGTGTAAGCTAGTTTTGTCTCTATATTGCTCCATGTTTTCGCTTTAAATGGTGGTGCCATCTCTTTATAAACTTTCTAAGTAATTTTTAAACTTGAAGAGAAAAAAAATATTTCGTTTCTAAGCAGAACGCAGCAAATCGTACCTTTTTACCACCTTCCCTTTTTTATAAAATTGATTTTTCATATCTCTTGGGATCTTTCAGACATGCCGTAAAAGAGAATACTCTGCAACATTAAGGGGAACAGGGGAACTTTTATCTATTAAATTACCGATCATAGCATTGTTTTAACTCAGCAAATGCTGTTAGACAGGAATAAGATATATAAAAATATTTTTTGATAAATTTGTGTTTTACTTTCGATCAAGAATTTAATTTTGAAAAAATAAATTTAGATTAAAATATTTATTTGGTTTCTTATTTTCGAACTAAACAACATTTCAATAAGTTATAAAGCATTTATTTAAAATTAACGTATATTTATCTATGAAGTGTAAGATAATTTCTTCAAATTTATTAGGATTCAATTTACGTATTCAACGTTTATTACTTATTTTTCTTGATAACTTATTATATTATATGGTATTATAAATCTCCAAAACTTTCAGTTACACTTCATTGGATTTATATCTAAAAATTATTTTAAATCTTATGTTTACAAATACAAATTTTTAAAAAAACTGTAACTGAGCTCTGATAATGTACGCTGATTAAAGCTTCCGTTTATAGAGTGGAATTTTGGCGTCTTTACCCAATATTTCGGATGCATTGGGTGCATGTTGTGGAGGTTTCATATCAGACAAACTTCGGTCATCAGAAAAGTTGAAGATCACCACAATACGTAAATTATGTAACTCAGTAGGTAAGAACATGTTTGTTTTTTCAAATATGCATTAGTTCCATGGATTAGAGTCCCCTTGCCGTCAGGCTAACCGTGGGAAGTTCTCGTGGTCTTCCTTTCTATGTAACGCTAATGCAGGTTAGCTCCATCAAAAAGCCCTGCATGGAGGCAGATTTCTCCCAATACTCGATCCAGGAGTTTCCTTGTCTTCTGGATAGGGTTCAAAATTACAAGGCTACGGAGTTGAAGATTAGTTGTCGTAAACCCATAAAATTGTGTCGGCTGTTCAACGACGGTTATAAAATAAAATATAAAATTTCTTATTAATGCCAATACATTGTTATTGACCATTCGCTAGTTATCAAAGAAGATGTGGAAATCTTTTACTAAACTACATAAATTTAATGAAATTTATAGCAATATTTTACCTGAAAACTAAAGCTTACCAGCAAATCTCTAAATTAAAAAATATTTATCTCTTTATTTAACTAGTTCTACTTACGTTATAATGATCTTTTATTTAAATTAATTGAAATTAGTTAACCATTATAATGTTTATATTTCAATTTTGTTATTTAAGCTATTTTTTTTTTAATATTCTTTACTTTAAAATGAAAAGTTACAATCGTGAAAACACGATTTATGTTGATCAACACAGATGAGATAATGGAAATCAATATAAATAAATAAAATAGATAATACATAATTATAAAACTGTTACATAATTATTAAAGGTAAATAAGTTATCACTTTTTTTAAAAAACTTCATTTAATAAATTTTATATAATAAATTTATATTATTTAAATTTTTTTAATTTAAAATCCAATAACATATGCAACTAAAACAATTATTGAAAATTTCAACGAAACCCCAGGAAATTTATTTAAGTATTACTTTGCTCCGGAGAGCAAATAAATATTTTAAAGTGGTAGTTTGTTAATTGCGATTCTTGGTTTAATAAATTCAATTTAGTAGATTTTTATCCACTACTATTTCTAAATAATTCGTAGGTTTATGTAATTTACTCCGTTATAGTCGTTGTCATGCTATATCTTTAAATAAACAAGCAAAAATAGTCAAATATTTGCTAAATTTAGTTTGCAGTTATTTACCGTTTTTTAAATAATTTTGGCGTGTTCCGAGTAGTTGGCATTATTATTGAATAATCACTTCTTCGATAAACATTTTATGAATTTTATAGTATCCGAAACGTGAAAAAAGAAGTGTGTTAATGTAGTCACAATGGTAGTCGAAAAAAATTGTTGGAAATAAAATTTATCCTATCAAAGTCATGAACTTTGATTTATAAAATTAATTAAAATTGAATAAATAAATGAATGTTTTCCTATATGTAGCCGGGTTTGTTCCTACAATCTGCATGGTGGCCATAGCTTTTTCTGGTTGTCATTCTATCGTCATAATATCTTTACTCACTTTTGGACTATTTCTGAATGGATTTAAATATGCAGGATACACAGCAACAGCAGTTGACATGACACCTGACTTTGCAGGTAAAGACTATTTTTATTTATGATCCATCAAACAAATGATTCATTCATGATATGTCATTCATGCATAAATGCATGAATGACAAGCAAATTAATACATTTTATTAAAAAAAACAACTAAGCTTTATTTTCCAACTTCTTCCAAATTATTTCCATAAATAATTCATTGAATGGCAATTTGCACGTAACTTCTGTTAATTTTGGAAAAAATGACCTTGTAGTGTTTCTACCACTACAAAAATACAATTTCAATTCAGTAGTATATAAAACTTGTTAACTTAATTGTTAAAAGAAAGGTAACTTTTCTTAAATAATGGTTGACTTTATTGCTTACTATTTTCGCCTTAACTTTAAAACGCGTATAGATTGGCAACTAACAAAACTTAAATAATAAATGCCACTGCCTTTTTATAAAATAATTTCACAAACTAAAAAAAAACTATACATTGTTTTGTTTTAAATTTCGAAACTAATCTTAATTAGACACTACTTTAAAACCTCCTGGAGATTAAGAAATAAAATAAAAGTTTTATAGTCCTTGCTTAATATAGTAAATTTATTTTTATAACCGTGCATGAAAACTCCTAACTTTAAGAGATTTTCGTTGCATGTTTTAATCTAAAAATTAAGAAGTTTTCCAAATTTTACTTACTATGTAGTGTACTTGGTAAAATACCCAATTTAAAATAAAATAAAATAGAAAAAATACAGTAGGCAGCATACTGTTAAGAAATTCTAAAAATGAATTTTCACAAATTTTTGCATTTGTTGCAAAGTATCTCAACAGATAACGGTGCTGGCGGCATAAATTATTAAAAAAAATTATACTAGTAAGACAATTAAAAATCTGCAAGTGACATCAGCCTGTATATCGATCTTGATTGACTGTTGAAGCTTGGCATTTGTTTATGTTAATGATTGTTCTTCCCACTCTATTTCGAGTAAACCTAGCCCGAAAATATGAATATTCTTAAGTGAAACATTCTAAATTCTTCCGCAAAGAAAGATTTGATTTATTCTTACTTAACACGTCGACGGGCACGAAGCCATGTAGAACATAAACAGACTAATTATACAACGAAGTTTCCAGATGAACAAAACAAAATTATCTCGGTTAAAATAAAAATGCATAAAAAAATAACAAATTTAGTTTCAATAAAGTACGTAGACAAGAATGAATTATATTTAACAAATTCAATATGTGATAATGCTCAGTATTTAATTAACTTCACGTTAGTTAGCATTGTAACTTGTGTGGAGAAATTTATCTCAACTTTAGCAATAACCAGAATATAAACAAGCCATATTGTTCTTTAACAATCAGCTGACGCTGAGGTCATAAGTCAGGTGACTATGTATTAGTGGTCTTCTTAAATTGCAAGTAACCAATTCTACATGAAATATTATCTCGGGCAACAAGTAATATTGATCTCAAACTGCGTCACATTGTTATCAATTATGATTATTATTAATGGATTGTTTAAAATTTTTCTTCGGTAATTGTCGTTACCTGTTAACAAAATTCGTAACGCCAGTTGAAAACTGTTTCACATAAACGAGCATCTTTCTTAAGTGGCATGTAGGTACTGTACATTTCTTTACTTGTACTTTAACTGTTTTTTTTTTTAAATTCATCGGTCACTTTTGTTTCACGACATAATAAATCTAATGCAGTAAATAAATGAAATGTATTCTTATTGTTTCCACGTTGAATTTTTGTTAATCCATATTTTGTCATTCAGACTTTTTTTTAAAAATTTTTAGGTGTAATCTATGGATTGACAAATGGAATAGGAAACCTCTCAGGCGTTATAGCACCCACTATGGTTGGAGCTATCATTTCAAATGGGGTAATGCTGAAAAACTTAAATTCAAGTATTTGTAAAAAAAAAAAAAAAAAAGTAGATTCAAAGCATTAAAGTTAACAAAAATTAATAAAATTTTCCCCACAATTTGGAATATTACGACAACTATGACAGGACATTTTTTAAGTTATTTTACGTGTTATGGTGGTTACTATAATTTTAAATTTGTTAAATAAATATCAATTATTAAAATAGAAGCATTGCAAATCTCTGGCAAAATATTTTACAAAATACATATAAATTTTCAGCATGGTTAATGCTTTGTCAAAAATTCTTTTAATAAACAATTATTTTTCCTATTTATTAATGAATATTTCTGATCCCGAAAAAAATTTTTTTTCGTCATTTATTTTTGTATCTGTTATTGGCGTTATTTTAGGATGAAAAAAGTTTTTTACAAAAAAAGAGAAAGAAAAATCACTTAGCTACTTTATACAACAGATACGAATTCCGCATCCTTCCGGAAAATATCCACAGTGGCAGACGAATCATGGGTTAGAATCCCCTAACCGTCAGGCTAATTGTCCGGTAATAAGCCGTCAAACTAGTTTTCGCGATTTCCATCTCCATGTAACGCAAACACCTGTTAGTTATATCAAAAAGTTCAAAAGTTATATCAAATATTTTTCAAATACTCGACTCAGGAGTTGTCCTTTGTCTTCCGGGTAAGGTTAAGAACTTACCCAGAAGACAAGGCTCAACTACGGAGTTGAACATTGATAATTGTAAACTCAGACTTGGGTTGGTTGTTCAACGCCGGTTATAAAAGTATGAAAAATAAAAATAAATAAAAATACAGTAAGCAATTGTGTATATATATATATATATATATATATATATATATATATATATATATATATATATATATATATATATATATATATATATATATATATATATATATATATATATATATATATATATATATATATATATATATATATATATAGCAAAATAAATTAATACAAAAAAACCAGAAAGGAGAAAAAAAAAAAATAAGTATCATTTATTGCGCATAAGCTGCAAGTAAATAGAACTCATAAAATAAGTTCAAAATGAAGATAAAACAAAGGTAAATTACAGACTAATGGTTAATGAACAAGACTTTTTTTCATTTGTCTGTAATTTACCTTTGTTTTATCTTCATTTTGAACTTATTTTATGAGTTCTATTTACTTGCAGCTTATGCGCAATAAATGATACTTATTTTTTTTTTCTCCTTTCTGGTTTTTTTGTATTAATTTATTTTGCTATATATATATATATATATATATATATATATATATATATATATATAATTTCTGTTGTAATTGCAGGTTACCATAGCAAACTGGAGTAGAGTCTTCTGTATCACAGCAGGAGTTTATTTTTTCACAACAGCATTCTTTGCTGTGTTTGCCTCTTCTGAGTTGCAGCCCTGGGGAAAAGCAGAACCAGAAAATCCAAAGGAAGAGAAAAGTTGATATTAAAGACCAAAATTAGTGTGAAATTGATTTTAAAAGGCTTATAAATTTCAACTTTAGGAAATTCTGAATGTTCAAAAATAGTTTAAGAGTTTGTTAAAACAAATTCACACCGCCATTACTGCAAAAAAAGAAATAATAATAACACACTTCTGTATCAAATCAAAGGGGGAGGGACATACTTCTTAAAAAAGGAAAAGAAAAAGAATACACTTCTCCATTAAAGCAAGATAAAAGAATACGTTCTCCATTGAAGCAAAGGAAACAAATACATGTATCTATTAAAACAAGAATAAAAGAGCACACTTCACCATAAAACAAAATTAAAATAATGTATTTTTCCATCGAAGCAAGAAAAAATACAGTTTGACGGACGAAAAGATAAAAGAATATACTTTTCAATTAAAGCAAGTAAAAAATTACATTTCCACATTAATGCAAAAATAAATAATTAAATACACTTCTCCATTGAAGAAAGAATACAGAATACACCTCTACGTTAAAGCACGAATAAAATAATACATTTTCTCATGAAAGCAAGAATAAAATAATGCTCTTTTTCATTAAAGGAAGAATAAAAGAAATCCCTTCTCCATTACAGCATGGGAAAAAAAGAATTAACTTCTACATTTTGTATCAAATAAAAAAAAGTATTTTACAGGGTATTTTGTAATGACTGTCCTGAATATATATCTATAGAATCCTTGCTAAAAATTTCACTATTTAGGAGAAAAAAACTGTAAAACATCAAAAATCGTTATGCCACCATATGAAATAAAGACCTTTAAATCATAGGCACTAAAACTTGCTCCATTGCATTTGAAAACAGAAAGATGTTTAAAGACCTTTCCTCTAACAACTTAAATAGTTTGGATATATTTAGTTCCCCTGTTCCTCAACAGTAGTTAGTTAGATTTCAGCAGTATTTTTGTATCCTCCTCAATTCAATATTATTTAGCAACAACTAATGCGTATATATTTTTGACAAAGATTCAAAAAAATATATATTAAAGATCGGGTTCACAAAATATTCTGTACCTCTATATGTATTGAAAATATTTGGTACAACGAACATTCTTAATATATTGCACTAATTAGAAGAAGAAAAAAAAACGTTGCCTGTATATTTGTTGATTGAAAGTGAATTCAGATACATGGTTTGAAAAATATTGAAGTTATATTACTTTGCTGTGCCCAGAATAAGAACAGCTTCAGAGCAAATGTAAAATAGTCTGACGTTATTAAAGCCAGAGAAAATGCCGTTTTAACAGACGAACATGGAAGAAATGACGTAAAACTCATCTTGATAATAACAATTTAGTTTTTATTTATTTGTTGTCATAACTAATTAATAAAAACTGAAATTACTAACCCTTATTCGAAGTGACTTATTCTATTAAGTGTAGTAACTGCAAGCATATTGCCGGGCAATTCAAAAAACAATTTAAACGCTTTACGATTGATTTCGAGGAAAGTGGCTTAACAACTATTTTCCTTCTATTGCTAATGCTACGAAAGCTAAAAAAGAATTTTAAAACAACTAAACCCCTATAAACGGGTGGCAAAAGTCGAATTCTTGGCCATAGATGGCGTCACTGGAAAACAAGAACAATCGCACCCCTCTGCCTTAACAGGCATACGCCAACAAAACAACCAATAAAACAAAATTTATTTTTGAAAATAAATTTTTTTGCAATGCATGTAGTTTACCATACAAAGATGCAAAATTTTTGAAAATCTCAATTTTGAAGTTTTTGTCGCTTACGTTGATTTTTCAATGGCACTGTAGCATAACTCTTAAGGAGTTCTTCTGACAGCTAAATAGTATACTGAATAATATTTAATCATGTTTTTACTTAAGAAATTATTTTAATTAGTCTAAAACTTATGAGATTTGATTGTTAATGAGAGTTTAATGAATATAAATAATTTTAAATTGTATCAAAATAATTAAGCTAATTAATTTTTAAGTTAATTAAAATAATAAGGTATGAATGAAGCTTTTGTTTATCATTTCCAGTTTGTCAGAATGCATAGTAGTGTGAGCCAAAAATTAAAAAAGTGTGCGCCAAAAATTTCCCGCAGTTGTATGGAAAAAGCTGTCAACAAGATATACAAAGATTATTAACTGTTAATTAATAGCTCCTACAAAGTTCATAAAAATTTAATTAAAATTAATTTAAATAATATGTATATAAGATCCCCAATATTTTTGATGAACTGACGGTAATGCTTAAAAATTATTATTTCTTATCAAGAATTCTGATCAGCATTTAAAAATGAAAACTTTCGAGCCACTAGTTGATCAACAAAATCTATAATTTCTTTAACGTTTCGAAATTTAGAAAATTTCAGACATGGTAGAAAACATTTTTGTAATAAAAAAAATTTATATAAAGGAAAAATTAATGAAAAAGGAGAGATGCAAGAAAATGTATCTATAATGATCACCTTTTTGCATAATTTTAGGATCTTTGTAAAAAATCTAATAAAAGGTTGACTACCTAAATATGTGTGGAAATCATCCCATTTCAGGATGAGGAAAACTCTGAATTGGAAAAACTAGATTTTTTAAATTACTTTAATTTCTGTAAGAGAGGCTATACCTTAATAAAGACAAAAAATTATCACAACACTTAAAATTGCAATGGAAAAAAATAGTTTTTAATTCTTATCTATCTCTCTTAATCAACCCAACTCTAGTCAACTCCTATTTAATTTCCATACTATCTGTTTTAGTTATTTGATGGGGAAAATCTTGGTTTTCTAAGCAACTGTTTTTTTTTTTAAATTTTTATTATTTTATTAAATTTTTGAGAAGTTCCTCATCAGCACAATAGAAATTCTGTTTAAAATAAAATATCATCAGAGTTTTTTATTTCTATATTTTATGTCTCTAATTGAAAGAGTCCATATATTACAGAGAATCTATATTTTAAAAGTAATATTTTAAATCACTTTTATATTTAGCTGTATTTTATGGAAATAGTGCTGAGCCGTAACATAAAAGACAATAAAATAAAAAATGTGTTGAAAGCATCAGAAATTTTTAATCATTAGATCTTTCCGTTAACCTTTCAGCTTCGCCCTTAAATAAACTGGATGATTTTAATGTCTTCTTCCGTTGGGCCGTAGGGGAAGTTACAAAAATTAATTTGTGATCAAAATAATGCATAGTTTTTCCATTCTTTTAGACTTTTAAACATCAATCTTAAACTGCTAACCTTTTCGTGTACAATTAAATATTTTACGAAGAACTTGAAACAAATATTCAACTAGTATGGATACCTGAGATTTAAAATTAATATCCAAGATCAAAATCACTGCTTTACGCAATTTAATAAATATAAACTTGGTATTTTATACACACGACCCAATTTTTTTTTGATTTACGACAACTAATATTCAATTCCGTAGCCTTGTAATTTTAACCTTATCTAGAAGACAAGGGAACTTCTAGATCATGTATGGAAGAAATTTGCCTTCGAGGAGGATTTTTAAAGGAACTAATCCGCATTTGCGTTACACGCAATTCGTTCATTCTAATCCGCATTTCGTATCGATCAGCCATCGCTGGGTTTCGAACCTGGTTTATCTCTTTGGAAGGAGAACGCTCTATACCCAGGGCAAGTACGACTCCTAAGAAGGAAGATTTTGTAGCAATTGGGTACTTACAATTTTCATTTTAATAAGAAGAAAATCACGGATACCGATAACATGTGACCTATGACGTCAGCTCGGCTGATCGTTTATAAGCAAAATGGTGCGTTAAAGTTGAGCAAAGTTTTTCCACAAAGCTTATTAATTAACGTGAATTTAATTAAATACAGCATTGTATCACACACCGGATTTGTTGAAATATAATCCTTTCTCGTCTACCTTTTACTTAACTTAAATTTAATATTTGTTTAGATATTTTATTATAAACGTGACAAATTTTTTTTTTTTTTTTTTTTTTTTTTCCTGTCCCCTTCGACGCATAATTAGTTTATGTTCCACTTGGCCTCGTGCATGTCTTTGTGTTAAATAAGAAATATATAGTAAAATAATTGAAATCTTTGAGCAAGAATCTTTCTGAAAGAATTTAGAATGTGTTATTTAAGATAAATGATACCTGATGGGGTTGGCTTACTCGAAAAGAGTGGAAAGAACAGTTGCTAACTTAAACAAATACCACGCTTAAGTTAGCAACTAAATCACCCCTGCTAACTTAGTTAAGTTAACAATTAGGATCGAGTTACCCACACTACGTCATTTGCAAGGGTCTAATTCAGGGAATCTTTCATTCTCGAAGAAAAAAATTTTTTAAAAACTCTGGTCCGTTATTTCTCAAATTTTAATAATTCTTGCAAAGTTTGATTTTTAAAAAAAAAAATTATAGAATTATTTAAATGAAAAAGAAAATATTTTAGTTGTTAAAAAGCGTCAGACTTTTTCAAGATTGACTATGTTCGTAGACCGACCGGCCTGTGTAAGGGGCAGGGAACTGCCCTTGCATCAGAAAGGTTCTGGGTTCGAATCCCGGGTAAGGCATGGTAGTTTCTTTCTCTCTATCTGTGTTCGATGTCCTTTCTCCTTTGTGTGTGAATGTGAAACGGGTTGTGGTAGTGTGACGTGGGCGACGCTGCTCCACCACCGCCACAGGTGCCCACTGGGTAACGAAAAGAGAGCTAGCAGTTCTAGCACTTCCTGTGGCCAATGGACAATAGTTCCAAGTGCCCGCCATTAAAAAAAAAAAACTATATTCGTAGCTTTAGTTTGAAGCGAAAAATAAAAATAAAAATGACGAATAAATTTAAAATTTCCTAATAATTTACATAAAAGAAAAACAGTTTCATGTTTATACACTTGAAAAATAAAATGAGTTTTAATGTCTATTTGTTCACAGATATAATAAACACAAAAATAAACATATGGTTCCTCACAACTCTTGAGAATCTCGGACACAATATTATATGCTTGCTCTTCTTTCCGTACATGAAACTCTGTTATTTAAAATTTATTTATTTCAAAAAATATTTATAAAGTCAGAAAATATTTATTAAGGAGTTTTATAAGCAACAAAAAATCATACTTTCATGTATAAAGCATTAATAAAATCAGATCAGCTGCATTTTTATTTATAAAGCTTGCAAATTATCCAAATATATTGTTATGTAATATTTAAGGGTGTCTTTCAAAAGCTCCGTCGCAATATGAAATGCTGCTATTTTGAGAATAATATGCTATTTTTTATTACTGCTGTAAGTTGGCAACTGTTACTTAGGACTGCTAGGTAAAGCTTAACCTATCTAAAGCAGGCTTTACCAGCGCTTATTTTGAAAATGTTGCAAAACGTCAATATGGAGAACAGCCACAATTTTGTGAAAATGAAAAGCGTTTGTGGTCTAATTTTTTAATATTTAAAAACTTACTCTAATGCAGCATTACTTAAGTTCATAAAAATTTGAAAAAACTGAGTACAAAGCAGTGATTTTGATAAGTTTTAACTGAGGGAAAACATGTCGCCAAATAGGAGAGTTTTAAAAAGTTTAATAACTTTTATTACTTATTAAAGTTATTACTAATAGTTATTACTATTAGTAATAACTTTAACAAATATTAAAGTTATTTGTCTGTTCTAAGTCCAAGAAAATGAGGAACATGCATGCTTTTTTTTTTGTGTGTTTTAAAATGAAACAGCATGCCATTTTATAAAGATAGACACCAATTTCAGACCGGTGCGATAATTTAGTTATTTTGTTATTAATAGTTAAAATCGCTCGATTAGCCCCGACCCCTAAATCGCTGCTAGGTTTCCCATCCGCTTTGTTGACGTCAATATATAATAGAGCCACGACTCCCATCATGTTTTGAAACGGCGGAAGCATATGCTGCGCCGAGTATAAATTCTGAAAAATGGCTCCAAGAAAAAACTATAAGTGTTGCATTGTACCATGTGCAATAGTTCTAAGTTAAACACGCCAAAAAAATTATTTTTTATTGTACCAAAGGAAAAAAAATACAAATTCGGGGCACAAAAAAAAATCACAAATTGCTTGCAACTACTGCATTATACTGTTGCTAAGACCATTTTACAGTAACTAACTTAATTATAATTTAATTCTTTAAGATTGTTTTTCTGATTGATAAGCTTCTCTGATTTAATAATTCATTAAACTGAATTAAAATGTTTATAAAATGTTGTTCAGATCACTTTTTTTTCTTTTTTTTCTTCTTTTTTTTTTTTCTTTTTTTTTTTTATTCTTTAAAATGAAAGGATTTTATTCTTGGAGAACAGTGGTGTACAGGTTTTTTTTTCTTAAAATTAAAAAATAATTTTATCTAGAAGAAAAAATTATCAAAGTTAAAATAAAAAATAGGGGTTGAATATTATTTACATTTCTTCAGAAAAAAAAAAAAAACGAAAGAAAATATGTTAGATGTTAATAATAGAAAAGAATTTTTTCTTTTTAAATTTTATTTATCTAAAAACTTATAATTTCAGGTCATATATGTTCATTCTATTCCCTCTAATTGGGATCAACTCATTCAATAAAAACAGTTCAGACTTTTATATATAGACAAATATACGAGGGTTGCTATTTATATTTCTGGCCTTGGCAACACTAAGTGCTGCTAGGCGACCGCAGTCGATTTTAATCGAAAGTTTGATATTTTTAAACATAAATTCAGCAGACGATTTACCATTATAGCTTCATTTGTGTTGTTGACAGTAAATTGAAGAGTTCTTTTCTTTCAAAAAATGGAATTGAATCGTGAACATTTTCGTGCCATTATTTTTCATAACTTTCGACGTGGATTGTCAAGACATGAGTGCTTCGATGAACTTAATTCTTTATTCAGCGATAAAGCGCCATCCTACAGCACTGTAAAAAATTGGTATAACGAATTTAATCGTGGTCGATGTTTGATCCAGGACGAATCCCGTGCAGGTCGTCCAAAATCCGCTGTTGTGCCAGAAAAGATCGATGCTGTGCGTGAACTGATAAAGCAAGATCGTCATGTGACATACCGTGAGATAGAGGCGTCTTTGGACATTAGTATGACTAGCATCAATAAAATATTGCATGAACATTTGAGCGTAAAAAAAAATTTTTCGCGTTGGATCCCGCATAATCTGACAAATGCTCAAAAAAAGGCAATGCGAGCTCTCACACATCGACTCAAACAAAGGCATTTCTGACGGAGCGAAAGATCGAACTGATGGGTCATCCGCTGTACTGCCCTAATTTGGCACCCAATGACTTCTTATTATTCCCACACATCAAAAATAAATTACGTGGACAACGATTTTCGACCCCCGAAGAAGCGGTTGATGCATTCAAAACGCATGTTTTGGAGTTACCTCAATCGGACTGGAAAAAGTGCTTTGAAAATTGGTTCAAACGCATGCAAAAGTGTATTGATCATCATGGAGAATATTTTGAAAAACAATAAAACCAATTTCGATCCTACATATTTGTTTTTTCTTTATTAGGCCAGAAATATAAATAGCAACCCTCGTAAATAAAAATGAATCAGTATAAATAAAGAAAAATTTATTGTTTTCAAAAATTATTTAAAAAAAATAGTTTCGACATTTATTTTTTTATTCCTCAATTTTATTTCATTATGCTGAAGGGTTTGGAGTTAGAAAATAATTTATTAATTTTACCTAGAGATAAATAATTATGAAAGTTAAAATATAAAATAATATGGGTTTAACATTATTAACATTTCTTACAAAAAAATAATAATAGTAATAGTAATTCAAAAAAATATTTTAGAAGTTGATAATAAAAAGTTTTTAAAAAATTTTATTTACCTAAAAACTTATAATTCCAGGTCATATACCATTCATTCCATTCCCTCTAATTGGGATCAACTTATTAAATAAATATTTCAAATCGGTTCAGACTTTTATATATAAACAAATCTAAATAAAAATGAATCAGTATAAATAAAGAAAAATTAATTTATTTCAAAAGTTATTGAAGAAAAAGTAGTTTTGACATTATTTTTTCCTACTTAAATTTTATTTCATTATGCTGAAGGGTTTTGAGTAAAAAAAAATATTTAATTAATTTTATCTAGAAGAAAAAAGTATCAAAGTCAAAATAAAAAATGATAGGGGTTTAGCATTATATACATTTCTTAAAAATAATAAAATCAAGAAAATAATTTAGAAGTTAATAATAAAAAAGAATTTTTTTTAAATATTTTATTTTCCTAAAAACTTATAATTCCAGGTCATATATCATTCATTCCATTCCCTCTAATTGAGATCAACTCATTAAATAAAAACTTTCAAAACAGTTCAGAATTTTATATATAGACAAATATAAATAAAAATGAATCAGTATGAAGAAAGAAAAATGAATTCATTTAAAAATTTATTGAAAAAGAAGTAGTTTCGACATTTATTTTTTCATTCCTTAATTTTATTTCATTATGCTGAATGGTGCCCACAAAAGTTTTCTCATGGGGGAGGATGCAACTGATATACACTACATGTATATTTAAACTATATATATAACATAAACATGAAAGAAAACACTTTTTCAAAAATGCAATTCAAATTAAAACGCCTTTGTAACACTTTTCTCTATAGAAAACTTTGGTTTAACTCCTTCCGTTTGCTGAGTTACTATACTTTGACGTCATAGCGAACCCCGCCTCATTTTGTGTCACGTGAAGTTAGTTTCGTTTTAGGCTAATTTTAACTTAAGTTTTTTTTAAAATTCTGAATTGATTTTAGGGAGTATAGACTATTTAAAATAATCAACATTCTGCGATTACCCGACGCATGCAGGTTCCTCATTCTTCACGGCAAAATTATACATATAGTTTTAAATCATCGCATTGATTCAAGTGTAAGGACTACAGCTTTTTTCTTATTTTATTTGGTGACAGAGCACAACAGCGTTAATTGTAAGTATATAGAAATAAACAGTTGAAATATGAAGAAGTTTGTTTTTGTTTATACTCTTGAAGAAAAAATGAAGTTCTTTAGCAATGAATCTAAGATTTCAATGAATTATGACAGAAGCTATTCCATTCTCATGTTCTTTCTTCCTTCAATGAAATATTTCTAAATAAAAACATGAATGGTTGAGGAACTGTTTAACAAGCATCTCCAAAAGTTGTTTTGACACTTTTAATATCGATATCCTTAACAGCTCGCTTTTCTTCCTCCAATTCACTGTTAGCAGTTCCCCATGGCTGTAATTCAGCAGATGCAAACATTGCGAAAGTAACTCCACAAGCTATATAGACAGCAGCAGTTGTGTAAAACACTTTACTCCAGCTTGCAAGAGTTGCCTAAAATTAAACATTAGACTGACTTGTTAAATTCTGTTGCAAACTTAAAATGACTAGAATTAAGATTTCATTTAAAAGTCATTATTTTGAACTTCGGACAATGTGTGTCAGTTGTATCGTTTGATTGGCTCGATTTCTTTTAGTATTGAAGTAGGTTATGAAATATGAATATCGTGCAAGTTCAAGGTCATTTCTTTAAAGTGAAATATAAGTATGCTCCATGGGGTTTATGTAAAGAAAGCATAAACCCCCTGAGTGGTTTTACTTATTTATTTATTTATTTTGCCACATTATTACCCATGTAGCATGATACGTAAATTAAACGTAGAATTTTGGGAAATTGGTAATATCATTTCGCTTTATACGTAAAATTAACGTTGTATTGATGGAATATTACGATTGAAATATTTGGTAAAAACAAATTGGTATATTTTAGGTAATATTAACGGAATGGATTTTACCAACTACCCTTTTATAAGATTGCTTCCGTATATTGTACGAAAGATTGACGAAATAATATTTATGATTTAGATTTAATATCAATGATTCTGCGTTTTTATGTATTATTGACGAAGCAAATTTACCATTTAAATTTCATTAATTTTCGGTTCGAAATTATTTGGGCAAATTTTGTGTTTCTTGGATAACTACATTTCTGTATAACTTGACGTTTCAACGTACATTTTGACGTAAATATTAATAAAAAAATAATTTACTCAATCTTTCCTAGTAAAAATAGCTGGTAAAATATTCTAAAAGAAAAAAATTTACCTAAAAATAAGTGTTTTTCCAAGGCCTACCATGAAAGAAAGAATGAGCTTTTTCCTGAGGACACTGTCTTAGAAACAACAACGCCACTTGAGACAAAAATTATAGCAGTCACCGATACGCCAGCAGAAACCTCAGTAACAGCACTAACCTCCGATCCTGAGATTACAGAGCCTGCTCCTGAAATGTCAACATGGAGACGGATCATGAGCCAGAATCAGAAACCGAACAACAGAAAGAGTTAGAATCCCACTTATAAGAGCCTCCGACCAAGAGACACAAAAAGAATCCCACCAAGGAACCAGAAAATACGGATAAAGACTCCACTACAATAACTATACAGCAAGAAGTCACTATTACAGATGAGCTACCCTACAATAGCTGAGCAGAAAGAAAATCTACTGCCTAATAGAAAACTCAAAATTCTCATCAGAGGAGTGAATCCCGACGTTATCGGAAAAGGCTTACTAGACTATGAACTACGACCAATTAGAATCGAGCAGATGAGAAAGAGGCGTGGCTAAGAGTACAAGCTCCTCCCTCTCTCCCTAGTCATTTTCACAGCCACCACCAAACATCGAGAAATCTTCAACATAGAGCAACTCCTGACTACACCAGTTCAGTTGATTCGGAAAGATTTCGTGGCGGCTGCCACGAGATTCAATGCTGCAGATGCCAAAAGTTTGATCACACGTAAAAATCCCGCAATGCCTAGCCAACTTGCTTGAAGTGTGGCGACTCACATTTTACGTACTTATGTGCGTCGTACGTTCTTCTAGCAACAAGAAAAAGAATCCCACCACCAACGCACCAGAAAAGACGGATAAAGACTCTACTACAACAACTATACAGTGAGAAGCCACAACTACAGCTCCGGCTACAGATGAGACTATCCCCACTTTTTTTTTTTTATATTTTCCAATGTAACGAAATTTAACAGTAGGTATCCCAATACCTGGAAAAAATAGATGAGTGGTAGCTAAGATAAGTCTACTGAAAAATGTTTAAATTTATATTTCATTTGTGAACTACGAACTTATTCAGGATTTATTTTCTGTGCCCATATATATTTCCTTCAAATTAAATATTTAATGATAGCTTAAGATATCTATCATCTCCCCTACCACTCTCAAGTGGGTTTAAGTTATTTTTAGTTCAGTATTTTTTATTTAAAGTAATTCTTCCTCCACTGCACATCAAAAATATGAAGTATCAGGTTAAATATAACTTTATAGTAGTTACGTCACGCCCACCTTTAAAAAGTGGGCGTAATTATCCTCATTCAACAAGTTTTAATGTTTAATTCTCTACCAATTCATAAATCTTTTGCAGGTGACGGAAAAGTTGGCATCCCTGTAATTCACTTTTCAAAGCCAACAAGTACGCCGTTTGGAAAATATTTTATAGAGTGGTAGACATTAGGAAACCAAAGCTTTCACAATTATTGGCATACCTGCCTACTTTTACGTATTTGGCGTAAAATGTATGCTTTCTATATATTCCTTGCATTTTTAAACTTAATTTAACAACTTTTTGACCACCTCTATTTTTAAAAAAAGTAAACATATATATTAAATATGCATAGCTATTACAAAACACGATTATTCCAGCCCAAGCTCCTGCTAAGTGCGGACGTGCGACAAAGCCTTATCACCGAACTGCTCGCGGCGGAAAGGTTTGCCCTTCCGCCCGCACCCTTACTGAGAAGAACGGAAACGAGTTATCGTGCTCCGGAATAGCTGCAATCTGTGGGATTCCCCCACATATCATAGCTCCAGACCCAGAATATTTTGCTGCTAGAAAACTCTATGTGGATCTTTATGACCCTTCCGTAGATACGGACTATAATGAATTCTGCAATGACCTGACCGCCAAACTGTATCTACCAATAAAGTCGAAGAAAGGTACGCAAAGACAATTAGACTACTTCAAGGATTTGTGAAATGCTGCCCTCGAAGCAAAAAGTATGATCAGACATGAAAGAGAGAAATTGTCTGATTCCAAACCCATCGCTGCTAGTATCCCTGTTAACATGGATACTGAAAAAGACTCTGAGCCCAAATCCGAGCCCAGTGCTCTCACACCAGAGACTGCAAATCAGACTGCTCCACCTGCGACTACAGTGTTTTCTACCCCTGACAAACCCTCAACTGAGACCTGTGTTAGTGAAGTGCCCGATTCCAAAAATCCCCCCGCTGAAAGACTCAGGAAGAAAAAGAGCCACAAAGCCAACGAATCCAAGCTGATGCCTTCTCCTACCAGTCTAGTATCCCCACCTGTGAACATCCCGTCAGTTCCTATACCGATGGAGCTCACTCCACCGATACCAAATCCGACGGAGACCTCTCCACCGGCACCTGCCTGCAAACCGCCGAGAAACCTTAAGTTTCTCGTGCGGGGACTTAACCCTGATCACCGTACGGATGATATCCGCAAAGAGATCGAGGATAACGGACGACGTCCAATCAGAATTGAGCAGCTAAGAAAGAGGCGGGGCAGTGAGTATAAGCTCCTCCCCCTTTTCCTTGTGTTACTCCCAAATACCCCAGAACATCAGGACTTTATCAACGTTAAAATTCTACTGACTTTGCCAGTTCGAATCGAGAAATTTTACGGAGGGCGCCATGCCATACAGTGTTTCAAGTGCCAGAAATTCGAACACACTAAGAGTTCCTGCCCCAACGAACCCACCTGCATGAAGTGTGCTGGAGCACACTTCACTTATCTTTGCGAGAAGCCTCTCACCCTCCCAGCTACATGTGCAAACTGCCAAGGCGATCATCCGGCCTGTTTTACAGGCTGCAGTGCCCGACCAAAGAAAAAATATCGAGCTTCTCAGACTAAACCAAAAGACTCTCACTCCAATGCTGCAAGGTTCCTGCTGATCTTCAAAGAGCTCCAGGAATTACTTAAGGACGAAGCAGTAGTCACACTGCTCACATCTCTCCTTACTACTCCCAAGACATAGACTTTTCGTCACTGAATGGGGCCTCCCCATCCCAATGATGATTCCCACACCACAACCCACACCACAACCGTAGATTCTCATCTTATCATTATTCAACTACATTCCACCACAAGGAATTACCTCATAGACTATCATCACACGATGAAGGGGTAAAGGTCCGTTCCGGCCTCAGGCACCCCAAACCACCGATACGACTACGACTACAAAACACGACCAGGACTCAGCCCTCGAGGAGTACGGACGTGTTTTTGATTGCTCTTCACGAACCATGCCTTTACTTAGAACAGCACGCGGTGGAAAGGTTCTCCCTTCCTCCGGCCGTAATCTACTTCCAACTTGTGTTGATCGACTTTCATTCGATGATTTACTAGAGAACAGTGGGATACTCCCGTAGTATCTCCCAAGTAAAGATTCTGATAAGACTGAAAAGCGAGAATTCTTCTTACATTTTACCTTAGAAGAACTAGTTAAAGTGAACAGACTTTATCGTGATTTTCAAAATAAACTGTTCTATCGTGTACCTGGATACATCATACATAGTCATGATGCTATAATGCACAACATGGAAGTTCTTAAAAAATCAATAGAGGACAAGAAAGCTTTAGAAAAAGATGTTCCAGTTATCACTCTAGAACCAAATGCTAGTAAGGAAGAGGCCACAACCAAAGTCGCAGTGCCGATCCCATCCAATTTAATGACGGAAATGGACACTACAGAAATTCATGTTCTCCCTGAGAAGAGAAACAAGCATAAGAAGAAAAAGAGAAAAGCAAGTGTCAACCAGGCGACACTTCCCGACATAGTAACCGAAAGCGAGCCTACCCCAGTTCCAGCTCCCGCAATCCCAGCTCCGGCAGAGAGTGAGGAGGTTACCGTTCCGGCAGACCCCAGCACTAAATCCACCACTACTATGGACACTACTCCAAATAAAAAGTTAAAAACCCTCATCCGAGGCTTAAACACTGACACAGATATTCTCGAATTAGAGAAATATCTCAAAGAATTCGGACTTCTCCCGGAAAAAATAGTGCACCTCAAGAGAAGAAGTGGGGCGGAGCTTAGGCCCCTCCCACTTTTCCTCATCATCCAATGGGAGAACTAGCAACAGTCGAAACATCTACAACATTAGATCTATCCTAGAGAAACCAGTTAAAATCGAGCGTTTCAGAGGTGGAAGATTTCAAGTCCAGTGGTACAAATGCGAAAAGTAAGGACACACTCAGCGTACTTGTACAGCCACTTCTCCCGCCTGCATGAAATGTGCTAAAGATCACTACTCCTACCAGTGTACCAAGCCTATCACGGAACCAGCAACATGCATCAACTGTAATGGTGAGCACCCAGCCTGTTTTTCGGGCTGCGGTGCAAGACCCAGGAAAATCCCTAAAGAAACAAAACCCAAGAATGCCACAGACTCTGCTACAAGATTTCTGAGACTCTTTCAAGAAATGAAAGAACTTTTAAAAGGACTAGGAACTTGTTAAGTTACTTCGCTCCCTTCTCCCTGAGACACAGAACTAGTGCCTGCAAGATATCTTCACAGATGACCACCACAGCCATGTGCTGTGATGAACTTTTACATGTATTTCATCTGATATTTATGCCTACACAAATTAGGACTTTATAATTTCGACGAATCAGTTAGCGGCGCTTTGCGCCGAATACTGAGATTACTGCTATTTCCAACATTACAAAACACAGCATAACATTAATAATAGACTTATCAAAGCACTCCCCCTTTTAAACTCTTACAGAGTGCTTATAACAAAACCCTCCGCAATGTCACAAATTCACCCTGGTATTTCAGGAACAAAAATATCCGTAATGACACCTGTACGCCTAGCCTTCTCGATTTATACAAAAATAGATCTCTTAAATTTTTTCTTAAGAGCACTGGACACACCAACCCCCTTATATGGTCTTCCTCTAACTACGACCCAGATGACCCTAAGTGCAGGAGACGGCCTATGGCCATTCTCCATTACTATAAAAATCTTCAAGACATCGTCTGAATCGTATTGTTGATTTTTCTATCCCCCTGACAGGCTCCTCATCTCCTCTTTCATCATTACCCTTTTCCACCTTCTTGAGTAGGCCCAATCCTTCGCGGAATTACTGCGGCTCATTCTGAGTCAATTTACTAATACAACTTACAATGCTTATCACTAACTGCTTATTTGTCAATAATTATAAATAATTATTAAAAATAAATAATGTAATTGTTATTATTATTTTTTTTTAACCATAAATGACTTTTTTTTGTCTGTTTATGTTACTACCTGTCTGTAATATCCCTGTTCTATCTTCTTTTACCACAATATTATTTAACTACCTATCATAAGTTTACTAACCCAAATAATTTTAATATCAATGCCTTTGATTCAGTTTGTAATCATATAATTTACGGAGGTGGCCTTTTGGCTAGGTACTCCGATGCACCATGTATTAGTTTCCGCAAAACACAGCAAGACATTCAAGACCTCGTCCGAATCGTATTATTGAGTTTTCTATCCCCCTGACAGGCTCCTCATCTCCTCTTTCATCATTACCCTTTTCCACCTTCTTGGGTAGGCCCAATCCTTCGCGGAATTACTTCGGCTCATTCTGAGTCAATTTACTAATACAACTAGTACTTACAATGCTAATCACTAACTGCTTATTTGTCAATAATTATAAATAATAATTAATGTAATTTTTATTATTTTCTATTTTTTTTTTTATGCATTAATGACTTTCCTTGTCTGTTTATGTTATTACCTGTCTGTGTTATCCCTGTTCTATATTCTTTTACCACAATATTATTTAACTACCTATCATTAAGTTAACTAACCCAAATAATTTTAATATCAGTGTCTTTGATTCAGTTTGTAATCATATAATTTACGGAGGTGGCCTTTTTGGCCAGGTACTACGATGCACCATGTATTAGTTTCCGCTGTTACAAAACACAGCATATATTTCTGCCTAAATTCCAATTTAAATTCGAATTTACTACCACTGGGGAAAATCATCCTTGGAAGGATATGGCATCCTCTGTAGGTATGTGATGGTAATTTGACCAGCAGCCTAACTTCGAAGTTTTTTGCACTAAAGTGACTTTGCACACGATCTTTCAAGTCATTTATGTGTAGTGGTATGGAAAATAAGTTTAAATGGATAAAAAAATGATATATTAAAACATTACTTTGTTACCATTAGAATATATTTTCACAAAAAACATGGAAGGAAAGTCAGCTGCTCCAACGCCTCCTATAACTGAGAGCCTCCACACGGTTTTTTTATAGGTAGTCCGATCAGACCACTATGAAGGATATCCATTTTACGAACTAGTCATTTAATAAAAAATCTAGTTAAAATAAGAAAGTGGTAGCAAATATATAAGTAAAAATTTGTTTTATTTATGACTAGCCGCTTAAGGTGGCCAGCTGTCCGCCAGACTTTTCCTTGTCTTGCCACAATAGCAATCGAGCTTGGGATGTTGAGGCACGATTTTCTTCTAGCCATCTTCGACGTTCCTGGGATGTTTCTCGGGTCCTTGCATTTCTGGTTGAGACACGATTATTTTCTAATCTTCTTCCGCGTTCTTCAGATGTTTCTTGGGCCTTAGCACTGCTAGTAGAGACACGATCCTCTTCCAATCTTCTTTGACGTTCCTCAGGTGTTTCTCGGGCCATAACACTGCTAATTGAGGCACGATCCTCTTCCAATCTTCTTTGACGTTCCGCAGGTGTTTCTCGGGCCCTAGCACTGCTAGTTGAGACACGATCATCTTCTAATCTTCTTTAACGTTTCTCTGATACTTCTTGGGCTCTAGAATTGCTTGTCGAAATTCGGTCATGTTCCATCCTTCTTTGACGTTCCACAGACGTTTCTTGGGCCCTTCTTTTTCTTTGAGAATCTCTTAATATCTTTTTCTTTCACAAAATACAAAGTTTTTTGGAAGGCGGTTCTGCCATGTCAGTAATCGGGTTTTTAAGAAGTCAACGAATACTTTAGAACAACAATTATTATGAAAGCAAATCATGAAACTTCAAAATTAAAATCTAAGTGCTTACCTGCAAACTGAAACTTTCTGAAAATAACTAATTACATTTAATAAAAACTGTTAAAATAAAGAATAGGAAAACCAAAGAGATCCACGGTAAGTGTGATCGTTCCTTTAAAAACAATTAAATTCCTATTTTATATATTATATAGCTACAACGCTTAAGAAGGAAAAAAAAAACTAAAATGCTAAATACATGAAAAGAACACGAAAACGAATTAATTTTTTATGGTATCAATTTCTATATCGCTACAAAAATTATCGTCTTCGCTTATGAGAAAAAAATAGTGCGTGGAAAGAAGAAGAAAAACTTATAACAATTATGAACAGCGACAAATATATCAAAGCGAAGCGTTCTATTTACGTATTGAATATGTTGCCTTATTTTTAATAAAACAGTTAAACTTTTCTCCACTTTAATAAATGTAAACTAATGTGAACCTTACAAATAAATTATTAATTCCTTCGTATATTATTGGTTTAAGTTGTCGAAAATTAATATTTCAATTGTAAGGTTCGCATTAGCATACATTTATAAGAGTGGAGAAAAGTATATGCATTTTTTAATAGTTTTTTGAATATGGCTCTTTGAAGACGAAAAAGCATAGATTTTCTTACAAAATGACTGATAATTAAAAAACTAATCCAAATTTTTGAAAAAGAAAAGAAATACTTCTTCATTATGTCAAAACACAATTATGTGCCGAGTTTCGTGCCTGGACGAGGCTTCTGGGACGATATATTGTGATTACAGACACACACACAGCCGCGTTTATTATTATGTATAGATTATTATTGGTTTGCCATATTCACTTGTCAACCACTACAGATTCAATTCTCAAATATATATCATAAATTTCTCTCAATTACTTTTATAAAAGGTTTTGGGTTCATGCGCACCACTGATTCACTTTTTCAATAGTCTGCGTGGACTACTTCTAAAAGACCGTGTGGAGGCTTTTTGATGTAGGAGGTGATGGCTGTCCTGGCTTTACTTACGCTATTCGAAGTCAAAATTCCTACAGTCATCGGCGCTAAGACACCAGAAATATTGGCAATCGAATTTGTTACTCCGTACAATGTTCCTAAAATATAAAATGAAAAACGTAAATATATAAACATGAGTGCTAAAACGTAATGAAAGCTAAGGAAAATGTTTTTAATAGTTGAATTAATTGTAACTTAATTTTAAAAAAAAGGGAGAGAATATTTATTTTACCACTATTTATGTCATCTGCCTTTATGAATGTTATATTTGAATACAGAAATATTTCGAGCGGCTTATAATGTAATTAGTTGTAAGAAAATAAATTAATTTTTATTTTTCTAATCTATTCAGTAATTCAATATTGACTACCACCATAACTATTACGGTGCAAATTATTCATATTTAACATAATATATAAATAATAAAACAGTAAACTGAGAGTGATATGCTTGAAAATTTTGCTATTTTCAATATCTTTCATAGATTTTCGCTTTATATTGGACACATAAATTTTTAAAATTTAAGTCAACTGTAATATCATGTATTAAAAGCACTGAAGATAAAAAGTTTGCCTAAATTTAATTTTTGAAATATGTATTTGCAGCGCTATCAAACCTATGGGAAAGGAAAGCCTATTGATTTAATATTGATAGACGGAGGATACTTGCCATTGGATTTAATATTCAAACACGGAGTTATGAAGGACAAAAACTAAATGCGAATAATTCTAGCTTGGTTATTCTTGGTGTCGTTTTAACTTCGCTTGTCGTGGAAATCAAGTCGTAACTGATAATCTTCGGTCTAACATAAATGCGGATTTACCCAATAACTCCTAAAACAAAAAAAGGCCTCAGCACGGGTTACTGCACCATAAACAAGAAATTCAATCATTTAGTACTCCAAACGTAAGGACATCTTTTGCTACTGCACAGCTTACTCGACTCGCTCGATCATAGTGTTATCTTTCATATTTTTCATTCAGTGTGCATTTTATGAACGTTACGTCGGACTACTAAATTGATCCGTGCTAAGGTATTCTCTCTTCTAGCAGATGTTGATTTACCTAAGCGTATATATCTCATACATATATACATGTATTCTCAAATAGAAATACGCCTTGGTATTTTCTATTATTCTTATATCTATAAGATCCTGACTACGGTCACTACAAGCCGTACAACTATTCGCGCAGTTTTATAGAGCAATGTTTGTGTATAAATATTTTTATAATTTTGATTTACTTAAAATTAGCCGGCCCCTGTTTTCACCACTATTTATAAAAAAATAAAGATATACAGATAAATGTTCTAAATTCAAAATACGAAATTTAATTTAACCACTTTTTACATTAACCAAATGCGGCGCTCATTATGTGAGAGGCTGCGCAGTCAGCAGTCATTTTCAAAATATTACCTTCGAAGCGGAGGATGTAGTTAGTTATACATCCAGTTATTAAAGCAGGGAAGTCAAAATCTTAGCCAAATTACATACCTGCCAACTTCTATTCCTTTCTGTGATACTTTTCCCCAGTGGTAGTAAAATTGAATTTAAAATACAATTTTAGGCAATTACATTTGCAGTATTTTGGAATATCATGAACGATATTCTTGAATATAAAGCATATTTTAATATATATATCATCATTTTTTTTAAATAGTGGTGTTCAAAAAAGATTATAAATTAAGTTTATAAAAGCAATGAATGTATAGAAAGCATACATTTTACTACTACTTTAAATATAGAAATAAAATTTTACATCAAAAGAGTAAAACTTGGCAGGTGTGCATTTGTAGATTTGCAGGGATGCCAGCTGCTCCGCTTTTTGCAGAATATTTAAAAAAGTGGTAAAGAAATAAAAACTGATGTTATAAAAAATATATTATAATAAAAAAATAACAGCAATTGTTTCCATTGTTAGAATTCCACCCTAACAATTCCTTCTACTAACAAAATAACGCCTACAAATCGGAAATTTTTATTTACCTGCAAAATCAGGACACATATCCATGTGTGTAACGTTATAACCGGAATAAGCAAAACCACTCAAAGCCATTGCAATACAAAGTAAGGCTATAATTAGCTCTGCTCGGCACCCAGCAAAGTTAACTGCTATCAAAGCAATTCCTGGACCGAATGTACCTAAAACAAATTAGTAATTAGTCAAGTCTAATAGTGCTCTACAACTGGACACCTATCCACGTCATGAATTTGTTTTAAAGTTTGTTTAAACACTGTGAGGTCAGTTTTTCGTGTGGTCACTGGATAAGTAGTTCGAGCACATTGCTCGAGAAAATTTAAATAAATGGAAATATTACGAAGCAGCTAGCTCAAAAACATAAGTTTGAGCCGCGATGGCTCAAGGGATAGAGCGTTCGCCTTCCGGTGATGCGAACCGGGTTCTAATTCCTGTCGATACAAATTCTCCATCCGGCTTGCACCGACCACAGTGCTCACATGAAACATCCTCAGTGGTTGACGGATCAAGGGTTAGAGTCCCCTTGCCGTTAGGCTAACTTATCATGTAACGCAAATGCGGGTTAGTTCATCACCTCCTACATCAGAAAGCCTCCACACGGTTTCTTATAAGTAATCTAGAACCACTTGAAGAACCACTTGTGCGCATGAATCCAAATTATATTTTAAATGTTCTTGAGAGAAATTTATAATATATATTTGAAAATTGAATCTGTGGTGGTTGACAAGTAAATAAAACAAACCAATTATATTCATAAATTAAAAAAAATTTTAGACATATATTTGCTACCACTTTCTAATTTTTAATAGATTTCATATTAAAAGGGTCTTTCACTTATTGGTTTACTTTCATAGTTGTCTGATCAGACTACCAACAAAAAACCGTGTGGAGGCTTTTAGTTATAGGAGGCGTAGGTTAGTTCCCTCAAAAAACCGTCCTCGAAGGAAAATTTTTCACAATACTCGATCCAGGAGTTCCCTTGTCTTCTGGATTGGGTTCAAAATTACAAGGCTACGGAGTTGAACATTGGTAGTCGTAAACCTATAAAATTGGGTCGGCTGTTCAACGACGGTTATAAAATAAAATAAAAACTTAAGTTTGCTGGCTTTAAATGAGGTTGACATTCGTGTGCTTTACTCGAGGAAATGATATAGATAAAAAGGTATAGGAAGGAATTTGCTCAAAATTCCAGTTCTTTGTTTGCAGATGAGAGTAAAGTACCAGCATGAGGGAGGGCCTTGTATTCTTTTTGCAGGTTGTACATACAGTCACATCAGTTGAAGTTATGTTTTTTGTAGAATTGGAGTTGAAATTTGAATTGAGATTTGAAGCTGAAACTACAGTTGAGTCGTGATAAGGTTTGATGTTGAGGGTTGATAGGTTTAATCAGGTTGATGAAATTGAGGCGTTGAAAGTGAAATGTGCTGATATTGGTCTATACTTTTGGTCTTTTCCGTAGTTTTCGAAGTTTAATATTTCATTGAAGTTGGCTGTACGTACTGCTTTTTGTAGGTTTATCAAAGAAATCTACATTTAGTTTATCTATGTACTGTGACACAGTTGGTATTTTCAAATCTTTATGAATGTTTGTATATTCAGGATGAACCATCTATCACAGGTGATTTCACTTAATATCTTGTTTTGGCATGCGCTTATTTTTTTCATGCTATGAAATTGTAGACCATGCTGGTAAGGCATAAGAAAGTATTGGTCGAATTAGCAATTAGTATATTAAAATCAGAAATACCACAGACAACAAATAATTTTAAAAGTTGGGATTAATAATTAGCAAGAAATCTATTAAATTAGCAACTTTTTCTAGCATATTTCTTCTAGTGTACAATCTAGTACTGTGTCTGTACTTCTATTGTCTCCGTTAAAGGAATACAACAGCGAAAGTGGGGTATGAGTTCATAATATAAAGATATAAAAACTCCCTGGAAAAAAAAGAGTAAGTTTTAGGCATATTTACACATCATTTACATTATTTTTACATTAAGTATGCACAAAGTAAGATTTTAAAAACAAAATTCTCCTGCAATTAAATTTTTTTTTCACATTGGTAAAGCTGAAAAACTATGAAATGAAATGTAAAATTTTAAACTTTTAAAACACCAAAGCGTTTCAAAAATAAAAATATTTTATTTGGAAAAGAAAATAATAATACGTAGTGTAAAAATCTTCAGAATAACGTCGATGTACAATAAAAATAATTCTATGGCTAATTTACAATGTTTTAAAAAAGAATGATCCTTAATTATGATTTTAAACAGTTAATGCAATGAAATATTTAAGTCGTAACTACCACTACAATTATTAAACATAAATTTACTGGTATATAAAACATGCTAACTAGATTAAAACTCGAGGTACTTATTAATAAATGACAGTTGTCATAATCGAAATATTTATTTTACCCACATATTCGTACATCATAATGTATTCTGAACATCGCTGAAAAATTTGCGAATAATTTCCTACATTCATTGAATAGTTTTTACGTTGCGAGAGCGGGTCAGCAAAACTTTTTGAGACAATGGAGTTCTTAAACAATGCCACAAGCTAATTGAAATTTACCTATAGAATTCATCAATTTTCTGATGGCAGTTATGGACATTTTGTTAGATTTTCTTAAGTAGTCAGCCAAAAATGATGCCGTCCATGCACCGATTACATTTGTAATAAATGGCAAAGAGGAAAGCAAGCCATTCTGTAAAAATAATTATTATCAGGACGTGTGAAAATATCAATTATTAAAGAGCAAAATAATTTTTATCATTTTTACATAAAATGGATGTCTTTTAGTAGACTTCAACTTTCTAAACTCCTGACATTCCTAAAACCTTATATTTTATAGTACGTTACATAGTATTACTTTTGAAAGTTGTCAGAGTTTTATATTGTAGATACAATGCAAAACTAGATAACTCAACATGTTATGAGTTATATCGTACAAAAACTAAATAATTCAACATATTATGAGTTATTTAGTACCAAAAATGGATAACTCAACATATTATAAGTTATATAGTACACAAACTAGATAGCTCAAGAAGTTATTAGTTATATAGAACTAAAACTAGACTCAATATATTATGAGTTATATATAAGTACACTTTTAATGATCAAGATATCAAATTATAAAAATGTTGCAGTTAGATTACTTAAAGATTTAAATGTGTAATTTTAATTTATACTTAAATGAGATGGGGAAAAAACTAGATAACTTAACATGTTATGAGTTATATCGTATTAAAACTAGACAATTCAACACATGAGTTATTTAGTACTAAAACTAAATAATTCAACATTTCATGAGTATTATACAGTACATAAACTGGATAACAAGTTATTAGTAGGTACTAAAAGTAGATAATTCAACATATTTTGAGTTATACATAAGTACACTTTTTATGATTAACGCGTTCACGCCGGGTGTTCAGGCCTGATAGTGGGATGGAAAAGAGATAATACTGGTAGAAGAACTATTTCAATATTAGATAATATTCGGGAGGAGTTAATCTATTCTCAACAATAACAATTCACTGCAAGGAAATTTATCACGGCGAAGAAGCAATCCAATATAAAAACTGCATCCGTTAAAAACAATTGGTAGTTATGGATTTTTATTATTCCCGGAAAAAAACTAAAAAATGAAATTTATTTGTTACCAGTTTTTATTCCGGTGCGCCGCCCGATTAGACAATCTAGGGATGGCCACCGGTGGGGCACGCCGGCGTGAACGTGTTAAGATATCAAACTGTAAAAATTTGGTAGTTAGATAATTTAAATATTTAGATGTGGAATTTCAATAGATGCTTATACGAGGTGGAAAAAAACTAGATAAACTCAAGAAACTAAAGTGACCCTAACCGGGAGAAATTTAAATAGTTCTAGAAAAAGCCAGAAAAATCAAATGGAACCAAAATATATCAATAAGTTAATGCAAATATACGTAAATAATAAAACGGCTCAAATTAATTTCTAAAAGTAGAGGGATTATTTAAATCTTCAAAATTTCTAATAGCCCCATAAAAATTTTTTCTATCGATTCTATTCGATTTTTATATTTTCTTGGTTTATTTACTTCTGTCTTTTTAGGGCGAGCAGTATGATTGGAACTTTCAAGGGCCAGTAGTTATTTTAGGTTCTTATTTCTACGGTAACATTGCTACACAGTTGACGGTATTAGTTGTGTAGTCGCTGTCCTATTGGTTGGCCGGGGTGCCTGAGACCGGAGTGGCCTTTCACCGCTGCATCATCAAGTGAGGATCGATGAGGTGGAAATCTTCTGGTATTATTAGTTGTGATCATCTTATAAAAGTAGATATATCTATAACTAGCCGATCACAGGCCTTTCAAAGTATAATAGTTGAACTAGAATATCAGGGTGCCTGCGGCCGCTTGTGGCCCTTTACCCATTCATCATAATCATAATTGACGTGGTAGTTCGGTGAGTATGCTAATGGAGTAAAATGATTATTTTTGATGACAGATGAACGTTACATTATGACTATGTTGTTGTATACATTGTACTGATGAAATATAATAGTTGTATAGTAAATTTACATTAAAGCAAGGAATTCTTTTATGATACCAATTTAACATCTGGTGGTTTTCTAGGACAGAGTTTCTATATAGACATATTTAACTTGAAAAAAAAAATATTTTTGGCATCAGGACCTGAACTTATCGTTCTTCGCAGGCACGCTAACCGCTTGGCCACATGGCCGCAACTTGAAAAAAATAGATAACGGTGGTCACAAATGAGTTGAATCCTGGTGATTCGTCATCTTATTACGGATTCTTAAATTTTTAAGATAGTTTTGAACATCAGCTTTAAATACTAACAGGGCATTCATCTTGATATTCGGTCCATGAAGTAGGTCAATATAGTATGGAATGTTAACGGACCCAACACTTGTCACAAAGTTCTGACTCATTTTTTTTTCTAAAAGTGTTAATTAGTATTTGAAAAACTTCTTATCCGCATATAAGCAACCAACTTTCACTGCTTTTTGAGAATATTTATTCTAGTGGGAGATAAATTTATGCTTCAATATATGTGTCTTTGTTTTATAAATTTGTTTTAAAATTATTTACAGCACCTCTGCACGTCAATGATTTAATTTAAAAGAACATATGAAACTACTCTTTGATAAGCTTACGCGCGTTGATGTGTATAGTGTAAGCAATAATTCTGACCAGCTTTAGTTTTTAAATGTTTTCGGTCCATCATAAATGCGGATTTACCCAATAACTCCTAAAAGACAGAAAGCCTCCACACGGTTTTTTATAAGTAGTCTGCGCAGTCCATTTTAAAAGTTGACTAGGGGTGTGCAAGAAACCGAATACTATTTTATTATTGAGTGAGAGAAAGTATTCATATATATTTGAGTATTGAGTCTTTGGTGGTAGACAAGTAAATGAGACAAACCAATTATATTCATAAATTGAAAAAAGTTTTGGACGTATATTTGCTACCACTTTCTTAATTTCATTAGATTTTGTATAAAATGACTCGATCGTACACAAGTTTACCTTCAGAATGGTCGATTCGGACTCTATAAAATACCGTGTGGAGGCTTTCAATTATAGGAGGCGTTGCCTCAGCACGGTTTACCATAAACAAGAAATTAAATCCTTTAGTAGCTCGAACGTAATGACATCTTTCGCTACCGAGCAGCTTAGTCGCCCGAACATAGTGTCATCTTTCTTATATTTCAATCAGTGTGCAGTTTATGTTCGTTACGTCGGACTACTAAATTGATCCATGCTAAGGCTTTCTCTCTTCTTGGAGGTGTTGATTTACCTAGGGGTACATACAATTTCATAAATATATACAAGTATTCTCAAATAGTAGTACACCTTGGGATTTTATATTACTCTTATATTCTATAATATCCTGACTACGGATACTACAAGCCGTACAACTACTACTGAATTCGCGCAGTTGCAGAGAGTATTCTTACCAGTTGTAGCAAAGTTTGCTTGTAAAAAATATTTTAATAATTTTTGATTTTAAAATTTGCCCACCACTATTTATAAAAAATAAAAATATAGTGATAAATGTTCTGATACTGGAGTTTTGATTCAACTATAAAAATTTCCTATTTGAATTAAATGCGGCGCTCAATATGTGAGAGGCCGCATTGTCAACAGTCACTATCAAAATATTGCCTACTATGGTGAATTGATTAACCGCTTAACGCCCAGCGTCATATATTTACGACAGTTCCTTTTTTCAAAGACATTCATTGTGATGGGAAACATATTTTCAGAATTTTCATTTATCTGGGTGAATTAAAAGATTCTCAGATACCAGCATGATTTAGTTATTTCTTATTAGATCTAGAATTATAAGGAGCAAATACTTTTTGATCTATCAATGAGACACAACAATTTCATTTCCTCATCCTACCCACCAATATCGAATTCTTAACTCCGACGAGTCGGTTAATGCCGCTACGCGGCAGCGCACCGAGCTACATTATTTTATACTATTATACTATCGGCGTCGTTCCAGCTTCATTTCCTCATCCCTACCCACCAATATCGAATTCTTAATTCCGACGAATCGGTTAATGCCGCTACGCGGCAGCGCACCGAGCTACATTTATTTTCTACCATTCTATCGGCCTCGTTTTATTTGGTAAATAGTTATTTACCGGCCTCGTTTTGTTTTGTAAATTGTTATTCTTCTTGTAAATATATTTATTGTATTTTTCTATACAATTAATTATCTGTTTCTTATTACCATTGCAAAGTGCCATTCCTTTTTCTCTACCTTAACATGTGCCATTTATTTGTTGCATTTCATGTAATCTGTCTATTGTTTTTGCTTAAGTTCTCATTACAGGATGAATGGGAAAAAGGCCATTATTGGCCTCAGGAGCCCAGCTAGACTAAACAGAACAGAACAAATTATCGGCTTCGTTTTTGAAATATGCTTTACTTTAAACAGATGCGACACTCATTGAGAGGCTGCATAATCAATAGTTCAAAATTATTAATTTCACCTTATTCTACATCCAGACTTAAACAGCAATCAAAAGTAAAAACTATGTCCTCCGTGCGCTTTCATTTACCAAACTATAATTTTTTTTCTTCACAAATTACATATTTCTTTACTGAGATTTGTTCTGGTTACTCAGTACCAGCATTAGTGATCTCTCACTGAGTCATTGGATCTGAAAGAGATAAAATGTTGACATGGCTAAGCATAGAGTCTAGTAATTGGTCGGTACAAATATTAAAATAAAATAATAGTAATTTAAAAGGTGTGCGGCTAACCGCAGCTTTTGGTGGGTTGCTCCCCGGTTTTCACCAGTCTGATATATATGAATTGTAATAAAATGGAAGAAAAAAAAGTTACGTACAATATTTACACTATTTGCAATATCTCTTGAATAGTACAGCATGTAAAAACGCTGGCAATTGGCTGTGTATTATATTTTCATTTAAGAATTCTTTGCTGAAGGTATCATTAAATTTTGCCTTGTCACATTTTTTGCTTTACGGAAAAAAATTGGCATTCAATGAGGCAATATATTGAGATAATTTTAAAATATTTAAGTTATCTCTAAAATTATGATTCCTTACGCAGATTATGTCAAGTTGCTCCGCTTTGTAAAATATTATTTTCAAGTGGATTTAACTTATTTTTAATTCAGAATTTTTCATTTTAAGTAATTTTTTTCACCACTAATTATCAAAATTTATAAGTATCATATAAAATGTAACGTCTAATCATTAATATACGGGTTACTCTTTTAAAAATTAAGCATAATTATCTTTCTTTGACGAGTTTTACTATGCCCCACTTCTTTAAAACTATTCCAGAAAGCGGAGCAACTGACATCCCTGATAACGTAGTATGAAGCATTTGTCATGGCTCATAATATTTTATTCTGTAAAATGTTTTAAAAGTTCATATGCAACGGCACTTTGCTCGGCAAGTAAATTTGTGGTGAGGCTTTTAAAGTGTTAGCAAAATGACCAAAAAATCTGAAAGCTTTAGATTTTAAATGTCTACCACTCATTAAAATATTTTACGAAAAGCGTAGAAGTTGACAGCCTAGAAAATAGTAGTTTCTTTTGGTAAAGTGGCTTATTTAAGTTCTTTTTTATGAGTGTAAGCGCTCCCCACGATTTTTTGAGAAGATGTGCTCAACCATGGTCATTCCATGTAACTTCATTATTGAATGTCAGACTAAGGTATTTTGTTTTCTGTACTACTGCAACAGTTTGTTTAAACATTTATTAGCTTTCAGTGAGTTTACATATCTGTCTGTAGATCTGAAAGTAACCTCTCACCACATTAAATTAAAAAAATGGTCACTTTTTCCCACTTATTAAATGAAAATGACCTATCGATATCGGTCACCTAATTATTAGGTTTGAGGAAAAACTGGCTATAAGGTTATTAGAATAGGTTATACTGGCTATAAGGTTATTAGAATTCAGTTACGGCCACTGGCCTTTAACTAAAAATTTAAATTTTTAGGTCTACTACACTGATTATTATGGACATGATGAGATGCCAAAGGCTATATATGGCTCAGGTACCCAGTGAAGGTACTCAAGTGAAGTAAATGGCCATTGATTTCACCTCTTAGCAACATTTCAAGATGACTAGTACTTCAGACCTGATGCCTAGCTCCTATCGAAAGAAAAATAAATGACTTATCTTCGTAAATCTGATAAAAAGCTGTTTAAAAATTCTGTTTTTGAAAATTCTTTTTAAAAACTATCTTTTAGTACACTACAACTGGAAAAGTATTTTACCGGAATCTTAATTGTTTTAAGTATGATATTATAGCAACATTTGAATTTACCGATTTAAGGTCATATTTCAAGGCAGTGCTTAGGTAAGTAGGCAGCTCTGTTAGTATTACTAAAAATCCATAATCAAATCCAAAATGAGCTATGGCAAGAGCCCACACGGGAACAGACATGAATATGCTTTTCCAAACATCTCTTGACATCTAAAATGATAAAAAACACATATTCTAACTGCTTTAGGAATATGTTTTGCTTTTATTTTAAGCATAGTTTTTAATTTGAACTACGTGGTAGCTCAGGCGATAGAGCATTCACTTTCCAATCAAGTGAACCGGGTTGGAATCCAAGCGATGGCTGATCGATACGAATTCCGCATCTTGCTGGCACCGACCACAGTGCTGACATGAAATATCCTCAGTGGTAGACGGATTATGGGTTATATTCCACTTCCGTCAGTGGGTTCAAAATTACAAGGCTATGGAGTTTAGTAGTCTTGAACCTAACAAATTACGTCGGCTGTTCAACGACGGTTATAAAATTATAACATGTTATCTGAAAGGAGCCGTTTTCACTCAGGGAATAGAGCACTCGTCACCCAATGAGGTAACCCGGGTTTGAATTCCAGTGATGACAGCTCGATACGAATTGGCACACCGATCACAATGCTGACGTAAAATATCCTCAGTAGTTGACCAATCCTTTTATTACCAGGCTTGGTGGTTTTTATGGTTTATCTCTCCATGAAACGCAAATACGGGTTAGTTCTTTCACAATGACCTTCGCCAAGGCAAATTTCTACCATTACTTGATTCAAAAGTGCCCTTACCATCTGGATTCGGTTCAAACAAGGCTACAGAGTTGAACATTGATAGTAGTAAACTCAACATTGGGTCGGCTGTACAACGACTGTAATAAAATAAAACTTAATAAAATGTAGTCTACTGGAATCGATAGCTTTTAATAGTAGATACACATTCAGGTTTTACTCTTCTTATTTGCTTTATTTTTGTTTTAAAGATAATTTCATATGTTCTCACCAGCTGTTGGAGTTACTAATGGTGAATTTAACAATTGCGAATTTTATAATTTAACACTTTTACTGTAAATGTTTTTTTTTTTTTTTTTTTTTTTTTAATTTTGATATGAAAAATTTGGCTATACTTTGTAGTGTATCTCCCACTACAAAATTACAATTACAATTTACTAGTATATAATGCATGTTAACTATTAGCTCTTTTTGGGGCCTCTCTGGCCGCCTCCCTGTCCGAGTGGTATCGCCGGTCAAAACGCTCTGTTAAGCGTGGAGGTAGCGGGTTCGAATCCCGCCGTAACCCTGGATGTATTCTTTGTGATGTCTTTCTCTGAATTGTTCTATCTGTATTTTCTACTTGACAATGACTTATAAGCCTATATTGAGCACACAAGTCAGCAAATGTATGTAATTTCAATAAACTATTAGCTTTTTCTTTCAACTTAGTTACCAATAGTACAATTAAAATTAACTTCTTTCACGGAAGGTATTGGCAGTTGACAATGAGATAGCGCTTGCTACCAAATAATATGCTAGTTTTTAACTGTTGATAATTTGTGACAGTTATTCCTAACTGTCAGGTTAGGTTATATACCTAACACCCTTTAATTGTAGAAATATCAGAAAATGGGAATAAAAAGAAAAACCTTTAGTTTAGTGAAAATGAAAATCGCACGTGGTATTTTTATTTGGTATTATTGGTGGTATCATTATTTTTAATAATTGAAAAGTTTATTTAATTCAGAAACTTTACTAAACTGCATCACTGATTATTATACGTTAATGATTTCAATACTGCAACACTGATTTTAATAATGAAGAAAATTCTTTCTAAATTGGCTGTTATTGTTTAACAATGTGTTTAAGAACTTTTTAAAAGTAATTAATCAAACTGCTCATTTTAAAAACTGAACTAATATTTTAAATAAATTTTATAATATAAGAAATAAAAATGTTGTTTCGAGTTTAAGGCTCAATTTTTTTTTCATTTTATTTATTTATTTATTTATTCATTTTTTTTTTTTTAACTAAAGAGGGCACAGCATGCAGACGGTGCTTTTTGAGTTTGGCAACTGGAAGATTGAAAAAGGTTTAGGCCATCAAACTTAAAGAGAAGTGTAAAGAATCAGTTGAATATTTCTACGCATTTGATTATTCTAATCTTTATAAAAGAGCTCAACAGTTTGAAAAGTTAATAATATTTTTCTAAGTAAATTTATTTTAGATTATATAATAATAGTAATAATTAATTAAAAAAGAATTCTTACCTTTTTCTTGATTTCAGTTTTGTTTTTTTCTATGTAAAGTAATTCTTCTTTGGAAATACTAAAATGCGTTGATGGATTTTCGTGAATTAAAACAAGCCAAAACACGAACCATATGCAAGCAATAACTCCTGGAATTTAAAATATTTTTTTTTCGGAAAAACTGTAATTGTATGTAATGTTAGTAAGAAAACTGATCATTTATTTACTCACATTACCTGAACACCAATTCACCTAGATTTACACTATTTAGAGGTTGTGTTTGGCAAAATAAATTTAAAAATACTTTACTAAACTAGAAAGAAGGGATTAAAATACATATTTTGTTATTACAAGAAAAATCTTGCATAAAAATCTAATTAAATTTGCATCTCTGCCTCCACAACATTGAAGAATTTGCAATAATCATTTTGATGAATAATTATTCTGTTTATTAACAAAGGACTCTCAACGTAAACTGGCATACGTTCCAAAAACTGTAGCAGTAGTTTCAGGATCTACGATATAATTAAAAGAATTTTGTCCTACACTACATATACATTTAATACAATATAACAGCTGCGGTGGCTTAGGGGATCGAGCGTTCGCCTTCCAAAGAGGTGAACCGGGTTTAAATCACCCTTGTTGTCAGGCTAACCGTGGGAAATTTTCGTGGTATTCTTCCCCATATAACGCAAATATGGGTTAGTTCCATCAAAAAAGTCCTCCACCCGGGCAAATTCTCCCAATACTTGATCCAGGAGTTCCCTTGTCTTCCGGATTGGGTTCAAAATTGCAAGGCTTCTGGTTTGAGTATTAGTAGTCGCTAACCCAAAATTGGGTCAGCTGTTCAACGACGTTTACAAAATAAATTGAAACACACATACAAAAGGTACAATTATGATGTTCTCCTACTGTACTAAAAGAGTACAATTAATATCTAAACAAAATGAACAAAACTTCTTTTAAAAAAATGCGCTAAAAAGCAGCAGAATTTTCAAAAAAAGAGAGAATAAAAATAGAAATAAATGTAGAAAAGGAAAAAACAAAATTAAAAATATTAAAAATATGACCACTGAAGCCGACGTCTTCAGGGGGTACCGGCCCCAGTGGCCAAAAAACAAAACCTTTTCTATTGAGGAAGAAGGCAAAAGCCTAAACACCTTCCTCAGTACCCCGAAGGTTTTGTTTAAAAGTCCAGGAGAAAAAAACAAGCAAGACATAAAACTAATACAGAAAAGAAACTCATACAACTCATCAAAAACTCGAATTCTTCAGAAAATAAAAATCAACAGAAAATAAAAACTCACATAAACAAGGTCAGACAGCGAACTCTAAAGCAAACCAAATGAAAAGGAATCACTTAAACCAAAAGAAAAACAACGCCCTCTTTTAAAATGCGCAGATTGAGAAAAAGATAGGTAGAAGTTGTCAAAGAAAATTTACGTCACATATTAATAGAATGCTTAACTGGGGCTGCTCAGTTAAGTCTTGAATTGCGCCCTGTTAAAAGAAATAAAAAAACTAATATTCTTCAATCATTTTCTTAATTAACAAATTAACATTACAAAAATTATAAGGAAAATCATTATTACTCAAATTAATCAAAAAAATATTCACAGCCTCTTGAAAACTTTCAACATTATTGCAAATATTTTTAATCCTAACCAATTGTGAAAAAACTAAATTTTTAAAAATTTTATTACACAAATTAGTATAAAAGTTGCAGAAAAAAATAACTTTAAATTTAAAAGCCTTTCTTTTATCAAAAACACCAATTTTAATAATTTTGTCCACAATAACAATTTTAAAATCTAAATACTCAACATTAAAACAATCCTCATTAGTTTTCTTCAAAACCAAATCTTTAGGATAAATATTATAAATAAAATTATAATTATCACTATTAAACAAAATCAGGTCATCAATATATCTAAAAGCTTTAAAATCATTATTTTCAAGAAATTTAGCTTCAAAAACATGCAAAAAAATATTAGCAAAAGCACCAGAAAAGGAATTACCTTGTGGAATTCCAATAATTTGTTTATAAAAATCTAAACCATTAAAAAGAACATTCTCAAAAAGATTAAACCTACACAAATCCAACCAATTAGACTTATCAATTTTCTCATTAAATAAATATTTATCAAAAATGCCATTACAGATATCAATAATCTTTTCGTGTGGTATACTTGTATACAAATTTTCAAAATCAAAAGTATTAATGTTGGATATTTCATTATTATTAATATAATCCAAAACATCAACATTACTATTAATAACAATATTTTTTTCCTTTTTAATTTTAAGCAAAATAATTTTTAGAAAACTAAAAAACTTTTTACTAACATCAGAATTGTAACAATTAGAACCACACGCTATAAACCTAAATTTAACAGGATTTTTATGAAATTTAACAATAGGAAATAAATATGGAAATTTAATCCTATTTAACCTAAATTTTAATTATTTACTAAACGCAATAATTCTTTTTTCAACAACCTTCCTATCTACTTTTAATTTTAAATAAGTATTATTTGCGTTATATTCTCCAATAATCAAATTTTTAAAAAAATATTTACACATAATACAAAAATTATTTGAAGCTTTATCCACAACCGTAACAATAAATTTATCTTTTAGATTTTTAATTTTACTAGACAGATCATAATCAATAATAGTACCACTAGGAAAAGTTGTTTTAATAATAGTACCACTAGTTTGTTGGTAATGAAGATTTAATTAATATTTTAGGCAAAGGTTCAAAATTTAGGACAAGGTTTAGAATGAATAAAAAAGATTTTATTTTGTCCATTAAAAAAGATCTTGATTTTTTTATAGCAAAAATTTCCAGAAAATATCATTGGCCCGTTGAGGGTTTTTCAGAGTGGAAGGCTAAAATTATTGAAAAGGTTAATTTTAATTTAATTAATACCAGTTTTGGTTCTTTTCCTAGTGGTACTATTATTGATTATGATCTGTCTAGTAAAATTAAAAATCTTAAAGATAAATTTATTGTTACGGTTGTGGATAAAGCTTCAAATAATTTTTGTATTATGTGTAAATATTTTTTTAAAAATTTGATTATTGGAGAATATAACGCAAATAATACTTATTTAAAATTAAAAGTAGATAGGAAGGTTGTTGAAAAAAGAATTATTGCGTTTAGTAAAAAATTAAAATTTAGGTTAAATAGGATTAAATTTCCATATTTATTTCCTATTGTTAAATTTCATAAAAATCCTGTTAAATTTAGGTTTATAGCGTGTGGTTCTAATTGTTACAATTCTGATGTTAGTAAAAAGTTTTTTAGTTTTCTAAAAATTATTTTGCTTAAAATTAAAAAGGAAAAAAATATTGTTATTAATAGTAATGTTGATGTTTTGGATTATATTAATAATAATGAAATATCCAACATTAATACTTTTGATTTTGAAAATTTGTATACAAGTATACCACACGAAAAGATTATTGATATCTGTAATGGCATTTTTGATAAATATTTATTTAATGAGAAAATTGATAAGTCTAATTGGTTGGATTTGTGTAGGTTTTATCTTTTTGAGAATGTTCTTTTTAATGGTTTAGATTTTTATAAACAAATTATTGGAATTCCACAAGGTAATTCCTTTTCTGGTGCTTTTGCTAATATTTTTTTGCATGTTTTTGAAGCTAAATTTCTTGAAAATAATGATTTTAAAGCTTTTAGATATATTGATGACCTGATTTTGTTTAATAGTGATAATTATAATTTTATTTATAATATTTATCCTAAAGATTTGGTTTTGAAGAAAACTAATGAGGATTGTTTTAATGTTTAGTATTTAGATTTTAAAATTGTTATTGTGGACAAAATTATTAAAATTGGTGTTTTTGATAAAAGAAAAGCTTTTAAATTTAAAGTTATTTTTTTCTGCAACTTTTATACTAATTTGTGTAATAAAATTTTTAAAAATTTAGTTTTTTCACAATTGGTTAGGATAAAAAATATTTGCAATAATGTTGAAAGTTTTCAAGAGGCTGTGAATAATTTTTTGATTAATTTGAGTAATAATGATTTTCCTTATAATTTTTGTAATGTTAATTTGTTAATTAAGAAAATGATTGAAGAATATTAGTTTTTTTATTTCTTTTAACAGGGCGCAATTCAAGACTTAACTGAGCAGCCCCAGTTAAGCATTCTATTAATATGTGACGTAAATTTTCTTTGACAACTTCTACCTATCTTTTTCTCAATCTGCGCATTTTAAAAGAGGGCGTTGTTTTTCTTTTGGTTTAAGTGATTCCTTTTCATTTGGTTTGCTTTAGAGTTCGCTGTCTGATCTTGTTTATGTGAGTTTTTATTTTCTGTTGATTTTTATTTTCTGAAGAATTTGAGTTTTTGATGAGTTGTATGAGTTTCTTTTCTGTATTAGTTTTATGTCTTGCTTGTTTTTTTCTCCTGGACTTTTAAACAAAACCTTCGGGGTACTGAGGAAGGTGTTTAGGCTTTTGCCTTCTTCCTCAATAGAAAAGGTTTTGTTTTTTGGCCACTGGGGCCGGTATCCCCTGAAGACGTCGGCTTCAGTGGTCATATTTTTAATTTTGTTTTTTCCTTTTCTACATTTATTTCTATTTTTGTTCTCCTACTGTGTTTTTTTTCACCCCTTGGCAAAATGGGTGTTGTTTTTGGTTTGATGGCTTGCGAACCTTATTTGGACGTCATCTCACTTTTCAACAGTGTTCAAGAGTAATAGTAAACAGTGCGCGTGCGTCGTCATTGCATGCGTTGCGATCGCTGCTGTTTTTTTTTTTTTTTTAAAGAACTATTTTTTTTACTTTTAATTTTGTTACGCATTAAGTTGGTGAGTTTATTTTTGAGATATGGAACCAGAGAGATCAAATAAATATTTCTTGAGTTGTGAATAAAGGAGAATTTCATCATTCGAACGATTTTATTGCTTTAATTAATAATCTAAAATTCTGACCTACAGCTCAAATTGGATAGTTTTCAATACTAATTCATTTGAATATCACAAATAAAGAGGGTCCGAACTGATTGACATGGTTCCTAAAGTAACAGTTGAATGAAGAAAAAAAAAGATGCCGAGGCCCAAACTTACCGAGGCTGAATAAGCCAAATAGCGTAGACGGGAATACTTTAAGCGTTACACACAAACGGAAAAACAAAAGGATTTCGTTCGCAAACGCAAGCATGAAGCCCGTCCCTCAGAAAAGTACCAATGAGTTTGAGAGAATTTTAACCCTACCGAAGAGTGAATGGTGACTCTCTGAACTCCTTTCATGCAAATACGAGAACTGGGTGTTGATTACCAGTTATGGATAAAAAGATCCACTGTCAACGTACCCAATAACACGATAATATAAATGGCGATAACGAACACGATAATATGAATGGCGATATTTTTAAATTTCGTATATACGAAAATCAATGTTTGTTATCACAAACGTGACAATATGAATAGCGATTTTAAATTCGCGTGAATACGAATCGCGATATTGGGTTTTAAAAACTAATAAACTAGAATCGATACATTTATTTGAAAAACGCATGAATACAAATTGCGTTATTGGATTTTTAAATCACGTGAATACGAATTGCTATGTACGATTTTTAAATCTCGGGAAAACATTTCACAATGTTTCACTTTTAAATCAGTTAAATACGAAAATTGATGTTTCATACTTAAATTGCGTGAATGATGAATGGCGATATTAGCGGATTCTAACGAAGTTACAAATATTGAAAACGCCAAAAATCCGAGAATCAAAAAAAAAAAAAAAAAAAAAAAAAAACATATCAAATTGGCGAAAAAATCATATCTAAGAATACTTTTCGATACCGTGATTTAGTGAAAGTTTCAAAATTTAAATTTTAGATTCGGGAAGTCTTAATTCTTACTTCAAGTCTTAAATCTTATTTTAAACTTAAGATTGCAATGGAAATTGAGTCGGACTATAAGTTTTGATTCTCAGAGGCAAATCAGTCTTGAAAAACGCGGAAATTCTGTTAACATTTGAGAAAAAAATCAATTTTTCTGCTCCCAGTTTATAGACTGGGAAGGAATTTTAAACTTAAGATTGCGATGAAAATTGAGTCGAACTATAAGTTTTGATTCTCGGAGGCAAATCAGTCTTGAAAAACGCGGAAATTCTGTTAACATTTGAGAAAAAATCAATTTTTCTGCTCCCAGTTTATAGACTGGGAAGGAATTTTAAACTTAAGATTGCGATGAAAATTGAGTCGAACTATAAGTTTTGATTCTCGGAGGCAAATCAGTCTTGAAAAACGCGGAAATTCTGTAACATTTGAGAAAAAAATCAATTTTTCTGCTCTTAGTTTATGGACTGGGAAGGAATTTTAAACTTAAGATTGCAATGGAAATTGAGTCGAACTATAAGTTTTGATTCTCGGAAACAAATATCAGTCTTGAAAAACGCGGAAATTCTTTAACATTTGAGAAAAAATCAATTTTTCTGCTCCCAGTTTATAGACCGGGAAGGAGGATACGAAAAATCCGGAATTTAGGGATTCACCTGGAATACAATCACATTTGATAACATTGAAATTTAAACGCAACTGCCACTAGAGGAACCAAAAGCGGAGAAAGTTGGCAGCACTGTTGTACAGACAATAATTAATGGATTACCAAATATATAGAACACTGATGGCCATCCTCCTAAGGCATCAGTAGTGCAGAGCAGTCCAGCAATGGGCATTCCAATGACAGTGCCTATTTGCATTCCAGAAAATATAACAGCTGAAGATCTGCTTCTCTCGTTCTCTAGTGACCATTTGCTGATCGCAAAATTAATCGCCGGAAACGTCATGCCCTTGAAATACACATCAACATGAAGTAAAGAGTCGAAGAGGGTTTTATGTGACATTTTACAAACATTTTAAATTTTTTGGGGGGAAAAGTTATCGCCATATATTAACTTTTCAATGTTTATAAATTTTGGTAAGTCATTAAGTTTTGCTATTCTCAGTGGATGAAAGGTTCTAATTAAAAATTTAAGAAAATCTCTTTGCAATATTATTATATTCAACAAAAATATAGAGTATATTCACCCTTAAGCTGCGACTTAAAGAACGTTCAAAATCAAGACATTAACTGGTCTTCTAACGCTCTACACAGTTGAAATTCAAATCATAGGTTTCTTTTATTAAACTAATTCAACACTGCTCTTCATCTACCGATTTTATTTTTGGGAGTCATTTTATATCTTGGAAAATTCTAATAATTTAGTTAATTATCTTTCAAGTATTCCTCTGTTTTCCAGTATTTGGAAGTCTATCTTAATTTAATCTGTTGCAATTCGTGATTCTCAGTAAATCCTCTCCCACCTGTTTCATATCTGCCCAATGTCAGTCCCTCGTTCTAACTTGTTCTTCTGTCTCTATTGGTTAAACCATTTTGCATGTGCTTCTCTCTTTACTTTTCAGCCTTCATTTGACATTTAAACACTGAGGTAGTATCTTGTTTATAGAACTGAAACTATAGTGTGTCAAATTACGTACTTTCATTTGTGCTTGATTCACATTATTATCTTGTTTTTAACATTTAGTAGTTTTTAGATTTCTTATGAATAGATCTTACGATTTCCCATAATATCTTATGTTTTTGTTCAATTTCCTTAAGTTACCATTACAAATTGTTTAATGAATCAGCGCAGAGAAATTCAAATGCTTACAAATATTTAATTTTTTTTTCTTTGAAAATAATTTCAACCTTAGCTTATTCTTATAAAAGCCTATTTAATGTCTGTAATTTAATAGAAATAATTAATTTTTGATGTTTACGATTACCCTTAAGAAATTTTAGCTCATTTATATGGATTTTTTATGCTTGAGAGGCGAAACTTTTGGTTTATACTCTTCGTACGCATAAAACCTGTAAATTATTCTATAAATTTTGGTTGAGTTTCAATCGATTTAACGTGAAAATGCTTAGTAAAAATAACTCTCTTGTCTAGATAGCATCCTTCCTCACTGCAAATTCTATTTGCTAAGACTTACTTACCTTGGGGAAACAGGTAAACTTCAGATAATCATATTTAAACTGAATTCAAACTCGAAAAAAAATTCGGCAGCTTTCCCTAGATTATTTCAGTATTAATTTTTTTCTTAACATCGGGACTGGACAAATAATGCAAACAAGTTTAAGATAGAACGAAAATCAAGTGATTAGTTAACTAGTTATTTCTTACGTCGCCAAGACCTTGTATGACACGATTAACAATGACGCCAACATAACTCCAACTGGCAACTAGAGGAAAAAGCAGTGATACTGTTGCTGTCAGAAGTATTCCAATACCATACACATGCTTGGCACCGAATTTCTCCGCCAGAACACCGCCGAGCAACTGTGTAGCAATGTTACCGTAGAAATAAGAACCTAGAATAACTGCTTGCTTCTGAATGTTCCAATCATACTGCTCGCCCTAAAAAGACAGAAGGAAATATTTGTTTTTTAATTAAATTAGACAGTGATTTGATTAATAATAAAAAAACACACACAATTTTAAAATGTGATTAATAGCTGTGATGTGATTAATATGCAAAAAACAAACAATTAAAAAAAAAACTGCCAAAAGATGAATTAAAAGTCTCCAGTGAACCCAAAATGCTTGTTTTAAGAAAGAGGTATATCTTGAAATGCATGTTTCAAATAAATGATGTTGCTCATAATGCGTGTTCAAATAAATAAACAGAAATAGAAATACGTTCTTGCATGGAAATTTCTCTGAGTGTTCGTGGAAAACTCTGTAAAAAGCACAAAACATGTTTTTTTTACCGTCAATTTACATATATTAACTTAATTAGGAATATATACTGCGCAGAGTATAATTGTTTCAAATTTTTTAATCATCAGGGTGGCAGCAGTCGGAAAAAATCTAAGTTTAAGACAACTATGTAATGGGATTATAGTAAATACCCGTAAACGTATGTATGTATAACAATTATTTTATACGATTTAAGCTATAAGCACTGTTATATATGTCATGCAATTACATTTGTAATTGCAATTATATCTGTCACACGTTTTTTTTCACATAAATGTTTTTCCTTTAGGAACAACTTTTTGCGGCATGGCCTTGAGTTAATGCGAAAAATCGTTCTTGAGCTTTAATTGTATTGTTCAGTTCAAAAAAAGAATGGATTCGCACTAGAAAGACAGAACGAGCCAGTGTAGCCCTTCCCAGATTGCACAAAAATCTTAAAATATAATCATAATTAATTTAATAAAATCATCAATATTATATAGTATTTCATTCGATTTGGTTAATGAAAATATTTCATTAAATAAGCACTTAAATTGGATCAAATTTTGAAAAGTTACGAACACTTAATGCTTTCAGTAAGTTATTTTTTGAATTACAGAGCAACAAAAAATGGAAGGGGCCAAATTCACGCCATTCGTCTTTCTGGTGTTGATTTTCAAATGACCCAAAAATATTTTTTTGAAGATAGATTTAAATAAAAACCATTAAATTGCTTTTAGCTGAATTTTAAGGCAAGATATATATTTTTTAAATGAAAATAAATGTATTAGTACATTGCAAAATGATTTTTTTTATAAACTAAGTAGTTAATTAAATTTAATTTTAAAACTTAAACAAATATAGCTAACCGCAATTCCTCGTATTTTAAACCCTTTAATTGGGGTTTCTTCTTTTCAAAGGCAAAAAAAAAAAAAAAAAAAAAAAGCGCATTAAAAAGATGTGGAAAATATAAAAAACAAAAGAGAGAAGATAGTAGCCCTTAATGATAACCACAAATCATTATTTCCTTAAAATACTGCACTAAAACTCAACGAATATTAAATTCCGTAAACAATCTAAATACAAAGATAATATGTTTTAAAATTAAATACGAATGTAGATAGTTTCTTACTTTATATGCTTTATTGTCAATCTTTGATTGATTATAATCAAAGTTTGGGCACTCAGCTATGCTATCCAATGATCTGTTTTTGGGTAACACTACTGTCTCCTTGACCATCGCGACAATGCTCACGCTGATACTGGCTCTAATAGCGTACATACAAATAGTACCCACAAGTGCGAGAAAAACAAAAACATATCTCTTTGGAAGATAATAATCCAACCATTCTGAAAATAGAAAGAATATTAATGTTTTGATATTGATCGTTGTTTAAGCCAATACTATAAGCCTTTAAGAAAGTCTTAAATAATTAAAAAAAATTGACGTACTGTTTTTTTATTTTTACTATGTTTGCACTATCTCGTTTGTTTATGTGGGGATGTATTCTTTACAATCAAATGTTTGATAATTTTTCCACTAGTAAGCAGCACTCAAAATATTCAGTAAAGCGCCTTCTATAGTGTCCATGCAAGTTTTAATCGCTTAATAGTAATTTTGTATTCAGAAAGAATTTAAGTTTGATCAAAGTTCGAACACTTTCAGACTAATTTTGGGCAAATCTCCATTGGAACTCAGTGCCCCATGATAATCAAAGTTCGATTGGTTTCATAACCCACGATAAATTGAATTTGTAGCCAAATAAATTATGGCAATCAATCGTCCAATAAAATCTTGTCCACTTTTCAGCTCATTATTTAGCTGGTGATGGATGACAAAACATGGTTTCAGACTGCAAATAACTATCGCCAACCAAAATTTCGAACACTTCGTAACCGTCATAAACGACTTAACAAAAAATAGAAACTCATTGGAGCTGAACCATTCGTTTTTATCTTTTAGCCAGACACAAAACTGAAACTTTCCGTGTTGCACTATTTATTGTTTTTTATCTCGTTACGGCCGACTCTGCACAGTTGGGCTGAATTGTTATTAACTCAAGGAATAAAATAAGCATTATATGTATATTTTAAACTATGTTTCAACAATGAAAAATAATTTTTTTTAGCTACAATTTTAATTTTTTAAGTGCTCCTTAAATGTATAAATATAAACTACAATACAATTAATTATCTGATTTAACCAAAAACAAAAAACCTATAGTATCTGCGGTCGCCACGAGGGATTGCTTTTTTTTATATCCATAGTTTTGTCTTCTATATACTAAACTATATGTCTAGCCATGGCATTATCTTATCTCTTTGAGTCACGTCAGATCCGATGAAATAAGTGAGAGCCGATTAGGGCTGCTACTGAGTAACCAATTTTACTCAGTAACAATTCACTGAGCAACAATTTTAATTATTAATGTATTCTAGTATAGTCATGAGATATCTTTTATTTCTTAGATAAATCCTCATAACAAAATAATATCGACTTTTTACGTTTTGAGCATTTTTGCATCTCGAGAAAAATAAGCACTTTCAAATTACATTTGGTCATAAAGGTCTAAAATTGGCTAGAGGCTTATTCGTTAGAAGTAACAATAACTAATAAAATGATTTAACTCTGTCCTAGTTCTAGAAAATGGTAAATTTTAAACACATAATTCATTTTAGTACTAAATAAGACGTGGCAATTATGTTTAAAACAGAATTATCAGGTTTGAATTGGAGAATGATTGAAAGATTTGAAATTTTAAGCATATAATTGATTATCGGAGAATTTTATTTCTATACTAATGAGGACGTAACAATCATGCTGGAAATAAGAGAATTGACATGTTTAAATAGGAGAATGAGTGAAAGATGGAAATGTTAAACTCATAATTCATAATAAGAGAATTTTATTTTTGTATTAAAGAAGACGTAACAATCATGTTTAAAATAGGTGAATATTATAAATTCAAAAAAAAAAAAATAAATAAATAAATAAATAAAAAATACCCTATACATTTATATTTAATTAAAATAACTACGAATTTCGGTTATTTAAAGAAAAAAGAATCCACTGAAATCATTTTTTCAAATTGCCTTAATGTTTTGTTTCCTAGAAACCTGATTCAAAATTAAATAAATATACTTAAAGCAAAACTATTTGTGCTCGTAAATATTTTTTTTGAAGTTAATAAGTTTTATGTCTTACTTTGGATCTTGATTTTCTCTGAAAAATCTACAACTGGATCTACCATTCCGTCTACTTTTGGTGTCCAAAAATTTAAAGAAATAAAAGAAAGAGCTCAAGAAAGACCGCATTTTATAGATCATTGAGAGAAAGCAATTAACGGTTACCATCAAAAATATTTGTGATTATATTATACAAAAATAACTGTTCTCAAATAAGTGTTACAAATTAACAGTTATTTCTTGCACGAAGGAAGTTTTTAAAAATACTAATCTGAGAGAAAATAACGAAATACTAACTGCTTTTAAACACTCATTTCACAATTCGTGATTTTCTTCTGACAATCTCAATGATTATATTGTTTATCAAATAAATATTTTACGTTTGAAATAACACAGAAAAGAATTAATGAAATAGTGCTTATTTTTCAATCGATTGTCAAGTGATTCTATGAAATTAAAAATAAATACACCTTGAAAGTAAAATAATAGAAAAATAAATATTAAAATAAATAAGGATGGAAATGTGTAACTTATATTATAGATTACTAGTTAGTCATTGAATAAATTATCATGGTAAATTATAGTGATAATTTTTTTTTAATTGTTTGCTTTTTTCATATTAATCACATCACAGCTATTAATCACATTTTAAAATTGTATGTTTTTTTTAAATATTAATCACATCACTGTCTAATTTAATTATGAAACAAATATTTCCTTCTGTCTTTTTAGGGCGAGCAGTATGATTGGAACATTCAGAAGCAAGCAGTTATTCTAGGTTCTTATTTCTACGGTAACATTGCTACACAGTTGCTCGGCGGTGTTCTGGCGGAGAAATTCGGTGCCAAGCATGTGTATGGTATTGGAATACTTCTGACAGCAACAGTATCACTGCTCTTTCATGGTAAATTTTAGTGATAAATTTTTGTTAGTTTTATAACTACAATTTATTTTTAAACTTAATTTACATAATGTCTCACTAAGCGTATAAATTTCTTATATACGTGTTTTTTTTTAAAAGTTCCTCTTAGTGATTAAAATTATTAAAATTAGTTTGTAATACTACTATATTTTCCTTTTAAATATAATTTATTTAATATCCTGATGAGCATGTACAATGTACCTGTGTGTATTAAGGGGGAAAACGCTTTAAACCCAATTCCACCAAATGCTTAAAAGAAGCAGGCTCGAATTCCATCATCAGAATAGCTATAAGTTAAAGCTGTTCTTACCTTATTTGGGTTATTTGTTTTTACATAAGGGCTTGTAAGCCATTGATAGTCTTCATAGAAGCCTGCTTATGTATGTGTAATAAATAAATAAATGTATCCTTTGATGAGCATTTGCCCTTTTTAAGTTTTTTCTAAATGATGAAATGCAGTTGTCAGTGCCTGCATAATTATTTTTTATTCTAATTTACACATTTCCACGATTAATGTACCGTTTAAGAAGACATTGCATTCCCCCTCCACTCTAAACCATTAAGCATAGTTGGTAGTTAAGCAAAATCCTAGTGCATAGTTGCCAGCCTTTTTGGTGTTGAAATAAATTAAAATATTTTGCGTACGCAGTCGCAATTCTATTTACTTTTCTACTGTTATAGCTTTATTTATTCATTATTTAATTTTTTATTTGTATACTGATAATACATCCTTTGATGAGCATTAGAATAAATTAATGGCTTCTTTTCAAAATCAATTTGTTAAAAAAAAAAAAAAAAAAAAAAAAAAAAAAAACAAGCACTTTTTCAGCAATATATTTCCACTATAATTATTATTTTTTATTATTTATAATTATATTTTCAATTAGTTGTTTCCTGTATATTTAAAAAAATATTTTCCCCTATAAATACAGTTTTGAAATTAAAAATGTATTTAGGTTACATTAACACCAAAAATGCTGGCAACGATACACCAAATTTTTACTGATGAAGTTTCACTACAGTTCAATTTCAAGCTTCAAGTTAAAACTTGATTTACATAGCTTTCTATAAATTACAAATATATTTTTTACTATAGCAATGTTTTATTTTTAATATTTTCCCCAAAAGTAATTGAAATAAAACCTACTAAGCCTTTTTTCAATCAACTTTTTTCCAGCATCTTAAGAGTTTCGAAATTGTCGTCATGAATCGTTTAAATACTCATCAACCGTATTACTAATGATACATAGCATTATGAAACATTAAAAAAAAAATAACTGTTCCGCAATACTTATTACGTTAAATAACGGTTACTCTCTCTGTTGTTTACTAATCAGCAGATAAGAGATTCAAATTTATTACGTCTATTCAGTCTTGTCACTTCTTTTGAATCAAAAATTTTTTGTAGCCTTGATAATGTTAATTGTAGTATTGCAAAACCATTTCTTTTGGCAATAAAAAAAAGCACATCTCATCATAAAAAATGTCGTTATATCATGTAAAGGTGACTTCCATATTTATGAAAAATGCCTGTTTTGTGCGCCAATGATGCAGAATTCTATAAAGAAATTAAATAGTGTTTACTGACTTTTCGCACCTTACTTTTTACACAATAAAAGCTTTGATTTTATTAGTAACTAACAAAATATTTACTTTTTCGAATCGAATTTTTAAATATCAATTACTCAACGAAATATTACCGCTTACATTGTTAACATACTATGGTAGCTAAAATATCTCTTTTGACTAAGTAATAGGTAAAGAACTCTCACACCATTATATTTTTAATAAGTCGCTTCAACCATTGGCTAAAATACGACAGGACAGCGTTAATGACTATAACTGAAAGTCTCCACAAAGTTTTTTTAGGATCAAACTACTATGAAGGTAAATATGAAAGAGCCGTTTGAAAGAAAATCTATCAAAAATTAGAAAGTGGTAGCAAATATATGTCCAAAAATTTGTTTAGTTTGTGTATATTATTGGTATGTCTTATTCACTTGTCAAACACTACAGAGTCAAATCACAAATATGTATGATAAATTTATCTCAATTTCTTCTCTCTTCGTATGCCTGTTTAGGCGTTCGTGTTTTTCAGTGGCACCATCTATGGCCAATAATTCGACTTCTGCCACACCTGTTTATAGGACTGACCTATTCATACATCCTTTCAATCATCCACAGATCATAATTTTGACCTGTATCACAGAACCTGTGTCATTGAACCTTAGATTTCTGACACTGACAGCAGGATTTTGTCCATTCCGAGACGTCTTTTTTTAAGGAATGCCAGACAAATCTTTGTCGGATCAAGTCAACAGTTGCCTGCACTCCTGGATGAGATAAATTATGAAGATTTTCGAAAACTACTTTTCGAAATGCTTGAGGTACGTAAGGGTTTTTTTTTTTTTTTGCTTTTATTAAAATTAAACTGGGTGCCTGACCCGCGCAGCGTCCCCTAACCCATTCATCATAAAATATGTACAGTGTGTAAAACATTTTGGTTTTTGCAACATTATGGTAGCAAGAACAGAAAATGTACGTAAGGGCCATGGGTGAAAGCCCTTATATAGCAAGACGGAAAACAGAAAAAACTGGTACGTAAGACATTTCATTAGAGCATTTTTTTCGAAAAAAATAAAATATCTGTAACTATCAAGATTTCTTTTAAAATTTTAGCATATATATAAAACTGCTACTTTTCGAAGATTAAGTCCATTGCTGGTCCAAAAGAGGAAGTTATTGCACGCTCAGCGATTTTAAAGTGCCTGAAGGAGCTGTAAGACCATTTTATTCGGCCAATTCAATTCCGGTACCTCTACAAATTACGCCTGAAACACCGACTACATCAGCTGATGCCCCAGCTATGGAAATCAACGACAGAGACAAGCATATCGAACAGATTAAAGAAGTTTTGACCTCTGACTCAGAAAGTATCAACAAAAACAACTCAGAACCTCCTACAAAGAAAAGGAAAAAGAAGAAGAAAAAGCCAGCTGATGTCAATAAAGCTGAAGATAATTACACAACCACGACTACAAATAGATGCTCTTTTCCGCTAGAGACCGCCACTATCTTAGCACCATCTGAATCCAAAGAGGATTTCAACAAAGCTCCTGATCCACCCACAACTTCAGTGAAAGTTCTACATATCAAGTTCACAAAAGTTTTAATCCGTGGACTACCAGTTGACTTCAAAACAGAGGATATTTCCCTTGAATTAGGGAAATTAAACATCGAAACCCACCAAGTAATACAGTTTAAAAAAAGAGTAAGAGGAACCTACAGGCTCCTCCCTATTTTTCTCACAATCCTTAAAGAAACGGAGAATCACCGGCAAATTTTCACCATCACAGACATACAGCGGATTCCAGTCCGAGTAGAACGTTTTCGTGGCGGTCGGGGACCGCTGCAGTGTTTTATTTGCCAGGAATACGGCCACGCTCAACGGACATGTAATGCACCTCCCAGATGCGTGAAATGCGCTGATAACCACCGATCCTTCGAGTGTCGTAAGGATAGACTCACGCCACCAAAGTGCTGCAACTGTGGAGAAATTCACACCGCAAACTACACGGGATGCAAAGCCCGCCCCAGCAGGAAGAGCCCTCGTTCTGTTCCTTCTACACCAGCCAAATTGGCTCACAGATTCGTATCCCTAGTGAAAGAGCTGCAAATCCTAATAAAAAATGAAGAAGTGTTTCGTCTTTTACAAAGGATCCTAGGAGAGACAGCTCTAGTTCAGTGACATTTTATTTCTCAATTCCGGACTTTTCATTTCAGCATTGAACTCTAAATTCTAGACTTTTTATATATATCCTAAATTAAACATATGCTAGTTAAATGTAGAAATTTAATATGCATCAATTTCTGTTAATTCTTATTTATGTCGACCTATGTATATATAATACAAATTATGTTTATATTTATATATGTCAACAGATGTCAATTTAGATTCGATATTCAAATGTTATATTTACTATATTTATTTATGTCAACCTATGTATATATATTTCAAATTATGTTTATATTTATATATGTAAATATGTGACAATTTAGATTCGATATTCAAATGTTATGCCTACTATATTTATCTATGTCAACCTATGTATATATATTTCAAATTATGTTTATATTTATATGTGTAAATTTAATTTCGATATTCAAATAATTATTTACCCAAGCAAAGTGCTTGTAATTTTTTATTAGCTACCACATCGACTGCTAAATTCAAAATGTTATCACTTTAAACTTATGTAAATTTCTAGATGTATGGGATAGGGGCCGCTGCGCGGCCCAGGTGCCCAACTTTTATAAATAAAGAAAGAAAGAAAGAAAAGATTAAGTAATTTTTGCGATTACGAAGCCGAAATCGTGAAGGAAGTTGGACCCAAATCGACGTGAAAGCATGCTGCTCTTATGTGTAAGTTGAATCGCCATTGATATTCACTGATAATTTGTGTTGATGACGCTGTGATGAGTATTGATGACGTGTTTTTATGCCACGTATACAACAATTGAAATAGTAAACATATCTCCGTGAACTATTATTTAAACTGATTCATTTGTGCTACAACAGTGATACATAAACTTGTAAACTGATTCCCTAAATACAGTTTCATAGTGCGAGCTGCACTATTTTATTTTCTCACCAGCATAAACTGTATGCTGAGCTACAATTTTACTTTCTATATTACTGGATATAGTTTTCGAGCAGCGGTAGCTGCATTATTTTCAAGTAAGTGCAAATAAACTGTATTTTATAACATTTATAATTCAATCTCTGTGCTTACAATAACATAATGTCCAATACTATCAAAATCAGTGAAAGTGCGGTTCCCAGCTGGGTAATGGACACCATGGATTTACTTAAACAACAACTCCAACAACAAACTGAACTCAATAAATCTTTATCTCAGCAATTAAATGACATCAAAACAATATTTGATACTAAGATGTCCGCATTGCAACATAGTATCGATAAACTTCAAGCTGAAAATGACGAACTAAAAAAAGAAAATCGACATTTACAAAAAATCAACAAACAAAATGCAGAATCAACAATCACAATCCCTGATACACCTACAACTCCAGTAACAACATCACCAAAGAGAAGTAAAAACCGAAAGTAAACAACATCTAAAAGCAAAACAGAACAACAACAATCTACAAATAATAAGAATAACAACGAAGTGGACAATAGTAAACAACAAACAGTGACCAAAAGAAATAGATCTTCCAGCACAGATGAAGAGGAACCAGCCAGTAATAAAAAACTGTTAACTCAAAAACAAACTGCAAACCCAAATATGCCAGCAGATGGAGACACCATACACCAACCTTCAACAAGTACCACCCCACCGCAACGTCAACGTGAAGTAACGACTACACACTACGAACCTGAAAAAAATACTATTAATCAGCAACAGGACACCAGCGATGAAGAAGAAATGGATGACAATGAGGATTATCAGTATCAAAGACCCAGCAAACCAAGAATACCACCAATAATAATAAAAGATAACAATGTAAAATGGATGCAACTTAAACAAACTCTACAAGAACAGAAAATTACAGGATTCGAAGGTAAACACACTGGGGAATACCTTAAACTGCATTTCTTTGATATAAATATGAGGCGTCAAGCAATAAATATATTAGATAATTTACAAGTCAAATATCACACCTTTCAACTTAATGAAGAGAAGCCATTAAGAGTTGTTATTAAAAGTATTCCAACAGACATAACCTCAGATGATGTACACCGAAACTTAATCAATTATGGATATACACCAAGAAACGTCTCTCAAATGAAAAAATACTCCGATCAAGGCATTATAAATCTACCACTACACATCATAACTCTAGATAAAACCGAAAGTAACAAGGATATTTTTTATCTTACACGTTTTATGGATCTCGTTGTCACTGTATCAACCTACAGAGGGCGCCGTGGATTCACTCAGTGCCACAGGTGCCAACAGTTCAACCATGTGCAGGCATCCTGTCGGCACACACCAAAATGTCTCAAATGTGGCCAGGAGCACCTGACTCACCTTTGAAAAAAACCCAGAACAACACCAGCAACATGTGCCAACTGTGGAGGTGCTCATCCTGCAAACTATAGACAGTGCCCAAAATATCCAGCTTCCAAAACCATCATCAACAATAGACCTAGCTACTCAAATCACAGAAATGATCCTGGCTACAATAACTCCAATTCCAACTCTTATGCAGATATTTTAAAGTCATCAAACCAAAAAAGCACCAACACTCTACAACTTGACACGGCAACAATAAAACAAGCCAGATCATTACTTGCAGAATTAAAGCTCTTTTTAGGATTTATGAGAGTTTTAACATGTTCAAAAGAATTCAAAAAGCAGCCCAATCAAACCAACAAGAAGAAGAAGATGAATATTAAAGTAGCACAAAAACCTTTCATCAACATATATTTTTGGAATGCCAACGGAATACTAGCAAAACAGCACGAACTAAAAAATTTTATTTTAGATCACAACCCGGACATCCTAATAGTTACAGAAACTCATCTCAATCCAACCGTCAACTTTACAATAGCAAACTTTAAAACATATAGATGTGATAGAAGGTACAGAGGAGGCGGCGTAGCACTACTAGCAAAAAACAGCCTGATCACAACAGAATATAACTCTACAGATGACAGTGGCTATGAGGAAATATCAATACTTCTAAAATATCAAAATCAGAACATCAAAATCACAGGTATCTACAACTCACCAAGAAATAAACTCACAGACGACGACCTAAGACTCCTATTTCCATCCAATCTGCCAACAATTGTAGCAGGCGACTTCAATGCTAAACATACAATATGGGGCTGCAATAATTCTAACCATACTGGAACTCTGCTTAGAAACCTCATCATAAAATATCAACTTACCGTTATAGCTCCCACTTCTCCCACATATATTCCGAATCTACTCAACCACAGATCTGACATTCTAGACATTGCAATAACCAACATCCAAGTCCCCATGGTCGCCTGCACCCTAAACCACCAGTCATCTGACCATCTGCCTGTACAATTGCTCGTCGGGCTAACCATCAAACACTTTGAAAAACCTAAACTGAAAACAGACTGGAATCTCTACAAAAACATACTCACCATTAACAATAGCAGTTTACCTACCCTAGAAGACGAGCATACAATAGAAACATATATTCAACAAGTACAATCCGAAATCCTAGAATCCTATAAAAGATCAACAGTTGAAACCAAACAAATTGCTCATCACTACAGATTCCCACTTGAAATTAAAAACATCATCAGACTTAGAAACTACTACAGAAAGCGGTATCAACGAACAGCAGATCCTTCATACCTCAGTGAAATCAGAAAACTTAATAAACAGATTAAAAAACAAAGTAAGAAATACAAAAATCAACTCTGGCAAAACAAAGTCGCCTCCCTCTGTACCAATGATAACTCAGTCTGGAAAATGGCAAAATTATTTAAAACAGCACCGCAAATAAACAGACCAATCAACGGACCAACTGGCACAACATACTCAGTAGAAGAAAAAGTAGAAATATTTGCAGATTCCCTTCAAAACCAATTTTCGCCAAATTCAAACTCAGATCTAAATCACCATAATTCAATCACCGAAAAAGTAAACAACTTCCATGAAGATCATCCTATACCAGAAACAATAGAACCTACAAACAACGAAGAAATCTGTAATATCATCCGAAACCTAAAAAACAATAAAGCTCCAGGTGAAGACGGAATCAAAAATATCATGATAAAACTGCTATCACCAACCTATATTCAGAAGATCACACATATCATCAATAGCTGCCTTGCATTAAATCACCACCCTCAAATCTGGAAAAATGCTTCAGTTATTCTATTTCTCAAGAAAAACAAAAATCCAAGTTGCCCTGAGAGTTACAGACCAATCAGCCTACTAAATATAATTGGAAAAATCTATAAAAAAATAATTTACAACAGAATCAAGCCACTTTTAACAGTCCTTCCCGATGAACAATATGGATTCCGACAAAAACTAAATACAACCAAACAGCTACTTCGAATAATAGACTACGCCGGAAGAGCAATAGTAAACAAAGAAACAATAGTTTTCCTAATGATCGACATCTCAAAAGCATTTGACAAAGTATGGCACACCGGTACAATATTCAAACTAATGCAACTAAATTTTCCTCCTGGACTCATCAAACTTCTATCCTGTTATCTCTCAAACCGAACATTTCAAGTGACTATCCAAAACTGCATCTCATCAAAAAGAAACATCTTAGCCGGAGTACCTCAGGGCAGCATACTTGGACCAATTTTATATATACTTTACACCTATGATTTCCCTATAAATAAAGCAGATTACAATAGCATTACAGCCTTCTACGCAGATGATACTGGTATAATAATCAAATCCAGAAATCCAAACTTAGCTCTAATAAAACTACAAGAACAAATAGATGAAATAGAAGACTGGTGTAGAAAATGGAAAATAGCCGTAAACGCCGACAAATCACAAATCCTCATCATACAAAAAAGAAGAATTAAAATTTCACCTCAATGCAAGCCGAAACTGTTCAACATTCAAATTCCAATAGTTAAGAGAGCAAAGTACCTTGGACTCATAATTAATAGCAAACTCACTTGGAGCGACCATATTAAAAATATAATAGACAAAGCAAATGCAGCAGTTAATATCATCCAACCTCTCATCTATAACCAAAATGCCTCACTAAAAATCAGAAAATTACTATACACCTCTATGATCCGACCTATACTTACATATGCTTCACCTGCCTGGACTACTATACCCGAACACCTAATGAAAAAGCTCAACCAATGTCAAAATAAAATACTCAGAAAAATCACTCGTGCCAGATGGTTCATACGTAATTCAAATATCCATAAAGATCTCAAAATTCCGTTTCTATCCGAATATATATATAAATTAAATGCAGACTTCTACGATAAAGCCATAAAATGCAGCACAGCCAACTTCAATCAGATTTTTAACTTCGAGAACTATAAAAAAGACGAAAAACTAAGACCAATAGCCGCTCATTTCACCTCCGACTCCTCATACAACAACTATCAGCATAAGTAATAGTCATCAATTCCAGCATCTATAGTCTACATCAATAATCCAAAGCATCAAACACTTTACCAATACTGAAATCCTGACTTATGTTACTTCACGTTGACAATCAAACCACAGCCATCCACAGTTTAACAGCAAGTTGCTCTTATTATTTTCATTTTCTTTCAGTTATACAAGCAAGGTGCTTGTCTCCCAGTAACAGCCACCCCATAGACTGCTGAACTCAAACTGTCTTTTATTTTAACTTTTTTTTACTTCATGATATATGGGATAGGGGCCTTCTGCGCGGCCCAGGTGCCCAATTTGTATAAATAAAGATAAAAGATCGAAGATTAAGTAGATATTGTTGAATAATTTAAAAAAAGATTAAGTAAACTCCTCCCCAAAACTAGCTATAACTAAAAAGTTTTCACTACCAGCCTTTCCTATTTTCCGTCTCGCTTTCACCCCTGGTAAGGGCGTACCTTGCCAGTGGACGTGTCACACCATAGTTCTAAACCATCTGGCGTGAATACGAAAGGTTTGAGCTTCAAAACCTCTGATGATCTCCTAGCCTCATGCAACTTATCTCCAGAAGACTGTACACGTGCCATTTCTTCATAATTAATATTATCAGATATATGAATTTCAGAAACTCTGGAAAGTGCGTCTGCCACTAAATTTTTTGTTTCCCAAAATGAAACGTATATCTGTAGTAAATTTAGAAATGTATTCGAGATGTCTTACTTGTCGAGGCGAGTTATTACCATTATTTTTACAAAACGCGTACGTCAATGGCTTGTGATCAGTATAAACGCAACATTTTCGTCTTTCTAACATATGTTTAAAATGCTTTACAGAGCTATAAATTGCAAGTAACTCATGACCATATGTACTATAGATATGTTCGCTAGTTGTAAGTTTGCGTGAAAAAAACGCTAATGGTTGTACATCATCGTTATCAATCTGTTGCAAAACTGCTCCAATGCCAATAGCTGAAGCGTCTACCAGTAATGTAATTTCCGCATTGACTATCGGATGCGCTAATGTTACCGCATTCGCAACGGATTCTTTACAAGCGTTGAAAGCTTTAATGTTTGCCTCTGACCAAGTGATCGGAGTTTTATCCCTTTTTTTCTTAGTTTTACTAATATTATGTAGGGGGGCCTGAATAGTAGCAGCGTTTTTTAAAAATCTATGATAGAAATTTAATATAGCTAAGAAACGGCGCAATTCCTCAACAGTCTTTGGCAAGGGAAAATTTTGAATAACAGTTACTTTATCAGGTAGAGGTGAAATACCATGAGCATTAACAAGAAATCCCAAGAATTGTAACTCCTTTTGACCGAACACGCATTTTTCGTCATTTAAAACGATACCGAACGAGTTGAACCGCTCGAAAATTTGTTCCAATTGCCTCATATGCTCACTTTCAGTTTCGGAAGCGAATAACACGTCATCTAAATATGCGTAACAAAAATCTAATCCGCGTAGAATTTGATCAATAAACCTTTGAAAAGATTGCCCTGCGATTACAGTAAAATAGTTCCCTATGGGAAAAAAATTTATTATAAAAAATTGTTAAGATTTGCAGTTGACGAAGACTTGAAAATTGGCAAAAAGTATTGATATTTGGCTAATTTACTGGCTAATATTTTGAAATCCTTAGCGATTTTCGATTTCAGTTTATGATGGGATACGTTAAGGCCAGATTTTTTTTTGTCTTAAGTGTTATGTTCAATGTCTTATAAACAGAAAAAAAGTTTGTTAGATTGCGAAGAAAAAAAATTGCTTTTTTGTATTTTTGAAAAAAAATTTTTATAGTTAAAAAAAAGTACACTGCTTATTCAAAAACATTTTAGTAAAGGATAATACTCTAAAGTTGAGAAAAATGTATTTTGTTTTTTTATGAAAGGAGTAAAAAGTATACAATTTATAGCTACCACTACTTGTTAAAAATTATGTATATAATAAATGTGTTTTTTGTAAACTCTGCTCTCTTTTAACTATTTCTACTACAATAGTTAAGATATATTACTAACAACTCAATTTTAAAACTTCAATACTTACAACATTTTTAGCCAACCACTGTTTTCTAAGCACTTTTCTCTTCACTAAGCATTTATTTCTTTACTTAAGAGTATACGGTGTACGATAATTAGATAGCTGTCAGTTTAAAATTTTATTCAAAGATTGCTCATTTAAGTGCGTATATTAAATAATTTAATGCTTATATTCAACAGCATTTTGAAGTCCTTGGAGTACAAAGGGTTAATCCTAGCATTATTAAAAAAATCAAAGATTTCAGGTGATAAATTCACGTGACATAAGATTTAATAATGAAAACATTGTGGAGTAAACAAACAATATGTTACTGTGAATGACCGAATATGGGGGTTGTTGACTTCCACCGATGAATGTTGATAATCGCATAGTCGCTTTGGTAATTGTTCGAAATATATACTATGTCAAATCGGATATAACAAATATTTCGGTCATTCGCTAAAGCGACTATGTGATTGTTGACATTCACCTGTGAAAGTTGACATTCTCTTAATTTCGGTCATTCACATACATATCGGACTAAATTCCTTTTGCGGAACGTATGACGTGTATACACGTCATGTAAAACATCAAGTGCCATTAACTATCAAGACTCGAAATTTCCCTGAAGAGTAAAAAAAAATATTATTTGGTGGTATGTTTACTTTCCCACAGGTAGCAAAAAGATGTGATCTAATGCTGGCAAGATGCAATATAATACTGCCGTGCTAGAAAACGCAATACTCTTGAATCCTATCTTCTAATGTTGAAGCTATTATTATGTAAAATTAACCAGTATTCGATCTGATAGTCGAACTTTAAAAATTATCATCTATTTCATTACTTTTGGTGCTGCGCTACTTTTTTGTGGAACGGCACATCAAATTATTAATAAATAAATATTTATTTCTAAAAGAAAACAATTATTTCAATTTTTCACGAAATATCTTGTTTACGAGTGCAAATTTTATGCTACCAAACGCAAAGGAGTATAAGTTTCGTTTTCGCTAATGATACAGTCGACTGTTGAGTTGTTCTCTTTTGCTGATGTTGTTTACAAGCCGTCCGCCATATTTGTGATTTGTTAAATACATCTGCTCGACAACTACTTCTTATACTTCTCGTTTCTGTTTCGGAAATTTATTACCTAGGAAATGTCAGGTAAAAAGAAAAATCATTTATCTATTAAAAGGAAAGCCGAGAACCATGTAAATATGGCTGAAAAAAAGTTGATTATAGACTCTCTTGTTAGTAAGGCCAGACGAAATTATTTACTATCTTCTTGCTCCTCGTCTGAAAGGTATATATATATTCTGATCATTAAAAGACTTTGTTTTGATTTTCGATCTACATTTTCTTTCTTTTAAAATATTACTCTTGAAGTGTAATCTGTAAAATTATTTTAAAGATGAAAATGTTCATATTCAAATTTAAGCAATAGTTTTCAACTCTTTTTATTTTTAATTTACGTTATTTAAGAGGCGAGTTAATATGAATTGTGTTAATGTAACTAAATATTAAGAACAAATTAATTTTTGTCTTACGAAAATGCCTAGCAATGTTAAAATTTTGCATTAGGATACTTAAAATCATTTGTTTAGATAAAAACAATTATTTCCAATTTTTGTTTTACTTTAGTTCAAGTATATATTAAATATCAAATAAATTTTAAGTATTTTTATTTTATCAAAGTAAATTGTTTGCAGATTTAATTATTATTAAAGAAATTTTTCTTGTACCGGTAATTTATTTGCATTTCTATCTAAATTAACAAAATATTTCCTGCAATATGAGCTGTTTGCAATCTACTGTAATTCAATATATTTTAAAAAATTATATTATTACTTTGCAGACCCATTAATTCTACTTTTGAAAATAAAAATTCTGGGAATGAATCCACTGCCATCATAGAATCCAATGATATTAATACTTCAGAAAATATAAATTTGGAATCAGTAATAAATTTTGATACTGAAAGTGATTTTAATATAAATTTTTCAAATATAAATTTTTTTTAAATTCTGTTTTAACGTTGAGAGTGTTAGCAACGGAAAGAGAATAGTCGTCATTCAGTTTTTTAAAAATCGATCGTGAAGGACATGTTTCTTTTTTTCAATTGCATTGTAATTTCACTATTTACAATTATTCTAAATGGAAAATTAATACTTGAATTTTTATTTATTTTGAGTGATAAAATAACCTCTTTTCACTTTGACAGGCTATCCAAAACTTGTCTAAAATGTTTATACATACATTTTTTGAGCTATAAAGTTATAATAAATGATAGTTTTTTGTTTCTCTTCAAAACATTTATCCTTATTTTTACACACTTTCTAAACAATTTTGGGAAGAATGTCACCATTTTTTTTTCTTTTTGTCTTTGAACTTAATAGCTTGCAGAGCTGAAATTGTTAGAGAAATATTGTGCTGATTTGTTTCATCATGTAAATATGCTTATGCACTTAATTTGACATTGTTATATGTATAATTGTTATATGTATATTGTTATAACCTCATTTCTTCATAATTTTTGTACTGTGTATATAAATGATTAATTTTATTGTATGTAAAAATCTATTTCAAAGGAAAAAAGTATGCTGTTGTGATTTTCACAGAAAGTGACACTGTCGAAGTCATACCGCCTAAGTGGTTATTGAGCAAAGATGTGGCAAAGTGGCCCAGCAAGTTGCCCACTTATCAAATTACTAAGTATCAGCGGGACAACTTGTCTGCAGATGACCAATGGGAGAATTTTAAAGTTAGAGTTCTTTGCTCTTCCAGTTAGTATTTCTTTTTATTTTATTTCTCATTAAGATTTTACGAAGATAACAAAAAATAAATAATGGCAGTGACATTTCGATTACTCTCAATGGTATGTATATGTACAAATTTGATTTAATTTTAATGATATCGTATACAGTGTGCTTTAATATAAAATATTAAAAATCGCAAAATTCTACTATATTTATTTTATTAAGCCAGATTAAGTATTATAGATTTCTGTATAATAAGTATTTGTTAAAGTTTTTTTTTTTAATGTTTCATAAAATTATTGGCTAACTTTTCACCTTGTTTTAAAGTATTATTAAATTTTTGCTTATTTCTAAGATTAGTTTGCTTTTTATCATTTATGTAGGGATCCCATCAGTTCCCATTGTCTTTGATAAAGTTCCACAGACTTCCAGCAAAGTCCCAGAGATGTTTCCAGCTATGACAGAGCTGAATAATTTGTATCCAGAAACCTCTGTTACAGTTACAGTGCCAGAAATTACCGATGTTGTTGAAGCCAATGCTGCCTCATTATTTGGAATGAGTGAGTTGTTATTAATTATTCCTATCATTATTTATTGATAATGATTTAATAAAAGTTGCTTTAATATATAGTCTTTTATAAACTTATAACATTTAAATATTTTTTTGCATAATATTGTAAATTATTTTTCAACAAATTTTGCAAAACCATGTAACGTTTTGTAGATTGACCAACTGCACCAATTAACAAACGTTCTTAACTAAATTATGACGTTTGTTCACACCTATTTCGATGAACTCGCAGTTCGTCACTCAGGGGTAGAGCTCTCAGTTGATCCATCCTATTATGTCTTTTTATGTCATAATAATGGATTCTAATATATTTATCATTTTTAGTGTTTTTAATAGTTCATATTAGACATGTAGTTATTGGCATCCATAGAAAGTAAATTCTACGAGCATTAATGGAGCTCTCGTCTGTACCTCAATGCTCAGCAATCACTTATTATTCAGTGTTTATGTCCTATTGTTTAAGCTATCACAATGTAGCTAATGTATGTTTCTGTCACCATTTTGTTCATACATCATCACATTTATTTGCATCTTAAACTTATCTTTTTGATGTTACCATGATAGTTACGCATTGTGTTGAATCTACCATTAAAGTCATGGAATTAGCTTAAGTGCCCTGGTAATTATTATGTACATTTGTCACTCCAGTGAACGATGCAGTCCCTACAGTGCCGAGTATGGCAGAGAAAAGGTGTCTGTTTAAGATCCAATACAAATTATTTTAACATTTGAAGTCTTTATTTTGTTTACTGCAAGTGCAAATATTAAAATTTGATTTTATCTTTTATTTATTGAAACGTTTGTTTTATGAATTGGAGTGGTTGAGTCAGCAGATAAAAAAAATGACACACGAGCATGCCCAAATGAATGCCTCATTAGTAGGGTTACAAATTGATGCTGGAAAAAGGGTTGCCACTCCCATTATTTCCAATCTTATTCCGGACCTTAATTTTCCAATCCAAACAGATGATGATTTAGTTTGTTTAAATCAAAAGTTATCAGAAGATACTACATTGTCTTCAATTTTGGTAATTATAACGTTTTTAAAATATTTTTTAATTCATTAACTTATAAATAATTATTATTATTTGTGTGTGTATTTGTGAAATATTTAATTCTTTGTAGACACTTTTAAAAGCAAATCAAATTATTGTAGCCACTTACATTTAGAAAGCTACTAGCAGTTTCTTATTTATTTTTGACAAAATGTTGATTCCTTATTAAATGAAGTCATAAATCCTTTCTTTTTATGTCATTTAATGTTTCAAAATAATATATTCAGCATATATATTATCTAAAATTAATGAAATATAGAGTAGTACAAAAGTGGTGTCAAAAGCTTATGTGCTGTTGGTCCAATAAGGGTTAAATCTCTTTTAAATATGTTCAAACATTTCTTAAATTTTAATAATTTCAGTGCCCCCCCCCCCAAGCTCTTGGGCGCAAAAAAAAAAAAAAAAAAAATGTTGCTCTGCAATGCAGTAGACTTGGGAGAAAGGGAAAGAAATCTCTTGAAGACTTGAGGGAAATATTCCACGTGCTTTTGGGTATGCATTTTTTTATTTCTAAACTATGAATAACATGAATTTCAATTTTAACAAGCTTCATGACCTGGATGTTTCATGGAAAATGAAGAGGCATTTGTTCTATGTTGGTGAAAAAGAGAATGAATATTTAAAGTTAATTGCTTAGGATTTTGGTCATTGAGTTGTTGAAACTATAGATCATCATCAATTACTATAGAGCTTATTTGTGGAAAAAAAATTAAAAAGCAATAATTACATTCTAAAGGAAAAGATAGATTTATATTTAAGAGAATAGTTAAAAATTAAAAAAGTCTTCTTGAAAATAACATTTAAGTTAAAATGTTTGATATATATAAAAAAATAAAAAACGTGATACCCATACATGCTCCACTGCTGTAAATTACATTGTTTGAAAATAGTCAAATTATAACAACATTAAGAATAAAACATTTAAATATATGTGTCCGAGAATTGACAGAAATGAAATAGAATATCAAAACTTTTTTTATTTTTTATACAGAACTTTCTTCTAAGCCTGGCTTTTGCCTGTTGTCACCTTGCCTTAATGTGCTAGTCTGTTTGTCCTTCAATTTTTGTGTTTTAACCTGATCTCAAACTATTAATCAGTGAAGTAGTGCGAAATGAATATAGTCTATCTTCACCATTAAAATCCATTGAATCACCGAGTGGGGAAAATGTTACAAATGGTTTTTTTTATTTGCAAAGTAAAATAAAAAGTAATTTTTTATTGCAAAATTTATATAAATTATTTATTTAAAATTAAAAAATGTCTTTTTTTTTAAATTGTTCACTTTTTTCCTCTTATTTTTATTAGCTACAATGTCACTCCGCTTTCCAGAAGTTAAACGTGAAGAGCTCACAGAAAGACTTGGCAAGGTCCTCTCTTGTGCCAAAGAATGGGGTAATTCAAGGAAAAGATCTTCCCTGGTGGAGTTAAACTACCTCAGTAATTCATTGATTTTCTCGGATAACTTGTAAAAAGAACATGATATATGATCTGTGATGTATTCGGATGTGATATTAATATTATAAGAAGTTTTTTTTTTTTTTTTTCACTGTGATATAACCAAGAAATTGTAAAAAATCAATAAAGAATTTAGCTTAGTTATTTTTCCATTTATTGACTTAGCACAAATTTTTCTGTAATAATTTTCTTTGTAAACATTTTTCTTTTATCTTCATTTTGTCAACAAAACAATTACAAGTAATATTTAACAGTTTGTAGTTTTTCTTAATGTGATTGTAACTTTTTTACATAACCCAATTTTATTGAGATTGTTTAACTAAGGATTAAAAATTCAATCATATTTTTTAAAGTTGAGAGAGAAACATTTTAGATTGATTGTGTTTCAGTAATAATAAACGTATAATGTCATTAAGCCAAAAGACAAAAAGGAAATTATTTTTTATCAATAAGAGATAAGCTGCTCAAAATTTAGCATTCAATTTTTAGTATATTTTATTATATATCAGTGCAACTTTAATAAGATAAAACATAATATTACTTGGTTTTGAAATTTAAATGTCATGTAAATTTTTTGGATAAAATTGCTGGTTTAATACATAGTAGCTTTAATTCAATTATAGAATTATTAAATTTTTCTGATGTGCCATGTATTTAAAAAAAAAGAATTTAATAACTAATTTAAATATTAAATCCTTTTCTGGTTTTACTGCCTGAAAAAATATCTTCACATGTCTTTGGGTTTTGTTTAAATTTTTCTGTTAGGTGAAATTTCAGGTATAGAAAAAATTAAGTTACGTAAGTATTTCTCCTTTCAATTTCAATAGAAGAAAAATATTTGGAAGTAAGTAATTTATTTATTTTAAATTATTTAAAGAGATTATTATATTATTTTAAATTATTTATTAATTAATTTATCAAATTCAAGTGAGATTATGATAAACTTGGCTTAATTTTAAAAAAAAATTTAAGTATATTTTTAAAATTAAAGATAAACACTTGAAATGATATAAAATTTATCACTTAAATCTTGATATGAAGAAAGGGAAAAAAATCAATTAATATTGTCTTAATTAATTAATATTGTATTAATAAAAATCAATTGTCTCAATAAAATTTGAAAATTTCATTCATAAAAATCAGTTGGATTCAAAATAATTTGGTGTAAGAGGAAGGAAAATAGTAGGTAGTCGAGTTCGGTAATATAATTTTTTTAGTATTTATGTGTTGTTAAAGTAAATAATGCATGGAAAGACATTATTAAACTCTTGTTCCATGTTTTACTGCTTCACAGCAATGCATAAAATTAAGTAAAATTATATCACCGAATTATTCTACCATCCATATCTTCCTCTTGCTTTCTCCAAAATATAAAAAGCAATGCAAGATATCAGAAAATACGAAATCTAATATTATAGAGCATCAAAACTAATGCAAAACAATATTACGGCAAACGCTAGATACTATTACTTTTCATAGAATCTAATATTATATAATTTTACAGCGAACGCTAGATAATATTAGTTTGCATTGAATCTAATATTATACGATGCTGAGCAAACAGCGACCTCTTGTATCTTTCTAATCTTAGAAGTCGTGCAAGATAACGTCAGATTTTACCGATTTTCTGATAATATCTAATATCACGTGCAACTTGTGTTATATTACAAACAAAATTTAATATTGCTGCGTGATGGTATTGGAAAAACTCGTGGCCTGAAACCAATTTTTTTTAAAATTATAAACTGTTAATCAATAACTTTTTTTATATATTTTGGAAAAGAAAACAGTCATATGTACATGATATAACTGTTAAAAAAATCTTGGTAAAAAGTACTATTTCGTAAAACTTATAATAGGGCCATTTGCATTGCGCTCCACTTGTATAAATACCCGTCACTGCTTGGTTTTAATAAGATATCTGCAAGTGACGTCGTGTGGGTATCTCGAACCTGATTGCTTGTTGAAACACGGCATTTGCCTACATTATCAACTGTTCTTTCCATTCTATTTCGAGTAAGCAAAGCCCATCAAATATCAATTCTGTTAAAAGACACATTCTATATTCTCACTCAAAGATTCTTTCACTAAGATTTTAATTCTTTCGCTATATATTTCTTACTTATCAACAAGACAGGCACGAAGCCATGTAAAACACAAACTAATTATGCATCGAAGTTTTTCAGGTACACGAAACAAAAACATACCACGGTTACAATAAAATATTAAAATAATAAATGTATGTAAGGTAAAAGACGTATACGAGAAAGAAGTACAATTCAACTCATTCAATGTGTGACGCAGCGCTGTATTTAAATAACATCACGTTAATTAACATTCTAACTTATGAGGTGAAAGTTACGAAGAGAAACACTTAGCTCAACTGTAACACCCAATTTTACATATGAACAATCAGTTGGTAACATGTCTGGGTATTCGTGATGGTGTTTTTGAATTACAAGTACCCAGTTACGCACACTTGGAAGGATTTCTAAACTAAATTGTGGCTAATTGGTCAATTATAAACTCTTCATGAGTGTTCACTCAGGTTTGAATTGCACACTAAAAATGCAGAAAGTTGTGAATAAAAAAAAATAATTAAAAACGACCAAACACAGCTACTTTTTATAGCATAATTTTTCCATACACTATTTGAAAGTGAATGTGAAGAATATTTTTGCTTTAAATGTGAATAATTTGAAATGTAAGTCATAATGGTAATTACGAATGAATAACTAAAAGTTCAATAAATATTTTAATGTGAATTAAGTTTCTACCACTTTTTGCATCTTTAGCCGTCGGAGGCATCCCTGTTTACTTCTAAACAGTTCTAGGAACAGTTGTAGGAAAGAGTTCAAAGGTATATGTAATAATTGTTAAAGGAATCCTGGTCGGGTAAGTTTTTTCGTAAAATTTATGGTAGGATCATTTGCACTGCGTTCGATGTGTTCACGTCATTACTTAATTTCGATTCCGCATTGACATTGACAGGAGATTTGCTGAAGTGCATGCCCGCGGCAGCGGGCACCTGACTTCTTCATCTGAATTGTGCTAATTGGCAACTGAGACTTTTGGCATGAGAAGTTGATTCTGTAACCCTGGGGACGATTTCTAAATATTAAAGTATTTGCTTTCGGCTGGTACAACTGATAGTCTAGAATAGCAGGTGCTATCAAACGCCGTAGGTAAAAGGTGAAGTTCGCGCTTCATTGGTTAAGCACACTTGCTGAGAGCTTTACTTCTTCTCATAAGTACAAATCTTGACATAATTATGCACATTTTGAACGTGCATTTTTGTTCAACCGCTTTCTTTTCTTTTTTTTTTTTTTTTTTAAAGTTGTGTCTAAAATATAATTTTCGTATTATTACATTCTGTTGAAAACAAATGTTTAGTTTCTCCAAAATAAATCTCAATAATAGAGAAAAAAGCGATAAATGTTTTTATTTTGACAAGGAGGCTTCGCCCCCTGCTCGCTGACGCTCGCCAACCCCCGGAACTGCTTTCGCAGTTCATTTCGGATTGCTTCGCAATCCAATGCTCGCTCATTGGATACGTTCTTAAGGTCTAGCTTTTGTATACTTTTTTGAATACTGAAGTTCCGAAAACTTTTCACTGTAGAAAATTCTAAACCTGTACATTTCAATATTAATTTGAAATTGCAAACAGTTAACATATTTTTCTAATTCACGCTATTCTAAATTTCAGTTGTCGATAAAAGTAACTGCTGTAAGTTTTGTTTTAAAGTCTTTCCCACCAGAGTGTTAAAGCCATGCGTTGTAAAACAATATGAAATAGTAGTCTGAATAGTAGAGAGAGAGAGAGAATTTCTTTAAAAACACAATTGTTAATTTGGGCATTTGGCGATCTAGTTGCGCTTCTATGTCATTTTGATTTATGTTGCTAAGTTAACTTTCAAAAAATTCTATGGCTGGCAACAGCATTTTTAGTTTTTAAGTTGTTTATTTTTATTTCTTTTAGAATTCGTTCTTTTTTTAGCGAAATGTTTTTTAACCTAACAGAATTCTTTGCCGACTGTTTTCTCTACAAATAAAGAAAATAAAGTAAATATTTAAGTGTTGTGAAAAGAATCTTATTTAATTGTACAAAGTACTTCAGCCAAAATTTGGGAGCCACGTAAGAGAATTATATATATTAGATCAGAAACACATCATTAAAAGGCTGAATGCTTTGGTGTTTTCAGAACGTAAACAAAACAAAGCAAACGTTGCCACCGGCGGAAAAGAAACACAGCCAAAATTTGGGAGCCACGTAAGAGAATTATATATATTAGATTTACAAAATTCCTCAAATTTTATGGTACTACATGGGTGAAAGCCCTTATATAGCAAGACGGAAAAGAGAAAAACCTGGTACGTAAGACATTTCATTCCAGCATGTTTTACAAAAAAAATAAAATATCTGTAACTATCAAGATTTCTTTTAAAATTTTAGCATATATATAAAACTGTTTCTTTTCGAAGATATTGCTGTATAATTAAAAAAGAGAATAAGTTAACTCCTCCCCAAAACTAGCTATAACTGAAAAGGTTTCACTACCAGCCTTTCCTATTTTCCGTCTCGCTTTCACCCCTGTGGTACTATCATTTTAATATAAACTCCTACTTAAATATAAAAAAAGTGGTTTAAGAACTCTAATCTTTTTCGTTAATTTTATTAAAATAAGATGAGTGACAAAATAGTCTTGTTAACTTACTTGCAGTAATTCTATAACTAGCAAATGCTTCATACACACGTAGTTTTCAAATGCAAGCTAAATATTTTGTTAGCGTTACAGTTAAAACGAATACACTTTTTCGATTTTTCTCCCGCCAAACCTGCCAAATCTTCTTCAGTCCTAACGAATTTTTTTTTGAATATCGAGTCTTTACATAGTTAAAATAATTCCTGCATACTTTTGTAAAATCAATGGTATACTATAGAAAGTCAGAAAAAAAAATTAAATATGCTACACGGTAAATAACACAGAGGAATTTTTTTGTGTTACAATCGATTTTAAAAAGGTTTTGACATCGCTGATTTCGTATCGGTTTCTCTTAACAAGCTACATTTTTTATGCTATTAAAAGTGAAGAAGCATAAAGAGTCTTCACTTTTTTGCTACGTAGAAACTGGCAAGAAGATAACAATAATATATATATATATATATATATATATATATATATATATATATATATATATATATATATACATGAACTTGTACATTCAGACAAAAATAAACTTGCTTAGATGTCGAACTAATTTCAGGTTTAAAATCCCCACTGCTGGATTAGATGAAATCAAGTACTTGTGTTAGTGCAGCAAAAAAATTTTTCCCAACTTAATTAATTTGATCTATCATATTAAGTAATCAATACAAAGCTTAGAGTCACCATTTTTATAAATATTTTAAAATTTTATTTAATAAAATGCATATTTATGCGAAAATGATAATCCTTAGGTTCAATAGTTTGAATAAAATGTATCCCGTATAAATCAGACTTACTTTGTACTCCATGTCCACTCTGTTTGTTTTATTCTAATATTCAAAATTGGGACATTCTGTTATGCTATTCAAAGAGCTATTTCTTTCAGCTGTTTGGTTCACCATTGCGACACTTATACTCATCCAAATAGCATAGATGTTCGTCGAGAGCAACAAAAACATTGGAAAATAAAACTCAATCCATTCATTCTAAAGGAAGAGAAAACTAACACCATGAGATAAATCAAGGAATATAATAGTTCTTATCATGTAATAGTTGATTACTAATGAAAATCCACATCTTAAATCCCTTATGATTCTTTCATATTGAAATTATCGACGATATTCAGATAGAAACAACAAACATGATTATTTATTTGCATCAAAATAAACTATTTTAAAATAACATACGATTAAATCTGTCGAACTGACCAGCGATCTAAATTGACCTCTATTATCAAGAACTGAGTTTAACTTATATATTAGAATGAAACAAAACATTTGTAACCTGACCGCTGGTCTATCTTGTATGCTGACCACTGAAGTAAATCAATTTGTCTAATTAGGGAAGAACACCAAGTGCCAGTTCTGGATTTTGATAAAGCGGTACAGTTGGAAAAGCCTTGTCTTGGTGAGGGGAAACTTAATACCAATGGAACAGTGTGGTCAATGGATTTCGGGATAATCGTACATCAAAGAAGGTGAACCGTTATTGCCTCATATGCATACATGCCAAATTTTAATCTTTTCCATTATTATTTTTGCCAGTGGTATTAAAAGGAAACTACAATTTCAATTTTAAACAATAAAATACGTTATATTTGAAAAAAACTTAAACTGACAACCATGATCTTTCTTTAAAATAAATTGGGTGCCTGAGCCGCGCAGCGGCCCCTAACCCATACATCGTGAAATAAAACATATTGGATGAAAGACATTTTGAATTTTGCAACATTATGGTGGCAATAATAAAAGGAAAATAATACAAAAATAAATAATAAAAGAATTTACAGTCAATTTGGATTTTACATGATTTTCAATTCAATTGGAAAATTTTACTTTTAAGTTTAATACGGTAGATTTTAATAATAATAATTTTGAATTTTTAGAGTTCATATTTAATGTTCAGAGTTTGTATTTTTGTTTTCAGTTGATCAGATCAGACTGCAGGTTGAACAGGAGATTGATGTAGCACTGGATGCAATTGGATAGTTGATGACTGAGGTCGATGACTCCTGTGCACAATGTTGATTCTATGGTTTGACGATATTCTGACTGGATGGATGATTCTGATGATATTTAGAAAAAGTGGTTTCAGTTGGGGTAGAACCTGGGATCTTTGTGGTTGTAAGCGGGTGCGTTGTCCATTCGGCTATGGCAGCTTACTGTTATTTATGTTGATAATGATGAAGTGAGGCATCTGATGTATAAAAGGCTGCAATAGGTCGGAGATGGCAATCTTTTTTGTCGTTTTCAAATGATAGGATTTGGTTGAAGTTGGCTGTTTGGCATTTTTCGGCTTTTTTGTAGAAATCTGCATTTAACTTATTAATGTATTCGGAGAGGAGAGGAATATTGAGGTCTTGATGAATATTTTTATTTCTAATGAACCAACGGGCGCGGATGATTTTTCTGAGGATTTTATTTTGGAATTGATTTAGCTTTTTCATTATATGATCAGGTATTGTTGACCAGGCTGGAGAAGCATATGTTAAAATAGGTTGGATCAAACTGACAACCATAATCTTTCTTCTTTATTTAAAAAAGCTGGGAACCTGGGCCGCGCAGCGGCCCCTATCCCATTCATCATGAAAATCAAAATTTACAATGAAAAGGTACATTTTGAATTTAAGCGTCAATATGGTAGCTTTACAAAATTATCAAAATAGAACCATGATTGGAGAAATATATACAGACTTGATCAGAGATAGAATATGCATTGGTACAAATTTACAGACATAATTGGAGATGGATACATAAATCATTATTTGCAATCGTGAACAATGAAAAAAGCAACATTTTAATAAAACGTAATTAGTGAAATGTGCAATAGTACTAATATACAGCTAGATTTGAAAATTATGCATCGAATTACGAATGGTGAAATGAATATTAAGCAATTGAAAGTTATTGAACAAGTTGAAACATAAACATAAGTCGAGCTGTATAAATCTTAGATTTTGCCAAGCTTTAGTGGCGCCATCTGATGTAAACAACTTGAAAATGATTGAACGGAAAATATTCGAAATTTGTAAAATAAAACAGTATGAAAATTAGAATTAGAGTTCAATGTTATAAATGAGTTCAAGTTTAGGCAGAAAATGTCATTATTCCGGAGTGGGCTCTCTCATGATTGTTTGTAGTAGTTGGAATATTTCTCTATTTTTTAACAGTTCTTGGAGTTCTTTAAGAATCGATACCAGTCTGTGAGCCTGACCTGTAGTTGTGGATGGAGTTGTAGATGTAGTGGCACGAGGGCCCTTCCTTAGGGGACGGACTTTGCATCCAGTGAAGTTGGCTGTGTGATTTTCACCACAGTTGCAGGATTTAGGTGGAGTGTTGATGTCCTTATGGCAGTCAAACGATCGATGTTCAGCGGCACATTTAACACATCTTGGTTGTGAGTTGCATATACGTTGAGTGTGGCCAAAATTTTGGCAGTTGTAGCACTGAATTGCGCCTCTCCCGCCACGGAATCTTTCAATTTTGACCGGGACATCACATATGTTGATAACGGAGAATATTTGACGGTTTTGATCTGTTTCGATTAGAATTGTGAGAAACAGTGGGAGGAGCCTATAGGCCTCGCCCACTTTTCTCTTAAACTGGACAACTTTTTTTGTTGAGATATCTGTTGTGCTGAAATCAGCTGTCAATCCACGGATTAAAACTTTAATATGCTTGACTGGGTGTATTTTCACTGGAGTTGTGGGTGGGTCTATTACTTCGTTTGAAACTTCCATGGGTGGAGCTGAGTCAGGATCTGCATTGGTTTTAGATAGTGGTAAGGAAGTGGCGGTATCTGGTGGCGAAGAAGAACAGTTATTTGTAGTCGGTATTTGATTATCATCAATTGATTTGGCTTTAGTTTGCTTTTTCTTCTTCTTTTTCATTTTTTTGGCAGGAGGTTCTGAGATATTTTTGGTATTGCTTTCCGAATTAGAGGTCGACGACTCCCCAGTCTGCTCCAAATGTTGGCCATCATTATTGGTTACCATATCGGTGTCAGCAAATGATGTAGTCGGGATTTCTGGCTTATCTGGCACAGGCGTGAGAGGCAGCATACCTACTTTCTTAAACAAGTCATTTCTTATCCTTTCGTCTTCTTCCATTTTCCTTTTCATGTCTTCAAACAATTTTTCGGCTTCAGCAATCTTGATTTCAAAATCCGACGTTGAATCACGTACAGGCCTATTGGTCAGTCGCTTTCCGCCACGTGCATGATGGTGATATGTAGCCATTGTAGCGAAGTTGAATTTTCAACTTGTTCGATGGGGAAGCGTAAATTGAAGATTACAAATTGCAGGCAGAAACTTTTACATAACTTGTAACCACTCAAAATCTCCAAACAATTCAGAATTAGTAAAATCAGACATAATTGCAAGAGAATGAAATAGGCAAGACTCACTCAAAAGAAAAATGGTCAAATGCAGTCAGCAAAATCAAGACATCAAATGGTCAAAATCGATATTTTAGTATATTCAGCATCCATCATGATCAGAGCTCCGGCTCCACCCTCAAGAAAAACCTGACCTGATAACCATAATCTAGTCCTAGTGTTTTGATTTTATTGGGCACCTGGGCCGCGAAGCGGCCCCTATCCCATTCATCTGGAATTTTAACACAGTTTTGGTTGAGCATTGTCAACCATAATAGTAACACATATTAATATATTTGCTTACTTTTTTTAAAGAATAGTGGTGTTCAAAATCATTTAAAATTTAAGTTTATAAGCAGAAAAAATAGTATATATTTACTACCACTTTAAATATGAAAATAAAATTTTACGCCAAATGCGTAAAAGTTAGCAAGTATGCATATGATTCATCTTTAATCCTTGTTCTCCCGTACGATGTAATTGCAGGGGGATAATATTGCACCGATTCTTGACTGTCCTTTTTCCCTCACTAGAGGAACACCAACATTAGAGAGGTTAAATCAAAAGGTCCTTTCCGTTTTATGTTCGAATATGATTGTACTATCTACAGATTTCATTTATATCAAGATAACTGATTTGTTTTCCCATTTATTTTTTTCATGATATGGAGATGAACTGCTATTTTACACTCTGTGTTTTTTGCTTCTTTTGTTCACGAAGCTAACTTTTGAAATAGGCTAAAGAAGGAAGAAAATATTTTTCTCAGAAGCATTAGCAATACGTGTTAATACCTTTATTGACATGACCTAATTCCAAGCTGGTTTTAACAGAGAAAATGAAATCATGGGCTGGGCCTATAGGAGAAGATCCATAGATGCTTAACCATGATGAATTATAGCAATAGTTATGGTACGCGTTCCTGGCGCACTGCTTCGCAAAAGGTGGCTCTCACCTCTGTGACATACGAAGACTGGCCAAGCTCTGAGGATGTTAACGATGAATCTTCAGGCCATTATGTGATCATTGGAAAACCCATGGTAGCTAAATTGATTGTCAGATATTTAGCTAAACATTCTGAGGAAACAGAGACGGAAGATTCAACATTTTAAGAAGAAGTCATTAATCATCGTTTGTTCATGTCAGTGCTGGAGTTGTTTTGATCCATTGGTACATTCATTGAGAGTCACATTTCTGATAACGAGTTTGAAAAAAATTTTGAGGAAGACCCAGAACCTCTTACACAACATAAACACAACATAAGATCAATACAGGAGACACGAAGTACCAGAGGAAATAAGGAGAAAGACAATAAATGCATATGATGCAGTTAAAAAAGAATTGGGATGCACAAGACCGTCGTAAAAAAATCAAAATCTTAAAATAATTAAACATTGGAAAGAATATTTAGAAAAAAAAGCGAGGACACGTTGCCAAAAATAGAAACAATTAAAAGTCACTGTGCATGACAGAGATTTAAAAATGAACTCTGGATAAAGCGTTCGAGATTGGTCTTGATAATTTAAAAACAAGTACGAATTTTATAGTAAATTTCAAAATTGAACTTAGAATAACCAGTCGCGTGGTGACGCATTTATTTCCTGAGATATCTCTTGAGCCAGTGATACGAGAATTTCGAATGACTGATTCGACTATTCGAAGTACAAAATCTCCTGCATCCTTAATAATGCAAAGTTGATTTCAGTTTGAGATTGTGTGAGAAACAACACTAGATATAAAAGGGTGGGAAAATGTTACAACATCGGTTAGCAGTAAAAGCAAAATAATGGACTCTTATATCTCTATGGCAAAAGTTTGAAGGACCATTATTTGTGTTACAAGAACATAAAGGATCATTTGGTCTTAAATTTACGACAGATATACAGGAGGTGTCATAAACAAACATCCAAATTACATGTTCCAAGTCAAGGGAAAGTACAAAAGCTGTATTTGGTATAACTGGATTGAATAACTAGCTATACGTGCAGAAATACATTTAAAGAGTGCATCAGTGATAATAAAGTATTCCTTGTACTGGGTAGGTGTAGTGGTCAAATTGTTCGGCGGAATTTGTATCGACCAGATATCGCTGGGAATCGAACCCGGTTATCCTCATTGGAAAGCGAACGCTCTACCCCATGAGCCGTCACGGCTGGCTCTCACAAATTAAATTGTTATTATTCTGAGAAATTATTTATGGTTACAATATACTTCTGGCAAGTAAACTTTTACTTTTTTTCCTTCTTCTTTTCTTCCGGACGTGGACACGTACCTAGGTTTGGAAAACCCTTAACCGTATAGTCCAAGGTTTGGCCAATGGTCTAGCTCGCACAATACATATGCAAACAATCACATAATACACCACTGCATCACAAGTTCACAACCACAAAGCACAATTGCATAAAACATAATACATAGGAAAAACAAAATTTTGAAGAAAGTTGCAATAGATGACAGTAATTAAGAAGATAAATTAAAAGAAAAAAGAGAAAAGGGATAAAAGTTAATGATTTAAAAAAAAAAGAGGTGAAAACTTTGTAACTCTGACATAAAAATTTAGGATCGAAAACTAAATTGGATAAAGAGAACTTAGTGATTGTCCTGTTGGCCAGAACGCAGTTGCTTGAGTCTTTTGAGGTAGTAGGGACAAGTGGCCGAGGATGCCGCGTGATCGCAGTTGAAGTTGGTTCCATTATCATAGTTCGAATCGCTGCAGTTTCTACAGAATTCATTTTTGGCAGTACATTGGTCGGATGTGTGTCGATTGACGCCGCAACGGGCACAGGTACAGGTGTTGTATTTGCAGTTATTTTGGTGATGGTCAATCTCTTGACATTTTCGTCAGCGAAGAAGGATGATATGTTTCTTGATATAACATTTTTGAAGACCAGCATAAAATGTCTGTTGCTTCAGTAATCTTTGAGATAGGCGATACGTTGCTCAGATGAGTATATGTTGTTTATCCTGTTCTTTTTTGTGGAGGATTGATTTTTGAAATTTGATGTCCTCGTATTCTTCGTCGAAGTTTTCATTGGTTTTAATGGTTTCGATGATTTCTTCCTTTGTGAAGCTTGTTGGTGTGTTCAGTAAAATTAGCGAAGTTAGTCTTGTTTCTTTTTCCTTATAGTTGAGGCCCATTTCTCTTATTGATTTTATTGCATTTTCCTTTTGCGTATTGCTGAGAAACTGCAGTTCAACAAGTTTTTCATTACCGTAAAGCTTTTTGATAGTTAATTTAGGTGCTGAAACTTCTAATTTTTGCAAAATGTCACTTGTAGTATAACTTTCGGTGGATTCGATTACTATAGCTCTCGGTGGTTTACTCAGTATGGTTTTGTCGATGGTTGGAGTATTTGTGGATTTTATGTCGGCAATTTATTGGTTAATCTCAGTCAGTTGTCTTTTAATAGTGCACAGATTCGTATTTGTTAGATTGTCTGATTTGGCGATGTTGAAAACTAAATATTTTAATCTCTTTAGGGCACTATGGCCAGCTAATCTTGGGGTGGTTCGGAGGCAGAATGATTTGTGTTTATGGTCGTAGTTTAGACTATACTCAAGCTGTAGAAAGAGCTGCTCCATTTCTTTATTCTCCGAGATGATTGAATCCAAAAGTGGTGATTCCTGTTCTTCAATAACAGTTTCGACATCGGAGTCGTCAGAAGATTAAAAGATGTTTGGTGATGAGGAACTTCTTGTCAGTTGATTAGAAACATTTTTTGGAATTTGCTGTGTTGTCAGGAATATGTTGTGATGAACGAGATGGAGTGAATTGGTCCCTTCTTGAGGATCTTGAATGCAAACGGGTATTACGTCCTGGTGTATTTATGTCAATGGCTGAAAGCCTTTCTTTTTCCATAGCTTAAGTCGCAAGTTTAATATTAAAATGATAAAAGTACGAAGAAAGATTGAAAAAAAAAATCTTTTTTTTAATTAAGTAATTAATGGCGAGGCGGGTGAGTCCTGTCCAAACCCCAAATGAGACCCTATACCAAAAGTGGTATAGATATCAATTGACAGCCGATTGAGAGCCGATGTTCCACTAATGATGATGCATGCCACCTACAGGAAAATAAACATTAAATAAATATTAGAGAAATTAACTTTGTTAACCTGTTAATAAACAGAGGATGAGATAATGAAGGAAGGGGTAAGGTAGTTGAGGATGTCCAAAATGTTATATTTATGTAAGAGCAATCAAGAGATGCAATAATTATATATAAGATGAGTTGGAAACTCATTAGAATACAAGGAACGTAAGAGACGCCGATAGGCAGCGTTAGCAATGAAAAAGATTTTGTCTTGACGCTAGGTGACTTAGTGTGGTATGTAGTACTCATAAAATGACATTGTACCTGTGGGAAAACAAAAGGGTGAGAAAATAACAAATGGAGGGAGGGGTAGGTGTAAGGGTGCCCAAAGTAACAAATTAAATCTAATGCAAACAAGAGAAATAATAATTATACACAAAATGAGGAGAAAACTCATAAGAATACAAAAAGTGTTAAAGGCGCCGCTAGGCGGTGTGAGAAATAAAAATTTTGGGCTAGTTGCTAAGTGACTATGTCGTTGTCTTAAAAAGAAAAAGTGTCTGATAGAAAACAAAAGGTGCTTAAGAAAAATAAAAAAAGGGGGTGTGATGATGTTCAAAATGTTGTGTTAAAAAAAATGCAGTCAAGTGTAATATTAATTATGCATTTGATGAGATGAAATCTTGATAAAAGGCAAAAGAGGCGCCGCTTGGTGGTGTGAGGAATGAAAAAGTTTGAGCTTGGTGCTAAGGGACTTAGTGAGGAATGTCAATATCTTAGAAAGACATTGTGGTTTTAATAATACAAAAGGTGAGGGAAGAGAAAAAGAAGAAGGAGGGAGGTGGGTTTGGGGTTATTATATCGTCAAAATCAATAAAATGCAAACGTGAGAAATATAAATTATACATTAGATGAGTTGAAAACTCAAAAGTTAGCAAAAAGCGTTAGAGTCGCCACTAGGCGGTGCGAGCAATGAAAAAGTTTTAACTTGGTGCTAAGTGTCTTAATATGTTGTGTCAAAGTCTTGAAAAGACGTTGCTCCTGTAAGAAAATGATAGTTGTGGATGAGGAATGAGAGGTCGGGGGAAGGGGGTGTGAGGTGGTCAAAAAGTAAAATTTAATTAAATACAATCAAGATAAAAATTAATTATACGTTAGATGGGATAAAAACTCAATAGAAAGCAAAAATCGTTTGAGGCGCAGCTAGGCGGTGTTTAAAAGAAAAAGTTTAAACTTGGTGCTAATTAAATTAATATGATATGTCATAGTCGCAAACTTTTACTGCAGTACTTCATATCACTTATGGCACTTTCATTACACTTTTTGCCTGACTGGAAGATGGATCTTTCCCATGAGTTAATATTCTCGCCATTATATTCTCTCTATATCTCTTTTCATTGTCTCAAAAACGATTGACTACGAATGGATACTTACATTGTCATTATTACTCCCCAATGAAGGACCTTTCTAACAATACAACTTTTATTAAAATCCTAAATTTGCACTTGGAGAAATTTCATGGTAAGGATATATGTAATTGAATTAACGAAAACAATTACGAAGCAATTGTAGAGTTTCGTGAGAGAAGCGAACTTGAGTTGGTATATTATAAATATTTATTTTTCAATAAAGGCAGACACTGAACTTTCGTTCTTCGCCTTGGAAGATGACGGAAGTGGTGCTCATTTATCGTTGTGGGCACCAGTGAACCAAAGTGACGGAGGCGAGCAACATTACCCACGCCATACTGCCCGCAATACCCGTCCATAGGGTGGGCCACATTCACACAACAGGGAACAGCACACGGAGAAACATCCATGCTCTGAACGGTATTCGAACCCGCAACCATCGGCTCCACAGTCAGGCACGCTAACCACTCGGCCACCTGGTCGGCACACTATAAATATGAATGTTCCTCTATTAACTTTGCGAAACTTCATCTATAAAAATTTTACTGTATTATAAAAAGAATACTATGTAACTTGAATGGCGAAACTTCACAACTCATCATGACCCTTCATAAAATCTGCTTCAAAATTTATCAGAATTTTATATATATGAATCTAATGGAAATTGTTAGACTTTGTCATAATTTATTAATCCTTTAAAAATTTGAATTAGAACTAAAATATCCAATTATAAACACTAATTTCATAGTATTTAATGGATAGTTAAATTAAAATTTATGTTATTAAATGAAAAATTAGTGAAGTGCTTTACTTTGTTTAAACATTCCATATAAACCTGTCCTTTCTTCAGTCATTCTATACTCAAAGTACTTTACTCAAAGAGAAAATAATTTTACAACAATATTGCTGCTTACAATTGCTTGTAAAATAATCTACTATTCACTAAAACGCGATTTAACATTTCTTTAAAGGCAAGCGCGTGGATTTAAATAGCGAAAATACGATGATGAGACTAATTAACTTCGAATGATGTGAGTACCTAGATACGTATATATATGTATATGATTTCTGTGGTGGAAATATCTCCTTTTATATAAACTTTTTTGCATCTACACACGTATATTCTTTTAAACAAATGTAGACCATCTGTCCCAAAATAAATGAGACAAGAAGGAATGAAGTCCTTTCATAGTCCAAGGTTCATAGAAATTTAAATATAATTGAATCATACCGAAAAAAATTATTCTTCTTTTATTGATCATAAATATTTTCTTACTCCATTTGCATCGTTTTTTTTCTGGTACAAGGAATTTATGACTTAAAATATAATTTCTTGGATATAATTCTTCTCTTATTACATTTTTATATTGAATGCACTTATGTTTAAAATCTTTGTCTTGCAAAACTCACAAATCTTAAAAGAAATGTAACTGTAGATTAAATTTTACAGAAACAAATAATAAACAATATTATCCTATATTCTCAAATGACCTAAGACTAAAAAAAGATGAAAGTATAAAACGTATAAAAGTAAACATATATAAATAAATGATCAAAAGTATTAAAACCAAAGGAAAAGGCTAGAAAAAAAAAAGGTATGATGACAGAGTACGTTAGAAATACGTTAGAATCAATCAGCAATCTATTTCAGACCTATCTCCGTTAGAAAATATATCTATCAGATGAATTAGCAAAATGTTGAAGAATGCTAAATGAAAAATGTTTGAAGAAATAGATATGGAAGTTTTACTGTGACCGCTTTTGCAAGTGCCACTCTATGTATCCAAGCAAAAAAAATAAATAAAATAAAATAAATAAAAACTCTCATCCCATTGAACAAAAATGTATCGAATTCCAAATTTTCATTTTCCTATAACTGTTTCAGCGATCTTATTGAAATTTTGTATAATTAAAATAAGATATCTTACAATGACGTAAGAATTTGTATCAATAATTCAAAATGTTTTCAATTATTAATTAATAAAACAATAAAAGAGTACTAAACAATAAATTTATTTTTGGATTTTATAATTGTATTTTGATCCGATTAAAGAAGACTTTGAACATTGGGACTCAGGATTGACTTTGAGATTTCAGCTACCTCCCCCGCCCCCCCCCAAATTTTGGAAATTCTAAGCTTCCAAAAAATTATTCAGACAAAGTAAGTTTATTTCCCGTTTACATAATTTATTAATGGTTAGCACTATTTAACACGTTCACGCTGGCGTGACCCACCGGTGGCCCACGCTAGATTGTCTCATCGGGGGGCGCACCGGAGTAAAAACTGGTAACAAATAAATTTCATTTTTTAGTTTTTTTTCCGGGAATAATAAAAATTCATAACTGCCAATTGTTTTTAACGGATGCAATATTTATATTGAATTGCTTCTTCGCCGTGTTAAATTTCATTACAGTGAATTGTTATTGTTGAGAATAGATTAACTCCTCTCGAATATTATCTAATATTGATATAGTTCTTCTACCAGTATTTTCTCTTTTCCGTCCCACTTTCAGGCCTGAACACCCGGCGTGAACGTCTTAAGTAGCATATTTGTTTTAGATTGTCCCGTAATTCATGAAAATCCGATTATTAAAACAAACGTCATTTGCTGTAATAATTGTTTTTGGCTGCATAAATGTATACCTTCTGTCTGTAAAAGATTTTAAAAAACTGTTAGTAAAACCATTTATTTTGTACCTTTTTTTCGGGTGAAACCAACGCCTCCTACAACTGAAAGCCTTCACACGGTTTTTTATAGGTAGTCCCATCAGCATACCTGCCAACTTTTACGCATTCGGCGTAAAATTTTATTCCTATATTTAAAGCGGTAGTGAAATGTATGCTTTCTATATATTCCTTGCATTTAAAAACTTAATTTATAATCTTTTTTACCACTACTATTTTTAAAAAATTCCAACAAATATATTAATATGTAATACATTCACAGAATCGCGTATTAGTTTTTTAAAATACAGCTTACGTTTCTCCCTAAAATTGTAATTTAAATTCCATTATACTACTAGAGATGGGTCAAAAGTAACGGAGCAGTGACTTGTCACAGTGACTGGAGCAGTCACTGTGACAGCCTGTTCCAACCAAAAAGTTGTCACAGTGACAAAATCACTGCTACTGTCACTGTTACAAAAATCACTGCTACTGTCACTGTGACAGATTTCACTGCTACTGTCACAGTGACAAATTTCACTGCTACTTTCACTGTGACAACTATCACTGTTACTCTAGCTGTTCCAAATGTCACAGGTATCGTCGCTGCTCCAAAACTCATACTGAAATACATGTGAATGATGCCTGTCGATGCTCCAGCTTCATATCGTAACCTGCAAATGAAAGTATTTTCGTTGCTAAGTTCAAGCTGCTTCACTCTGACAAATGTTGCTGTTATTTTTTATCAAATCTCATAACGGAGTCCAACCAATTTCTATTTCAGTTTGAAAATTAGTAACAAATATGTTGACACTGTCATTTAACTAAAATTACGAATTTTGAAATTAATATGATTTTTTAAAAGGCAAGCGTAGCTTAAGTGTTCCTTCACTGATTAGTTTACCCTACTATAGTTTGTACTACGAAATACATTAGTTAATAAAAATCATACTACTATATTGCGTACTATGATATACATTGGTTAATAAAAATCATCACTTATAATAAAAATGACTACTCAGTATAACGATTGATTATTTTAATTAACTACATTAAAAATTTATTATATCGATTAATATTACTAAAAACTAATTAGATCGATACAAAAAACTAATTATATCGATTATTTTTACAAAAATCTAATCATATCGATTATTTAATAAAATATATAATCGATTAATTTGTGTTAAATTCTGATAAATTATAACGATTAATCCTATATCGAAATAATAACAGTCACTGCTATTTGTCACTGTTACTTTTGGGTCCCAGTAGCAGTAGTAACAGTGACTGAGAAGTAGCAGTTTTGCCCATCTCTATATACTACCACTGGGGAAAATCATCCTCGAAAGGATTAAAAGTTGGCAGATATGCATCAGACCACTATGAAGGTAAACCAGTTTACAAAATAGTCCTTTTATGCAAAATTTAGTAAAAATAAGAAAGTGGTAGCAAATATATCTCTTAAAATTTCTTTAATTTATGAATATGATTAGTTTGCCTAATTTGCTTGTTTACCACAACAGATTCATTTCTCAAATACATATGATAAATTTCTCTCAGTCACTTTTAAAAAAGAATTTGGGTTCATGCTCACAACTGGTTCACTTTTTAAATAGTCTGCGCAGATTATTTATAAGAAACCGTGTGGAGGCTTTCTGATGCAGGAGGTAATGGTGAAGCTAGCTGGATAGAGCTACTACTATTACTTATCATTTATTTTCTTACCGCAATTGATACACAGTAAATATAAAAGTTTTTTTTTCTTCCTCTTAATACGTAGTTGTCACGAAGAGTATTTTAGTTTATTTACGTCGCACTAGAGCTGTGGAATGAGCTATTGGCGAAGGTCTGGGAAACACCCCTGAGGATGATCCGAAAACAAGCCATCGCAATTTTGATCCTCCGCAGAGGGGATGGGTCCCCTGCTTTGGCAGCCCGATGAACTGCACTCGAAATGGAGCACTTTATGGTAGAACAGTTTAACGAGGACCTCTACAGAACACACTCGGTTCCTACGCAGAGTGATCAAAGTGGTCATCCTCAAGCTTAATGACCACAGCAAGGGATGCTTGACCTCGGTGTTCTACTGCGATTCGTGTTTTTACGATCAGACCACTGCGAGACCACGAAGAATATGCATTTCCCGAATGATAAAATGTTCTACAATATATTCGATAAGAATAATCTTGATAAACATAATTTAATATGTACCACTTTCAGTCGGTCGATGAGAAAAAATATAGTTTAGGAGTATTTCAGCCTCAATTTTGATTTTTAAAGTTTCAATGAGTTTTGTTAAACTCACCATGGCAGATTAATAAATTAAATTATATGTATAAAATCAATTAATATGTATCATTAATATGTATCAATTAATATGTATCATTAATATATATCATTAATATGTATCAATTAATATGGATAAAATCAATTAATTTCGGTACAATGCGAGACTCAAAGGTAAAATTCAAAATGTTCCATACTAGCCATACTTCCCATGCTTATAAAATGTCCTAGTTTTGGAAAGGGAACTATTTACCAAATTAATATTTTAAATTTTATTTTCTGTTACAATGAAGAGTAATTTCGTAATCATAAAATAATATGTTGGTCAGTAAGCTTTCTTATTTTTTTATGAAATAAAAGTAAAATCAGTGCAATCCGAAACATAATTTCATACAAAAACTAAAATGTTTTTGCATTAATAAGAATAATAAAAATCATAAACAATTCCATACCTTGTGGTGTTTAATTTAAAGAAATTCCGATGTCTGATTCATAAATGACCTTTATTTCTGAAAATGCATTAAACTGGTTTCGAAATAAAACAACCCTTTTAACTCTAGAATTCCTTTAACTAAACAGAATTACGACACGAAATTTTAAATTCGTCCAGACTAAGGTTTTGAAAGAGAATGACAGAGGTGACAGTCACCACACTTCCGGTTATCAAAGTTGGCAGTGTTATCCTGAAATCGTGCTTTATTACTCGACTAAAGAAGTTATAATAATAGTGTTTTTGAAGCGTTTTCGCCAAACAAAATAAAAATATTAGAATTTAAGTACACTTGAGACAAAGCTAGAATTTATACTATATCTATCATCTTGCGCGAAAACATTAGCTGGCCTTTTAGTGGACAAATAGCTTTAATATTTTAAAAGATATTTAATTTTTAAATAATCAGAAACAAAAAAAACGCAAATTTGGTGAGATTTTTCGTCCTGGATAAAAATTATTAAAATCAATTAAAAAATTCTATGAACCAAAATAATACGGCAATGGTTTAATTTTTTAAACTTTAAAAATTAGATAAAAAAACCCTAATAATTTTTGCGAAACTGAGCTTTTCTTCATATAGGAATTTTGTTACAATTTCAGAATTACTATAGAGGGCGCTAGCAAAAAACTATATAAACTAAGAACCTAACAGTCGTGAATAACTGTTGCAAATTTAAATCAATTATGAAAATGTTATTTATTATATAACCGTCGTTGAGGCCGGGATAGCCTGGTCGGTAGGGCGCTGGGCCCATGTCTAAGAGGTCGTGGGTTCGGTCCTAGTTGGCCGAAGACTCCCCGTGTAGTAAATGGTGACTGATGCACGTTAAATCTGTTGAGTCTCAAAGTCCTCCATGTTCCCATAACAAATCAATAACTTTAGGGGTACTGATCCAGGAGTTTCCTTGTCTTCTGGATTGGTTCAAAATTACAAGGTTACGGAGTTGACCATTAGTAGTCGTAAACTCATGAAATTGGGTCGGCTCTTCAACGACGGTTATAATATATAACCGACGTTGAACTGCTGATCTTATTTTAAATTTAGACTTCTAATTCTCAACTCTGTAGACTTGTAATATTTAAAGTTTTAAGCAATAGTGATGTCTGACATAGCTAAATATTTCTCTTACTTGAAAAATTTACGAAAAGATTGTTTTGAAAGGTTTAACAGAATTTATACTTTTAATTATGAAATTTATTTACGACTCTCAGGCGTCCTGCTGTAATCATTTACATAATTTGCTTTCGAAATTAAATAGTACATTTTGTTATATAATATTTTGTTTTCAAAATTAATTAGTAAATACTGACTTTCATAGATTGCAGTCTATAATTATTTTTAAAAGTAAACATTTCTGTAAGTAAAAATCAAATCTAACGATTTTTATCAGTTTGAAAAGGCGTGATACAGTCATATATATGAAAAATTAAATTTATCAAGAACTATTCGATCGAATGAGTTCACCATTTCAATCGATTGCGTATTCTACCATTTAAAAATGCGTTTTTTCAATGGAATCTTTTTCACCTGGCATTTTATTTTATTTTATAACCGTCGTTGCGAACGCCTTGTAGTTTTGCATCTAATCCAGAAAACAAGGGAACTCTTGTATCAAATATTGGGAGAAATTTGCCTTCACGGAGAACATTTTGATGGAACTAACACGCATTTGTACAGATCTCTAAAACCTTTTGATAATAAAAAATAATAGGCACACTATTTTTACACCTCCAGAATTGTTTGAAAATGAATAAAATATCAGAAAATAATCTTGAACATCGAGAATTTTGATTCCCTTATTTTTTTCTTTTTAATAACTTCATCCATATTTGCCCTTTATTATTAGTATCATAAAGAAATTGAAAAATTTTAATATAAATAATTTTAAGTTAAATTGTTATAAAATGTATAAAAAGGCTTACTTTAATTATTTTCTGTCAAAAAATATCTTCAATTAGTAAAACACAGGGAAAAAATATTCTGATATGTCAAATTCAATTAATTAATCCTGAGGTTATGGCTTGACAGGGTTACGGTCTGGACAACCTAAAGAATATATCGAAAACTTTACTCAGATGCAGCGCAATACGATGCACACAACACAGAAAATAAATTAGGCAATGACAAACGTGTGATCAAAATTTTGATTGATTTTAACATTTACTTTTTAGATCTGCGTCTGATTACGGTCTTGACATCGTAACTGTAACCTCACCGAATGACAGTTTATGATAAATTCGATCTGCTAATAAAAAATATTTATCTATAATAATGATACAAGTTTGTTCTACTTTAAATAAGCTTTTGGAATATCACTAACATAAAACTCGCAGAATTGGATTGTATACCTTTTTTTTTTTTTTCAATTTTCGATGGTTACGGTTTGACGTGCCGAAATTTGGCGACAAACTTTAAGTGTTTGCAAACGTCAATATTCACGAAAAATATCATTCTAGAAAATATCACAGTACAGCTGAGCTACTAAATTATGTTTTTAGTGATTTTCATTTTTTTTAAACAGAATACAAATTGAAAAAAATAATATGTTATACACTCTAAGCGACACTCATGAAATGTTGTCAAATGTAGGATTGAAGTAAGAAATGAAAGCCAAGAGCAAGTTACTCGCGATCAAAACTGTACGTATCCTAAAGTTAGTGATGCATAATTATTCCTGTAATTTTATTAGAATTAATTTTCGCTTATTATGTTTTATATTTATAAGAAAAGTTTAAAGACATATAGGTTAATGATTCCTGAGACTCGCCCATTTGCGTTACACGGAGAGGAAAACAATGTTAACGTCCCACGGTTAGCCCGACGGCAAACGGAGTCTAACCAATGATCCACCTACCACTGAAGATATATATTTTACGTCAGCAGGTCGGTGAGAGCCGGGTTCGGAATTCGTATCGACCAGTCATCGCTAGAATATTAACCCGATTCACGTCATTGGAAGGCGAATGCGTTTTTCCCTGAGCCACCGCGACTCTCTCCTGGTATTTAAAAAAAATAATATAAAGTAATAATTAATAATAAAAAATTTTTTTTTTTCATGGAATTATCTTTGGGTAAACAAATTTTAATAATCCGGTAAATAATTGCGCGCAATTATTTATCGGTTCGTTTATCGAAAATGAAAAAAAAAAAAAAAAAAAAAAAAAACATTAATTTTTCGAAAATGAAAAGAAATATAGAAAATGGAAAAGTATAGTAACAAAGCGGGTAAAAATGGATGTAGTACAGAAGTATTTATAAAAGAAAAAAAGGTTGCATCAACGTATTCGTGTATTTGGTACTCTTTAGTATTAATTATCATTAAAATCAAAATAATACTCTAAATTAATATATTAAATGCTTCAATTGACAAGCATAACTAAAACAAAAACAAAATGTCGAACTGGCTGTTTGTTTCTAAGAGTTTATCGTTTTTACCTTTCATTTCTTTTTAATTTATATCTCAATTTGTTGAAGTTCATTGTTGTCAATACCCAATTGATTTTGTGTTATTAGAGAGATTTCGCACTTTTACGATAGCTTCTACACGCTACCGTGCGTAAGATTAAAGAAACTGTTTACTTTAGGTGCTACGTATCTTTACGCTATATTGGCGTGATTTACGCTACAAAGACAAAGCAAGCTATTTCTAGCAGTTAAATTTTGTTTTCTGTTTAAGCCTATCTTTGAAATAAAAACATGGAGATGGAATGCGTATTTTGAAGAAATGTATTGATGAAATTTAGAAATGAATCTTGTGATCATACAACAATTGATTCATTCAATAAAAATATAATTGTATTGTATAATTCCTTTTTTTTAAATATTATGTCAGTCTAATTGCACTAGTTCCATAAGAGACTACGCTGAAAAAAAAAAAACTCGGTAAATGTTTAACCAATATTTGGCGCAAAGTTTCTAATTGCACCATAAATTGATTAAATGAAAAATTGTTTTATTTAGGTTGCACCATAAATCGGAAAATATGATAAAGAAATACATTAATGGCGCAATCGATTACACCAAACTTTCGTTCTATAAGAGGCACAAACTTTAACTATGACCGATAACCTATTTTGTAACTGTTGACTAATGGCGGATTTTGTTGTCGAAGCTCTCTATCATCTCATGAAAGTTGTCTTTGAAATTGTCTATTTCTTTTGCAGGTAAGTAAACTTTTCTATAATTACACTATTTTTGCAATAATTGCTATACTTTTTGCAATAATTACAGTTCATTTCTTTCATATTATCTTTAAAAAGTTTGTTGTGTGTTCTGAAAGAATTAGTTTCAAAATTCTTCTAGGAAACTATATTCGTTGTATGAATAATTAAATATTTTTAAGTCTACTAGGAGGCTTCACCCCCTGCTCGCTGGCGCTCACCAACCCCCGGAACTGCTTTCGCAGTTCATTTTGGATTGCTTCGCAATCCAATGCTCGCTTTGCTCGCTCATTGGATACGTTCTAAACGTCTAGCTTTTGTATACTTTTTTGAATACTGAAGTTCCGAAAACTTTTCACTGTAGAAAATTCTAAACCTGTACATTTCAATATTAATTTGAAATTGCAATTGTTAATTTGGGCATTTGGCGATACAACACTTATAGAATTGAAGGATTTGTTACGTAAAGCGCTCAGGTATCATAATTTTGATTTATGTTGCTAAGTTAACTTTCAAAAAATTCTATGGCTGGCAACAGCATTTTTATTTTTTAAGTTGTTTATTTTTATTTTTGCCGCAGCTGAATTGAACAACCTGATAATGCTCACTCTGGTTATTGTTTCCGTTTTTAAAAGCGCTATATGTTGAGCCACCTCAGCTAGATTTGGCATGTGACATTTTTTAGATGCAATCATTGGTCGATTTTCTAACGTTGCCATTCGGGAAGTTGTAATGATGCTTTTTTTTTTGGTAACGTGTAAGAGAAATATATGTATAGATATTAGCTCTTTTTCAGTAAATAATGAGATACATCTATTTTATGAGCGCAGAAAGTGCAATACCAGTGACAAATATACGGTAAATACGGCAATTGTAAGCAGCATAGCTTTCCGCCAAATTTACTGCTGGTGATAATTTTCTACATCCGTGTTCTAATTGCATTCTACCGAACAAAAAATAATGATAGTAAGTACTTTCTGTTCGGATGAAAACTTTTTATCAATATCTGTGCTTCTGTTTTGATTTTCATGTTCTATATTGCTCATTTTCGTTTGTAATATTACATAATTACACGAATGTTTGTCTATGAATTCTTATATGCTTTTGTAGTAAAATTTTTAAACCGAATTATACTCCCTTTCATCTCAAGCCGTTGTCATGGAAACTGGGTTTCTCTAAGTTGGTTGGGTGCACAAGGTAGGAAAGGAAGTGGCCAATATTGGCGATAAAGAAAACAAATCGTTAAATTTTTTTAATCGCCAAGAATCTTACTGAAATTTTGAACAAAATACCAACAAGAATAAGATTTTTTTTATAACATTTAGAAATAATCTGATTTCTTATTATGATTAAAAAAAAAAAAAAAAAAAACAGATTTTCTTCTTAATATTTAACTAAGGGAAACAAATTTTAAATGAAACAAAATATCGGATTTAAAAAATTAAGAATTGTTTTTTTATTAAATCTAAATTAACAAAAATACTTAGATGCTCATAAATACTTTGCTTTCGATAATTATTTTTCTATGCAATCCTTTTTTTTGGGGGGGGGGGGCGTGTGTAGATTTATGTATATTACTTTAGCCCACATTAGTATTTTGTGAGCGGGGGGGGGGGGAGGAGTCAACATAAACATGAATTCGAATGTTTTTATTGATCATGAAAAAGGTCATATGTATTCTTTATAATATTTACAGTTTTCCTAAAAAAATATTATTTTTTTTGAAAAGTTGTATTTTTTTATTTATAAAAGTATTTTTTTTATTCTGAAATATATCTGCTTCTCATATCCCGCCTTCTTAGACTCAACACAAACTCTTTGATCTATGCAAGTGATTATGATGTTGTTCATTTAATATTTTAACAGTTGACAGTTTCTTCTGCAATTTTTTTGCGGGGTCGCCCTGCATAAAATTCAATTCACAATTTCTTATGGGGAGAATTCTATTTAGGTGCTTTGGCACATTTCATCAGCAAAAATAAATAAATAAATAAAATAAAATAATAATAATATCTTCCTTTCCTTTCCAGAAGTTTTGTGGGTGAAAGGAGGCTTAGGATAAAAAAATCCCCCCCACCCAAATAAATAGTTGGTCTCGAAATATTTTCCAGATTTTATTTTTACATATGAACAACAATTTCGCATTTTTTTTAATATTGTGTTTTAAAAATAGCAATTAAAATATGACTTGATTTGATTGATCCTTCTAAGTTTTGAAAAAAGTAAGGATTCAAACTTTATGTTATTTCAATTCTTGTACCTTTTTTAGCATAAATTAATGGATTTATAATCTTCTTTCACAAATGCACCAACAACTTCAATGTTTTTCGACAAGAAAGAGGCTTTGGAAAAAATATTGTTATAACCAGTGCCAAACCTATTGATAAAAATATTTATTCTGGTGAAATTATCAGAATTCTAGAAGGTTGTGAACAGTTTTTTCAAACATAAAAAGTACTAGATTCAAGAACAGCTTACAAACAGGGAATGTGTATAGTTTCAAGTTTTGAGAATAAAGAACCTGTGTGTGGCAAAACAATTATTTTGTGAAAGGACTGCAAAGTTTTATTTGTTTGTAATCTTTTTCAATCTTGTGTTTTTTACATTGATAAATATGATGTAGTTAAAGTAATAGTACCAGAAAATCTATAATAATGAATATATAATAAAATGAATATAATACTGATAATATAATAAAAATATTGCTTTTTCTAAAATATTCACCTCCATTTACTAATTTGTAAAAAAATGACTGTATTTTTTTCCTTCTAAACTGAGTGAAATTTTTTTTTTTTAATCAAGTAGTAAATTATGTTTGCAAAAAAGTAATTTAGTTACATTCTAAATTTTAATTCAGATGAAGCAGAGTGTACCAAGAAATTTAGTATCTTATTAAAATATTGAAAATTGTTTTCAGATGATCCCGAATTTCAAAACTGTAAACATTGAGGCATATGCTAATATAATTTTCATTTAAAATTACTGTAAATTAAAAATAAATTTGACTTGAATGCACTCTCTTAGTAACAAAAACATACTATATATCATATTTTTGAGTGAATATTTTGTATTTTTTAATGAATGCTGTGATATGTATAAAAAGTATAATATATTTAAATTGTAAGATTTTGTATAAAAATTATTATTTTCTGTCTATGTATACAAACATAAAAGTGATTGTAAATGAATAAATTATGTTTGAATATCGATTTGAATCTGTATATTTTTTGTTCATAGTTCCAAGTATATCATTATTTTTACATTTCTTAATTTTCTTCAAATTTAATATATCCATACGCCAATATAATTAATATTGAAATGTTTCCTTAATTAGAGATTGGGGGTTAACCAATCCAATATTTGCCTACTCTTTCAAATAAATTTTTATTTGTGAAAGTAATACTTTCATTTGTAAATAATAAAATAATTTCAAAATACAGAGTAATAAGAATTTGCTTCAGCCTAAAATTAAAATTCTCTTAAAAAAATTAGTGGTACTAACTCTGTAGTATCTGTTGCTTCTTTAACGAATTAAACGTAAAAAAGAATTTTAATATCATATAACAATTTGAAGAAAGAAAAAATTTTTAAAGGGCCAAAAAGCAGAGTTAGCATTGTTACTAAATATTTATTTTAAAAAAAGAGACTATAATTTAACTGAAATTCATAATATCAATTCATAGAATCAAATTATAACTGATATATTTAAATCTGCAAAAATAACTATTTTTTATTTTAGATGTGTTATGTAATATATATATATATATATATATATAAATAGTTTTTTTTAAAAATCTTTTATAGATTTAAATAATTAAATTATAATTTAATTCATATAAATTTGTTTTAAATTATCATCTCTTTTTTTAATAAGTATTTAATAATGATGCTAACTTTCTCTTCTTTTTGGCGCTTTAGAAATACTTAATAATGGAGCAACCTTACCCTTCTTTTTAGCACTTTAAAAATACCTAATAATGATGTAACCTTCCTCTGCTTTTAGTTCTTTTCAAAATACTGATTTTTGTTGCAACCTTCTCTCGTTGTTTGGAGCTAGTGATAGCACCAATATATAGTAAAACTGAACATCAATTTATGTAGCCAGCAAATGAATACCAATGTTTGGCACAACTTAGCTCGAAATTTTTTACAGTGTAGATATATTTTCGCTTTTTCAAAATTATATTTATTTTAACTATACAATTTAATTAAAAGTTAAATAATCAATAGAAGTTCAATAATATTCTTTTAAATATTAATAATAATAAGCTGCATTTTTTATCGCTGAATTCATAATCTATAATCTACCAAATTTTTCTGCACACAGATCCGCAGTTTTACTTTTCTTGAACTGTGTGCCACTGCTTTAAAAAACTAGTTGACATCCATTGTGAATGTTTGTTTTGATTTTGGGGTCCAAGTTAAGATTCTACAATTAAAATTGATATCCCACTACGTTAACGTTTCTAACTTACGAATTTTTGCAAAATCTCTTATTTTCACTTAAGTAAGTTTGTTATTTCTTCACGGGTGCATGTGCATTTCATCAAAACTGACGCATGCGCACTAGAAGTGGGAGTACAGATTTTTGATCATTAATTCTGAAACGGACTGGATATGTAGTACCAAACTGAAATAAATGAACAATTCAACAGACTTTTTTTAAAAATTATCCTATTATTGCGACATGATATATGAGATACAATTTAGTAGAAGGCAGTTTTTCATCTAAACGGAGATGGGGAAAAAATGTAACTCTGTTTAGATATAAATTATACAAAACAATATTAAGAGTTCTCATGAAGGCGTATTTAAGTCGTCAATATTTATCACATTATCTAGATTCATTTCTGGTTTCTTCAAATCATTCTTTGTTGATCCCCATGGCTGTAATTCAGCAGTTCCGAATACTGCAAATAAAGTTCCACTAACTAAGTAGACACCGGCCGCTGTGTAGAAGACATTACTCCAGTTAGCTAGAGTAGGCTGGAAATAAAAATAAACATAAAACTTCTTACTACTAAATCAATTTCATTGAGTAAAATCCAAGTATATGTTACACGCTTGGCGTGATTATGAAAAATGTCGCCAACGCCGAAGTGACACGCTAAAGCTTGCCATCAACGCTGGAATGGCACTTTTGCGATTGTTACCAGAAAATAGCTTAGACAAGTACATACACATAGCATCAGAAAAGCATATAAATCATAAATTAATAAACATAACAGGAAAAGACAAGCATTTATATGAATTTCAAGTATTGAAAAATTATAAAAATCAGTAATCCATCGTTAAGCTGACTAATGTTTTAATCTCAAGCTCAGTCGCAAAATCTCACCATGAATTCCAAAATGCTAAGTGGTTAAAACGCTACAACCCACCGAATCTTGGCAAATCTGTTAGCACGGATTGCAAACTATATCGCTTTTCAAGCATCGCTGAATCCACCGTGTAAAGGACCTTATGGAAGGCGCTTCTTCGATTCTAATTTTTGGTACCCGTTCCTATCGCATTTCGATGGTGACCAGTTTCTTACATATAATGGATGGTTGACTGAATGTAAAAAATAACAAACCGGAAAAAATTTAGAAAACTTCCGATGCTAATGTTATGCTTATGAGGCACTGTGAGAACAGTCTAATATTCTAGAAAGTTTTATTAATGTGATTGATGTTTAAATTTGCGCGTAATTTTACCATTCGTAAGAGTTCGCCGACAAACTTCGTACAGAAAGCATAAACTTTGTTTTTTAATCATTTTTAACTTTTATATATCTTTGTACATATTTATTTTATACTTGTGCATTAGTTGTTATAAATACGTACTTACAAATTACATCACTATTGAGGATAATTACTCGGGTAATGGGCCTATTTAGTAATTCCTACTTTTATTTTTAGGCAACAAGGACCAGAAGTTATTCACCTCAACGATCCTCCCCTGATGATGAAAGGAGTAAAGGGCCACTCCGGCTTCAGGCAACCCGGCCATCCGTAACGACTGTGATAGTTGACCGCTTAAGCTCTTTCAAAATACAGCGTATGCTTCTGCGAAAAATTTTAATTTAAATTCCATTTTACTACCACTGGGAAAAATCATCCTCGAAAGGGTTAAAAGTTGACAGGTATGTGTGTGTAAATTTCTGTTAAATGGGTATCAGTCTTTTCGGTTAGCTTAGCGGTTCTATATTTATTGACGCTGATGATTTTTTACAATTATGGGCTACATTTATCCTTAATTGGTACTTGCTCGCAACAACGACAATCGACTAAGCGCCTAAGAATCACAACATAGATTCGAAACTCACAATAAATTAAAATGAATAGCAACCGGACGTAGCTACGAATTTTCCCTTCCAAAAAGTTCATGGCCAAAATGATGCTTAAAGTTAATGACTGTTAATGTGATAACCAATAGCCGGAAAGCAAAACAAATGGAATAATAAAAAATAAAAACATTTTGAAATATTTTTTTTAAGAAATGCAGTATCTTGGGAAGTAGGTCTGCTATTGCCAAAGATACTAATACCGAATATTCCACCAAATTCTATTAGGGCATTTTATAATGTAGTAATACAAATTTGTGTTAAACCATCTGTGTCTGGAACAATTCTTAGATATTTTACTCAACTCGAAAATCAACAAAATTGAAATGATTTTCCTACCAGTATTTGTTCCTTTTTTTTATTTATTAAAAAATCTGCAACCCCATCTTTAATACTTATTTTTAAGTTCTTTTTAAACTTTATATCAAGAAATGCTAACACTGTTAGCATGATGCAAAATTGTCATACTAATCACACGCATAAAGAGCTGAGTGGATGAACCAGGTAAATGACATTTTCAGAGAGTAAAAAGGGAAGCAAACATCCGAACAATTTTGTTATTGATTTATTAAAAATTCCAATATCTCTAACAACTCTCTACTTTCTTCTATTTACTATTATTTAATTTCAAATAAAAACCATGCAGGCATCGTAAAAACTAGTGTGTATTAGTCAGTACTGTTACATTAACTAGTCAGACAAAACTATCTAGTGACAAAATCAGTACTGTTACATTAAACATTTCCTTAATTACTATTTTATGTTATTTTCCCTACATATTAAATATTGCTGGGGCGGAATAGCCTGGTTGGTAGGGCGCTGACTCATTTTCATGAGAACGAGAGCTCGAATCCCGCCAGCCGAATACTCCCCGTGTAGTAAATGGTGACTGGTGTACGTTAAATCTGTCGGGTCAAATAGTCCTTCATGTTCCCTTTACAAATTATACCGCTGGGAGTACTGGATTGGAGATTGATTGTACTCTGGCTCTCTGTCTATTATAAATAAAACTATTTTTGTGTGTTCTATAATGCAGTAATTTCTTCAAACCATTTTAGTAACGATAATAATATTAAAAAAAAATTAAAAATTTACTCGAATTATATGTTTCTAATAATCTTGGCTTTGCCGATCACCGGTGACCCTAAGAACAAACTCAGTGCCGGTCGCCGGTGACCCCCATTGCATTCAACGTGTTAATAATTCTTTTCTCTTTATTTAGATTTTAAGTCATCGCTCAATGCATTTAAACAATTGAACTAATATGTGGCAGACGCTGGAATGAAATAGGCGACTATAAAGATGTAAAAACTGAGTTTTAATTTATTTGATTACTAGCCGCGTAAGGCGGCCAGCAGTCCGCCAGAGTTTTCCTTATCTTGCCACAAATGCAATCGAGCTTGGGATGTTGAAGCCCGATTTTCTTCTAGCCTTCTTCGACGTTCCTGGGATGTTTCTCAGGTTCTTGCATTTTTGGTTGAGACACGATTATTTTCTAATCTTCTTCCGCGTTCTTCAGATGTTTCTTGGGCCCTAGCACTGCTAGTAGAGACACGATCCTCTTCCAATCTTCTTTGACGTTTCTCAGGTGTTTCTCGGACCCTAGCACTGCTAATTGAGACACGATCCTCTTCTAATCTTCTTTAACGTTTCTCTGATACTTCTTGGGCTCTAGAATTGCTTGTCGAAATTCGGTCATGTTCCATCCTTCTTTGACGTTCCACAGACGTTTCTTGGGCCCTTCTTCTTCTTTGAGAATCTCTTAATATTTTTTTCTTTGACAAAATACAAAGTTTTTTGGAAGGCGGTTCTGCCATGTCAGTAATCGGGTTTTTAAGAAGTCAACGAATGCTTTAGAACAACAATTACTATGAAAGCAAATCATGAAACTTCTATATTAAAATCTAAGTGCTTACCTGCAAACTGAAACTTTCTAAAAATAACTAATTAGAAATTTAAAAAAAACTGTTAAAATAAAGAATAGAAAAACCAAAGAGATCCAAGGTAAGTGTGATCATTCCTTCAAAAACAATTAAATTCCTATTTTATATATTATATAGCTACAACGCTTAAGAAAAAAAATACTAAAATGCTAAATACATGAAAAGAACACGAAAACGAATTAATTTTGTATGGTATCAATTTTTATTTCTATATAATTTTTTATGGTATCAATTTCTATTTCTATATCGCTACAAAAATTATCGTCTTCGCTTAAGAAAAAAAAATAGAACGTGGAAAGAAGAAGAAAAACTTATTATAACAATTATGAACAGCGACAAATATATCAAAGCGAAGCGTTCTATTTACGTATCGAATATGTTGCCACATTTTTAATACAAAAGTTAAACTTTTCTCCACTTTGATAAATGTAAACTAATGCGAACCTTACAATTAAATTATTAATTCCTTCGTATATTATTGGTTTAAGTTGTCGAAAATTAATATTTCAATTGTAAGGTTCGCATTAGCATACATTTATAAGAGTGGAGAAAAGTATATGCATTTTTTAATAGTTTTTTGAATATGGCTCTTTGAAGACGAAAAAGCATAGAACTTCTTACAAAATGACTGATAACTAAAAAACTAATCCAAATTTTTGAAAAAGAAAAAAAAACTTCTTCATTATGTCAAAACACAATTATGTGCCGAGTTTCGTGCCAATTGAAACAGTACATTTTCAAAGTAACATCAGAAGATGCAATTCATGCTTTCAGATGACATCATTTGGATCTGGGAGTGAAATTCGGCAACAAGGCTTTATGCCTACTTTGAAAGTTCAGGGACAAGTGTACCACAGAATAGGAAGTCTACAACCACAAATAAATGATAAGCCAAAATTTCTTCAATTATACTTTGTAGGTGATCAGGAAAAGCAATCCGAACAACGTTGCAGGAATGTTTTGCAAGCAAGCATTAGTTTCAAGTTTGCAAGAAATGTTGCATGAACACAATAATTACGTGAGAAGTTTTAAGTTGGCCATGGAGAAAATGACTCCTGAATTAAAAGTTATAATTCAGGCAGATAAAACACCTGTCGGTCAGCATGAAAGACGATTTAATGCTCCAAATACATCGGAAGTGGCAGTTATTCTTGCAGGTGATGTATACAGTAGAGATATAGTATTGGAATTAAAAAGTAATGAAATTAAAAAAATTGCAGAAACACACCGAGCATATGATGCATTGCAGTATCCTTTGATGTTCTGGCAACGTGAAGACGGCTACCATTTTGAACTAAGGCAAGTAAACCCAACTACTGGCTACCCGACTTCTAAGAAAATTTCAGCCATGGATTTTTATGCCTATCGAATTATGTTTCGAGCAGCAAATTTCAATAGTATTTTAAGATGCAAGGGACTTTTTAATCAATTTATTGTGGACATGTTCGCAAAAATTGAATCTGAGCGACTGAGGTTTGTACGCTTGAACCAGAAGAAACTACGTGTTGAAGAGTATGTTCATCTCAAGGATGCACTAAACAGAGACGGGAGTGTTCATGATATTGGTAAAATGGTAATTTTACCTTCTACATTTACTGGTTGTCCACGCTACATGCATAAACGAACTCAAGATGCGATGACATATGTTAGAAATTACGAGAAGCCTGATTTGTTTATTACATTCACCTGTAATCCACAGTGGCAGGAGGTAACCAATGAATTAATGCCTAGGCAGAGAAGTCACGATCGACATGATTTGCTAGCAAGAGTTTTCCATCTTAAACTAAAAGCTCTTATGATTCTCATTAACAAAGGAAAGGTATTTGGCTCTGTTCAATGTTTTATGTACACAATAGAGTGGCAAAAACGTGGTATATCTTAATTTGGCTGCATGAAAAAATCCATATTCATAGCATAGATAATGTAATAAGTGCAGAAATACCAGATCCAGAAATTGATCCAGTTTTGCATGATGTCATTAAGACACAAATGATACATGGCCCTTGTGGGATCCTGAATCAACAGTCTCCTTGCATGAAAGATGGAAAATGTACAAAGAGGTACCCTCGAAATTTTTTGAAAGAAACACAAACAGGGGAAGATGGATATCCCCTGTATCGTCGACAGAGTCCAGAGGATGGTGGTTATACGACAGTTAAAAAAGTACGGAGTTCTGATATTGTTATTGATAATAGATGGGTAGTTCCTTTTTGTCCATTGTTGTCAAAAACTTTTAATGCCCATATTAATGTGGAATTTTGTAATTCGATAAAATCTATAAAATATGTTTGCAAATATGTAAACAAAGGATCTGATATGGCTGTGTTTAACATTGCCAACGACGAAAGCATGATGAAGTACAGCATTATGAAATAGGACGATACATTAGTAGCAATGAGGCAGTGTGGCGTATTTTGGGTTTCCCTATACATGAAAGGCATCCAACAGTTGGTTCATTTAAGTGTACACTTAGAGAATGGCCAGCGTGTTTACTTCACATCAGAAAATGCACGGGAAAGAGCTCAAGCTCCACCAGTCACAACACTTACTTCTTTTTTTAGCTTATGTCAAAACGATGATTTTGCTCGCACTTTGTTGTATAATCAGTTGCCGAAGTACTATACATGGTCTGCAAGCAGCAAAAAGTGGGTTCGGCGGAAATCTGGTCAGATAGTATCTGAAGACCCAGGAATTAAATCCAGCGATGCACTTGGTCGCGTCTACAATATTCATCCTAACAATTCCGAATGTTTTCATCTTCGACTGCTGCTTCATGAGGTGCACGGACCTACATCTTTCAATGACTTAAAGACTGTTGGAGAAATAAAATGCGAAACATTTAAGCAGGCTTGCCAGGTAAGAGGACTTCTTGAAGATGACTCGCATTGGATAAGCACGTTAGAAGAAGCTGCTGTTGTTCGATCACCTGAAATGCTGCGTAATTTATTTGCAATTATGTTGCAAACATGTTCTATTGCAAACCCTCTGGAATTGTGGAATTTACAAAGAGAAAATATGGTTGAAGATGTTTTGCACCAAGCCAGGATTAGAAGTACTGACATGGATTTAAATTATGATGATGCCATCTTCAATCATTAATTCTTCTTGAAAACAAGGTCAAAGAATTGGGTGGTTCTGGTTTAAAAACTTATGGACTCCCTTTGCCACAACAAACAGATACCATTGACTTAAACAGAGAAATTTTGAGGGCAACAAATTACAATACAGATGAAATGACATCATGCATTGATTCGAATGAGCCAAATCTGGTTCAAGACCAGAAGGAATCTTTGGAGAAAATCTTATTTGCTGTGTTTAATGACGTCGGTGGAATATTTTTTGTGGATGCACCTGGTGGAACAGGAAAAACTTATCTCATAAATCTGATTTTAGCAAAAGTGAGACAAAGAAATAAGATTGCACTTGCTGTTGCATCCTCTGGTATTGCTGCAACTCTTTTGTCTGGTGGACGAACAGCTCATTCAGTGTTTAAATTACCTTTAAATTTATCAACCGTCGAGCATCCTACCTGTAATATTTCCAGAAGCTCACACAAAGCTGATGTTCTTAGAAGATGTAAACTAATAGTTTGGGATGAGTGCACTATCTCAGGGACAATCTTTGAAAGTCGTTGGTCTTGACTTGCAGAAGCCTTGCTTTTCACATGGACAGCTTTATGTTGGCTGCTCAAGAGTTGGTGATGAAAAGAACTTATATTTATTGGCACCAAATGAAAAAACTAAAAATATTGTTTATAAAGAAGTTTTACAAAAATAGGAAGAATTATATACGTTAGCTTGGCGGACAGCTGGCCGCCTTAAGCGGCTAGTCTAAAATATTTATGTTGAGATTGCGATGCATCTGAATATTACATACACTTTACAATTAGTTAGTAATTTATATTTAAAGTGGTAGCAAATTTTATGATTCAACTTTTTTAATAGATTTAAAAAATTTGTTTCAGAATGATTGTCCACCCATATGCTACTGACTTGAACAGGGTTCCCGCGACCTAGAAAAAGTAAATGAGTAGTAGGTAAGATTTTTCAAGGCTACTGAAAAATGCTTACAATTATCTTTCATTTTTGAATCACGCAATTATACCCGAGTTATTTTTTTCACCCATATATATTTCTTTTCAATTTAAATATTTATTGTGTTACTGCTTAAAATATCTAGATATACCTCACTTTTGCTACAACTTTATAAAAAATTTCAGACCGTGGGAGCCGTGCTAAACATTGATAAACCCTATTAGTGGTGAAGAGAACAGGGATGCTACAGGTGACAAAAAATGTAAGCAGTGGTTCAAACTCAATTCATTTTTTTTATTTAATTATTCACTCTTAACTAGCACATTGTAAATTATTCATATATAAGGCAGCAAAGAAAAATGTTTGCAACTCTTTTCAATAGTAAACCAAAAGAAACATACTAAAAAAAGTTGCTGATTTTAATATCTTTTAATAGATTTTTGTTTTTTATTACTCTACCCTTTTTACATTTTTAGACACTCCGACTAGCCTGTATAGGGGTTAGGGAACTGCCCTTGCATCAGAAAGGTTCTGGGTTCGAATCCCTGGCTAGGCATGGATGTTCTTTCCTTCTCTGTACTATCTCTCCTTACTGTGGGAGCAATGTTGGCCCTCCTAATATGGTGCCCCTGAAAGAGTGGCCAACAAATCTGTCCTTCAGATACCTTGAAGACCTAGGTCATTCTCCAGGTGGGCATTGGAAAAAAAAAACATTTCTAGTCACCTTTGGCATTCTTGAAAGAATTTTTTAAATGTCGGCTAAAATATCCGCATTAAGTTTCACTTAAATGGTCAATTGGCTAATGATTTGAATATTCTGTTAAAGCTAGAACTTCCGGATCGACTGCTATGTAATGGATTAATATTTCTAAGTATATACACAATCCGGTCAAAAGTATCCAGACGCAGTGGTATGGATTTATAGAGGCATCTATCAATAAGATGTCGGAACCCCCTTTTGCATCAATGACAGCCTATACACGTCAGAGAAAACTTTCCACCAGTTTTTGATAGGAATCGCAGCTGAAGTGAGTGTTTACAATGAGGCTGGCTAATCTCTGTTCTAATTCGTCCAAAAAGTGTTCTGTGGAATTTAGATTGGGGCTCTGAGAAGGCCGTTCCAGTTTTTGAACACACTCCTTTCGTCAAATCATGTCTGTGCAAGCCTCGATGTGTGAATGGTTTAGTTATCCAGCTGGAAGAGAAATGGGCCTTTCCCGAAATATTGTAATAGAGTGCAGCGTTGTCCAGAATGTCCATATACATCTCAGAGTTCATGTTTCCAACCACAGGAACTAACGAACCTAGGCCAAGTACTACCACTTTGTAAAATCTTTTCTAGAGACCATACAAGCTGGTAGGTATGCAAATGTATAGCTTAATTCTGTCGGATACTTTCGTTTCTAGCAGAGATGCCAACTTGCAAGTTTTTCTTGCAGTTAGTTGCAACGCATTTTTCTTGTGGTAGAAAAATTAATGTTTATTCTTGGATCAGTCGCCCACTCTTACATTTTAATAAACGAAACATTCTTATAAAATGCCATTAAATTTGAATTATTTCTTAGTGAACCTTTAAAAGTATTAGCGAAATTAAACAACATTAACACGTTGAATGCCACACTAATTTTACATGGCATGCCCGTCTGGCCAAACGGTAAATAACTACAAACTAAATTTGCAAATTTGACAGATTTAGCTAGTTTTTTTAAAAGGAGTCGCACGACATTTATGTAAAAAGTGGTGAATTATATAAGCCTACGAATTGTTTAGAAATAGCGATGGATAAAAATCTACTAAATTGAATTATTAAACCAAGAATCACAATTAATTAACTACCACTTGAAAATATTTATTCTCTGTCCAGAGCAAGTTGGCATCTCTGTTTATATAAATAAAACTATTTTTGTGTTTTCCATATTGCATTCATTTCTTCAAATCATTTTAGTAACGATAATAATATTAAAAAAATTTGAAATTTACTCGAATAATCTTGGAAGTGTTTCTAATAATCTTGGCTTCGCCGGTCACCGGTGGCCCCCGTGGAGCTACGAACAAACTGAGTGCCGAGCATCGGCGACCCCCATGGCATTCAACGTGTTAAGAGAGTTTTTGTTCTTAATTCTGTACCACTTTAAAAAATTCTTTGTCGAAAGTGGAGTAGTTGGCATCCCCATTCCAGTGTTCTTTTAAACTCTTCGAGACGGGCGAGTCATATATGCATTCTCAAGGTTGCGACAATCAGGGTAAAACAAAATAATAATGATAGGCCAAATTTTTCTATGGCAGTTTATGTGGGGGAAGAGTAATATTGGTTTGATTTACTTAATATATCACTACTTAATTCAAAACTAAAATTATATAGTTACATTCTGAACTAACAATAATAAGATATGTTAGAATTAAAGTGAAAGCAAAAACAACACTCTTGAATTATAAAAAAATAGGCCTTGTCCTAACGTATCTCCTGAGTCACTGCTTTTTATTCTTTTTCCATTCTGGTTCCGTATGGATACATTTATGACTCGCTCGTCCCGAAAAGTTTAAGCTGGAATAGTACCATTGGTAAATACCATACCAATTTTTTGTTTAAGAAAACTTTTACATAACTGTAAAATTAGACCGTGGACAGAGATAGTAACGACTGTACCACAATTGCCCAAGGGCACCATCACAGATGAAGTGACCGCTTTATGATCTCAGTAGCTCCGCTCAGTCTAAGTGGACAAAGCCACAACATAAGCTTTTAGATTTCATGATTTACCAATTATATGCAAGCTAAGATTCGCGCCAAATGCCGAGCTATCCACCCTATCAAGCATCCAGTGACTATGAGTTTGACAATGAAATAATCTTACCGTGACTGTTTTAAAGAATGGGCGTAATCATCTTTATTTTGCAAGTTTTAATATTTAATTTGCTACATATTTATTAAAGCATTTGCAGAAAGCGGAGCAGTTGGCATCCCTGCGTGTACTTACACGGGCAGAACTTTCCGTTAGCTAAGATAGGAGTAAGTGTTAAATAAAGTACTTACACCTCTGAAGGTAAAAAATCCGACACTCATTAGACCAAAGACGCCGGCAGTGTTTGCGACTGTATTTGTTACTGCATACATAGTACCTAAACACATAAAAGAAAATGTAGTTTCATTATACGACTCTGAAACCTAAATTTTTTATTCATTTTAATACAACGTTTTTATTACTAGAACTGCCGGTATAAGACGTCTTATGGTGTTAAAGGGAAGACTACTAGAAATATCAAAAACGTTGTTAGATTTAATTCAGGCATTTTTATATGCTCATAATAAGAATAGATAAGAGAGTTAAAAACGCGTTTAATATATTCCCAAGCAAAAAAAAAAGCATAAAAAAATAAAAAGAATAGTAATAATAGTTTTCCCCGTTCATCCCGGAATTGTATTCAAATAAAATGCAATATTCCAAAACAATACCTGAATGGTCGAGGAAGGAATTTTTATGATATAAAGATTTTTAAAACGACCGCTATCAGTGGTGGGTACTTTATTTGCTTTGCACAATGGGCTATTAGTGACGAAACATCCTAGAGGATGATCCAAAGGCATGCCATCGCTATTTTGATTCTCTGCAGAGGGGATGACTCCCCTGCTTTGGTAGCACAACTACAGGCGCTGGAAGACGTGAGCACTTCACAGTTTAACGAGGACTGATACAGCACCCCCTCGATCCCTAAGCAGGCAGTGATCGCCTACCCTCTTATTTACCGCAGCAAGTGATGCTTGACTTTGGTGTTCTACTGGGAACCATGTCTTTACAATCAGTCCACTGCGGGGCTTGTCTATGGATTGTTATCTGTGTTGGTGCCCTTAATAATCAGCCCTTTCCCGCGCAGTGAAGACAACACTAATTTTACAAATATTTAGGAATGTAAAACTAAATGCTTTTAGCATTAAAAGACAAATTTGTCTTTTAATAGACTTTTTTCGACTATCACAGCTGAGACGCCTAAAAGTCATTTCTATTCCTCCTTTCAACCCTTTCCAAAATAATGGAATGAGCCAACAAGAACATATGAAAAATTTTAATTGGGGTCTTGTGCTACGAGATAGTTGGCTCGTAAAAATGACGACACGCGCAAGATCATCGGTGAAAATTAGAAAAACATTTCTTTTTCAAGTACTTTGTAATTTTGTATTAATAATTGGTATATAATATTTTAATTCGTCAAAAATCGAATCAATAATTTTTATATCGGTTTACATTGCAAAATTTTTTTTTAAAATCAGATGATTTTTTCCAGCTTTCTTCGAGAATTGTCTGACGAAGAAAAATAGATGAAGGTAACATTTGGATTTGAGACTGGACTATTGGATTGAAGAAAATATAAAAATATGTAAGATCAGTAATGAATCTGAACAATATATTTCGGGCAATTATTATATTAATAATTCAAGGGAAGGAAATGATAATGACATGTTCCATGTGGGCAAGTCTTCATAGTGGTAAAAAGTAAAGTATGCAAAATGCTCAAAAACGAAAAAGAGGAATATTGTAAAAGTATTTTCTGACCATGCCAAGGATATAGAGGATGAAATAGGATCATTTCTAAAAATAATTGATATAAATAGGATTGATGAAATTTTCGAGTGTACAATCTGTGCACTCCATAGTACAAGTCCAACAGTACAGTCTGTACTCAAGAGATACAGACTGTACTGTTACCTCAGTATTAGAAATGATGGCATACTTTGGATTGTTATACACGATAAGTTTATCTCTTTTCAATTATTAATATTAATATTCATTAATTTCAGTCGTTTTTGTGCCAAAAACGGTAAACTAACAGTTGTCGTAAAAATAAAAATAAAAATCGACGCGTGCGCGCTCATGTAAAACTGCTGGGCTTGTGGGCTGGAACGTTAACAATCACTATTCCTTAAATAACAAAGAGCTAAAAGAAATTTCACCTAGAATGTATTTTCTGTGGTAGAACATGCTAATGTTCTGCCTGACATAAAGTTTCAATCAAAATTTGTTGTTCCGGAAAGAGCTGACCACCAGTGGAGCCCCAGTTAGCAAACAGTGAAGTTCCCATCTCCAAGTTATGTTTCCGTAAGACGAACGCAAAGCTTGAAAGATCTTTATTTCGTTTAAGATTTGATTTTTTTTTTCTGGTGTTTTCTAATCTAACTAAAATGCCAATCTTAAAAATGTTAAGATGAAAGTCAACCTCAGAAATAATCTTTGTTAAGAGTATCGTTTGAGGCTTTCCTGTTTTGAAGCAGTTATTGAAAACCGTTCTTGTCCCGGTAGTTAAAATTAAATAATTTGCTAGTGAATCTCTTTATTGGAGGTAAATCTCGAAATTATAATCATTAGAATCTTGAGACTACCATCACATCAACAACAAAAAACTAGTTGTTTATATATTTTAAAATTCTTTTAACAAAATTAAGCTGATGATCAAAAAATAAGACATTCTATAAATATAAATCGATAAATATAAGTTTTTAAGAAACAAAATTTTCATTTTAAAGACTTATTAGATTAATAATACTCAATGACTATTATACAAACAATGCTGGATTAAGGTTCATTGAGAAAAACATCAATGTAGAGAATACCGGGCAGTGACACTTTACTTTTGAATAACATCAGTCCTTGGAATATCGGGTAAATCTATTGCTGTACACTTTAATTTTAAAAGAAAACAACAGTTTTGCAAATAACGAACAATTCTATGACATTGAGTTTAATCTTTTTTAAAAAATGAACACTGTAGAGAATTTCTACATTTTATACACTGATGTTTTCTCTTTTTTTTAATTTTTTTTTTAATAACCGCTGTTGAACAACCGACTCAATTGAGGGTTTACGACTACTAATGTTCAACTCCGTAGCCTTGTAATTTGAGCCCAATCCAGAAGACAAGGGAACTCCTGGATCAAGTATTAGGAGAAATTTGTCTTCGTGGAGGACTTTTTGATGGAACTAATCTACATTTGCGTTACATGGAGATGAAAACCACGAAAATCCCCATGGTTACCCGGATGTCAAGGGGACTTTAACCCATGGTATGTCTACTGAGGATATTTATACCACTGAGGATATTTTACGTCAGCACTGTGGTCGGTACGAGACGGATGCGGAATTCGTATCTACCTGCCATCGCTGGGATTTAAACATGGAAGGCGAACGTTCTATCCTCTGAGCCACCACGTCTCATGTTTTTTCTTTGTAAAAAAAGAAAAAAAAGTATTATCCTAAGTAATTAAAAAAAAACTTTTATATAAAATCGTATGTGATATTATATTTTATATCATATATCATATGTGCAGTATTATATTTCAAAATTCTCTTAAAGTCAAATTGGTTTGTATTATCAAATAAGATATCATCACCTGAAACGGGAAAAATAAGGGAGTCAGTCCTTCCTCTCTTCACATCAAAATAGAAAATTTCGTCAATTCCCTTAGCATGTTAATCGAGACTGTGAATCCTTAATGAAATAATGCCACTTCATAATCGGCATGGCGCTTTTTTTTCTGAGTATAATGCGACTTATACGTCAGCAAGAATAATTATGTTAGTTTTATAGCATTTATTATTATCACTTCAAATGATTATGTTACTTTAATGAACTATGTAACTATTTATCTATCGTAATTATAATTATTAGTATCTGAACACAATAATACATGGCGAAGAGTAAACTCCCGTGCTAACACGCCAAACATGAAAATGCAAGGATGAGATAAATTTCGTGAGTTGAACAAAATAAATGAGAATAATGATTTTTATCTCTTCACTTTATGTGAATTAGTTTTAGATGCGTCATTAAAAATCATCCATCCAAGAAAAAAAAAACTAAAAAAATGCATAGTTTGATTTCTTCCGTAAAGTTAACCGACTGGTTTCAACACAATTTCTCGCAGAAAAAAAAGGCTTAGTTGAAATTTTATTTATTAATTTGGAAAACAGGGGTAAATTATTAATTTGCTAAGTATTAATTTGGAAAACAGGGTTAAATTATTATTTTACTTAAATTTATAAATCTAAAGAAGAGTTTAAAAATTTATAAAATTTTTTTTTAAATTAAGGGCCAATTTGAGCTCATGCCACACTTAGAGCTCTACAACAAATTTTAATGCTTAAATTTCAAAATAACTTTTTTTTTAGATGAGCAATATGATTACCAGTGTCTTGAACTAAAATCTTATAAGGATTGTCGAAACGACAATAGAATAGAACGAAATAAATAAAAGGAAAATATCTAAATATTCTTATTCAAAGCGTGATAAAAACTACTAAGTCACTCTTAGACGTTATCTTTTAGTTCAAAACATGGCTAACAAAATACAAAATTAAAATCTTAATATAAACTTTTTTTGTAATGTATGTTCATGTAAAATAAATATTTTTTTCAAAATGAATCTTCTTCAGAAGATACATTTAAAGTACAAGAAAATTCTTATAGCAAAACTATTTATTAAATTGAAAATTCTGAAAATGTATTTAATTTGTCTCAAAAAATAATTTGTTCAAAATAAGACAAACGTTTGAAATACTCAAAATATAACAAAAACATTTTAGTTTCGTTTTCGTAAGTTTCATTTCGGTTTGCATTGTTTTAATTAAAATAATATAATTTATTCAAATAACATAATTTATTTGTTTTAAAATATCACTTATTCGATATAAAAAAGAAGATAAAAAAATAATTTATTTAAATAATATAATTTATTTAAATGAAAAATATATAATTTAATCTGTCTTTAAACTTAATTTATTTAAAATAAAAGAAAAGTTTAAAATACTCAAAACATAGCAAAAACATTTTAGTTTCGTTCTTGGATGAGTTTTTGGGTGCATATGCTAAAAAACTACTATATTTTCATTTCTAAAAATCGGATATCCAAAGTCATTGGATTTTAGAAAGCTAATGAACTAATGTTCAAATATAAATTGTAGAACCGCAGTGATTTTGGAGATAAAGCGTTCGCCCCCCAACGAGGTGACTCAGGCTCGAATCCCAGCGGTGACTGGTTGATATGATTTTGCTCTCGGCTTGCACCGATCACAGCGCTAACATAAAATATTGTCAGTGGCAGATGGATCGAGGGTTAGAATCCCCTTGCCGTCCAACAAACCTAGGGAGGTTTTCGTTGTTCTCCACTCTGTGTAACATAGTTTCACCAAGAAGGTTAGTTTATCTCCATACTTAATCTGAAAGTCCCCTTGTCTTCTGAGTGGGGTTCATGATTACACGACTACGGCGTTGAACTAGCTGAAAACTCATAATTGGGTCTGCTGTTCAACTTCGGTTATGAAATAAAGTATGGATGATAAAAAATAAATCGAAATTACGGATTTTCACCACGTCGGATACCTTAAGAAAGTGAATAGGTTTAACTTAATATGAATGACACGTGATGTGATGCAAATGTGATTAAAAATAAGTGTCGCTAAAAATGACAAAAACTATATAAATTCAATCAAACTTCATTAAAAGAAAGAAAAAAAGTCAGTACTGCTTTCTTTTGTTCAAAAAGTAAGTGTATTGTTATGGGAAAGAAAGTAATTGCTTGATACATAAGTCATTAAAATCCTATTTCATTGCGAGATTTCATACCATTTCAGTATAACCTAAAAATATAGTATGTTAAACACTCGTATTTTTACCAAAAACTTCGCCATTTTTAAGACATTTATTATTTAAAATGTTCTGGGCGGGATATTTTTTTCTCATGAACACAAATTTGCTCAATAGAAATAATAACTCATTAAAAAATTTCAAGCCAATTCAGAAAAATAAAACTCCGTCTGTTTTATCATAATTTTTTTAAACAATTTTAAGTTTTGATAATACTTTGAGCAGGACAGGTTTTTCTCTACTTTCAGGTATCACCGTTTCGAAAAGAAAAAAAAGAAGTTCCGGCCCATTTCAATAAAACTTCCATTAAATTTAAAACAGCCGTGGTAGCTCAGGGCATAGAGAGCTCATCTCGCAATGAGATGACCCAGGTTCGATTCCCAGCGATGGCTGCTCGAAGCGGATTTACGCCCGTCTCGCACCGACCACAGTGCTGGCGTAAAATATCCTCAGTGGTAGACGGCTCATTGGTTAGAGTCCCCTGACCGTCAGGCCAACCGTGTGTAGGTTTTCGTGGTTTTCCTCTCCGTGTAACGCAATTACGAGTTAGTTCCGTCAAAAAATCCTCCACGAGGGCAAATTTTTCCCACTATTTGATCCGGGAGTAGTGTTGTGTTCTGTATTGGGTTCAAAATTACAAGGCTACGGAGTTGAGCATCGGTTGCTGTAAACCTAAAATGGAGTCGGTTGTTCAACAACGGCTATAAAATAAAATAAGTTAAAATTAATTATTTTTCTAAAAACATGGAATAAAAAAGATCGATAACCTGCGAAGTTGGGACACATATCCACATGGGTTACATTAAAACCAGATAAAGAAAAACCTAAAAACGCCATTGCGACGCATAGAAGTGTTATAATGAGCACTGCGTTGCAACCACAGAAATTGACTCCTATCAAAGCAATTGCCGGCATAAATGAACCTGAAAAATAATAAATATATAATAGATATAAAATGTATATCACTCAAATAAATAATGATGCGATTAAAGATAATTTACTTGCTTTATATTTATAAAACCAAAAAAAGTGAAGCGCTGCATACTGTCCATAGCGCTTGGAAATACTATATTCCTCTCTGGTTTCCCACTTGTTTTCCTCGGAACTCATGGATTATTTTTAATTTTTATTTTATCCTAACTTTTTTATTGGCATCGTCGTGTTCTCATTTCCAAATCTGTTTTAATTTCCCTAAGTCGCATCTTTTGAGCTTGAAGAATAAGCGCCTTTTAGGCAGCACGCGAAGTACAGTGCGGTTGATAAAAAATGAACCACCATCGATAGCTTTTGATTTAATGATCAAATCTTCACGTTCTAAGACTTGATTCTAATGGTTCTAACAGTTGACTTCGAAGATGCTAATCAATTAGACCACAAAACCGATCGACGACAATCATCATCATCATCAATTAGAGCAGACGATATTCTTAGTTACGAAATTAGTCACAATAACTTTCTTTCTCTGAATAAACATAACTTTTTTTTGACGGATTTCTGATCCCTAATATATAATCTAGGAGATAAGGTCACCATAGTTTGAACAGGAGATTGTCCAAAGTTTCTTCCCCTTAATATTATTTTTGCTAGTTTAACCATGTCTCGAGAACTTTTTAAGTGAATTGAAACATTTCTGCACACTAACATAAAATTCGTTTATCCAAAGATAATATCCAGGAAAAATATAACTTTTAGTAAATATTTGTTATTTTGTTTAATGCTGGTTAAAGGCATACAATTTTCTTGAATTGTATGGAAGATAATTGCACATGTCAAAATACAAAGTATGTAGGAAATCGATCGAAAAATCGAATTTCAAAGAAACCGTATGCTTAAAATTCGATTTCGCAGAAACTATTCGACTGATTTCGCTCAAATTTTCTATTCTGCCTTGTAAAATTACGTTTCTTAAAATGATGAAAAATATTGTAGACCTTACAATTCAAAGCTCTTACAAGCATTTTTAAATAAAATAATAATAAATAATAAATATTTACTAAAAATTATATTTTGAATAGAATTATCTTCGAATAAACGAATTTTATAATTAGCAGAAATTTTTGAAATCGCTAAAAAAATTCTAGTGATATGGCGATATACACAAAAAATAAAATTAACATAAGAGGGTCCAAACTTTGGACCGTTCTCCTGACCAAACTGTGGAGAACATTTTTCCCAGATTGTGGCTACCCCCTATATTTTGAGTGTCAGAATCCGTCGAAAAACAGGTATGTTTATTCATAGAAAGTACGTTTTTGTGTCTTTTGTAACTTAAAATATCGTCTGCATAAATTACCATATTGGAGGTCATCCTCTCAAACCTTTAAGATTGAGTTCTAGAATGTGACTGTCCGATTATTAGATCATAAGTTATTCAGAGTTGTCTGTTTTTTTATTCTGCGCACTGTAGGGTAGCCCCGCCCAATGTCAATTTCATATGTATAGAATATTTTTTCAAGTCAATAGGCCATCGGACAATAATTGTTATAATAAAAAAAGATTATTTTCAAAGTTTCAAGTATTTATGCAGCTGGTAACATGGTCAACAATAGTATTGAAAATATGTTGAATACAGTTGTCATGATATTAAGAAAAATTGGTTGAATGTTTCGATTAAACTTCATTTTAATATTAAAAAAATAATTTTTTCTATACATACAGCATTAAAGTATGTAGTCTTAAGTTTAGTTTGCACAAAGAACGAAGTTTATTTGGGAAAAATTGTTCGAGTAATTACAAATTTACAAAAAAATTGGATTTCGGGTAGCCCCGCTCACATGAATGTTAGGTACCACAGCCCACTTTTATTTCGTTGATAAATGTACGGTTCCAAAGATTTACTTAAATTAAATTATTTTCTTTAAATATTTAATATAAATATATATTAATATTATAATATATTAATATTATAATATATTAATATACATTAATAATAATAAAAAATATAACATTTGTTGTTAATAAATGATAGAATTCACTAAAAGTATATAAATATGTAATAAAAAAATAATTTTGTGATAAAAATGATAAATGAGGTTTATCTATTGTCAATACATTGGTCATTTTCATTTACACCTGAAAAAACAATCAAGAAACATAATTTTTGTAACTGGGCGGGGCAACTCGACACATTTTGAAAAGAGCTGAAAAACATGTTTTTTTAAATTTCTGTTTTTTTAAGTTAAACTATTATTTTTTTTGGTTTATTCTTTTTGTATTAATTAAATGATAAAACAATAGAAACATACAAAAATCTTGATTATTACTCAATATTATACAGAAATATAAGCAATAGTCTTTAAGTAGGCGAGCCTACCCGACTCTTCCCTACATCCTTTTTCATCTTAATAATTTTTTAAACTGAAGAAGTTTTCAAATTATCAGATAAGCTTAGTTGTGCGTTAGTTTTCTATAATAATACAAGTTTTTCTTCGAAACCTCTATTAAGAAATTCATTTTAAATTAACTCAATTTTTTATCATTCAAAATTTTGTTCTTCATTTTCTTTATTTAGTTTTTAATTTTCATTTTATTAATTTATTTAAATTTAAAGCAAAAATAAGCATACATTTTCGTTTTAGCAGTCCCAAAAGCGACAACAGAAGATAAAATCTATGGAATTTCGCTGATATTGAATAATGATTTTTTTTACTAATAAAGCAGTTTATTGCATGAATTGCAATTTTAGGCATGACGGGGAGTGTTCATATCATTAACAACGAGCATGGCATTTACTTTAATTTTTTTTCTTCATATTCCAACGGTTATATAATGCTGTAAAACTAAACAATGTAATGCGCTTATAGTTAAATATAATTTTACTTTTTTATTTCATTTATTTATATTTTAAACACCTATAATACATTTTATAATCATTCGAATAACATTTTTTTTTTGTTTTAAACTAAAAGAGTATGTTTACTGAAATGAAATGAATTGCGCTCTACTAATTTACGCGAGCTACAACATTTTATAAATAAAGTACAATTAGAGCATATTCAGAATTTTATGGTATTTATAATAAATGAACGAATAAAATAAAAATTAGAACATGAGTTTAGTATAATTTTTAAAAAATCAAATCCACTTATGAAAATGTGAATGCTTTCCAACATTCATCAAATGTTAATTTTCCTTTCAAAGCAATTAACACATTAATTTCAAAATATCACATACTATGTGGTCCTTTATAGTAATTTTAATGTCAAAAATGAAATTTGAAACAAAAAAGGGAAAAAACGTATATTGTTATTGATTTTTTTCTTTCTATGTTAAATATTATCCAAGCTAAATTGTTGTATAGACATGGCACTTGGAGGCAGTTCAAGTAGCACCTTCCAAGAAAACTATTCATAGAAATTCAAACCACAGAACTAGAGAACTTATTTTAATGAAATTTTTCTTAGATGGAACTTATTTTAATGAAATAAAAAATTTTGCATTGTTCATTATTTTTGAACTCCACACACAAAATATTTTCTATTACAATTATTAAACCAAAATTTAATTCATTTCTGCATTATCTACTTTCCTAAAGGCCCCATTTTTAATGTGATTGTTATAGTGACATCTGGCAATGGCTCAATAACAAACACATGAAAAAAGACCTTTTCGTTTTACTCATTTGAAACTGCCCAAACATCTCTGAATCCCAGATTAATATTATGAAATTAGAAAAATAAATTTTTTCAACATAATTGTGTCACAAAATTTGTGGAGTATTATAGAACAGTCTTATTGGAAGTAACATTGTTTTTTTTTTAAAAAACAGGCCGGGTTCAACTTTTGGCAACATAATTGTATTACAAAGTTTATCGAGTATTTTGGAACAGTCTTATGGAAGTAACATATTATTATTATTATTATTATTTTGAACAGGCAGGATTCAACTTTTGGCAACACAATTCAATTACAAAATTTGTCGAGTATTATTTGGAAGTAACATATAATTTATCTAAAACAGGCAGGATTCAACTTTTGGCGACACAATTGTATTACAAAATTTTTCGAGTATTTTAAAACAGCTTATTGGAAGCAACATAATAATTTTTAGAACAGGCAGGATTCAACTTTTGGCAACATAATTGTATTAAAAAAATTAACGAGTATTTTGGAACTGTCTTAACACGTTGAGCACCACGTCAGCCATCGGTGGCTGACACTGGACTTTCCATTTAGGCCGCGTCAGCTACCATTGTCTGACACTGAAATTACATTTAGACCGCGTCAACCACCAGTGACTGACTCTGAAATTACATTTAGGCCGCGTCAACCACCGGTGGCTGACACTGAAATTAAATTTAGACCGCGTCAACCACCGGTGGCTGACACTGAAATTACATTTCCCCCGCTTGCTGACACTGAACTTTCACATAATCCGCGAAAAACAGCTTGCTGACAGCTTCTAGAACATGATATAGAACTATAAAATGTACACTCTTTTATGGAATTGCAGAAAATTTACTTAATTATTGTGATTCTTGGTTTAATAAATTTAATTTAGTAGATTTTTATCCACCACTATTTCTACATAATTCGTAGGTTTATATAATTCATCACTTTTGTCAGATATGTCTTGATAAACTTTCTAAAAAATAGCAAAATCCGTCTAATATTTGCAAGTTTAGTTTGTAGTTGTTTACCGTGGCCAGATGGGCAAGCCATGTAAAATTAGCGTAGCGTTCAACGTGTTAATAAAGTAACATATTATTTCTTTAGAACTGGTAGGATTCAACAACAGGTACAAAGCAACTGTTAAATATTAGTCATCTCTAAAATGCAGGATGTGCTATAGAGAACTTATATTAGTTTATTAAGAAAAATATGAGAGGTTATTTATCTTAGATATTAAGTCAACTTCCTGATATGTGTTAGTGAACAAATTATTAGATTATTAAGGAAGCTCACCTATGCAAGTCATTAATTTTCTTATGACAGTTATAGAGAGCTTATTGGATTTTCTTAGGTAGTCAGCAATACAGGAAGACACCCATCCACCAGCAGCTATCCCAAGGAATGGGAGAGGGGAGAAAAGACCATTCTAAATAAAGAAGAGCTACATTTTGAGTTTGTTGAGCCCATCTCAAGATAAATTATTAGAATAGGATCTCTCTGTTTGAATAGTTTCACTGATTCGCCAACTGAGGTGTGCGAGTAGCGGGTACGAATCCTGCCTTAATCTTAGATGTATCTTTGTAATGCCCTTCTCTAGCATGTGCTACTATATATTGTACTACTATATGTTGTATATTTCTTTAATATGAAGCTAAATATATCATAAGGATCCTAAATAAACAGTTTAATTATAAAAAAATTGCAAGAAAGTCGCGTAATTTCCAGATAAAATAACGCCTAATGTATTTCTTACGGAAGACTCGGTTTTGCGACATTTTTTGCAGATTTGGCAACCATTTTGGCATCAAGATCATATCGATCAAAGCAATTGGACTAATATTTACGGAGTTATACGAGAATTGCCTAGATTCGTGTCGTAAGTTTCCGGTTTTCGTCGGCAAGCCCTATATAAATAGGAGCGTGTCTCGCTGAGTAAATATTATGAATAATTCTGAGGAGAGGAAATGATTATTATGATCCTCGACTCGGGAGTATACCATTCATAAGATTACACTAGTTCCCTAGCTGTTTCTTAAGCCGCCAATTACCCAATCACCTCCTAATGCCTAACGCCAAACGTTTTAGTTGCCCAAGAGCTAATTCGTCAGATGAAGAAGACAGCTCCACGGGCAGGAACTTCGCAGAACTCTATATCAAGTCAAATCAAGCTGAGTAAAAATTATAAGTCTGCTTGTGTCTGCAATAGTGATTTGATTTGCGAGCCTCTAGTTAGTTCATTTTACCGTCTTTTGTTGTGAATTACACTGTTATTTGGAGCACTGCCTGTTACCACTGTCGTTGCGAGTCGTGGTGTGGAATTCGTATCAACCAGTCATCGCTGGGATTCGAACCCGGATTACCTCATTGGGAGTGCTCGATTACATGAGCTACCACAACTCAACTTCAAGAATTTGTAATAAATCAACTAGATATTTTAAAAATGAAGGAGTTGTGGAAAATATGTACTGTGCATTGCACTTATTGTTGTTTTAACTTGTTGTTTAAGGCAGCAAATATAAAACTGATGTAAAAAGATCAAGGAAGCTGGTTTCTTTAATTAATTTTTGCATACCAGAAGTAATTGTAAATTAAATATTTGTGTTAAAACTAACCACACAAACAACTTAAAATTAGAGCCTAATATCCCCCCTCCGCCTCATGAAATATTAACACTTATTTTTTTTTAAATTTTTTAGACTGATTTTTTTTTACTAATTTATATTTGTATTCTTTTATAAAATAGATGCCTAATTTAAAAGTATAATACTGAAATATGAGAATTACCGATTTCAGATTATAATGAAGAACAGTACTGAGGTAAGTTGGCAGCTCCGTCATCAGTATCCAAAAACCGTAATCGAAACCAAAATGCGCGATCATCAATGCATACATCGGTAATGATGTGAATATATTTTTCCAAATTTCTCTTGACATCTAAAAGAATAAAAAATATCAAAACCTCTTATAGTTACAAAAAAAAAAAATAATAATAATAATATATATTTATATATATATATATATATATATAAGCTAAAAAATTGAGGAAAAAAAATTAAAAATCCGGAAAACAAAATAAAGAAAGGGTGTAATCTCTTCATCAGCTCACACGATTATATCCACAAAAAAGGAGTGCTTTCTAATATTGTATCAATATAGCCAAAGCAAAATATATCAATAAAATAGTGTGAGGAGCACTCAAAAAAATTGAAACGAAATTAGAACACATTAAGTAAAAAATAAACAAATATATCAAGCGAAAAACAGAAAATAAAATGTAAAGAGATTATAGAACAGTACACGAGAGGAAATCTGCATAGTGAGGAGCAAATTTAAATGAACTTACTCGTACCGGCATCTTTCAAGAATGATTTAAAATATTTACGTAATAATATTGCCAGATTACAAACTATGAAAACAGAAGCATAAATAAAGTGATATCATATGGCACGTTCTTACTGCACTACTGAAGCGCGTCAAATTTGTTAGTTACCTTGGATAAGCCCGAAAATGGATGTGCGCAAAGTAATTTAAAGTTTGTAATTGATAATTTTGATAATTAATTATACATTTATGATAATTAAAGAAAATTAATTATAATTTCAAAAAAAATTATAATAAATAAATAAAAGAAACAGGATTACTCGTTTTGCATAGGCGTCAAATTATTACTACTGCTGAAATCCAAAAATTAGGCTCAAAGAGCAATGCCCTAAACACACGAAATTAGAAAACCGAACAAAAAGGGAGCAAAATGAAAACGAAAGTAAGTTAATAGTAGATAATATAAAGCGCTAAAGCTGCATTAAATATGATCACTATAACATAGCACAAAAAAACAAAGAGAAAAACGAAGAAAATTAATAAGTTACATTAACTGCGCATAAGCTGCAAGTATATAGAACTCATAAAATAAGCTAAAAAATTGAGAAGAAAAAAAAAATTAAAACTATATATATATATATATATATATATATAAGAATAAAGTTCATTTAATAACCGTTTTTTTTTTACTGTTCTTTTTAGCTTTAAATTCAACAAACACAATTCAGCTTATGTATGTATACTGAAAATAAATTCTGAACTAAATTGTAAACAGCTTGAGGATTGTGTTGTTGATGTTTACTTACATCACACTAGAGCTGCCCAATTGGCGGCGGTCTGGGAAACATCCTCGAGTATGATTAAAAGACAGGTCATCACAATTTTGATCCTCTGCGGAAAGGAGATGGTTCCCCCGCTGTGCTAGCCCAACGACCTGTGCGCGAAGTTGAGCACTTTACGGTAAAACAGTTTAACGAGGACCAATACCACACACCCTCGGTCCCTTCGAAGCCTAATTAAATTTACCCCCCCCCCGCATACTGACCGCAGTCAATGATTCTTGTTCTACTGAGATGTGAATTCAATTATCGAATATAATTTCAATTTAAGATTATAAATAATAAAACAATGAGAAAAATTCATTCCTCTTATCAGGGTAAACAAATGCCTTTTTTATACTTTATTTATAAGGTCCGAATTCCGCCGAAGGATGGTCGATCATTTAGGGTGCCATAACTAGCCAAAAAATGGGTAATGCTTGTGTTGAGAATGGGTGCGGATGAAACATATTGACTTTTTAAACACTTTTTAATGTATGAAGCTAAAGACGAGCTTATATTTCAAGTATATCTTTCCACTTTAGTTTTGACATCATTTATTTAGCATGATGTATTCGGCTTTAAAACGAGTTCAAGACTTTTAACTTGACTGAAGCTTTTTAGCCGCAACAGCATTTTAGCAATTGGGTACTTGCACTTTGAGAAAAAGACTAAACATATTTACACATGTGACCTATGACGCCAGTGCCAGCTGATCGTCAATAAACAAAATGACGTGTCAAAGTTAAGCTCAGTTATTCCAAAAAAGTTTGAATGCTAATTAACGTGAAGTTATTTAAATGCAGCGCCCAATTCGCGAACACTCGAGTACGCCATCTAGCGGGAGACTGTAAATATCGGGCATTAGTTCCCACATAACCATTGGCAATGACGGACGCCATTTTCTTAGCATCGAAAAAGAAGCTAAATTTCCCTAAAGAAAAGGTAAAACTTCTTGAGAAAACTAATCAGAACATGCCAAACATTGAAGCAGAACACGCCAAGCATTTGAAGAACAACTTCTCAATAATTTTTACCTTTCTATTACCAACAACATAACATGATTTCATGATCACTTGCTGTTACAGATGTGTGTATTGCGGTAAAATAATTTTTCTGTCTTCAATTCATTACAAGTTAAAATGCAGTCAACATTGCTTTCGTCATTCCAATGAATAAATGTGTTCCAATGAATTCCATACAGAACTGTAATAGCTATAGAATATTCTTCTTCTTCATAGAATAGTATATATTTCTGTATCTACATAATTCTGAAAACAACAATAAAGAATAATCCGAATTACTTGAAAAAGTATCTTTTGTGCTGATTATAAAAATTTTTTTTATCGTTTTCTTGGTAAGTGTTTTTTAGTTTTGAAAGAATTTCAACTAGAATTCAGCTATTCTGTTTTTAAGCTACATATTAAAATTCATTTCGAGATCTTACAATTATAAAATTTTGATGTGTGGTATGTTACCTAAAAGTAATGAAGGGATAAACTATGTATATATTATTTGAGAATAAAGTTTTCAAACAAAGAACATATCATTTTGGAATTCTCCGGACTTATAAATCAGGTAAGTGTTATGATTTTTATAATAAAAAATTTGCTTGTAAATAATTTTTTTCTTACTTGATGATCGTTCTCTACAAAATGGTTTTTTTTACGTCTGATTAAATACTATAAGAATTAAAAAAAAAAAAGAAACAATACGAAAGTTTTTATTGAAAAATGAGGAATTTTTAAAATCGTTTTTATCCTAAGAATTCTTTATTTTACGTTTTTTAGTTTATAATTTTTTGATAAAATTGTTGTCAAAATACTTTTTTTGAAAAATTAAATGGTATTAAATTATATGTTTATGTATACTTCTTGCATATTCTAATATTTGAAGTAATATGATTCAGAAAAGTATGGAAGAAAAATTCGGTACTTACGTATTAACCACAGCTACAGATTTGGCAGATTTTTAAGTGCTGCCAATGAACACTTAAAATTTTTGGAAAAAATCTTAAAATGAAACACTTTGTTTAAAATCAAAGTAGTCAATCGGATTTCGGTGGGAAATAGGCCGATTTGAGTTTAGCATAGATTCAAAACAAACTTTTCTGTCACCTGATTCTATAGCCATTATGAACTCTAATAAGTAAGGTTCAAAATGAAATAACATTTCCAAAACGGACGTTTACTAAGATAAAGTTTCATGTTATGGACATTGGTACATTTTCGTTATATTTCACTCCATAAAATATTTCGCTCCTAAAAAAATAAAATTGCATCCTGTTTTGTTTTTGGCAAGTCCCAAAGACGCATTTTCGTAACACTAAAAAATGGCGACAAAAAAAGAATGGTTCTTTTTTTTTGTTTTTGTTTCGTAAGCATTCTTTATTTTACGTTAAAATTTAAATGGGCCTTTCATGTTATACCATTAAATTTAGTAAAACTATTTCTCAGGCATTAGGTTTGAACTCTTATAAGAATATACCTATTTTTTTTCTCTTTATTTACAAATACTTTTCCGATGTGTTCTGGATGTTCCTTCTCTAAAAAAAAAAAAAAAAAAAAAAAGAGGTACCATTTTGTTTTCGTTTGCATAAGAAAGAAAACAAACATTTTTCTTTTTTAAATTTAATCAGCCACAATAAAGATGGAACGTTACAATGCTACATTAAAGACGTCTCCAGTGTAACTGAATGACTGTTCATATGGAAATCGCAGGGATTCGGCACATTCAACAACGCCCCCTATAGCTCGTTGCGATCGCGAATAGCACATTGAATTTCTTAAAATATGATTCTTTCTTAGATTTATTATTTGTTTATGTATTTTATTGTAGCACGTGATATATTGTTGTTTTGTGCACCTGGCAACTTCGATACAGAATTAGTTTGTTTATGTTCTACATGGCTTCGTGCCTGTCTTTGTGATAAGTAAGAAATATATAGGGTGAAAGAATTGAAATCATTGTGAAAGAATTTTTGTGAAGGATTATAAAATGCACTACTTAAGAAAATAGATACTTGACGGGGTAAGTTAACACGAAATGAAATTGAAAGAACAGCTGCTGACGTAAACAAAGACAGGTCTTAACAACCAATCTGGCTCGAGATACCCACACAACATCACTTACAGGTTTCACACAATTTTCAAGGAATTTTGTAAACATGATTTATGGTTGTTTTAAATTAGCTTAAAGTTTAATAAATTTTAAAAAAAATTGGATGATGAGAGATGCCTTAAAGGAAATGTTTTCCAATAAATGTATATATTTTTGAAAAAATTGCGAAGGAGCTGTTTATGATTTGAATCATTCTAATATATGAAATAGACAAGAAAAAAGAAATAAATATGATAAATGAAATATTTTTGAAAAGAGATTTGAGCTGGTTTTAATTTTAATTTAATGAAACTTATTTGGCAATCTTTCTTGCATCAAAACTCATTTTAGCTTATTGTAACTGATTTCCTAACCTTTGATTGTTTTTCTTTCTTGTTTTCTTCAATGTAAGATAATTCTTCTTTTGAAATGGTCGGATGTGCTGAAGGTTTCTCATAAATAAGGAGCCACCATAATGCAAACCATATGCACGTGATTGAACCTGCAATTCGAAACAGCTGTTGAACTTGGAAAAAAAAATGGCCTACTATGCGGATCGATAAAATTCAAAGTTAAAATAAAAATAGTAAAAGATACCAAAAATATAATATACAGACGGCCATCCACCTAAGAAATCTGTTGAACAAAGTAATCCTGAAATCGGCATGCCAATAACTAAGCCAATCTGCAGACCTGAAAAAATAATCGCTGAAATTCTGCTTCTTTCATTTATTGGTGACCATATACTAATCGCTGCGTTAATTGCTGGCAAAGTTAAGCCCTGTAAGAAAAGAAAAAAAAGCACTAGATTTTCGAGATTAAAACAGGCGTTTTGACAGAAAGTTATAAAAATGAAAAAAATTAGCCTCATAGGACAGTTTTCTCATCTATATATTAATATTTATATATATTTTATAGTTTAATAATTTATAGCTTAATTTATTTTATAACCGTCGTTGTACAGCCGATCCAATTTTGAGTTTATGACTACCACTGTACAACTCTGTAATTTTTGTAATTTTTAACCATGAAGACAAGGGAACTTATATAAAAGTATGTGAAAAATTCAAAGTATCATATAAAATGTTACTATAATTCTACTGATTTTAAACTTATCATTTTCGCTTATCATTTACTTATCATTATTCATTTCACTTATCATTTATAATTCTACTGATTTTAAACTTATCATTTTCGCTGATGACATGTTTTTACTTTTGAGACGTACCATCTTGTATCATTTTGACTCTCTGGCTACACAAATTCTCGGCACGATCTTGACCTGGGCTGAAACCCAGCATCTCAACTTTAGCAAGGAAAAAACCAAATTAATCACTTTTCCGAAATCTAACAAAAAAATTGCTAGGCTTCCTTGTGTCAAGATGGATCTTCCGGATAACGCTAATATAAAGAATGTGAAAACACTAAAGTATCTAGGTGTTATCTTAGATCCACAACTCACCTGGATTCCCCATCTTGACGAAGTTAAGGATCGTGTACAAATGTTTAATCACAAATTAAAGAGGATTGCCAGAGTCACCTGGGGTCTCAACCATCATGTTCTAAAAAAGATCTACCTCCAGGCAACCGAGAGAATCATCACCTATGCGGCCTGTGTCTGGTTTAGAAACACAGTCAAAATAAGAGAAAAACTAAAATCAATTCAAAGAATTCCGCTTATCACCATTACCAAATCTTATAGGACTGTCAGTACTGATGCACTCCAGATACTGGCCGGGGTAAAACCAATCTACTATAAAATCATTGACGAGATCTACATTAAAAGAAATATCTGGAAATGGAGGATAGAAGACATCAATTGGCTTGAAAATCATATGTACTCTCCTGATCACCTTTTACTACCTCCCAAACTGGTTCATCCCTCGAACTCTCTCGCGTTGCCCTGGGGGAAATTTCTTCCAACTAACCATGGCATTGAAATCTTCACAGACGGGTCGAGAATTCAAACTGAGAACAATGGTAGACTTATAAATAAAACTGCATATGGTGTTGTAATGAAGATAAATGGCAAAACCATCAATACTATCTCGGCGCGTTTAAATAACAACTGCAGTATTTATCTGGCTGAGCTCCTTGCGATACAGTCAGCTCTCCAATGGCTTAAAAATCAGGGTTCTCCAATAGCAAACATTTACACAGATTCCCTTTCTTCACTCATGAGCCTGGAGGACCCACGTAAACACCTCAAACTTATAGAAGACACCAAAGCCATGTGGAGTAGTAACTATAATATAAATTGGATTAAAGCACACTCAGGCATTGAAGGGAATGAAGAGGCTGACTGGGTTGCTAAGGAAGCCACTAAGCTTGGCCAGATTGATTTTGAGATCCCGGGTGAAAAATGTGAAATTAAATCTTACATTAAGAACATCACTTTTAACCGCTGGAGAGATGACTGGAGGTCCAGTGACAAGGGAAGACAAACCTATAAATTTTTTAAAGACCCTAGCATAATGCGCCTGCAGGCCAATTTTTACTTAAACCAGCTCCTTACTGGCCACGGAGTGTTCGGGACCTATCAACAAAAATATTTCAGAAAATCAGCTTCATGCAATTACTGTGGAGTGAGACAGGACATTAAACATTTAATTAAGCACTGTCCAAGATTCCGGGCACTTCGTGGAACCCACATGAATAACTGCGAAGAGGAACATCAATTCTTTGCTATATTGACCTGCAGGAAAATTGTGACTCAAATAATTAAACAAACTCTCGAGGACATTTTAGCCCCAGATCAACTGACCCCAGTCATGAATCAACAATAGTGCATGTCATCGTTTATTTTTACTAATCAACTTTTAGCCTTTCATTTTGAAATTTTATCTACTTTTGATTTTAGATTTCATCGACTTATAATCAGACTTTTACTTTAGACACTTACACTTAGGACTTTTAGATTTCATTGATTTTAGTTTTGAGATTTTTTATCTCTTGTTCCCTACTATTGTAATCATTTAATTCTCGACATTCACACAGGCACCATTGGATTTCATTGTCTTTAAAACATGTTTTTAAATTGTCAAGTGTTATGGTTTATACATTTTTAACTGATCACCACCACTGTCATTTGGCAAAATTTTATCGTAATTTTAGTTTTTAGAGAAATGTTTATTGTGATGATTTTACTTTTATCTCCGTATACCCCCCTGGGGTGGGTCGGAGTTCAACCTATTATATAAAATGTTACTTCATTGCAAAAATCTTTGGGGTGGTACTTCTAAAGAGTATGCGTAATTATCTTGATTCTACAAGTTTGACTACTTATTTCGCTAACAAGCTGTCAAAACTTTTGTAGAAAGTGGAGCAGTTGGCATCTCTGAAAGTGTAAAAAATGGTGACTAATAATTAGGATGTTCGTGGCATCCTTGTTATGGCTATCAGGTTCGCAGGGACGCCACAGTCGATTAAAAATGCGAAAAGTGGTAGAAACTTATTTCAGTTTCATTAATTTACAATCTTTTTAACAAGTCAATCGTAACTACCACTGGGACTTACATTTTATTTTATATTTTATAACCGTGTTTTAACAACGGTCCCAATTTTTAGATTTACGACTACTAATGTTCAAACCGTAATCTTGTAATTTTGAACCAAATGCAAAAAACAAGGGAACTCCTGCATCAAGTATTGGGAGAAATTTGCCTGAATTTGCGTTACAGGGAGAAGAAGACCACGAGAACCTCCCACGGTTAGCCTGACGGCAAAGGGACTCTAACCCATGATCAATCTACTACTGAGGATATTTCACGTCAGCATTGTGGTCGGTGCAAGCCGATTCACATTTCAACCGACTTACATTTCAAACCGACTACATTACATTTACCGATTTACATTTCAAATTATTCATGTTTAAAACAAAAACTTTTTCTTCGTACATAAATCGTAGCTTGAGCTGTACACCACAGAATGCTATTTCAGCCGCCAACTTCCTCATTTTCTTCCAAATATCTATGCTATTTAGTCCCAGTTGCAATAGGGCAAATTGCAGATTTAGAAATTATTTAAGAGTTATTGAAAATTTGATTATTTAAGAGTTAACAAGTCCCTATAACCTCAAAATGTTTAAGGGACGACTTGGAAGTACGCATTAGGCTGAAAAATGACAAAAGAATATCAACATGAGCAGAAACAATATTCCTTTCCCGTCTTTCTACTCATTAACTGCTATTAATACTCATTAACTGCTATTAATACTCATTAACTGCATTAATCATTATTAAATATATAAATAATTGTAGCAATTAAGCATACATAAATTAATGATTAAGTGTATCGATTATGCATAGATTAACCATAAATAACTTTATGATTACTTGTATCAGTTATGGATAAATTTATCATAAATAAATGTATGATTAACTACATCAACTCTGCATAAATTAATCTTAAATAATTTTATGATTATCATAATAAATAACTGAATCAGAAATAAATTTATGACCCATTGTAACAATTATGCATGAACTGCGGGAATTTATTTTTGTTCTAATTTTTTTTAAAAGAAACATATATTTATATTATAGAAATTTACATTTCTTACCTCTCCTAAGCCTTGGATTACCCGAATAACAATAACTGCAGTGAAACCCAAGTCGGAAAATACAGGGATCAGCAATGTAATTATTCCTGTCATAAGAATACCACCACCATAAACGAACTTGAAGCCAAATTTTTCAGCCAATATACCTCCGAAGATATGAGTTGCAATGTTACCGTAAGAAACACAGCCAAGGAAATGGGACTGCTCTCTAACATCCCAGTCATACTGTTTACCCTGAAAATTGCAAACTTTATGTCAAAAAGATCAGTCATTATGATTAATTTGGAATTAATTATATTTATTAATGATATTTATGCCTTACCAAATAATCGAAAAATAAATATTTTCGAATTAATGATTATTAGTAATTATTTTATTAATTAATAATTATGTTAGTTTTTATTAACCATAATAAGTTTTTTAGGAAATATGTGAAAGGTTTGGAGCAATATCGTGATATGCCACAATTTTACCGAAGATGACATTTCCAAATTGCATAGATTCAAATCTTTCTTTGTATCATTTCTAGATAGTTAGGTTTCATGCAGTTTCTGAAACTTACAATAAATGTGAGTACAATATGCCGAAACATCTTATTCGGTATATGGAAATAAGTAGTATTCATAAAATCGCACATTTGACATTTATTGCCCAAACTCTACACACAAAATAGAGTAAAATTTCAAAAATCACGGGTTACTGTCTTGAATGTTTTCGCACATACTTCAAAATTTACATTTTAAAAACAATGTCTTAGGCATGTTTAAGAAACTTTAAATTTTAAATATTTTGACATACTGAGATTTGGGCTGTTGTCGAGGTTTACTTTGACGGTTAAATCTCCCATCCATTTTGTGAAAGCTCGTACAAACACTTACTTACGGAGATTTACTCAGTGTTAATCAAGTCGTATTTGCTAAAATATTCCCTTTTTAACGAAGCAAATACGAATTATTTACTAATATCCTACTAACTAATGTGTGGATAGTAATTTCCAGAAATGATTGAACAAGTCCTCAAAATACTATATGAATACCATTCTTTAATATACTTTGCTGCAGCTTCTTCCAACAGCAATATACTTTTGTATAGTGCGCGAAAGAACGGACCATCCTAAATAACTATTGATCAAATGATCAGATCTTCACGTTTTAGAACTTAATATTAATAGTTCGAGGAAGCAACCTGAAATATGCTAATTAATTAGTGAAGACGATTTTATAAGTTACGAAATCAGACAAAAAAAAAGTTCCTTTTGTGGATGATGAGGCGAGCGGTCCAAAATTAGAACCCTTTGATGTTAATTTTACTTTATTGCATATTTCAAACTGTTTCGAGAACTTTTTTAAGTAAATACAAACAATTATGAAATTCGTTTATCCAAAGATATTGATGTGCAAAATTTTACTTTTAGAAAATATTTATTATTTGTGATTATTTTATTTAATAATAGACAAAAATATTTTGTATTGTAAGGTATACAAATTGTTTTCATCATTTTAATGAATGCAACGTTTAATGGCAAAATACAAAGTGCCTGAGAAATCACACATTAAAAAAACTTCTTTTACAAAATTTGATTTTTTGGGGAATTAATTTGTCCGTTTTCGCTCAAAATTTGTATTCTGCTATTTAAAATTGCACTCTTTTAAATGATGTACAAAATTGTATACCTTACAATTCAAACTTTTCTCCACTATTATTAAATAAAATATCAACAAATAATAAATATTTTCCGAAAGTTAAATGTTGCATGGAAATATATTTAAAACAGCGAAATTTTTAATTTTGAGCAAAAAATTTTCTATTTGTTTTATAAGTTCTCGAGATATGATGAAATAAGCAAAAAGTCAAATTAACATTAAGGTGTCCTAACTTTGACAGTTCTCTTGTCCAAATTAGTGAGACTATAGTTTCGAAATTGCGACTAATCCCTATATTTTGGGGGTTGAAAATCTGAATGAAGCGGAAAAAAGGCATGTTCATTCAGAGAAAGTATGTTTCTCTGTCTGATTTTGTAAACATCGTCTACACTGCTTAATAGGCATATTTGAGGTTATGCCCCAGAACCATTAAGATTAAGTCTTAGAATTTAAAGTAAAGAATATACATAGGGGAAAAAGTCAAGATGACATAGACATAATGTAAACCAGTCCCCAAGGTTAGGTGCAGTTTCTGCATAAAGAAAAAAAAACATTTAGGAACACAACAGCAGAGATTCTTGAAACCACTTGAAGAAAAATATTCTCTTTTTATTTATTGTTGGTTTGTTCTGTATTTTTGAAGGATTTATAAAAAGTATTGTAACATTAATTAAGATATTTCTGGAAGCATACATTTACATCATCCATGTTAATTAACCTGCCACCACATTTTAACAAAGAAAGAAAGAATAAAATAGCGGATGGCGGGAGTACTCAACCATGCATGTAGATATGTCCAACAATCGGTCCAAATGTGACGTACCTCTCAACAGTCACTTTGCTTCTTATGCGCCTGCGCTGGATCTTAGTTCAAATGACAACATGTGGCTTACCCTGTAAAATGTTTTTTTTTTTGGTATAGCGTACCCCAGCGAGCAATTCACCACGTTAGCTACGTGACGGTTAGAAGACCGCGTTAGAAGACCTTCTCCTTTGGTGAAGATCCGATTGTTGGATTAAAAGTTATTCAGATTGGTCCATTTATAATTTTATTATTGAACATAGCTTTAAATATATCCCACACAACTTTCGAAATCAACAATAACTTTCTTTAACGTTGGGGGCATGACTGTCTTAAGCTTGTTCTATTTACGATTTCGGAGGCATAGGCACCATACTTTTTGTACAAAGTTTTTGAAGATAAATTGAAGAGCATTTCGAAGCATAGCTTCAAAAATTGTGTCTGATATTTTTAAAGTAGAATACACAGTTGTAACATATCACTTGAAGGTTAATTTTTATACATATTAAATAGAATGTAATTCACATGACCTTTTGCAGGAGCTACTTGGCTTCGTGGATACTGAAAATTTATGTTTATCTAAATAAAATACTGTGTTTAAATACGCATTTTTTTTTTAATAATCTTGGTAGAATTTTACAAAAAGAAACAGGGGTGGAATGATTACAAAAATGATCTAGAATCTAGATCATAAGTAACCAGCTCGATGATCTGGATAAAAAAATAACTATACGACGTTTATAATTGCTAAAAAATGTTTTTACAAATTTATTTGGACCATTTGTTTTTGCCAATATGATTTCTAAAAACATTTATAAAAAATATCAAGATTCTCCGAACTTACTTTGTATTCATTGCTAATCATTTGTGACGAATTCATGAGACATTCATTTTCGGTATTGTTTTCAAATATCTCGTCTGCATGATTGACCATTGCTACTATCGATATGCTGACCGCGGCTCGTATTATATAGACAATGATTGACCCCATCAGTGCAAGAAAAGCAAATACATATCGTTTTGGCAAATAGAACTTCATACATCCTGAAATTAGAACATTAATATGTATTCATTTATGTAGTAGTTCTTGGGGATATTTATGAAAATATTCAGAAATATACTTAAGTTGTAACAGAAAACTAAATCAAAATAGAACAAATGAACCGAGAATGCTATTGTACAAGACTTCTTCAAGAGACGATATGCATGCATTCATGTTGTATTTTCTAGAAATACCTATAAAAATTTTAAGAAATGCACTTAAGTTGTAACAGAAAAGTAAATTGAAATAGAACAAATGAAACGTGGATGTAATTGTACAAGACTTATTTAGAAGACAATATGCTTGCATTTATGTAATAGCTTTTCTGTAATTAAATAATTAGCAAAATAAAAGTAATATTTGCTCTTTTGGGAGCCCCGTTAGGAAAAATGCATTAAATGTAGAGATATACTTTTAATGACATATTAGTACTCGTGATTATCGTTTTTTAAAAGGATTTAACTTAATTTAAATATAAATTTATTAGCTTTTCTTCATAATAGCATAGTTTAAACTAAGAATGTGATATTATAAATTAACAGAGGTGCTAACTTTATTCGCTTAGTAATAAAATATTTTCTAGTGCTAACGTATGTTATTTTTAGTTTAGTATTTTTTATTTTAAACGATGTTTCATTTTTCTTTTTAAACACCACTACATATCAAAATTGTCGTCCAGCCAAAGTAGGGGTAAAAGAACTGGTCTTGCATCAGAAAGCATCTGGGTTTGAATCCCGGGCAAGGCATAGATGTTCTTTCATTTCCTTGTATCTGTCCTTCCTGTGGGAGCAACGTTGGTCCACCTAATAGGCTGACCCTAATATTGTGGCTAACAAATTTGCACTTCTGATGCCAGTATGACGTAGGTCATTCTCCAGGTGGGCATTGAAAAAAAAGAAACATGTCAAAATTTTTAAGTTTCACGTGTAATGCAACTTTATTGTTTATTGATACAACATACATTTGCAGGCTTGTGTGCTCAATTAAGGCTTATAAACCTTTGTCAAGTAGAAAGACAGATAGCACAATATAGAGAAAGACATCACAAAGAATACATCCAGGGTTACGGCGGGATTCGAACCCGCCACCTCCACGCTTAACAGAGCGTTTGGCGAGCGATACCGCTCGGCCAGGGAGGCCCCTAATGCAACTTTACAGGGATGCTAACTAACTCCGCTTTTTGAAAAAGTATTTTCTAGTGGTAACGAAATTTAAGTTATTTTTAGTTTAGTATTTTTTTTATTTTTAGTAATTTTTCTACCACTACATATCAAACGCTCAAAAATATCAAATGCAAATTTAATGCATTAACTCGTGGTTATTCTTTTAAAAAGTAGGCGCAATTATCCCTATTTTACAAGTTTATTATTCAATTTTTAACCAATTTATTTAACGTTTTCCATTAAGCGGGGCAGTTGCCATCCCTGACTTTATTACAGTCAACTCGTGGTGACACTTTTTACGAGTGGGCGTAATTCACCTTATTCTACAATTTTTACTATTAAATTTTCTACGAATTCATTGAAAGTTTTGCAGTTCACACTCGTGAATTAAGCCTAATTACGAATAAAATGAATAAAGGGAAAAACACTTTTATTGTTGACAGAAATTAACTTTTCTCTCTCATAACACGTGATTTAGACACACAGAGTCATTTTTCTGATACGATCATTCCGATAACATTCAGGATTTGTGGAGTCATTTTGAGAATTTTAAGTTTTTTTTTTTTTTTTTTTTTTTTTTTTTTTTTCACTTTAACGGTTTTTTCTAAATGGTGAAAACATTAAATAAAATTAAACAGTAAATCATTAAAGTGTAATAAAAAAAAACAATTAAGTAAAATAAACTCAGCTAAAAAAGCGAGAATATTCTTTTTTGTTGCTTCAAAACGATAAAAATATTTTATTTCAATTCCAAATAATATTTCATTTCAATTTCAAAAATATACGTACGGAATGGAATAATTGCAATTGACGTAGTGTGAGTATCTCGATCTTGATTGATTTCTGAAACGTGGCATTTGTTTACGTTAGCAACTGTTCTTTCCATTCTATTTCTAGTAAGTCAAAACCATCAAGAATCAATTCTCTTAAGTGTATACTTCTATATTCTAGCTTAAAGATTTCCATTCTTTCAAATTTTTTTTATTTCACATAAAGACAGGCGTGAAGACCCGTAAAAAACATAAACTAATTATGCATCATAGTTTCCAGGTACACAAAACAAAAATATATCACGGCTACAATAAAATACACGAGCAAATGGTAAATCTAAGTTAAGTAAAAGACGTAGACGAGAAAGAATTATATTTCGACAAAATTCGATGTGCGATACGATGCTTTATTTTTAATTTGAAACTATTAAAAAACAGTGAATTTTGACACCACTTTTAACTTTTTTATGAATTATTCATGCTGTTCATTCTAAAATTTAAAAAAAACTTACTGAATCTTTAAAGTGATATATTATAATGGTAAATGAATCTTTATTAAGAATTAAAATTAGAAAATAACATTTAAATAATGTTAGTTATGAATGTATTTAATTAACACTCTGACTTATGTGGAGATACTTAGCTGAATTTTAACACGCCATTTTTTTCATAAACGATCAGTTTTCGCTGAAATAATTGGACCCACGTGTGTGTATCCGTGATGTTCACTTTAGCTACTTTTTGAAATGCTCAATTACCCCAGATCCTCCTTCTTAACTTCATTGCTGACAAAGACATGAAGATGAAAGCCATAGCAAAATAATCCATAAATTATATTTCCAAATTGGAATTTATTTTCATCAAAGTTATTTTTTCAAGATCTTCTCCCCCCCCCCCCCTGCTCACTCCGTCTACCAATCGTCGTAACAGCTTCTCATTCATCGCACTTCTTCCCTTAAAAGTTGATATTTTTCAAAAGAAAATAAAAGATCATTTTGGTGCCTGATAAAAAAAGTTATTATCACGGGAAACACAAAATTTTATTTTTGTTTTATTTATTATATTTATTTATTTATTTGTATCAGTTCTTATATATTTTCTCGTCTCTGATTACAAACCTGCAATCGGTATCTCTTGACAAACTACAATTTTCAAACAATTCAATAATATATACCAAATCGGATTTTTCTTTTTAAATTCCCTGGAGTGAGTACTGAGTGTCCCCACTTCTCTGCTACGTAGAGAGTGCCATAAAGAAGCCAATAAAACATTTCAGTTTCCAATGAAATTGGTTAAGATTATATATTATTCTCTGGGTGTTATTTTTAAAAGAGCAGACACATCTATATGCAGATATGCCTATACGTATAAAGACCTATACGTTCTTTATAAACTTATGATTTGAAAGTAAAAAGTAAACTAAACTAAAAATATCATTTCGAAGAAAAACTTTTATAGCTTACAGAACAAAACGTGTATAAATGTAACAATAAATTAGCTCCAATTAGAAGTAAAATTATTATTTTTATATTTTTAGAGCAACAACATCAACTATATAAACAACATAATCTTTTATATTTATTATTTTTACACACCATCACACAATTATCATGCACTTATATATATGCTTAATTTTTCACATTTTTAATTTTTCACATTTATACATATTTAATTCTTCAATTATTCCCTATTTAATTAATAAATACAAAAATGTAACGGAAGAGCATAAGTTTTACTATCACTTTAATCATTAGTATTAAATCACCCGCAGAATATTGAAGATTTGCCAACTATGACTTAGTTAATTAAATACGATTTATTATTATTTTTGGTTTAGAACCTTACAATAGTATCACGTATTTACTCAATTTCCTAGTTAGTATATAACTAAAAAAATGAAATAAAGAAATGCCTTTTATAAATTAACTTTTCACACACAATAAATAAATAAACAATGTTGATAATTTACATTTTTACTCTTGCACAAGATTTAAAGTCTGTGTAGAATATTTTTTCAATTGCGTTTTTCTATTTACAGCTATACAAAACAACATCCATGCATACAACAACATTTATACAAACAACAACATCTATACAAACAACATCAATACAAACAACAACATATATACAAACAACAACATCTATACAAACCATGATTATAAAAGTTTTTATGTAAACTCTACTTGAAAAATATTCAAGTAAATATATTAATAGAGAAATCTTAAATGTAGGTTTATGTAAAAGTTCTTTAAAAATTTAAATGTATTGAGTTATATATCCGATTATAAGCTTCTTATAAACATCAGTTACTAATAAATAAATAAATAAAGTGAATAATAAATTAAATATAATTTTTTTTTAAAATTTTGATTCACTATTATAATTTTTAAAAATAAATAAATAAATAAATTTATTTACTTTGTTGTTTAAAAATTCCAGGTAAACTTGTTGTTTCTTCAATCATTTCGTATTTGTTTGTTAGCTCGAGAGAAAAAAAAACAACTTTTGGATTAAGCTGTTTTCATACAATGATTATAATCGATCATTTGAATAAAACATGATTAAGCACTTCTTCAAGGACTCAATAAACATTATTCGTTTATGTTATTCAAAAAGCTAACATGCAGTGGTTGGGTCCATTTTTGTTTGGAGGTGGAACCCTAAATGAATGACTTTCTCTTGGCGAAACCCTTGGCGCAACGAATACAATTCATTCGCAATGTGAGAAAATTAATAACAAGAGACCATTAGTTAATTTTAAAACGTGTAATGGCTCTAAGTTGGAATCGCGGTGACTCGGTGGGTAGAGCGTTCGCCTCCAAATGAGGTGAACCGGGTTCAAATCCCAGCGATGGCGGGTCTATACGAATTCCACTTCCACACCGACCACAATTCTGACATAAAATATCCTCAGTGGTAGACTGATCATGGGTTGGAGTAATCTTGCCGTCAAGCTGATTCCTCTAACCCACGAAACATCCATGACATATTTTCGTGGTATTCCTCTCCATGTAACGCAAACGCGGGTTAGTTCTATCAAAAAGTCCTAAACGAAGGCTAGTTTGTCCCAATGCTTGATCCAGAAGTTTCCTTGTCTTCAGGATTGGATTCAAAATTACAAGGCTACGGTGTTGAACGTTGATAGTTGTTAACTCAGAATTTGATCGACTACGACAATTATGAAATGTTTTTATGTTTTATAAATTATTTTGAATGAAGAATGAAATTCATTCGTTGTACCAATATTAATCCTAAAATTGGGTTTTACGTCAGGCAATTGAATTCACAGGTCTAGAGCGGCGTCTAGTCTAGTTCTTTATTTGATTTTACGTTTGATTTTGAAGTTTCAATTTAAGTACATTTTGATACACTGTTGACGTAAATAATATATAAAAAAAAACGTAAAATTTAACATAAAATGTATGTAAATTTTCCGTTTTTTGTAAAACCATTTTTTTGCTATAATTCGACATTTCACCTTACATAAATTTTGACGTATTGTTATTGTAAATAAAAATGCGTAAAGTATAATCTATATATATAAAAATGAATGTGTGTATGTATGTCCTTTATAGACTCCTAAACCATCGGAAAGAAAGTGATGAAATTTGCCATACAGATAGTTTCAAGCACGAGGAAGGTCACTGTCAACATTAGAACATTCTACGACAAATCTTTCTTGTATGATGAGCGAAAAACTAAATGGAATTTTCTGATTGGTTAAGCGTTAACCATTGTTTTAAATTTAACGATTCAATTTTCACATGATCTATGATGAACCCAAGTCTGCGGGTTCGATCCCCGGCCCAGACACCGGATTTTCGGGATGCAGAAAATCCTCAGCGGCCATGTCGTATGATTATGCGGCATATAAAAGATCCCTGGAGTGCCTTATTGGCTCTTGGCATTTCCGGCAAAATTAAATTCCTAGTGCACTTTAGCATCCAAATAGAGTCTCGGTGCTACCATCTAGTGTGGCAGAAACTAGACGTCCAAATTAACATGGCCAACGGTATCTCACCCATTGTGGTGGTCCTGAAAGAGTGGATACCACTTCTGGAGAACGCATTAGGTCTGCTCATCGGGAAGACTGATTGTGCAGCTCATTGGAAATATTAAAAAATAAAATATAAAAAAAATATAAAAAAACATTCTCATAATTTAAAGATAACATCAGTGATAATTGCTAGCTCATAGCTCTGTTTGGTCAAAAAATAGTTTATTACGCGTATTTAAATAATTAATAATTTTATATTCGCTATGTTAGATGAATTCGATGAACATTACGTGGTAGCACACGGGGTTTACGTCATCAAATTTATACTCTGTCTGATGCTACGCGATTTTATTTTATTTATATTAATTCTTTTAAACGTGTTTCTAAAAAAAATACATATTTCAAATCAACGGTAAAGAAATAGTAAAAAATATTTATCTATTCAAAAGCGAAAATTAATGGAAAAATGGTACTAATTCGTTTAGGGGAAACATAAGAACTCGACGCCAATGAGGCTTAATTACGCCAATGATGTTTAATTAATTAAGGTAATATATGCATATTGAAATAAAAGAAATAAGCTATGTACTAGAAAGAAAAAGAAATAGAGTAAAAGTATTTATTTTCTATAAGAACCGCACGAAGCTATCATTTACGACAATGATGCTTAATTAATGCTGGTAATATATATTAATTGAAATAAAAAGAAGTAAATTCTGTTCTAAAAAGCAAAAATAAAGAGAAAAGCGCTTTGGGTAACCGTAAAAAATCTGCATATTATTATTGACACTAATGCTCAATTAAAATTGATAATATTGATTTTACCCCGGATCAGATTCTCGAGTGCTCAGCCTTTACTCCATATCTTTTACAACTGGGTATGGTGCCATTGGCTTCAGAACTTCGTGAGATCCTCTACAGTAATGATGTATTGGAGCTTGCGGATGCAGTTTTGAAGACACACGAGGCTATTTAATTGTCCATGGACACGATAAAAAAAAATTTAAAACATTTAAATTGATTGAAATAATATAAAATAAGCTACATGCTAAAAAGCCAAGCCCATGGAAGAAAGATTAATGGGAAATTCACTTAAGAAAACATTAAAATATCACCATTCACAGATGACGCTTAATTCATATGTATCCTGGACGGTTATATGTACTACTGGTACTATGGTAATTGGCGATTTATTTTTGATAAGAATTCTACTACAAGTTTTCCGTACTTTCAGAATATATTTTTTTTCCAGTGGTAGCTAAGATAGTGCATTAATATTTTGATGAATTGGAATTAAAAAAAAAAAATTTCCATCACTACTTTTAATTATTTTAACAGTAAATTAAAGGTCAGATAGACAAATGGTCATGCTCTAAAATCCTTATAAAGTTCTTTTGTTTTCTTCTTTCATTTTTCAATTAATGCGGCTTTAGTTGGGGGGGGGGCACTGACAAATACGTATAAACTTAAATATTGAAGGATTATGTGCTAAGTACCAAATATACTCATGTAGGTATAAAATATATTGATATATTTAGTGATTATTAAAACTGCAACAATCTATTTTAATACCTATAGTTAGGAATTAGTGTTTTAAGCCCTTCGAAAGGGCCATAAAACAGGACCATTGACCTGAGAAAATCACTTAATAGTGATACATTTTAACTATCATGAATCAGTCGCGAGCAATATCATCATGCCAAGAGATGCCAAATACATTTTATATTTATTCCATTGGTATGAATTATAAACAAAGAGCTCTTCTTATTTCAATAGCGTAAAGACACCAAAGATTACAACATATAACATTAAGTAGAATGAAAAAAATTCTTTTAGCTACACTCAGTGGAAGAACCTGGTAAGTGCCATTTTCAGAAAGAAAAAAGAACACACGCATCCGAATTATTTTATAACCAATTTATAAGAAGGTGGGACTAATAATTCTTTGCTTTATTTTATTTACCACTTTCTAATCTAAGCGAATCTGTCTTATTTGTAAAAAAATAAATGTCTTTGTGTGTGTGTCCTTTATAGACTCCTAAATCATTCAAATGAAATCGACGGAACTTTGCATACAGATAGTTTGAAGCACGAGGAAGGTCACTGTCGATATTAGATCATACTACGACGAACCGTTCGAACGGAATGAAATTTTTTGATTGGTTAAACGTTAGTCATTGCCTTAAATTTAGCTATAGACAATTCAGTTTTGTCACATATTTTAAGTATAACATCAGTGACAATATCTGGCTCTGGCTTATAGCTCCATTTGATAAAAAAAAACTTATTGTGCGAATTTAAATATGCAATTCGCGATCGCAACGAACTATAGGGGACGTTGTTGTATGTGCCGAATCCCTCCGATTTCCATATGAACAGTCATTCAGTTACACTGGAGGCGTCTTTAATGTAGCATTGTAACGTTCCATCTTTATTGTGGCTGATTAAATTTTAAAAAGAAAAATGTTTGTTTTCTTTCTTATGCAAACGAAAACAAAATGGTATCTCTTTTTTTTCAGAGAAGGAACATCCAGAACACATCGGAAAAATATTTGTAAATAAAGAGAAAAAAATAGGTATATTCTTATAAGAGTTCAAACCTAATGCTTGAGAAATAGTTTTACTAAAATTATTGTTATAACATGAAAGGCTCATTTAAATTTTAACGTAAAATAAAGAATGCTTACGAAACAAAAACAAAAAGAGCAAAAAAAAAGAAACATTCTTTTTTTGTCGCCAGTATTTAGTGTTACGAAAATGCGTCTTTGGGACTTGCCAAAAACAAAGCAAGATGCAATTTTATTTTTTTAGGAGCGAAATATTTTATGGAGTGAAATATAACGAAAATGTACCAATGTCCATAACATGAAACTTTATCTTAGTAAACGTCCGTTTTAGAAATGTTATTTCATTTTGAATCTTATTTATTAGAGTTCATAATGGCTATAGAATCAGGTTAGAAAAAGTTTGTTTTGAATCTATGCTAAACTCTATATCGCCCCATTTTCCACCGAAATCCGATTGACTACTTTGATTTTAAACAAAGTGTTCCATTTTAAGATTTTTTCCAGAAATTTTAAGTGTAGACTGGCGGCACTTAAAAATCTGCCAAATCTGTAGCTGTGGTTCATACGTAAGTACCGAATTTTTCTTCCATACTTTTCTGAATCATATTACTTCAAACATTAGAATATACAAGAAGTATACATAAACACATAATGCTATACCATTTAATTTTTCAAAAAAAGTATTTTGACAACAATATTTATCAAAATCTTATAAACTAAAAAACGTAAAATAAAGAATTCTTAGGATAAAAAACGATTTTAAAAATTCTTTATATTGAAATAAAAACTTTCATGTTTCTTTTTTTTTTATTCTTATAGTTCTTAATCAGACGTAAAAAACCATTCTGTAGAGAACTATCATCAAATAAGAAAAAAAAAATATTTACAAGCAAATTTTTTATTATAAAAATCATAACACTCACCTGTTTTATAAATCCGCAGAATTCCAAATGAAATGGTCTTCGTTTGAAAATTTTATTTTCAAATAATATATGCATAGATTATCCCTTCATTACTTTTAGATAACATACCACACATCAAAATTTTATAATTGTAAGATCTCGATATGAATTTGAATATGTAGCTTGAAAACAGAATAGCTGAATTCTAGTTGAAATTATTCTTTCAAAACTAAAAAATACTTACCAAAGAAAACGATAAAAAAATTATTAATAATCAGCACAAATGAAACTATTTCAAGTAGTTCGGATGATTCTTTATTGTTGTTTCCCGAATTATATAGATACAGAAATATATACTATTCTATAAAGAAGAAGAATATTCTATAACTATTACAGTTCTGAATTCACTTAATTCATTGGAATGACGAAAGCAATGTTGACTTCCTTTTAATTTGTAATGAATTAAAGACAGAAAAAATTATTTTACCGTAATTCACACATCTGTAACAGCAAGTAATCATGAAATTGGAAGTTATGTTGTTGGTAATAGAAAGGTAAAAATTATTGAGAAATTGTTCTTCAAATGCTTGGCGTGTTCTGCTTCAATGTTCGGCATATTCTGGTTAGTTTTTTCAAGAAGTTCTACCTTTTCCTTAGGGAATTTTTGCTTCCTATTTGCTGCTAAGAAAATGGCGTCCGTCATTGCCAATGGTTATGTGGGAACTAATGCCCGATATTTACAGTCTCCCGCTAGATGGCGTACTCGAGTGTTGCGATCGCTAATTATTTTTATGTCAGATAAATTCAAAGAGCAACATGATGTGGTAACACGTGAGCACTCCGTCACCAAATTTATACTTAAAACGTTGTCTGATACCACAACTTTTTTTTATTCACATTTATTTTAAAACATTCTTCCAAAAAAAAATTTTTTTAAAAGTCAACGGTAATTGAATAGAAAAAATATGTAAGTATTTAAAGGCAAAATTAATGGGAATATTGTATTTATTTGTTTAGGTGAAACGTAAAAAATCGCCACATTATTATTGATGCCAATAATGCTTAATTAGTAATTGAAATAATAAAGGCATATTGAAATGAAGGAAATAAGCTTTGTACTAGAAAACAGAAGTAATGGAGTTAATCTATTTATTTGTCTAAAAGAAGCGGAAGGAATCGTCATGTTATCAATGACGGCAATGATGCTTAATTAATGTTGGTAATTTGTTAATTGACATAAGAAACTGATCAAAATTATAGCAAGAATATAGGAGAAAAGATACTTATTCATTTTTAATCGATATCTTATAGCTGACAGTAATGCTTTATTAATATTGATAATATGTATTAATTGAAATAAAAAAATATAAGCTCTGCTCTAAAAAGCAAAGTTAAAGGGGAAAAAAAGTTAATCAAAAAATTGCTAAGAAAACCATAGAAAATCACCATTTACAAATGATGCTTAATTTATATGTATCCCTGACGATAATATGTACTACTGGTATTATACTAATTAGTGCAGTTTTAGCAAAAATTCTACAACGGGTTTTCCGCGATTTCAGAATATATTTTTCTTGTGGTAGCAAAGATAATTTATTAATATTTTAATGAATAAGAGCAAAAGAACTTTGTTCTTTCACAGACAACTAAAGCCGAATTTTTTTATATTTCGGCTTTAGTTGGCAGTCACTGACAAATATATTTTTCACAAAATTTAAATATTGAAGGGTTATATAATAAGTACCAAATATGCTAATATAGATATAAAATATTATAATGATATATTTCGTTATGATTAAAACAGAACCAATACTAAGCCGTTTATATACCGATTCTTTAGAACGGCCCCTCGAAAAGGATATGTACCGGAGAAAATTATTTGACAATGGTAAGGTTTAATTATTATTGGTTTAGATGCGAGTAATAGCATCATGGCAAGTGATGCTAAATACTCTTCATTTTAATGGGATGAATTACAAAATGAAAATTTTATTTACTTCAATAACGTGAAGCCATTGTAAATGGCAACAAATAATATTGAATAATAAAAGAAGTAATTTTAGGTATATTAACTGAAAAACTTAGTAGAAGAAGCAGGTAAGTGACATTTTCATAATGAAAAAAATGTTGTATCCGAACTATTTCATAATCAATTTTATGGAAGACGGGACTAATAATTCTTTGCTTTATTGCAGAAATGCCAACTGCTCCGGACACGCCAAAATAACTAAAAATACGGTAAGTAACTACAAACTGAAATTTGCAAAGATTTGACTATTTTTGCTTGCTTTTTATAACGCTTACCACGACATAACTGTTACAAAGTGGTGAATTATATAAGCCTACGAATTATTTAAAAATAGTGGTGGATTAAAATCTACTGAATTGAATTTATTAAACCAAGAATCACAATTGAGAAACTACCACTTGAAAATATTTATTTGCTGTCCGGAGCAAGTTGGCATCTCTGTTATTGTTCCCAATTTTAAATAAAACCCAACTACCTAGAAAATAAAACCTTATTGCCTAATTTGAAATAAAAAAAATCATACTAGCATACTAAATATTTATGTGATTAGTTGTGTTAAGATTTATAGAAAGGCAAAACCAGTGATTCATCAATTCCCCTAAAAATGTCACCTGGCTCTTCCATTAAGTTCTTTCATAGTGGTCACTATATGCTTTTCAGTTATGAGAATGATTTCGTTGTGTTGCTCTACTTTGATTTATTGATACTTTAGTTATTTTTTATTCACCCCGTGTGAAGAACGGGCATTCAGCTAGTACAAAAATAAAGTACTCATTCTTACCTAGTAAAGAATGGTTAGTAAAATATTCGTAAAAGAAACGAATTTTTTTACGTAAAATTTTACTTATTTTGGATAACTATTGTTTGCTATAATTCAACGTTTCAGTTTTATGTCAATTTTACAAATGCCCAGTAAAATTTCAAGGTGAAATATACGTATTTTTGACGTGAAATTGATGGTTCTCTGCTTCATGGGTAGACATAAATTTTTTGTCACCCTTTTCTCTCTTATGGGAAATGCTGACTTTATTTTCATCTTTATTTTGTTTGCTTTTTCTGCAGGCATAGTCTGACATGAAGGGAGGTGTTAAAATAAAAAATATTTCATAGAAGTTTCAATTAAAATAGAATAATACTGGAAAGAATTTATTGATGTTTTATGGCTGCAAATATTTTTTTACTCATTTTAACTTCTTTTTTTGGCTCAAATAATCATGGCGCAAAATATAATTTTGTTGAAGCAATACGTATTTTATTACAAATATCTTATATTGAGTGTGCATTTATTTAAAAAAACTTTCACTTCCTCTATTCCTATAAGCAGTGTTTTGTTTATTCAAGAAAAAGGCGAAATATATAATAATTATACAATTAATATACATATCAAAACCAAAAACGGAAACCAATAAGTTTACATATAAGAAATAATAGCTGTTACAAATAACAATTCTTTTTACAGAGACATGGTTCACCTTCCAATTAGCTGTACCGGATTCGTATCCCAGCGATAGCTAATCGATTCGAATTCATCACCCGGTTCACACCGACTACAGTGCTGACGTAAAATATCTTAAGTAGTAGACAGATCATGTTCTTAAGTCCCTTACCATCAGGCTAACCATGAGAAATTTTCGCGGTTTTCCTCTCCATGTAACGCAAATGCAATTTAAATTAGTTCCATCAAAAAGTCCTCTTCGGAGGCAAATTTCCACTGATCCAGGAGTCCCCTTGTCTTCTGAATTGACTTCAAAATTAAAAGGCTACGTAGTTGAACATTAGTTGTCGTAAACCCAAAATTGGGTCGACTATTCAACTACGGTTATGAGACAAAATAAAACATAGTACTTTTCATAGAGTCGTGATGGGTCAAGGAATAGAGCCTTCACCTTCCAGTTAGGTGAATTAGGTTCTCACGTCGGCCACTGTGCTGACGCAAAATATCCTAAATGGTACACAAATCATGCGTTTGAGTCCCCTTGTCGTCAGGCTAACCGTGGAAGGTTTTCGTGGTTTTCGTCTCCCTGTAGCATAAATACGGGTTATCTCCATCGGAAAGATCTTTAAGAAAGCTCATTTCACCTAATACTTCAACGCATAGAACCTTCTCATAGAACCACACTTTTACGTAGAGCAAAGCATCATGAATCGTATGCCACAGCTTTAAAGATATAATCTACGTCCGTTGTAAATATTTGTTTTTATTTTTTGTCAAAGTTAAAATAATATTCCACTAAGTCAGCGTTTTTACCTTACGGAATTACCAGCGTTTTTACCTTACCTTTTTCAAAATCTTTTATTTTCATTTATGTTAGTATGATATTTTTTCACGGACGCATGCGCATTTCACCCGAAACTGTTAAGCAGAGGCAAGCAACAGTGGTTAGAGAATGTGTAAACTCATATGAGGAAACTTGTAGATTTAAATATTTCTTTATTACATACAGTACCATCTCGATACAGCAAACAACTGAAAATAATTACCATGAATACAGCTTAACAAAATAGTGTACACCATCACCGGAAACAACCACATAGTAAAGGGATGTCTGCTTTCAACAATGCATGTCTTATAAACAGATTCCATAATGATATGACGTCACTGACGTTATATGAAACGAAAATATATGTTGTCAACACACAACCGAAACTTAATTCTGTTAATTTAATGAGCTCAGGGGAGTAACGAACCACTCCAATAAAAACGCATGCGCAGTAGAAGTGTGCACGCACAGTAACTTTAAAACTTCATACAGGAACGCACGGATATTAAGGTAGATTTGCGAAATCTCTCTATTATGTGGCGTAACTACTGCTAAAAGTATTGTATAAAAATGTGGGAAGTGAAACAAATACATTAGTTTAAAATGCTTATGCTTATCTACTCTTAAGATATTAATCTTTTCAAAGTTCTTTTCCTTTTTCAGCATTCATATTTATATTAAAATCACCGCCAAGGCAAGGGTGCTTGTGACTCCCGTACAAATACGTGATTAAAGGGGGGGGGGGGAGGGTCTCGGCTATGTGAGTTAAATAACATGGTTGGGCCTAAACACGTGATTATGCGGCGTGATTATTATGTATGGAGGATTAACAATATGGAAATTAGGCTTTGTATATTATCATGCTGAATCAATTATCGTATTTGATTAAATTGTTTAAATTTAAGCCACATACATGGTGTGTATCAAATTCAATTTGCTTTTGATTTGTGACATAAACGAGATTTACGATTTATGTACAATTTCGTTGCCTGCATAAATTAGTCATAAGAAGAACTAGACATTTTCAAATCTAATTATGCAAAAACATTTTATTATGCATAAATTACTCGTTAGAGGAACATAAGAGCTTATGTTAGCCTGATTTTTATATGACTTTTACACTTCTTTATTTGTGATTATAGTGTTGAAGTTGAACTGATCAATAAATTTGATGAAGTCAAAAAATTGTGCTGACGTTAGAAACCTAGAAACTTTAAAAGAAGAAAAAGTTTTTTAACAATATTTAGTAGATTACATGTTAAAAACTACGTAAACGATGTCATTGTTCTGTATTTTGGAATCCTGTAAAACATTGTAAATACCTTAATTAGTAACAATAGATGAAAATATTTTTTTTTCGTAGGAGTATTCTAATATTTTCAACTTGTTTTGAATATTTTATGCTTTGAACAAGCTATCGAGATAAAAATAATTAAAATCTCAATTAGCTGTAAAGTTATCACGATATGACATCCTCAGACAAGATAACGAGTCATAATTCTTTTTCTCAACTCATTTTTCTTATTTTTGCTTGCTTGTATTCAAAGAACGTAATAAACTTTTGACGGAATTACCATAGATCATAAAGATAACTATTGAAATACGTATTACTAAAAGCTTTGCAAAAGTCCAATGAAACTTTCAAAAACATTTGTAACAGCCTTACAACTACAGGACAGTCATTTGCAAATGCTACTTAGAAATTGTGTAAACTGAACGTTTCGTAAAAAAAAAAAAAAAAAAACTTTTTAATCTACGATTTCTTTTTCAGTCAATAGTTTTTTTTAAGTTGTGTATCAAATCCATTGCTTCTTAATCCGATTTATATCTATATAAATATTACCGCTCGTTTCATCAAACAAGGATTCTTTCAAAGTAAGATTTTGTTTTGTCTTGTTAGAGCTATTGCATGATTGTTAATTTTGAATTTGAGTTACGCTAATGGTTTATTGTAAACGGTTTGCAATCCATCCTGATTTGATTAAAAATATATTCATTTCACATAGCATACTTGAAATCCATCAATTTCTTTTTTAATAACTTTTTTGTGAATTATTGAAAATAAAGAGTTACCAGCTCTATTATGCGTTATATTGAATTGTGAAAATGGCCCAGTTGTATTAAATTCTGGTAATCACTAATATTCGACTAAAGTAAGTGCAGTTTGATCAAACCAATAATATACGATCGAAGTAAGTGCAGTCTGATTAAACCACAAATATTCGATCGGATTAAGCATCTGATCCAAACACTAATATACTATCGACGTAAACACGTTCTGTTTGAACCACTAATGTATGCTTGAAGTAAGTGCGCTCTGATCAAACAACTATTCTACGATCAGAGTAAGTGAAAACTGACTACTAATATACGATTAGAGTGAGTGCAGTCTCATTAAACCACTAATATACTATCAGAGTAAGTTTAGTCTGATCAAACCACACTAATATGAGATCGAAGTAAGCACATTCTGCTTGAACCCCTATAATGCGGTCGAAATAAGTGCAGTCTGATCAAACCACTAATATACGATCAGAATAAGTGCAGTCTCATCAAATCACCAATATATGATCTCAGCAAGTGCAGTCCGATCTGACTTCCAGCCTTTTGAACAAGGAATCGTACCCACCCGAAGGCCTGGTAGACGAAGAATGATTCCTTCGCACCAACGGGAAACTTTTGGAGAAGAAAAGAAACATAATATTCGATTTTTTTTTTAAAAAATAACAAAAGAATTATATTATTAAGATTATAGGAACATAAGAGGACAACATTTTAACAAAATTTTACAATTTTTTTTTCTTTACATGACGGACGTTAGAAATTAAAATGGAATTTCATCACTGAGGGCGAGATAGCTCAATTAATATTTTTGAAAATTCGAAAACTTAATATCTCTCCTTTTTTTTAAAAAAATAGTAAATGAATTTAACTGTAGAAAATATTCGCAACAAAATTAAAATTTAATTTTCTGCACCCATGTTGGTAAAAAAGTTAGATATTTGAACCATATATTGCCTCGTATATATGTTTTAATATCGTATAATAAAATTTTTCTAGGTGCGCATGAATCATAGATATAAATATATAAGAAGATATTTTTAATAGTTTTCCATTGGGTTGAACAACTTTTTGCTTTCTGAATAGGATTTTTATCTATTTATTATTATTTTAACATTTGCATACCACTCAACTCCCATGAAAAATTCCCTAACTGGTAGTGAAAATATAACACTGGTTAACAAATTGTTTGTTTCATTTATACAAGTACTTGATCTTGCCTTATTCGAATGAGGGGATTTTAAATCTGTAATTAGTTTTGACCTGAAAATTGCAGATTTCTTCTTTACAAAATATGTAGTTTAGATTATTTCTTGCCTGAATATACAAGTTTATATATATATATATATATATATATATATATATATATATATATATATATATATATATATATATATATATATATATATATATATATATATATATATATATATGTTTACATGCGTAAACATAAACACTTGTCTGCTCCTTTGAAAATACCCCTTAACGTATCATACATAAACAGAATATATTATACAGTAAAAAAAAAGAAACGCCTTCATAAGGTGAACCGGATTCGACTCCCAGCAATAGCTGCTCGATCCAAATTTCGCACCATGCTCGCACCGACCACAGTGCTGACATAAAATGTCCTCAGTGATAGACGGACCATGGTTTAGAGTCTTCTTGCCGTCGAGCGAATCACGGGAGGTTTTCGTGGTTTTCCTCTCCATGTAACGCAAATGCGGGTTAGTTCCACGAAGGCAAATTTCTCCCACTATTTGATCCGAAAGATCTTGTCTTCTGGATTGGGTTCAAAATTAGAAGGCTAAGGAGTTGAACATTGGTAATCGTAAACCGAAATTTGGGTCATCTGTTCACCGACGGCTATAAAAGAAATGTATTTCATCTTAAGTAAGTCAGATGTGGGGATTTGAAATCGGTAATGAGTTTTTTTTTTCCGAAAGTCACAGATTTTTTTTTTTTTTTTTCCGTTACAAAATATTTAGTTAGGTCTATTGTTTGTCTGAATGCACAAATTTACAAAGACCGTATAGGTTTATATACATATACGCTTGTCTGCTCCTTTAAAAATAACACTTAAGGCAAAAAAACATTTGATCTGAAGGTATAATACATAAGCAGAAATATATTATTACTTTCTTCTCCCTATGTAGAATAGAAGTGAAGGTAATTGGTATTAGTTTGAGGGAGTTTAAAAGATTATCCTGGTTAGGACTCTACCAATAAATTTTATGAGAATTGTAGCCTATAGAAATAAACCGATTTCAAATTTGAAATGAAAACTCATCTCAACCCAACCTTCAACTTTACAATAGCAAACTATAAAACATATAGATGTGATAGAAGGTACAGAGGAGGCGGCGTAGCACTACTAGCAAAAAACAGCCTGATCACAACAGAATATAACTCTACAGATGACAGTGGCTATGAGCAAATATCAATACTTCTAAAATATCAAAATCAGAGCATCAAAATCACAGGTATCTACAACTCACCAAGAAATAAACTCACAGACGACGACCTAAGACTCCTATTTCCACCCAATCTGCCAACAATTGTAGCAGGCGACTTCAATGCTAAACATACAGTATGGGGCTGCAATAATTCTAACCATACTGGAACTCTGCTTAGAAACCTCATCATAAAATATCAACTTACCGTTATAGCTCCTACTTCTCCCACATATATTCCGAATCTTCTCAACCACAGATCTGACATTCTAGACATTGCAATAACCAACATCCAAGTCCCCATGGTCGCCTGCACCCTAAACCACCTGTCATCTGACCATCTGCCTGTACAATTGCTCGTCGGGCTAACCATCAAACACTTTGAAAAACCTAAACTGAAAACAGACTGGAATCTCTACAAAAACATACTCACCATTAACAATAGCAGTTTACCAACCCTAGAAGACGAGCCTACAATAGAAACATATATTCAACAAGTACAATCTGAAATCCTAGAATCCTATAAAAGATCAACAGTTGAAACCAAACAAATTGCTCATCACTACAGACTCCCACTTGAAATTAAAAACATCATCAGACTTAGAAACTACTACAGAAAGCGGTATCAACGAACAGCAGATCCTTCATACCTCAGTGAAATCAGAAAACTTAATAAACAGATTAAAAAACAAAGTAAGAAATACAAAAATCAACTCTGGCAAAACAAAGTCGCGTCCCTCTGTACCAATGATAACTCAGTCTGGAAAATGGCAAAATTATTTAAAACAGCACAGCAAATAAACAGACCAATAAACGGACCAACTGGCACAACATACTCAATAGAAGAAAAAGTAGAAATATTTGCAGATTCCCTTCAAAACCAATTTTCGCCAAATTCAAACTCAGATCTAAATCACCATAATTCAATCACCGAAAAAGTAAACAACTTCCATGAAGATCATCCTATACCAGAAACAATAGAACCTACAAACAATGAAGAAATCTGTAATATCATCCGAAACCTAAAAAACAATAAAGCTCCAGGTGAAGACGGAATCAAAAATATCATGATAAAACTGCTACCACCAACCTATATTCAGAAGATCACACATATCATCAATAGCTGCCTTGCATTAAATCACTACCCTCAAATCTGGAAAAATGCATCAGTTATTCTATTTCTCAAGAAAAACAAAAATCCAAGTTGCCCTGAGAGTTACAGACCAATCAGCCTACTAAATATATTTGGAAAAATCTATGAAAAAATAATTTACAACAGAATCAAGCCACTTTTAACAGCCCTTCCCGATGAACAATATGGATTCCGACAAAAACTAAATACAACCAAACAGCTACTTCGAATAATAGACTACGCCGGAAGAGCAATAGTAAACAAAGAAACAATAGTTTTCCTAATGATCGACATCTCAAAAGCATTTGACAAAGTATGGCACACCGGTACAATATTCAAACTAATGCAACTAAATTTTCCTCCTGGACTCATCAAACTTCTATCCTGTTATCTCTCAAACCGAACATTTCAAGTGACTATCCAAAACTGCATCTCATCAAAAAGAAACATCTTAGCCGGAGTACCTCAGGGCAGCATACTTGGACCAATTTTATATATACTTTACACCTATGATTTCCCTATAAATAAAGCAGATTACAATAGCATTACAGCCTTCTACGCAGATGATACTGGTATAATAATCAAATCCAGAAATCCAAACTTAGCTCTAATAAAACTACAAGAACAAATATATGAAATAGAAGACTGGTGTAGAAAATGGAAAATAGCCGTAAACGCCGACAAATCACAAATCCTCATCATACAAAAAAGAAGAATTAAAATTTCACCTCAATGCAAACCGAAACTGTTCAACATTCAAATTCCAATAGTTAAGAGAGCAAAGTACCTTGGACTCATAATTAATAGCAAACTCACTTGGAGCGACCATATTAAAAATATAATAGACAAAGCAAATGCAGCAGTTAATATCATCCAACCTCTCATCTATAACCAAAATGCCTCACTAAAAATCAGAAAATTACTATACACCTCTATGATCCGACCTATACTTACATATGCTGCACCTGCCTGGACTACTATACCCGAACACCTAATGAAAAAGCTCAACCAATGTCAAAATAAAATACTCAGAAAAATCACTCGTGCCAGATGGTTCATACGTAATTCAAATATCCATAAAGATCTCAAAATTCCGTTTCTATCCGAATATATATATAAATTAAATGCAGACTTCTACGATAAAGCCATAAAATGCAGCACAGCCAACTTCAATCAGATTTTTAACTTCGAGAACTATAAAAAAGACGAAAAACTAAGACCAATAGCCGCTCATTTCACCTCCGACTCCTCATACAACAACTATCAGCATAAGTAATAGTCATCAATTCCAGCATCTATAGTCTACATCAATAATCCAAAGCATCAAACACTTTACCAATACTGAAATCCTGACTTATGTTACTTCACGTTGACAATCAAACCACAGCCATCCACATTTTAACAGCAAGTTGCTCTTATTATTTTCATTTTCTTTCAGTTATACAAGCAAGGTGCTTGTTTAAATGCTTATTCTATTCAATGCTCATATGTCATTTGTGCTTGTTGTACATATCATAATGCAATTCATTTTCAATGCTTAAATATCAATTGTGCTATTTATATTTATGATAATTTTTGTTTATTTCAAAAATCATGATTCATATTAATTTTTCAAATTATGTTTAATTTATCAAGCAAATATGCTTGGTCTCTTGTTTTTGCCACCTTAATGCTGCATAATTCAAAATGTTTTTAATTCAACCTGTAAATATTTCATGATGAATGGGTTGGGGGCCGCTGCGCGGCCCAGGCACCCAATTTTTGATAAATAAAGAAAGAAAGAAAAGAAATTTGAAATGAGGGACGCGAAAATATCTTAGATATGTTCAAAAATGCCATGGTACAGTAAACAATAGAAAAAAATTTCCGTGTTGTAATTGAAATATAACTGTGAATAAAATATTGTTTTTTTTAATTTGTCAGAGTTAAAACATACTATGATTTAAATAATATTTATATGTGATTTATTGTAGGAGTGAAATATGAGTGATTTTTTTTGTTCGAAAGTCAGAGAAAGTGAAAATCATTTAAATTACTTATAGTAATACTATTTAAATTATTTATTTTAAATATTAAATTAAAAAAATAGTGCAAATTGTGTTACCACTTTAAATAAAAAATTAAATAAATTAGACACATCATAAAGACGAAACTTAAGAGCATTATATAGCAATATCGTCTAAATCAGTGGTTTCCAACTAGAGATGGGCAAAACTGCTACTTCTCAGTCACTGTTACTACTGCTACTGGGACCCAAAAGTAACAGTGACAAATAGCAGTGACTGTTAATATTTCGATATAGAATTAATCGATATCGTATATCGATTAATCGTTTTAATTTATCAGAATTTAATATAGATCAATCGATTAAATATTTTATAAATAATCGATATGATTAGATTTTAGTGAATTTAATCGATATAATTAGTTTTTCGTATCGATGTAATTAGTTTTTAGTAAAATTAATCGATAAAATCAATTTTAAATGTAGTTAATAAAAATAATTAATCGTTATACTGAGTAGTCATTTTTATTACAAGTGATGATTTTTATTAACCAATGTATATCATAGTACGCAATATAGTAAGTAGTATGATTTTTATTAACTAATGTATTTCGTAGTACAAACTAAAGTAGTATGAATTTTAATAACCAATATGGGACTTTATTTAATTCTTGTAAAATGTTAAAAATAACATAAAGAAAGCTTCTATCTCAGATAATATAATAATTTAAGACTCATAATTTTTCGCGATACTAATATTTTCATAATGCTATTACAGTGAAAATCTAATCTTTAAATTTTCGTAGTTGAGTTATCGGCATTTATTTCCTACACCAGGTTTTGTTGTAATAATCAACAGATGGCGCCACTAAGCATATTTTTTAATTTTGAATGAAGTTTTATATAGTTTTATATGTAATATTATAAAAATTCATATCATACACGTAAATGGAGCTTCTATCTGAAGGTAAGGCGATAGATAAAAAAGCATTTTAAAAATAAAATATTATAAGAAAATAATTTCAATTAATTTTTTCCTTCAAGCTTTGCAAAATATGAATACATTTTTAGGGCGTTACAAATCTGGACGTTTTATAATGTGAAAATTATTTTATTTAAAAAAAAAATTTGCAAGGCATCCAAATTTGAGAGTTAGCTTATATATACAAATATTAGCTTATACATATATATATATTCCATTTTTTTAAAAAATACTCTTCTGTATGCGAAGAATTCTTTAAAGAAATCTCGAGTTCATTTTCTCTACTACAAAGTAATAAATTTTACAAAAATAATATTTACGAAAATAAAGGAAAATAATATCAATTTCATAAATAGAGCTAAACAATTAATTTAAATTTCTATTATTTATTTACATAATTTCATTTATTTTTTCAAGCATTTTTTCTTAAATTGATTGCTTGTTTAAAACACAAACTTTCATGTAGGTCTTGAAACAGGCAAACCAAGTTTAAAAATATGTTTAAGCCATACTTAAAAAACAAACCATGTTTAAATATATAATTCTTCACAAAGAAAAAAATGCTATTGAAGAAATGTCTCAACGCCATCTATCGCCAAAGTTTACGCATACATAATGTGAATAATAATTTTAGTTAAGCAGTGTCGCCATCTATGGTCTATATTTACATTTATATTGGTTAAGCTTAAGTTTACTTAGTTGTATTCAAAGAGGTTAGTTTTGTTTTTTGTTTTGACATTTATTGATAGCGGTCTTTATCCTCTTCACGATTTTTTACAGTTCTTAAATTAAACAAAAATTAAGATAAAAAGAAAATGTCATTAGTCTTTCCCTCCCAGTTGAATTACAATAATTTAAATGAAAAACAAAATATGTTATGATCAAAATTACGCAGAAATTAACTAACTACGCACAGCTATTGGCAGAATTTTGGAAATTATATATTTATTTTTATTTATTTTGTAATATTCAAGCAAACTTTTTTTTCCCAATAAAGTAGACATTTTAGAGTTTCTTGAACCTGACATTTTACAATTTATTTTTAAAAAATCATAAAATAATTTATTAAAAAAATATTGAAATTTAAATTTTATATATACAACTGATAACGACTTGTATTATGTAGCTTGAATAAATTTAATAGAAAATATTTGCCGCAAAATTTTGATAGTTATAAATCCACAAATAAATATTTAAAATTAGCACATTCTCGCGGCATCGAACCTGAGACTTCCTACATACTAGTCCGGAATTGTGCCCACTATACACTTTACTTCTCAGCGGGAAGATGCTTACACAAACTTAAAAAGTTAATTTCTGCTCTTAAAAAATAATAGATATTTTTTGAAATCTTTATTCATAAATCATCACTGATATGTAATACCTTGTACTAACTTTTCGATTTAAGGGGGGGGGGGAGATAAAATTTTTCATTCTTTTCACATCTTAAGATATAAATAAAAATGTTTGCAGTGTCTGAAAACCTGATGTAAAAAATCCAAGTCTTTAAACAATATCTGTTTCTTCGAACATATATCATATCAACATATATCGAACATACTTTGCATAATTTTACGTTTTTATATGCTGCATAATTGATATTTATGACAAAAAATTCAGTTCCATTTAAAGAAGAAAAATCAATACAAATTTTTTTTTGTTTTAAATTTCAAGTATGAATATAAACTAAGCTATATATAATATATTCGAATTATATCTTATTTAAATATATAATATTGTATTAAGATTATTTTGAAGATTCATCATTAAAAACAATTTATCCTAATATTAAATTATAAAAATTATCAAATCAAAAACAGAGATCATGGTTTTTTTTTTTCGTTCTTTTTTTTTTTTCAAACTGAAATAGAAATTGGTTGAACTCCATTATGAGATTTGATCAAAAATAACAGCAACATTTGTCACAGTGAAGCAGCTTGAACTTAGCAACGAAAATACTTTCATTTGCAGGTTACGATATGAAGCTGGAGCATCGACAGGCATTATTCACAGGTATTTCAGTATGATTTTTGGAGCAACGACCATACCTGTGACATTTGGAACAGCTAGAGTAGCAGTGATAGTTGTCACAGTGAAAGTAGCAGTGAAATTTTTCACTGTGACAGTAGCAGTGAAATCTGTCACAGTGACAGTAGCAGTGATTTTTCTCACAGTGACAGTAGCAGTGATTTTTGTAACAGTGACAGTGGCAGTGATTTTGTCACTGTGACTACTTTTTGGTTGGAACAGGCTGTCACAGTGACTGCTCCAGTCACTGTTCCGTTACTTTTGACCCATCTCTATTTCCAACTGGCGTCCCGGCAGCCGCATACGGCCCGCGAAGCCTTATTTTATGGTCCGAAAACTAGTTGTCATTATTTTAAGAACAATTTTCGTAAAAAAGTCTATATGGGTTTAAAATATTTTTCTCGTTAATTAAAACCTAATTTCTTCGTTTCTGTGAAATTTATCATACCAACTGTGCAAAAAAATTCATTTCTCAACTTTTGTACCCAAGAAAATATTTATTCAATACAAAAATAATCGTGTATGTTGCTCTTTTTTGTTTAATTTTTTTGTATTTTGTGATTATAATTTAGCATGTGTGTATCAGAAATTTTCTCGAAGAAATTCTCCTATTTAATTTTTTGAAACCACTCATTTTGGATGAAAATATTAACACACACATTTATAAATGTAAATATCTATTCTCTGGTGTTTGCAGCCGACAAACCTCAATTTTGTCATTGAACATTTTGTAAGTTTTAATACCAACCTTTTTAAAGTTTTATATCTTAACAATTAGATATCTGTTGCACATTAATTGTTTAATACATACATGCACATTAAAGATATTGTAGCCCCAATTTTTTATTATGCAATTAAATATTTTTAAAAACCTACTTCTTATTTTAATTTGTAATTCAATACTTTTGTTTTGTACAACTTGGTAAAAATCTGACAGTAATATCAATGTTCTATCAAACATAAAAGAGTCCTACATAAAATTTTGATAAAGTTGGGACCCGCCATTTGATTTTTGTTTTTAATTGTGGCCCCTGGCCTCATGTAAGTTGGAAACCCCTGATCTAGATACCTATCGATCCTCACGCTTTTCAAATAAGCTTTTTTCTGGAGAAAGGGTTAAACCAATGAAATGAAGATTGTATGTTGATATGACGTATAAATTTAGCCAGAAATTGAAAACATAAGAGTCAAGATGTATTCTTTTAATGTGATTTTATATATCTTCCAGGAAAAGTAGGCAAGCACGACGCATCTAGGTAAATAGCTATATCATTACCTATCTAGCTTCCAAATTCTCGCTAGCGTTAGTATACAACTATTGAAGTGGAATTGCCAGATTAACTAAATTTATTTACTGGCATTATTTTACTCATAGAATACATGACTGATACTCATAGTATAAATGAATGAAAATATTATCAACTAAGCTTTTCCTATCCACTTCTATAAAAATAATTATAATCAACATATTTTCCTTTAATTAATATCAGTATCTACCAGCAAACTGCATTGCTATCAGATACTTAAATTACATTTTCAAATAACAATGAGACAGTTTAAGAAAGCTTACAAAATTAAAATTTACATAGAATATATTTTATTTTCTGGAACGGTATTTTATAAAATTTGAACTACCTCATTTTCATCTCAACATTGGTCAAGTAAAAAGAAGCAGTATTTTTTTATTTATTTATTTCCAATCACATTTCTTAAAAATATTTAATAATTCATATACCTTAAAATTCAAAATTTTTTGAAACGTTTTCACAAATATAATAATAAATCATAAATAATTATTTAAAGCTACTTTATGGATGAAATAATCTTTGTCTAAACGAATTTTATAACTGTGTATAAAATGTTTCGATGAGCTTGAAAATTCTACAAGATATTGCTTAACACACAAAATTTAAGATAACTAAACTTTTAATCGCTGTCCTGACCATACTAAGAATTTGAAGGAAAATAAACTTAATAAAAAATGTGTGGTGATATGACTGATTATGTTTCTTAAAATATTGTCTGTTGCACTAATTAATGAGTGCAATTATTTAATGTAAATTAAAGTTTTAGTCCTTGAATCATTAGGATCGGTTCATAAGTCTGACTCCGATCCTTTGTTCATATGTTATTCAGAGTTTTTATTTTTTGCAACAAAAACAAAATACAAACAAACCAAAAAATTAAAACCTAACACTTTATTCTAAAAATGCTAATTATGTGCCTGTTATAAATCATTATTATTACAAAATATGTTTTTTTAAATCGTATGCATTTCCAGGTTTGCCACGGGTGACTAAAATAGTAAAAAGTGGTGACGATTAAAATTTGGAATAAAAGTGATTAAAATTTGCAAATTTTATAGCATATTTTTCTAGATTTCCAGAAATACCAACTTGCTCAGCTTTGTAAAAAAATGTTTTCCAGTAATATCAAAACATAAAGTTATTTTCATTTAAGTTATTTTCATTTTTTTTTAAATTTGGCATATTTAAAATATAAAATATCATAAGAAATGCAACTTTACTACTGCTGTCTCGAGGCGACACTTTTAAAGAGTGGGCGTAATTTTCCTAATTCTACATAATTTACTCTTTAATTCGCTACCAATTTATTATTTCGCAGAAAGTGGAATAATTTCTAGTTTATTATTGAAAGAGGATTCTGAGAATGATTTACCTGAAATTTTCAACAAGATTAATTTGAAATGTAACTCATAGTGTTATGACGTCGCTGCATATCATTTCTAAAGAACACGATTTCAGCGTGATAAATGGTACCTATGAATTAATAGTATTTGTTTGTTATGAAAAAAAGTAATATCGATAATTTTGTGCATTACGAACTAACATAATTTGTTGCATCGTAAATGTGTGATCTCCTTCTTCCTACCACTTTCTACGTAGCAGAGAAGTGGGAACTCATAGTAGGCACACAAATTAAATTTAAATAATCTGGATAGAAATATATTTATAAACTGCATAAAAACTGTATCTTGAAGAGTGAAACCGATTGCGAATTTGAAATCAGCGACGAAAAAATATCCAAAATTTCGGTCAATAACCTAATGCATTAGAAAATATATAAAAAAAATTGTAATTTATTATAGCGTGAATAAATGCACTTTTTGTATATGTGAAAAATCGTACGTGTTTTTTCGCGAACAGAACTTTCAGGCGCACATAGTTATCTATATTTGTGTTTATAATTGAATCACTTTTTAATTATTGAGAAGTCTGTTCAAGAGCGATACGAGAACAGACGAAATTTTCAGATCTAAAAGAAGGATACTTATCAACTAATCTTCTGAACTCACAAAAAGTCCTTTTCGTTATTAATTACTATCACAACTTTAAAGAGATTTAAAAAAAACTTTTTTGACTCATTTTTAGTGTTTTTTAATTGTACTATCCACCAGCCAAATATATTGCCGACAGATACCTTTATTATATTAACAGTTCTAATGTGATATGTAATGAGTTATATCACAAAATTAAATATTTTATATAATATATTTTATTTTCTGAAACGGTAGTTTCTAAAATTTGAACTACCTCATTTCTATCTCAACATTTGTCACGTAAAAAGTTGCTGTATTTTTTATAGTGATGTGCCAATCGATTCATCCTTTTGGAATGGTCGTTATAAGAGGAGGTCGTGCAAATTAGTTTGGACTGTTATAGTGTTTGAATTTGTTGATCTAGGTCACCAATTGGGAAGGAACCGTTAATCCAGACCTAGGAGGTTTGTTTCCTCCTCCTTTTCAGAATGCTGCAGAAATGAGTTATAGGCAAGTGCCATTAAATAACTCCGATGTACGACCAATTGCAAGTTTTCGGTGTGTTTCTTTACCACAAACTGTGAAATTCTCTCCCACATTCCCATGAACTCTTTTATCTCACTTGTAGAGATAATATCCTCCACCTCTGGCTCTTCCTCGAAACCAATTTCTTGCAGAACCCCCGAATGCTGCTGCGACTGTAACTCTTGTAATTCTTCGGTCGTCAGTTCCTGAAAGTGCTCCTCGGCGAGATCGCTCACGTCTCTCTCACCCATAACCAGGTCCATGGATTTTCCCAGAGACACAATCTCCTCCTCTATTGGCACTTCGGGTTCGAATCCTTCGAAGCTACAGACTCGGGCGACTGCACTATTTTCGGTTACAGACTCACTCAGGCCACAGCTTTCATGCAGAGGTCAAGGTCCTCGTTGTAACACTCAACCAGGCCTGATCTAATCATTCTGAGGCATATCACAATGTTAAAGCGGTCCTTCCAGTATTCTCGAAGGGTGAGGTTTGTGTTCTCTGTCACCTCAAAGCAGCGCCGGAACAGGTGCTTACTGTACAGCTTTTAAAAATTAGAAATCACCTGCTGATCCATGGGCTGCAAGATAGGAGTGGTGTTAGGTGGTAGATAGAGAACCTTTATAAACTTTAACTCTTCGAGGACGTCATGTTCGAGGTTCGGTGGGTGAGCAGGAGCATATTCGAGGACGAGAAGGGCTTGCATGGCCGTTCTCGTATCTCGAATGTCACTCGTATCTCAAAACAAAATTTCGCTCCCTCGACAGCTCGTATCTCAAATAACTCGTATGTCAGGGCACTCGTATCTCGAGGTACCACTCTACAACTAAATAGACTTTATCCATTTCTAAATTTCCTCCCAAACGAGCAGAACGGGTTCAGAGAAAATCTTTCTACGCAATCTTCTTCTTTAGTTCAAGCTTAAAAATCTTTAGTTAATCTTTAGCAAAAAAATATATTTAACACGACCATATATTACTTATTGACTTTTATTTTTCTTTATTTATAAAATAAATTTTATAAATGCTACATTCTTCAATAGGAATTATGTATTTTATAACTTTTATACGTATTTTTTAACTAACAGATGGTTACCAATTTTATTCTTACGCACTTCAAGAAAGCTGAAGTTATTAACAAATGGAAATCTAAAATAAAAGTGGTGGGAAGTATACTTTCCACGGTCTTCGAAAGGGGTAAGAAACATAATTTCCCACGGCCTTCGAAAGGGGTAAGAAACATAATAATTCATATAACCGTACATTTTTTATTAAGTTTCTTTTCCGTCAAATTCGAATTTTGTCCAATTCCCATGGTATGGTCAGGAGAGCGATCAAAAGTTTAGTTCTCTTAATTTTAATTTTTGCGTGTTTCGCAGTTTCTTATTGAATTTTCAAGCTCATCGAAGTATATTATACACAGTTATAAAATTCGTTCACCCAAATATTATTCAATGCAAAAAGTAACTTTAAAAAATTATTTATAATTTATAAATAATTATAAACACTATATATGAGTGAAAACGTTTCAAAATATTTCGAATTTCAAGGTATTTTATTAAATCATTTAAAGAAATGCAATTTTAAATAAATATAAAAAATACAGCATCTTTTTACGTAACATATGTTGAGATAGAAATGTGGAAGGTCAAATTTTGGAAACTACCGTTATGGAATATAAAATATATCTGATTAAATTATTTAATTTTGTAAATATTTTAGTTTTATCTCTAGATAAAGATCAATTCAATAAAGGTATCTGACAGCAATGTATTTGCCTGGTGGATACTTATATTAAAAAAAGAGGAAAATGGTTTGAAACAGTTGATTTTTTTTTTAATCTTTTTAAAGTTGTCATAATCATTAATAACAAAAAGGGATTTTTGTGAGTTCAGAAGAATGATTGAAAAATATTCTTATTTTAGATCTGAAAATTGTTCAGTTCTCGTATCGCTTTTGAACAGGCTTCTCAACAATTAAAAAGTGGTTCAGTTATAAACACAAATATAGATAAATAGGTATGTCTAAAAGTTCTGTTCGCGAAAAAACACGTATGATATGCAGATATGCAGATATGCAAAAGGTGCATTTATTCACGCTATAATAAATTAGAAATTTCTTTTTTTTTTTGTATTTTCTTATGCATTAGGTTATTGACCGGATCAAGATACAGTTTTTATGCATTTTAATAATATATATTGCTATCCCGAATTTTTTAAAATTTAATTTGTGTGCCTACTAAGAGTTCCCACTTCTCTGCTACGTGGAAAGTGGTAGGAAGAAGGAGATCATACGTTTACGAAGCGATAAATTATGTTCGTTCGTAATGCACAAAATAATCCATACTACTTTTTTCCATAACAAACAAATATTATTAATTCATAGGTGCCATTTATCACGCTGAAGACGTGTTCCTTACAAAAGATATTCAGCGACGTCACAGGCAACTAAAGTGTAAAAAGTGGTAGAAATTTTATTTATTTATTATTTATTTAATAACACAATGAGTTACATTTCAAATTGTTGAAAATTTAGGGAAAATGATTCTCGGAATCCAATTTCAGTATTAAACTAGAAATAAAAACTTCTCCACTTTGTACAAAACTCTAATAATTTGGTTGCGAATTGAAAAGAAAACCATGTAGAAATAGGAAAATTACGTCCTCTCTTAAAAAGTGTCACCACGAGTCAGCAGTATTAATGTTAAGTTTCTTATGATATTTTATATTTTGAATAAGCCAAATTACAAAAAATGAAAAAACTTAACTAAAAATAACTTTAATTTTGATGTAACTATAAAATATTTTTTTACAAAGCTGAGCAAGTTTGCATTTCTTGTAACCTAAAAAAATATGCTATAAAATTTGAGAATTTTAATCGTCACCGCTTTTTACTATTTTACTCACCTTTGGCAAACCTGGAAATGCATACTATTTAAAAAAAAAACATATTTTGTAATGAATAATGATTTATAACAGGCGCATAATTAGCATTTAAGGCATAAAGCGCTTAATTTTAACTTTATCTTGTTTTTGTTGCAAAAAAATACAAACTCTGAATATCATATGAACTATTAATCGGAATCAGACTTCAAAACCGATCTTAATGATTCAAGGGCCGAAACTTAAATTTGCATTAATTAATTGCACTCATTAAATACTGCAGCGGACAATATTTTAAGAAGAAAAAACCGATTCAAAAATCCGATTAACAGGGATACCCATTCCTCCAAGGCTGATGGGGAGATCCCGTACCTTCAAAACCCAATTAAATTTTTGCTTTAAGAAGACAACGAAAATACAAGGATAAAAGCAAACACATTTCTTTTTATTAAAATAATAATTATTATTATTTTTTAAATTTATTTCTTTTAAAGTTATTCAGGAAGGCATGATAATTTAATATTTCATCGTTTGTCAATTCGTACTTTATTTTCAAAAGGCAAACTACAGTAAGGTAAAAAAAATCGTATGAAGTGGTATGACATATTACTTATCTCCAAACAAAAGAGATTTTAAAAATTTCCTCCTCCCTCCCCTGAAAAAAAGAAACTTTTTCGTTTAACACAATAACAGGATTTATAAGATTTATAATCGAAAAAGTGAAAGGACGTGAATTGAATATGCAATAATAAATTTGTCTAAAAATATTCCTAACAAAAAAAAAAAAAAAAAAAAAAAAAAAAAAAAAACTATCCCTCCCCCCAGCATTAAAAAAATATTTACTCTAAAAAAAACATATTTTTTGTAATAAACTATTTTTCAACCATATAAAAGGAAGTAAATATTTTTTTCCTCTTTTTTATTTAAAAAATAACACGTCTTATTTTTTAAAAAAAGGTTTGGCCACTTAACCCTCTTCATAACCGCACCCCTCTGTAGGTATCCTCTAATTTTATAAAATAAGATAATACTGAAAATAATCTATTCTTTTCACGAAATAGTTCTTTTAATGTTAAAAGATATAAAACCGCTCAAATGAATCGGATGTAATGTTAATGTATAGGAAAACGACTAAAACGAACCGAATCGAAGTCCAAATCAACTCTTTGAACCGATATCAATGTTAAGAGATACGAAACGACTCAAATGAATCGTTTAGAAGTTCAATTCAACTCTTTGAACTGATTCAACTGATAAGAAACAGTTCGAAAGAATCGAAACATTTGGCTTTACGATTCTTTTAATTCTAAGAGATAGACAAACAGTTCATTGAATCGTTTATTCGATTCTCGATTCCTTACTCCCTTTCAACTCTTTTTCATCCAATCAGAGGTTTGCATTCATACTTCAGTTCATTACCCAATCAGCGCAACGGTTTCATTTTCTATAGCTCTCGCTTGTTTTCTTGGCATGGAATAAACGATAACATAAAACTCTGCTTTGCTTTACTTTTACTGAAATTTATAAATTGAAAGTTAACTTTATTTATGAAAAAAAATACGCTAATGTAATAAATGTAATTTCAGTGTCAGCCACCGGTGGTTGACGCGGCCTAAATGGAAAGTCCAGTGTCAGCCACCGATGGCTGACGCGGTGCTCAACGTGTTAAAGGGAGGATGGAAACGTTGGTGCGGGGGTTAACTGAAGTTAAGTCTCAATTGGAAGCATATTATAGAAAAAACAAAGTCTGGGATACGTATATACGAGTTAAATCACATTAGGATGCATAAAAATTAATAAGAATAAGAAATAGAATAAAAAGAAAATATTTACAGTTATTTACAAGACTCCCTCGCCTCCCCCCAGTAGCCGGGCTTCTCAGGTGTAGAGTGCTTAGTTTGTCTAAGGTAGGGGAGATAGTATTAAAATTATCGGTGATATTTTAACAGCACGCAATCGCTGAGAAAGAATGTGGTTATAGGGCTAAATTTTACGCTATTATCAATAATGTCTAAGTTCAATAATTTATTGAAATCGCATGAATCTTTAGCACCTTTAAAAAAAGAAGCGTTTAATTTAAAAAGATATTTGTCGATTTTTAGATCGTTATAAAGGGTATTGTTTCGAACAAGACAGGGTGCCCCAGTGATTCTCATAAGTAGTTTGTGCTAAAAAATTCTTAGTCTTTTTCTTTGATTGTTTGTAAGAGTTCCCAGGCTGGGGATGCATAGCATAGAATTAGTCTTATACACATTAAATAAATATGTCTTTTTGTAGCCATTTTGCTCTCACTAATTACCAGGGGTTTTAATGCAGCTTTTTTGAGAATATCTGATAGTTTCCAGTTTAGGGAGCAGTTTATGGTAATATTTGGCTTTCGATACCTGTGGGATTTCTTCGTGAAATAGAGTTATTTTCTCATATTGTGTGATTTTTCTTTTATAAAATTTTCTGATAATTAGATTTTGAACTGTTTATTTTTATTTTCCACCTGCTGCACCAGGTTTCTATATCAGTGATATTATTTTGCAGTTTCTTAATAGCATGATTTTTTAAAGATCTACTTAAAATTGGAGTATCATCTGAGTAGAATGCTGTTAATTGATTAAGGATGCCACTATTTACTGAGAAATCAGAGCAATATATAAGAAAGAGTATGGGACTCAATATTGAGCCATAGGCACTCCTTCTTTGATTTTTCTAATTGAGGAATAGTGGTCATTTATTCTTGCTGAGAAGGATTTATTATTTAGATAGTTATTGATAATTTGTACAATATCATTTTATAAATTAATGAGATGTGCCCTACTCTGTAGAACGCTTTTACGACGTCCAACATGGAGTAAGGCAGTAGTTTGTTTTTATAAAATCCCTCACTAATGAATTCCAAAATTCTTATCAGTTTTTTTGTTTTAGAGAGATTTTTTAATTCGATACCAATTTATTGGAATTGGTAGCTTGCTGAAAACGGAGTAGTTTTTTTTTTTTTTTTTTTTCCTTTCTAGTTTACTATTGAAAGTGGATACCGAGAATGATTTTCCTTCAAGTTTCAACTAAAACAATTAGAAGTGTAACTCATAGTGTTATTAAACAAATAATAAATAAATAAAATTCCTACCACTTTTTACATTTTAGTTGCCTGTGACATCGCTGCATATTTTTTGTAAGGAACACGACTTTAACGTGATAAATGGTACTTATAAATTAAAAATAATTGTTTCTTATGAAGAAAAGTAATATCCATATTTTTTTTTACTGCAAACTAACATAATTTATCGCATCGTAAACTTATTATCTCCTTCTTCCCACTACTTTCTATGTAGCAGAGAAGTGGGAACTCCTAGTAGGGACACAAATTAAATTTAAAAAATTCTGAATAGAAATATATCATTAAATTGCACAAAAACTGTGTCTTGTAGAGGGAAACCGATTGCGAATTTGAAATTAGAAACGAAGAAATATCCAAAATTCCGTTCAAAACCCAAATGCATTAGGAAAAAAAAAATTTGCAATCATTACAGCGTGAATAAATGCACCTTTTGCCTATTTGAAAATGATACGTGTTTTTTTTCGATAACAGAACTTTCAGACAGATCTAATTATCTATATTTGTGTTTATAATTGAACATTTTTTTTTTAATTCCTGAGAAGCCTGCGCAAGAGCGCTACCAGAACTGAAAAAATTTTTACATCTAAAAGAATAATTCTTATCAACCATTCTTCTGAACTCACAAAAAGTCTTTTTTATTATGAATTACTATCACAATTAAAAAAAAAAATGAATAAACTTTTTCTAACCATTTCAATGAAATAGACCATACACAGAAATATTTTCCTTTTCTTATTTTCAGTATCCACCAGCCAAATGTATTGCTATTAGATACCTTTATTAAATTTACACTTACTTATCGGGAACTTTACTCAAATTAAAAATATAGACAAAAAATAATCTGGCCAACTCCACCTACGCACCAATGGTACACCGTAAAATGTCCTGGTACCCTTCTGGGAATCAATTGCGATCGAAGCACCCCGACTGCCTTGGCAGATTCTCAACTGGTCACCTAAAATATCTAACAATCGAACGTGGCACAAAAACTTACCCGCCTGGTAAAAAATGTTGTGTCCATCCAGCCTTCCCAAAACATGCACTTAATTCCGTCGGACTAGCTAGAGTGGACTTAAACTTCCGATCACCTTCTTGTCATCGACTTTCTGGCTGTCAACAACTTTTTGGAGTATATATTACTAATGTAAGATCTACGAGGATAAGCAACAACACAACAACGGAATTAATAAAAACAAAATTTCTTTTTTATTTCTTTTATTAACAAAAAACTGGGTACCTAGGCCGCGCAGCGTCCCCTACCCAGAAAATTATACAGTGAATAAAACATTTTGTTTTCGGAGATTTACATTAATTGCCAATGAGAAATTGAATACAACCATAATTTGATGAATTACATTATTTGCGATAGAAATATAAAAAAGAGCATTAAAAATTGATGAAAGCATATATACACAAAATCTTGATTCAAAATCATGAAGTTTCAACATAAATTTTGCATTTCCTTAGTGGCGCCATCTAGCGTAGCGGTAAACAGTGTTAAATTTTGTGGTGATAAAGATACTAATTTAAAGTTCTGAGAAATAGAGTTCAATGTTGAGAGAGTACAGGTTTGGTCAGAAACAGGGCCTGATTACCGAAAAGGCACAGGAAGCAAGTGCTTCCCCTGTAAAATTCTAGGGGGGCCCCCAAATGACTGAAATTAAGGGTCCAATTTCTTATTTTTTGCAAAATAATAATAATAATAATGCAAATTACAAATAGGTTACAACTTGCAGATATTATTGAAGATTTTGAGAATTTTAAAGCGAGAAAAAAACCTATGTAATGGTAACCTATGAGTTTTTTTCTTATTATTTTTTTAAAGTCTTTTTTCTCCATCATGTGTGCTCAATTTAATTTTTCTCTGTTTTTTATTGTTGAACTAAACACACAAGACTTTTAAATATCTATTAGTACAAAAAATATTTTTGTTTCATGTTTGAAAATTATTTGGTGTGATTTTTCTGGTGCAGTAACAATAATTTATGCTGAATTAGAATTTTGTGTTGTTTTGCCGCTAGTAAACAAATTGGCGTAAAAAAAGTGACTAATCTTGCAAAGAACCTTTCGTATAACAACAAGTAATTTTATAATTTAATTTAGTGAAATATTTAAATTTTGTTAACATATGTGCTAGCTATTCCTTCATGTTTTTGTTACTATAAAGCACGTAAAGAAGGGTCCAACATAATTGCATAAGATCTCTGTATTCCTTTCTAAGGTTCTAATAGTTTTCACAATCTTCTTGTCTCTTTAAAATGTATTGTTTATGGGCGAAAAATATCAAAAGTTTCTTCTGCTCAAGTTTGGGGGGCCCCAAAATCCTATTATGCTTCCCCTATTTTCAGAAGTTAATCGGGCCCTGGTCAGAAATTGACGTTATTCAGGAGTGGACATAATTGTTTGCAGCAGTTGGACAACCTCTCTGTCTTTTAATAGTTCTTGTAGTTCTTTGATGATTGAAACCAGTTTATGAGCTTTGCCTGCTTTTGTAGTTGGAATTGTAGCTGGAGTGGCACGATGGTCCCTAAAAACAAATTTAAACAAAATTAAAAAATATATTAAATATATTTTATTTTCTGAAACGATAGTTTTTAATATTTGAACTACCTCATTTCTATCTCAACATTTGTCATGTGAAAAGAAGCAGTCTTTTTTATATTTATTTAAAATTACATTTCTTAAGATGATTTAATAATTCCTATACCTTAAAATTCAAAATTGTTTGAATCGTTATCACAAATATAATAATAAATGATAAATAATTATTAAAACCTACTTTTACACAGAATAATCTTTGAGAAAACGAATTTTATATCTGTGTATAAAATGTTTCGATGAGCTTGAAAATTCTACGAGATATTGCGAAACACGCAAAAAATATAATTAAAATTAAGAGAACTAATCATTTTTTATCGCTCTCCTGGCCATATACTATTGGAACCATTTTTACAGAATTCAAATTTGACGGAAAATAAACTTAATAAAAAATTTGCGGTTATATGACTGATTTTTTTTCTTAAAATATTGTCTGCTGCCCTATGTAATGAGTACAATTAATTAATGCAAATTTAAGTTTTGGCCCTTGAATCATTAAAATCGGTTTTGAAGTCTGATTCCGATCAATAGTTCATTTGTTATTCAGAGTTTTTTTTATTTTTATTTTTTTTTATTTGCAACAAAAACAAAATACAAACAAGAAAAAAATTAAAACAAAACTCTTTATGCTTTAAATGCTAATTATGCGCCTGTTATAAATCATTATTTATTGCAAAATATGTTTTTTTAATTAGTATGCATTTCTAGGTTTGCCACGGGTGTCTAAAATAGTAAGAAGTGGTGACGATTAAAATTTTCAAATTTTACAGCTTATTTTTTTAGTTTAACAGAAATGCCAACTTGCTCAGGTTTGTAAAAAAATATTTTATAGTAATATAAAAATTAAAGTTATTTTTAGTTAAGTTTTTTTATTATTTTGTAACTTGGCATATTGAAAATATAAAATATCTTAAGAATTGCAACATTATTACTGCTGTCTCGCGGCGACACTTTTAAAGAGTGGGCATAATTTTCCTATTTCTACATGGTTTACTCTTCAATTAGCTGCCAATTTATTAAAATTTTGCAGAAAGTGGAGTAGTTTTTATTTCTATTTTACTATTGAAAGTGAATTCTGAGAATAATTTTCCTTAAATTTTCAACAAGAACAATTTGAAATGTAACTCATTGTGCTATTAAATAAATAATAAATAAATATATTTTTTTAGCACTGTTTACGTTTTAGTTGTCTGTGATGTCGCTGCATATCTTTTGTAAGGAACACGACTTCAGCGTGATAAATGGTACCTTTGAATTAATAATCTTTGTTTGTTTTGGAAAAAAGTAATATCGATTATTTTGTGCATTACAAACAAACATAATTTATCGCATCGTAAACGTATGATCTCCTTCTTCCTACCACTTTCTACGTAGCAGAGAAGTGGGAACTCTTAGTAGGCACACAAATTAAATTTAAAAAAATTCTGGATAGAAATATATCATTAAATTGCATAAAAACTGTATCTTGTAGAGTGAAACCGATTGCGAATTTGAAATCAGCGACGAAAAAATATCCGAAATTCCGGTCAATAACCTAATGCATTAGAAAATAAAAAAGAAATTTCTAATAGCATGAATAAATGCACCTTTTGCATATCTGAAAATCATACGTGTTTTTTTCCCGAACAGAACTTTCAGACAGACCTAATTATCTATATTTGTGTTATCTACAATTGTTATCTAATCTGTAATTATCCATAATTGCTGAGAAGCCTGCTCAAGAGTGATACAAGAACTAAACAAATTTTCAGATTTAAAAGAAGAATACTTTTCAATCATTCTTCTGAACTCACAAAATTCCTTTTTGTTATTAATTACTATCACAACTTTTCAACGAAAAATCAACTGTTTCGAATCATTTTCCTTTTCTTTAATTTAAGTACCCACCAGCCAAATACGTTGCTGTCAGATACTTTTATTAAATTAGAGATAAACTACAATCTAAACTTATATTTGTTACAAAATTAAATAATTTATTAAATATATTTTATTTTCTGTCACGGTAATTTTTAAAATTTGAACTTCCTCATTTCTATCTCAACATTTGTCACGTAAAAATGCATCTTTTTACGTTTTTTATATTTATTTAAAATTACATTTCTTAAAATGATTTAACAATATACCTTAAAATTCAAAATTTTTTGAAACTTTTTCACACATATAATAATAAATAATTATTTAAAGTTATTTTTTTCATAGAATATTCTTTGGGTGAGCGAATTTTATAACTGTGTTTACGTTTTTATTAGACATCTTCACAATGTGTAATAAAAACTTTAAAAAAAAGAAGTTAAAAATTATACAGTAGATTACATGTTGAAACTACGTAAACGATGTCATTGCTCTGTAATTAAGATTTGAAATCCTGTAAAAGCATTGTAAATACTTTAATTAGTAACAATAGATGACAATATTTTTTTTTTCACTGGACTGGTCTAACATTTTCAACTTGTTTTGAATCTTTTATACTTTGAACATGCTATCAAGATAAAAACGAATATTTAAAATCTCAATTAGCTGTAAAGTTATCTGGATATGATATCCTCAGACATGATAGCGAGTCATAATTCTTTTTTCTCAACTGATTTTTCTTATTTTTGCATGCTTGTATTTATTTAAAGAACGTAATAAACTATTGACAGAATTACCATAGATCATAAAGATAACTATTGAAATGCGTAAGTCAAAAGAAACATTTGTAACAGCATTACGGGTACAGGACAGTAATAAAATTGTAAATGCTACTTAGAAATTATGTGAACTGAACGATTCGTAAAAAAAAATAACTACTTATTAATCTACGATTTTTTTTTTCAGTCAATGGTGTTTCTTAAGCTGTGTATCGAATTCAATACTTCTTGATTCGATTCATATAGATATAAATATTACCATCGTTTCATCAAACAAGGATTCTTTCAAAGTAAGATTTTGTTATATGTGAACAGAATATTTTAATACTTTAAAACGGGTTTTTAAAGTTTTTGTTTGATCGCTTATTTTGAATTAGATTTGCACCAACGGTTTATTATAAACGGCCTGCAACTCATCCTGATTTGATTAAAAATATCTTCATTTCACGTAGCATACTTGAAATTCATCAATTTCTTTTGAATAAACTTTTTTGTAAATTATTCAAAATGAAAGAAATATGAAAAATAAAGAGTTACCAACGCTATGTGTTATATTGAATTGATTATGTGTTATATTGAAATGTGAAAATGGCCCAGTTGTATTAAAATCTGGTAATTAAAAATATTCGACCAAAGTAAGTGCAGTTTGATCAAACTAATAATATATGGTCGGCGTAAGTGCAGTCTGATTAAACCACAAATATTTGATCGGATTAAGCACAGTCTTATCTAACCACTAATATACGATAGATGTCAACATGTTCTGTTTGAACCACTAATAAACGCTTGAAGTAAGTAAAGTCTGGTAAAACAACTATTCTACGATAGGAGTGAGTGCAGTCTGAATAAACCACTAATAAACGATTGGGGTAAGCTTAAACTCAAACCACTTATATACGATCGAAGTTAGCACATTCTGCTTGAACCACTAATATACGATCAAAATAAATGCACTCTAATCAAACCGCTAATACACGATCGGATTAAGTTCAGTATGATCCAACCACTAATATACGATCAAAATAAATGCACTCTAATCAAACCACTTATATACGATCGAAGTTAGCACATTCTGCTTGAACCACTAATATACGATCAAAATAAATGCACTCTAATCAAACCGCTAATACACGATCAGATTAAGTTCAGTATGATCCAACCACTAATATACGATCAAAATAAATGCACTCTAATCAAACCACTTATATACGATCGAAGTTAGCACATTCTGCTTGAACCATTAATATACGATCAAAATAAATGCACTCTAATCAAACCGCTAATACACGATCGGATGAAGTTCAGTATGATCCAACCACTAATATACGATCAGAGTAAGTGTGATCTCACGAAACCACCAATAAACGATCTCAGCAAGTGCTGTCCGATCCGACTTCCTGCCTTTTGCACAAGAAATCGCTGCCAACCCAAGTTCTGGTAGGCTAAGATTGATTCCTCCATACCAAAACAGCCAACTTTTAAAGAAAAAAAAACGAAACATAACATTCAATTTTATGTATTTATTTTTTGAAAAAAATAACAGAATAATTATATTATTAAGATTATAGGAACATAAGAGGACAACATTTTAACAGTATTTTATAAATCTCTTTTTTTCTTCCAAAAATTTCCAAAATTCGCATGACGGATGATAGGAATTAAAATCAAATGCCTCACATAAAACATTTTTAAAAATTCTAAAACTTAGTATTCCTTCTTTTTTTTAATTTTAAATAAAAGTAACTGAATTTCACTGTAGAAAATATTCGCAGCAAAATTGAAATTTAATTTTCTGCACCCTGTTGGTAAAAGAATTCGAAATTTGAACCATGTATTGCCTTGTATATTAATATGTTTCAATATCATATAATAAAATTTTTGTAGGTGCGCATGAATCATAGATATAAATATATAAGAAGATATTTTCAATAGTTTACCATTGGGTTGAACAACTTTTTGCTTTCAAAATAGGATTTTTATCTATTTATTATTATTATTATTATTTTAACTTTTACATACCACTCAACTCCCAGGAAAAAATCCCTAACTGGTAGTGGTGAAAATATAACACCGGTTAACAAATTGTTTGTTTCATTTATACAAGTACTTAATCTTGTCTTATTCGAATGAGGGGATTTCAAATCAGTTATTAGTTTTTAACTGAAAATTGCATATTTTTTTTTTTTTTACAAAATATGTAGTTTAGTTTATTTTTTGCCTGAATATATAAGTTTATAAAAAAAAACATATAGGTTTGCATACGTAAACATAAACACTTGTCTGCTCCTTTAAAAATACCAAATAACGTATCATACATAAACAGAAATACATTATACAGTTAAAAAGAGAAACGCCTTCATTAGGTGAACAGGATTCGACTCCCAGCAATAGCTGCTCGATCCAAATTTCGCACCCGCCTCGCACCGACCACAGTGCTGGCATAAAATATCCTCAGTGGTAGATGGATCAAGGGTTACAAAAATTTTTTAAACGTTTTCACAAATATAATAATAAATTAAAAATAATTATTGAAAGCTACTTTATGCATAGAATAATCTTTGGAAAAACGAATTTTTTAATTGTGTATAAAATGTTTCAATGAGCTTGAAAATTCAACGAAATATTGCGAAAGACGCAAAAAGTATAATTAAAATCAAGAGAACTAAACTTTTGATCGTTCTCCTGACTTCACTATTAGAACCATTTCTAGAGAATTCGAATTTGACGGAAAAGAAAATAAAAAATTTGCAGTTATATGACTGATTTTGTTTTTTAAAATATTGTCCGCTACAATATTTAATGAGTGCAATTAATTAATGCAAATTAAAGTTTCGGCTCTTTAATCATTAAGATTGGTTTTGAAGTCTGATTCCGATCAATAGTTCATTTGTTATTCAGATTTTTTATTTTTTTACAACAAAAACAAGATAAAGTTAAAACTAAACACTTTATGCCTTAAATGCTAATTATGCCTTTAATAATAACACTTAAGGCAAAAAATCATTTGATCTGAAGGTATTATACATAAACAGAAATATATTATCCCTTTCTTCTCCCTATATAGTATAGAAATGAAGGTAATTAGCATTAATATGACGGAGTTTAAAAGAATATCCTGGTTAGAAATATACTAATAAATTTCATGAAAACTTTAGCCTAGAGCAGAGGTCGCCAAAGAGGTCTATATAGACCCCCAAGGGTCTATTTTTTATTTTATTTTATAACTGTCGTTGAGCAGCCGACCCAATTTCATGGGTTTACGATTACTAATGCTCAACTCCGTAGCCTTGTAATTTTGAACCAATCCAGAAGACAAGGATCAGTACCCCCAGAGGTATTGATTTGTTATGGGAACATGGAGGACTTTGAGACTCGACAGATTTAACGTGCATCAGTCACCATTTACGACACGGGGAGTCTTCGGCCGGCGAGGATCGTACCCACGACCTCTTGTACATGGGCCCAGCGCCCTACCGACCAGGCTATCCCGGCCCTCCAGGGGACTATTTAACAAAAGCGAGAGTCGATCCGAATCGGAAGGGTACGATAGGTCGAAGAAAAAACAGTTCTTAATACGCAAATCACACGTACCTAATTGAGTTTGTAAAATTTGTAAATTTTTTTATAATTGACTTAATAATCTTTGCAAACTGTGAACAGTGTTGTATATTTGCAGTGCCATTATTAAAACTTTTATAGTTTTGGATAATTAGTTATTGTTTCGATAAAACCAGTCGTTTAGTTTAGATATCAATTTTAATTATCAATGCATGTAAAAAAAGAAGGTAAGCATTAATAATATGGATAAGTACAGTCCGCGACAAAACTATAGCACACTTTGTATTTTTTTAAGAAAATTACAAAATTGACCAATTTTGACGAAAATTAAAATGGACTAAATTTGAACCCAATATAGCGAACCTTGCAAAAAAACACTAGGCACACCCATCTCATTGATTAAGAAGCAATAAATCTGTAGTTACTTTACTTATTATTTCTACTTATTCATAATTACTTATTATTTAATAAATATTAAGGTATTTAAATTTCAACATAAGTAGTAGTATACGCCGCGGTTCGTGCTACGGAAGTGACGTCATAGTCAACCGGAGCTTATTTCTGCCCCAACAGGAAGTTGCTTATTTCTTCAAAACTTCGTCTGTAACGTCATGTGGAGCTTATTTCTTTTTTTTTCTTAAGCCTAATATATTTTTAGTTTCGGTTTCTGTTTTTAATTTAGTTTCGTTTTTTAAATATTATTTAATTTATTATTTTTTTTGAGGGTGGCAACACTTATTATTTTTAATATTAGATTTTAAGGATGGGAATACTTATAAACTTTGTTATTTGCGGTAGAAATTGTATATTATGAAGTAATGACGTCATCTTTTATTACATAATAAATATCATACACATGCTTTTACTCTAGTGGTGCCATCTATGTGGGAATAAAATAACTTTAAATCTATTTTATTATTTAAATCTGTTTTTAATATTATTTATTAAATATAATTAAGGCTGAGGATCGAACTCACGCCATCAAAAAGCCTTCGTGGGTCAGTAGTTGGATATCATAACCATTGACCCACGAATGCTTGCTAAGATATGTGTAAATAAGTTAAACTTTAGTTTTCTGAACACGTGTATAAATAAAAAAGATTTGATATCGATATCATCCTAGAGTCTCATCGATATATTTTCACTTAATCTTTGACAGTTATTAAATAATTATTTCTGCCCCTCTTAATGCTATTATAACTTTCTCTGGGTGGCAACGGTACTGACCATACACGTGTTAATTATTACATAACAAATAAATGATATCATGCTTTCACTCTAGTGGCGCCATCTATCTGGGAATGTTAGAAATAAAATAACTTTAAATCTATTTTATTATTTAATTTAAATATAATTAATGGTGAGGATTGAACTCACCATGTGGTGATATGAGATAACGATAAATAGAGGTGACGAGAGTAAAGTTTTTCATTCATCATGGATCTTTTGAAGTTCAAACATCCCTTTACAGCAGTCCTCGCAGGTCCAACAGGTAGTGGTAAAAGTTTTTTCATAAAAAAATTGATTGAAAATCAAATGATACAGCCTTTCCCAAAACACGTAGAATGGGGTTATGGCGTTTATCAAAAATTACATGATGAGATGCCTAATGTTGTTTTTCACGAAGGACTTCAATCCGATTTGAATCAATATTCAGATGCATTAATTGTGATTGATGATCTCATGAGTGAATTGGGAAATGATCCTCAAATGACGAAATTATTTACAAAATTTTCCCACCATAAATCTCTTAGCATTATTTTTGTGGTTCAAAACATTTTTCATAAAGGAAAGGAAATGAGAGAAATATCCTTAAATGCTCATTATCTTGTATTATTTAAGAATCGAAGAGATCAATCACAAATTACACATTTAGGATGTCAATTGTACCCTCGAAAAGTTAAATTTTTTCAAGAATGTTATGCAGATGCCACATCAAAACCTTATGGTTATTTACTCATTGATTTAAAGTGTGATACCGAAGGATCTTTACGCATGCGTACTGGAATGTTTCCTGAAGATACTTATTATGTGTACCAACCTCGATAACTTCATTTCAACAGTGAATTTCAAGGAAATTAGATGTCTGCTTTAGTCATTGATTTTGAAGGTTTCCAACTTTCAACAGGGTGCTACATTGTCAAAGAACTTGCTTTTCATGCCGTGAAAGGTAGTCCTATTACCGGAGTGTGTACATTCCAACCACCGTTCCCGTTCGAAGAACTTCCAACACAGCAGAAAATACAATATTCTTGGGTAAAAAGAAGTATTCATCGAATAGATTGGAACCAAGGAGAATTACCCTACATTAAATTTCATACTATTTTGACTTTTTTGTGTGATATGTATTCACAAATCTATGTGAAAGGACTCGAGAAACGGAAATTTTCAGAAATTCTAACCGGCAGAGTGATTTACAGTTTAGAAGATTTTGGGTGTCCTGAAGTAGATGAACTGATAACAACTTTTTCTTCGTGCACTATACATTCACCAGATTTTAAACATTGTGCTCATTGGAAAGCATTTGGAGGATTTCTACAAGACCTATAAATAGGAGAAGCACTCGGAATTCAAATCATTTGAAAGTAAGATGTCCGTATGTAATGAGCGAACAATAGAGCTCATGAAATTGATCTCTAAAACTAAACATTGCAAGCCTCTTATAAAAAAGTGTTCAAAAAGTGAAATAAAAACTTTGTGAGAGTGTGTATTGAATATATTGTGTGGTAATATACCACTCACGAAATTTCAGAAAAATAAATTAGCTCCTCATAAAGAAAGTTTAAGAAAACTTTCCAAGAAGAAATTGCCATTGTATAAGAAGAAAAAAATTCTTGTACAGAAAGAGAAGGATTTTTATCATTTTTATTACCTGCAGCTATATCTGTCATTAGTTCATTAATTCATGGAGTACAGTAAGAAATTTGTGTTGGTTCCGGAGGAGTACAAGTAGCGGAACATTTATCACAATTGGATCAACAAATGAAAAATATTCTTCAGAAAAAGGATTTAGCAGATGACGAGAAAGCAACTCTGTATTTACAAATATTGCCAAAGTATACGCACTTTTCAATTTCTAGACCGAATAAACCAGAGCCTCAAACCGATCAGGAGGAAATTCCGAACATAGACGATCCTCTAGTAGAGTCTGCAAAAGAGATCTCTTCAAATATCAAAAAAGAAACTGAAGACTTGGAGGGAAAAATTCTAACTGTTGTTCCAGTTCGATTTCAAGAAGAAGCTAAAGATATGTATAAATTCTTAAAAAATAATGAATCTCTCCTTTGGAACGCTAAAGGTGAAATTATTCATGAAGATAAAGCTGTTCCTGGAAGTAATATAGTAAATCTTATCAATGACTTTTTGCGAAATAGAAAATCAGCTCCAGTGGGGAGAAATGTATTTTTAAAAACATTAAATGATGTTCAATTACCAGCACATTTAGATGTAAATAAAAAATTGTATAGTAAAAATAAAATTGTTAAGAAACCTATGATGTATGCCCGCAGAAGTGCTTGGGTGAAACTTTGAATAAAATGTTATTTATTTTATTAAGATATATTTTGTCTTTATTGATCATTTTTCACAGGTGAAAAAGTTTATATTATCAAGAAAAATTACACCCTTTAATAATTAATACAATAAGTTTCAGAAAAATGTAAAGAATTTTCTGAACAACTAGAAAATGTTTTGCAAAAGCATAAATATTTTCTTAAAAGATAGAAATTTTTTATAAAAATAAAAATATTTTCTGAAATAATAGAAAGTTTCCCTCAATAATAAAAATATTTTCTGAAAAACTAGAAAATTTCGTTAAAAAGTTTGAAATATTTTTACAAAACTAGTAAATTTTTAGTAAGTAGTAAAAATATTTTCTTAAAAGAGAAATTTTTTTTTGCAAAAACATAAATATTTTCTTAAAAGATAGAAATTTTTATAAAGATAAAAATATTTTCTGAAATAATAGAAAGTTTCCCTCAATAATAAAATTATTTTCTGAAAAACTAGAAAATTTCGTTAAAAAGTTTGAAATATTTTTACAAAACTAGCAAATTTTTAGTAAGAAGTAAAAATATTTTCTTAAAAGAGAAAATGTTTTTTGCAAAAACATAAATATTTTCTTAAAAGATAGAAATTTTTTATAAAAATAAAAATATTTTCTGAAATGTTAGAAAGTTTCCCTCAATAATAAAAATATTTTCTGAAAATTAAAAAAGGGAATAAAAATGGAAAAAGGAAAGGAAAGGAAAAAAAAGGAAATAAAAATTATAAAGAAAAAATAAATAAAAAAAATAAAAAGGAATGTTAAAAGGAAATAAAAATGTTACACTATTTCCTATATCACAATATTTAAATGCAAAATTTAATAATAATGACATGAAAGACACTAGATTTAGTTTCATTCTTTTTATTTTCTAAACACAAATCTTACACCATATTTTTTCTTTACAAATTGATACATCTGAAAATCGTTTACATATAATTGATTTGAAATATCATACATAGAATAGCCTTGACAGCGTTTGAGTAAAAAGTAAATACAATATTGTCCACATACATTGGATGTTGGTGATTGAAACACTTTGGAATTCCATAGTACGTCCGTGTAGGAATTGGTTTTCACTTTGTAAAATCCGGGAGGCTTCCCATATGAGTCATAAAACTCTAACTGTCTTTGATCATTCACAAATAACGCTAGCCAGTGAGTCCCAGGTTGTTATGAGTCATCTGAATTCGTGATAGCACATGTGTTTTCTTGGAGATCCGGAAGCATATCTCTTGAATATACGCCTTGAAAGTAAGGTGATGTTATCTTATCTTTCGATAAAATGTAGAATAGTTGCACTCCATCCATTCTTAAATTTCCGAAGTCGAATAAAATATTTCTTGACTTGTTAATTTCAATCAAATTTTCAAATTCGGCAAAAACGATAACGCATACTGTTTTTTCTAGTGAGTTGGTAAATTTCAGTTCTAATCGCAAATTGCTATGCTTAATCAGATTTAAATGTTCTCCTGAACATAGATCTGGGGAGAGATTAAATCCAAATAATGTATTTCCGTTCTTGTAGTCTTCTCTGGAAATAAATATTCCTCTATCTTGACCCATTCGCTCCGTTCCATCAAATAGAGTTTGATGGGCACGAATGCATTGATTTTGTGAAAAGTTGAGTTCCAAGAAATTATGGGGGACGGGTTGCCCATCTACATACTCTCCAATAAAATTTAAATTGAAATGTTCAAAATCAAAAGGAGATTTTGTCAATGTTCCATGAAAAGCTTCATTATCTACTCAACCAGTAATGATTTTTTTAGGCATTTGACCCGAAAATATATTATCTTGAATAAAAGACATGCTCCCTTTTGGAATCGAATACACTTTGCATAGGACTCGATTAATGGGGTATTTTGCACTTATTTTTTCGAGTGCTTTAGCATGACCAAGAAGCACTCCGGGGTTCACACGAACTTTTCGAATGAATAAAGAGACATGATCCAATACTACTTTAAATCCTTCAGATCCTTGTAGACAAAATTCTGGCTTGCTTCGTATTAGTTTTATTTTCAAATCCACTAAATTGAGTAAAAGACGATCTTAATGAAATAAATCTGAATGAATGCAGCCAATCATATCTACTGTTGCGCTTTCTTTGAAAAAAGCAGTTCTTTTGTTTTAACCATCCTCAGAATCTTTATAAAATAATTCAGCAGTTAATTGAGATGTTTTGCTATCATATCCATGGTTTAGGAGTGTTTCAATATAGGCCCTATAGGGATAGGTATTACTTGAATTGGAAACTATACGATCGTTTAAAGATACATCTACTTGAGAAAATAATGAATGTAGAAATAAATTCACAGGTCCTATAACATCATCTTTAGTGATAGCTGTATTGTTCGCTTTTACTATTTTTGCTTTCACATACAATTGTGTTTGACTGAGATCTATGTAATCTTCCACACTTCCAGAGACGTGAAACTCTACGGGAGCATCATCAAACACATTCGATAACGGATGAAATTGTATCCATTGACCATCTTGAATAACTGTTTGAGTTCCAGGTAAAGTAAAAAGTTCCAATTCCGATTTTACGCACTCGGGAGAATCTTTCAACAAAAATGCCATCTTATGGACCAAAAATATCACGTCCACTCACTTTGCGTGCTTTGGATGAAATGAATCTTTTTTGCTTCTTACGCTTCCTTTTATAGTTACCGTTCCCGACCAAAGACTGCACTTTATCAATAGCTTTTTGTGCTAGATGTTTTCCACTTTCTTTAGTTCTTGTTTTGACGGCTTCCTCAAAGTTTTCTCCAGATAATACATCAGATGCTACTCGAGTTCCTGTTTTTAAAACTTCTTTTCCAATAGTTTTACCACCTTTTACTAAAAAGGGTAGTGCTGCTCTAAATAATCGACGAAATATACCACCAAGTCCATAGCCCTTTTGGAAATTAATACCTTTATAATAGGGCAACCCCGAGCCAATTTGACTCGCATAATGATCTTCAAATTTTTCAGCACAACAAACGTACGGTACACTCATCTTGACGTCTTCTCTTCAAATGAATGTTTAAAAAACGCATCGTACTATTTATAGTATTTGTCTCATGCGGAAATGTAAAACTATAATCACTTTACCACTTTCAAAAGGTACGAAATCACCTGAATTCAATCTGAGCTCCATTTGAATAGTTTGAAAGGAGTGCCTCGTTAAAGGTAAGTATTGAGGTCTATCATAATACTGACTGATTGTTTCACCATCATATCCTTTTATTCGAACGATCCGTAGTAAAGGAGCTTGTGTATCTCCGACAATTTGTGGAGAAATTAAATCTGAGTAGACGTAAAAAACGGAAAAAATAGACCATGCGTCAGCCACAAATTCGCTTTTCCGGTTACCCGTAATGACTGTATCACGTTGGAATCCTAACAATTCACGTAACTTTTCTAAATGAAGGCTGCACACTTGAACGGCGTTAATTTTTACTCGTTTCGTAGCTTTATTGAAATTTATTGTAAACCGACTTGGATTTTTAGGTAAAGCAAGTTGTATAGCTGATATAATATCGAACATTGATTCATAACACCCCACATCAATTGTTTGCTTAACAGTCGATGCGATATCACCATTACTAATCGTGTATCGAAAATAATTATTAGTTTCATTAACGTTCAGCCAAGAATGCGGATAGATGATTTCAGATAGGCCTACTTCCCATTCACCTTTTAGATTAACTGGTATCGGTAACTGCGTCTTAAAATGAGAGATTTTGTTGTTAGGAAAAAACTGCATGGAGCTATCAGAAGGTAACGTCACGTAGAAAGACATTTTCGAGAATGAGACTTCAGAGGTTAAGTTTCACTTTTTATACTTTTTGAATATCATTCACCCAGGCATTAAACTTTTCAGGATAGCCTAAAAATTTAACAAAATATTCTGTGATTACACCTTTCTTTCTCTTTTTGATAACTTTTTCTACGGGATAATAACCCGAGTTGACTACTTTTTGTAATTCTTCTGCATAAAAAGTACCTTCTATTGCTTCATTCATTAAATCTTTCAATTTATACACTATAGGGTTTCGATGAACTATTTTATCTGTGACAAATAATTTCGTGTCCAATTATTTTCATATCCTTTCTCAAATGTAAGTTATGATTTACTAATTCGAACAGTGTCACCTACTTGAAAAACAGGCTTATCATTATTCACCTTATCTCTATATAAATTATTCCAAACTTGTTTTTGATTGTTGATATTCACTCAGGCTAGTTCCATTTTTATACTTCTATGCCTTGTATGATTATAACTATGGGTTAATTTAGAAATGACATCAATATATTTTTTCGTGTTAAATTCTGTAAAATATTTCCACATTTTAGTTTTTAAAGTGCGATTAAATCTTTCAACGATGCTTGCATTAGTTTCATTATTTGTGGTAAAAAAATGAACTATCTTTTTAAGGTATTGCTGTATAAGTTTATTCGTAAATTCTGTTCCTTTATCTGATTGCAGTTTCTCAGGATTTCTTTCTCTAAAGATAGTTTTTAAAGCTGCCAATACATTTTTGGCTGATTTATCTTTCAAAGAAACAGCCCATGCAAATTTCGAGAAACAATCAATGCACGTTAACAAATATTTATATCCATTATTAAATTTTGCTAAAGATTGCATGTTTACTAAATCAATTTGAAATTGTTCATCTATTCCTCCGATTATCACTCTATTACGTTTATATTTGTGCTTTACTGGTTTATGTAAAGTATAAGAATCTTTAGTTTCTAGCCATTTTTTAATTTTACTTTTCTCCACTTTACCTTTTACAGCATGATAAATTGCATCAACAGCTCCAAAACTTCCTGGATTTTCAGGTTTCGTATAAACTGATGAAAGTAAACGATCCATAATCTATTTCAAAAAAATTTTAGAAATTATCAGAATTTTTTTTCTCTAATAACAGTTTATTTCTAACAGTTAAAATGCGAGGACTGCTGTAAAGGGATGTTTGAACTTCAAAAGATCCATGATGAATGAAAAACTTTACTCTCGTCACCTCTATTTATCGTTATCTCATATCACCACATGGTGAGTTCAATCCTCACCATTAATTATATTTAAATTAAATAATAAAATAGATTTAAAGTTATTTTATTTCTAACATTCCCAGATAGATGGCGCCACTAGAGTGAAAGCATGATATCATTTATTTGTTATGTAATAATTAACACGTGTATGGTCAGTACCGTTGCCACCCAGAGAAAGTTATAATAGCATTAAGAGGGGCAGAAATAATTATTTAATAACTGTCAAAGATTAAGTGAAAATATATCGATGAGACTCTAGGATGATATCGATATCAAATCTTTTTTATTTATACACGTGTTCAGAAAACTAAAGTTTAACTTATTTACACATATCTTAGCAAGCATTCGTGGGTCAGTGGTTATGATATCCAACTACTGACCCACGAAGGCTTTTTGATGGCGTGAGTTCGATCCTCAGCCTTAATTATATTTAATAAATAATATTAAAAACAGATTTAAATAATAAAATAGATTTAAAGTTATTTTATTCCCACATAGATGGCACCACTAGAGTAAAAGCATGTGTATGATATTTATTATGTAATAAAAGATGACGTCATTACTTCATAATATACAATTTCTACCCCAAATAACAAAGTTTATAAGTATTGCCATCCTTAAAATCTAATATTAAAAATAATAAGTGTTGCCACCCTCAAAAAAACTAATAAATTAAATAATATTTAAAAAACGAAACTAAATTAAAAACAGAAACCGAAACTAAAAATATATTAGGCTTAAGAAAAAGAAAAGAAATAAGCTCCACATGACGTTACAGACGAAGTTTCGAAGAAATAAGCAACTTCCTGTTGGGGCAGAAATAAGCTCCGGTTGACTATGACGTCACTTCCGTAGCACGAACCGCGGCGTATACTACTACTTATGTTGAAATTTAAATACCTTAATATTTATTAAATAATAAGTAATTATGAATAAGTAGAAATAATAAGTAAAGTAACTACAGATTTATTGCTTCTTAATCAATGAGATGGGTGTGCCTAGTGTTTTTTTGCAAGGTTCGCTATATTGGGTTCAAATTTAGTCCATTTTAATTTTCGTCAAAATTGGTCAATTTTGTAATTTTCTTAAAAAAATACAAAGTGTGCTATAGTTTTGTCGCGGACGGTACTTATCCATATTATTAATGCTTACCTTCTTTTTTTACATGCATTGATTAAAATTGATATCTAAACTAAACGAATGGTTTTATCGAAACAATAACTAATTATCCAAAACTATAAAAGTTTTAATAATGGCACTGCAAATATACAACACTGTTCACAGTTTGCAAAGATAGCTGAAACTGCGTATGATATTTGCGTTTGTAACGTCAATGCTCGTCACACGTGGCATTTGGACAAGCGCACATAAGCATATAACTTACAAACTGTGCTGAGTTCGTGCCACTGAGTGCTGGTACGTAAATACTTGTTTCACTCGAATACGTTTATTAATTTATGTTTCATAAAGAAACTTATATTAAGTCAATTATAAAAAAATTTACAAATTTTACAAACTCAATTAGGTACGTGTGATTTGCGTATTAAGAACTGTTTTTTCTTCGACCTATCGTACCCTTCCGTTTCGGATCGACCCTCGCTTTTGTTAAATAGACCCCTGGAGGGCCGGGATAGCCTGGTTGGTAGGGCGCTGGGCCCATGTACAAGAGGTCGTGGGTTCGATCCTCGCCGGCCGAAGACTCCCCGTGTCGTAAATGGTGACTGATGCACGTTAAATCTGTCGAGTCTCAAAGTCCTCCATGTTCCCAAAACAAATCAATACCTCTGGGGGTACTGATCCAGGAGTTTCCTTGTCTTCTGGATTGGTTGAAAATTACAAGACTACGGAGTTCAGCATTAGTAATCGTAAACCCATGAAATTGGGTCGGCTGCTCAACGACGGTTATAAAATAAAATAAAAAATAGACCCCTGGGGGTCTATATAGACCTCTTTGGCGACCTCTGCTCTAGGCTAAAGTTTTCATGAAATTTATTAGTATATTCCTAACCAGGATATTCTTTTAAACTCCGTCATATTAATGCTAATTACCTTCATTTCTATACTATATAGGGAGAAGAAAGTGATAATATATTTCTGTTTATGTATAATACGTTCAGATCAAATGTTTTTTTGCCTTAAGTGTTATAATTAAAGGAAAATATATCTGAGTATATTTATTTTCATAGAAATGCATAGAAAAAGCTTAAATTTTTCATTCATTTATACTATGTATAAAATAATGTCAGTTAATAAATTTAGTTATTCTTGGCAATTTCACTTCAATAGTTGAACACTAACGCTAGCTAGAAGTTGGAAGGTAGATAGGTGATGTTATAGCTATTTTTCTAGGTGCGTGCTTGCCAACTTTTTCTGGAAGATATATAATATCAAATTTTATTTATTAAAAGAATCCATTTTGCCTCTTATAATGTTTTTAATTTCTGGTTAAATTTATACGTAATGTCAATACACGATCTTCATTTCATTGTAGTTTTTTATTTAAAGTGGTAACACAATTTTAAATATTTTTTATATTTAATATTTAAAATAAGTAATTTAAATATTAATATAAGTAATTTAAAATGATTCTCACTTTCTCTCGGAAAAAAATCATTCATATTTCACTCCTACTATAAATCAAATAAAAATATTATTTAAATCATAGTATGTTTAAACTCTTACAAATTGAAAAACAATATTTTATTCACAGTTATATTTCAATTACGAAACGGAACAAATTTTCTATTGTGTTTACTGTAGCATGTCAAATTCGAACGTATCTAAGATATTTTCGCGTCACTCATTTCAAATTTGTAATCGGTTTATTCCTCTAGGCTACAATTTTCCTAAAATTTATTAGTATAGTCTTAACCAGGATATTCTTTTAAACTCCGTCATATTAATACTTCATTTCTATATTACATAGGGTGATAAATTATTTCTGTTTATGTACAATACATTCAGATCAAATGTTTTTTTGCCTTTAGTGTTATTTTTAAAGAAGAAGACAAGCGTATATGTATATAAAACTATATGGGCCTTTGTAGAGGTTTGTGCATTCAGACAAACAATAGACCTAACTAAATATTTTGTAACGGAAAAAAAAATTCTTCAACTTTCGTAACAAAACTAATTACCGATTTGAAATGCCCACATCCGAATAAGATCAAAAACATTTTTTTATACCCGTTGGTGAACAGGCGACCCAAATTTCGATTTACGATTACTAATGTTCAACTTCTTAGCCCTCTAAATTTGAACCCAATCCAGAAGACAAGGGGATTTTTGGATCAAATAGAGGGAGAAATTTGTCTTCGTGGAACTAACCAATACCTCCTAGAGAGGAATCAAGCCCCACAACGGGTTACTATAGGCGATAATGACGTACTAGAGTTAGGCCCAGAGGAAAACCAGTCAGGGTAACTATTTTTACGAAAAACTCCGAAACTGATCAAACGAGCTATTGGCGATATTCTGAAGTATTGTAACCTGTGTACGCATTCAGCCAATTGGCGAATATTTTTTACTTGAATTTGTAAACAACCGTCGGTGTTCTGATGTTAACGTTCTTCGTAAAATTTATATTTATTCTACAAATGTTATAAATTTCAGCTTTAATTTAATTCTTAATGTTATGAATAATGGTATATAAGTGCTGTGTACCAAACTGCAGAGGAAATTACAAAGTTGATGGTACAAAAGTATCAGTTTTTGGATTTCCCAAAAATGAAGAACTACGTAAGAAATGGCTTGCCGCCATACCAAGAGATTTTGAAGTTACAAAGAATTCTAAAGTGAGTAATATTTGTTTTTATTTTTAAACATTTAATTATGATTATTTATTATATTTTTGCTAAGAGTAAATTATTTTAAATTGTGGATAAATTAATTATAATAATTAAGTTGTTCTTATCAATCATATCGCAAACTATTGTAATAAATTTTGTGTATAATGATAAAATAACTATATAGCTACTTTTATATATATAGTTATTTTTATAGAGTTTTATTTTATGAAAATATTAATAATTTCAGTATTTTATTAAATTTTTGCTCAAACTTTAAAAATTTTTGTTTGACCGTAATATATTGTAACTGCTTAAAGCAATTTTTTTTTATTTGATTATGAAATTTAAATCTATTAATTTTTCATACATGAATATAGTATAAAATATTTATTTTAAATGCACATATAAATAATGTATTCATTTTGTTATAGGTATGTGAGAAGCATTTTAAGGAAAATGACATTATAAAAACTGTGGAATTTGTTTGTGAAAAAACTGGAAAGAAAACAGTTGTGCCCTTTGAACAACCAAGGTTAACAAAGGAGGCTATTCCATCTATATTTCCTGGATGTCCAGACTATATGACCAAAAATGAGCCAGTTCGAGAAGAGCCAGAGGCAAAGAGAAAAAGAATTGAAATGTGCCAGTTGGAAAGTGTTCTCGCTGAAAGTTTAGAACTTTATGAACAGCATAATGTAAAATTTAAAGTAGATACTCTAACTGAACTGATAGAAAAATCTAGTTTAGTGGATTTAAATGGTGTTCTTAATCCTGTAAGTATTGAAAATAGTTTTTCTTTTGTCAAAATCAAATTTGTTGATCAGGTTCCCACATATATTACTGTAATAGTTGATCAAAATTTATCTTTAAGTGTTTTTATTGATAATGTAAAGATTAAAAAACTTTATGATTTAATATTTCCTCTAATCATCAGTAATGTTCAGCAAATTTCAAATGTTTTATGTTATTTAAATAAGTCTAATGATCTAAAGTTTTATAATATTCCAAATCTTATTAACTCTATAACTGTCCAACTTACAGAATTAGAAAACTTAAGTGCAGATAAATTAGGTATTAACTTTCTAAAAGAGCAGCTATCTTTACTTTTTACCCAAAAAAATCAAAACCGTTACTCTACAGACTTTCTCATTTTTTCTTCATTGTTTCTATCTATATCTCCTCATGCATATAATTTTTTGAGAAGCAGTGGTTATGTTATTCTACCGCATCACTCAACTATAAAAAAATTGATTATGTCATATGATATTAGTCCTAAAAATGAATCCACTGAGGAAAACTTCTTATCTTACATTAAACAGAAATTTGATTATTTAACTGATGCAGATAAAACCGTTACTGTTATGATAGATGAAGTACATTTAAAACCTTTTTTTGACTTTAAGGGTGGCAATATATTAGGAGCGTCATATAGTTCTATTGAGGCTGCTAACTCTGCCTATGTTTATATGGTGCAGAGTGTGGAATCAAGTTTCAAAGATGTTGTAGCAATAATGCCAGTAAAAACCGTGAATGCTGATGCACTATATGAGTTTATTAAAAAGACATTAATTGGGCTTGAAACTATAGGTTTTCATACATTTTGTGTCATAAGTGACAATAATTCTATTAACCGCAAGGCAATGTCCAAATTTTCAATACCTCCTAAAGTTCAGGTTGAATATCCACACCCATTTGATAGCAGTAGAAAATTATTTTTTATTATTGATAGTGTTCATATAATTAAGTGTGTTAGGAATAATTGGCTAAATCAAAAAAATTATAATTCTTGTATGTTTTATCCAGAAATTCAGATAGATGTTACTAATATTAATGATAATGATATTGATGCTAATGATAATGGAAAATATGTACCATTAAAAACTGCTTCATTTCAAGCTTTACGTAAGTTACACGAATTTGAAAGGTCTAATTTGGTTAAATATGCACCCACATTGAGTACAAAATCTCTTTTTCCTTCAAACATTGAAAGACAAAACGTAAAACTTGCTTTAAATATATTCAATAGACAGTTAATTGGAGCTATAAATTCACTTAAGGAAAAATGTAATATTTTAGATCTAAAATCAACAGCTGAATATATAGAAATTTTTGTAAATTGGTGGGATATTATGAATGTTAGGAATGTAACTAAAGGATTTCATAAAAGGAATGAATATCAAAAGCCCTTGAGATTAAACGATTTTTCTTTTAGATATTTAAGCACATTTCTTGAATGGTTAACACTATGGGGCAAAGCTATTTCTGATACTGGCAGATTAACCTCAGAAACTCACTTAGCTCTATCTTTGACAACACAAGGCATACAAAAAATTTGTCGCTATTGTACTGAAGAGTTAGGTTTGAAATTTATACTTGCAGGTAAATTTCAAACTGATAGTTTGGAAGCAAGATTCGGTAAATATAGACAATTAGCTGGCGGCCAGTATGATATATCAATTACTCAATTATATGAATCAGAAATGAAGCTGAGGCTTCAATCTACTTTGCCATTGATTTTAAAATCAAATGTTTTTGGCTATGTTAAAATAGATTTAAACAATATTGAGAACGAATCTGAATTTCTTAACAGTAATTTACTATGCAATAATAAATTTAAAATAAATGTAACAGAAGAAGATTTGCAACAATCTAATAAAATTATGCCTGTTATTGTTTATCTTGCTGGTTATGCTGTTCATTCAACATTAAAATTCCTTAAAAATTGCCCTTTTTGTAATTTATTGTTAACAAGAGATGAAGAAATTCTTTATCATGAAAATAACATTTTGATTCACCATCAAGATCGTGGTGGACTAAAATACCCTGTGGAGGAAGTTATAACTATTGGTTTGTACTCTTATGTAATTATTTCAAAACTATTAACTGAATTTGAAGAAAGTTTTTTAAAAGTTCATAATCAGAGAATTATCACTTTAAACATAATCAAAGCTGTATTGAATGACGAAGAGAAACACTTACATTTTGATTATTGTGAAAATGAGCATTCTTCAGATGTTGTCATTCATTGTATTGTAAAGAAATTTGTAAACATCTTATTAAATAACTATTGTAAATTGAAAAATGATAGCATTTGTTATGCCTCCCATTCAAAAGCTAAAGAAAGAAAATTAAAAACACTTATGAAATCCACTAAAAATCTAAGTTGATGGGTAAAAATTATACTTTTTTAAATGTTACTGAAAGTTTAACATATTTCAGTAAAATTTTTGTTTACATTTTATTTATCATTCTTTGAATTTGCTATTTAATAAAATATTTGTTATCTAAGGTTGCTTACTCTATTTTAGTTTATCAATGTGATGGGTAAAAATTATACTTTTTTAAATGTTACTGAAAGTTTAACATATTTCAGTAAAATTTTTGTTTACATTTTATTTATCATTCTTTGAATTTGCTATTTAATAAAATATTTGTTATCTAAGGTTGCTTACTCTATTTTAGTTTATCAATGTGATGGGTAAAAATTATACTTTTTTAAATGTTACTGAAAGTTTAACATATTTCAGTAGAATTTGTATTTACATTTTATTTATCATTTTTTGAATTTGTTATTTAATAAAATATTTGTTATCTAAGGTTGCTTACTTTATTTTAGTTTATCACTTCTAACTATCAAACTTCCACAGGAAAAAAATACAAATTATAATCATGCTTTTGATGTTTTTTTTGTTTTTTCTATCTAAACCTTGTTTGAAGACTGCATTTGATTTTCTAAATTTTCCTAAGCTCATTTTATGTCATTGTTTAGATACAATTTCTATTTTATTTCATATGCTCTAGTTCTAATGACATGCAAATCATTATCATTAAAATCCAAAATAATCATCTACTAAAAATGTAAGTATCGTATTATAAAAATTAGACCCTTTTCTTAGTTTTATATCAAAACTATAATAATAATAAATGTGTAAAATCCCTTTAAAAATATATTTCTTGGTTTTTAATCCATACATTTTATAACAAAAGGCAAGATAAAATTTTCCAATTTATAAAATAAAACTGGTATTTAATGCTTAAAAATATTTTTTTTTCATTGACACAGCAGTTATTTTTGTTAGAATTGCTTTATTGTTAATCCTTTCTGAAAACAAATAAATATATTAAGCATTTTTACACATTTTAAGAACATTTAATCTAGACAAAAAAAATAAATAAATAATAATAATAATTTGTAGCAAGTAAAGAATTTGTAGAAGAGTAACGAAAAAGTGTGGAGAAACGAAAGGAAAAAAAACCCGTTATCGTCAGAAGTGATCAGCAAATCTGGGCCTAACTGTATGAGTCATCGTTTTGCGTCCTTCGGCTTTCTTCCCATCTAGGAGGTATTGAACTAACCCGCATTTGCGTTACATGGAGAGGAAAACCATGAAGACCTCCCATGATTCGCTCGAAGACAGGAAGGCTTTAACCCTTGATCCATCTACCACTGAGGATATTTTATGCCAGCACTGTGGTCGGTGCGAGGCGGGTGCGAAATTTGGATCGAGCAGCTATTGCTGGGAGTCGAATCCTGTTCACCTAATGAAGGCGTTTCTCTTTTTAACTGTATAATGTATTTCTGTTTATGTATGATACGTTATTTGGTATTTTTAAAGGAGCAGACAAGTGTTTATGTTTACGTATGCAAACCTATATGTTTTTTTTTATAAACTTATATATTCAGGCAAAAAATAAACTAAACTACATATTTTGTAAAAAAAAAAAAAATATGCAATTTTCAGTTAAAAACTAATAACTGATTTGAAATCCCCTCATTCGAATAAGACAAGATTAAGTACTTGTATAAATGAAACAAACAATTTGTTAACCAGTGTTATATTTTCACTACCAGTTGGGGTTCACTACTACTTTATTTTCACTACCAGTTCCGGTTTGGGCAGAAAGAAGCTCCGGTTGACTATGACGTCACTTCCGTAGCACGAACCACGGCGTATACTACTAACATAAATATATATTTTTCATAAAACTATTGTTACACAATGTACTATTACTTTAATAAATATTTAAAATCATAAAATAAATGTACAAACACAGTATCTAATAGAGTTTTATTTTAATTAACAGAAAATTACTTTTATGGGGGTCGATGGAGATGTAGAAAAATTATATAGTGGTCGATGAACAAAAAAGTTTGGTGACCCCTGGCCTAGAGGAATAAACCGATCACAAATTTGAAATGAGTGACGCGAAAATATCTTAGATACGTTCGAATTTGACATGCTACTTTTTTTTCTTTATTTAAATTAAACTGGGTGCCTAGGCCGCGCAGCGGCCCCTAACCCATACATCATGAAATAATTTACATTGTTTGAAAACATTTTATATTATGCAACATTGTGGTGGCAAGATTAAAAAGACAGGAAATAAGAAAAAAGAAAATATAAAAAGAACAGAAATTACAGGCATTGTTTGTAGATTACATATTTGTCAGTTCTATTGGAATATGTTATTTAATAATTTTTACAGTAGGTTTCTAGATTTTAATAATAATGGATATTTTTTTTTTTTTTAAGTTCTGTTAAATGTTCAGAGTTTGTGTTTTTGATTTTTATTTTTAGCTGCTCAGAATCGACTGCAAGATGACACATGAGATTGATGTAGCTCCGGATGCATTGGAAAGTTGATGATTTTTACTGCGATCGATGATGCTGTGCACTATGCTGTTTCTAATGATTTGACGATTTGCTGAAAAGATGGATGATTCTGATGATATTTAGGAAAAGTGATATCAGTTGGGGTCGAACCTGGGATCTTTGTGGTTGTACGCGGGTGTTTTATCCATTCGGCTATGACTGTTTACTTCTATTTCTATTGATGATGATGAAATGAGGTATCAGATGTAGAGAAGGCTGCAATAGGTCGGAGATGGCAATCTTTTTTATAGTTTTCATAGGATAGGATCTGGTTGAAGTTGGCTGTTTGGCATTTTTCGGCTTTTTTGAAGAAATCTGCATTTAATTTGTTGATATATTCGGAGAAGAGAGGAATTTTGAGGTCTTGATGAATATTTTTATTTCTAATGAACCAAAGGGCGCGGGTGATTTTTCTGAGTATTTTGTTTTGGCATTGATTTAGTTTTTTCATTAGATGTGCCGGTATTGTTGTCCAGGCAGGAGAAGCATAAGTTAAAATAGGCCGGATCATACTGGTATAGAGGAGTTTTCGTAGATTCAAGGATATGTTTGGATTTTGTATAAGTGGTTGAATAATATTTGCTGCTGTTATTGCTTTATCTGTTATATGTTTAATGTGGTCTGCCCAGGAGAGTTTGCTATTTATTACTAAACCAGAATTTGACATGCTACAGTAAACAATAGAAAATTTGTTCCGTTTTGTAATTGAAATATAACTGTGAATAAAATATTGTTTTTTTAATTTGTCAGAGTTTAAACATACTATGATTTAAATAATATTTATATATGATTTATTAAAGGAGTGAAATATTAGTGATTTTTTTTTCGAGTGAGAAAGGGAGAATCATTTTAAATTACTTATATTACAATTTAAATTACTTGAGAATGAGTAATAGACAGAGTTAAAAGTTTAATTAAATATAATTTATTTTCTGAATCGGTAGTTTCTAATATTTGAACAACCTCATTTCCACAACATTTGTCACGCGAAAGGAAGCAGTATTTTTTTTACTTTTATTTAAAATTACATTTCTTAAAATGATTTAATATGTCACATAATCTAAAATTCAAAATTTTTTGAAACGTTTTCGCAAAAATAATAATGAATTATAAATAATTATTAAAAGCTATTTTTTGCATAGAAAAATCTTCGGATAAACGAATTTTATAACTGTCTATAAAATGTTTCGATGAGCCTGAAAATTCATCGAGATATTGCGAAACACGCCAAAAATAAAATAAAAAGAACTCAACTTTCGATCGCTCTCCTGACCATAATATAGGAATTGGACAGAATACGAATTTGACGGAAAAGAAATTTAATAAAAAATGTGCGGTTATATGACTTATTATGTTTGTTAAAATATTGTCTGATGCAATAATTAATGGGTACAATTAATTAATGCAAATTTAAGTTTTGGCCCTTGAATCATTAAGATCGGTTCTGAATTCTAATTCCTATCATTAGTTCATACGTTATTTAGGGTTTTTATTTTTTTGCAACGAAAACAAAATACAAACCGAAACGAATACAATGAAAACAAAATACAAAAGTTTTAAAGTTAAAACTAAACACTTTATGCATTGAATGCTAATTATGTGCCTTTTATAAATCTTTATTTATTACAAAATATGTTTTTTAAATAGTAAGCATTTTCAGGTTTGCCACGGGTGACTAAAATAGTAAAAAGTGGTGACGATTAAAATTTTCAAATTTTATAGCATATTTTTTTAGGTTACCAGAAATGCCCATTTGCTCAGCTTTGTAAAGAAATATTTTATAGTAATATCAAAATTAAAGTTATTTTTAGTTAAATTTTTTCATTTTTTGTAATTTGGCATATTGAAAATATAAAACATCATAAGAAATGCAACATTATTATTGCTGTCTCGTGGTGACACTAATAAAAAGTGGACGTAATTTTCCTAATTCTACATCGTTTACTCTTCAATTCGCTACCTAATTATTAGAATTTTGCAGAAAGTGGAGTAGTTTTTTTCTAGTTTATTACTGAAAGTAGATACCGAGAATGATTTTCCTTAAATTTTCTACAAGATTAATTTGAACATTGTGTTATTAAATAAATAATAAATAAATCAAATTTCTACCACTTTTTAAATTTCAGTTGCCTGTGACGTGGCTGCATATCTTTTGTAAGGAACAAGACTTCAGCGCGATAAATGGTACCTTTGAATTAATGATATTTTTTTGTTCTAGAAAAAAGCAATATCGATTATTTTGTGCATTACAAACAAACATAATTTATCGCATCGTAAACGTATGATCTCCTTCTTCCTACCACTTTCTACGTAGCAGAGAAGTGGGAACTCTTAGCAGGCACACAAATTAAATTTAAAAAAATTCTGGATAGAAATATATTATGAAATTGCATAAAAACTCTATCTTGTAGAGTGATACCGATTGCGAATTTGAAATCAGCGACAAAAAAAATTCCAAAATTCCGGTCAATAACCTAATGCATTAGAAAATATATAAAGAATGAAATTTCTAATTTATAATAGCGTGAATAAATGCACCTTTTGCATATCTGAAAATCATACGTGTTTTTTTCGCGAACAGAACTTTCAGACAGACCTAATTATCTATATTTGTGTTTATAATTGAATCACTTTTTAATTGTTGAGAAGCCTGTTCAAGAGCGATACGAGAACTGAACAAATTTTCAGATTTAAAAGAAGAATACTTTTCCCCCATTCTTCTGAACTCACAAAAATCCCTTTTTGCTATAATCACTATCACAACTTTTTCGAATCATCCACCAGGAATATACATTGCAGAGATGCCAACTTGCTCCGGACAAAGAATAAATATTTCGAGTGGTAGTTAATTAATTGTGATTCTTAGTTTAATAAATTCAATATATTAGGTTTTTATCCACCACTATTTATAAATAATTCGAAGGCTTATATAATCCGTCACTTTGGTATAGTTAAACCATGCTAAGACTTTCAAAACGTAAGCAAAATTAGTTAAATATTTGCAAATTTTAGTTAGTAGTTATTTACCGTTTTTTAAGTTATTTTGGCTTGTCCGGAGCAGTTGGCATCTCTGACATTGCTGTCAGATACCTTTATGAAATTAATTATATGTCTAATAATTAATTAAAATTACTTTCTTTAAAAGAAATTGGGTGCCTAGGCCGCGCAGCGTCACCTAACCCATACAATAATTAAAATAACTAAAAAAAAATATATTTTATTAAATATATTTTATTTTCTGTAACGGTAGATTTGAAATTCATCATTTCTATCTCAACATTTGTCACGTAAAAAGAAGCAGTATTTTTTATATTTATTTAAAATTGCATTTCTTAAAATGATTTAATAATAATAGACCTTAAAATTCAAAATTTTTTGAAACGTTTTCAATTAATTATTATTTAAAGTTACTTTTTGCATAGAATAATCACGAATATTATAACTGTGTATAAAATAATTCGATGAGCTTGAAAATTCAATGAAAAATTGCGAAGCACGCAAAAATTAAAATTAAGTGAACTAAATTTTTGATCGCTCTCCTGACCATACTATGGGTATTGGACAAAATTTGAATTTGACGAAAAAGAAACTTAATAAAAAATGTACTGTTATATGACTTATTATGTTTCTTCATCCTTTCGAAGGCCGTGGGAAGTATGCTTCCCATGACTTTTTTACCACTTTTAATTTAGGTTTCCATTTGTTAATAACTTCAGCTTTCTTGAAGTGCGTTTGAATAAAATTGGAAACCATTTGTTAGTTTAAAAAAAACGTATAAAAGTTATAAAATACATAATTCTTTTTGAAGTTTGTAGCATTTATAAAATTTGTTTTATGAATAAAGAAAAATAAAAATCAATAAGTAATATAGGGTCGTGTTAAATATATTTACCACCAAAAAATTGCCTTTTTATAAACTAAATGGGTTTTTCTTTTCTTATATCCATTACTATTCTTAAAATAATTTCAATTCAAAAAATCTTTTAATTTACTTCTACTAGAAATAAATGACCCATGAAAGGGTTAAAGTATGAGTAGTAAGTAGAGATGACTTTTTTATCTGAAATGCTATCAGCGAGTTCAATATTGGGTGAGAATTCATCTTTAATTGAACTTGCGAAAATATATTTTTTTTTTCTCTATATGCTCATATTTTCCCATTTGGTCTGATGAGAGGTATATTTGAAGTTTTGTGCGTTTTGAGAGTTTTTATCATTTTCCAAACTGAGTTGTCGATTGTGTTCAAACTTATGACTTTCTCATTCCAGATTTCCTGTCTATATTCGGTTAATTGTTTACTTATCATTTTTTGTAGTCTATTAATTTCAGTTTTAATGCTTGGATTATTAGTGTTCTGATATTATTTCCTCAGCCTATTTTTAGCTTTTATTTGATCCTTAAGATTTCTAAGTAAGAATTTGTAGTCTGATCTGACATTAATTTCGTGGCATCGTTAGATGCTGAATTAAGTAGCTAGATTCTTCATTTCTTCTTCGATATATTCTTTGGTATTTATGGGTTTTTTGATAAGGGATAAGTTTAGGATATTTTAAAAAGCATCCAATCGGTTTTCTTTCTGGTAATTATTTTTTCTTCTCTGTTAAAACAAGTTATTACTGGTAGGTGGTCGCTACTTAGTTCGTACAGTATCTCTAATAAGTATAGTATTTGAATTCGTGATTAAAATATCTAAAATATCTGAAGTATTATTGGAATGATAGGCGGATTCATCATGAGCGAATAAATTTAGATTGACTTTGTTGATTAAGGAATTTCATTTTCTGCCATTATCATCTGTTTTAACACATCCACAATCATTATGTTTTGAGTTCAGGCAACGCCTCCTATAACTGAAAGGCTCCACACGCTATTTTATAGGTAGTCCGATCAGACCACTAGGAAGGTAAACTAGTTTACGAAAGAACCATTTAATAAAAATTTGTTGTTGTTGCTTATGCCCACTTGACCAACAGAAGCATTAAATCAAGTCCATGAACTCATCCAAAAAATTCCCAAAGCCTTGTACGACTGCAGCAAGGTTGGAGACCAGGTGGTTCTTCTGACAGCCAATACACAATAAGATATGTGGGCAGGAGCAGACTGGTTCACATTGCACTTAAGGCAGGGTGGGTAGACTTTAAAGCCCGCAACGTGACGTTGGGAACGAGTGTGTCCGCTTCTAAGTCTGGCAAGCATCGTTTGGACACGCCTATTGCTTGCCCTGATCTGAGCAAGACCAAGCCGGTCTCCCCCATACCAATCATGCACAGGAGCTTTTTTCCAACAGGAACCAATATCTTGCCCAATTCGGGTTGCTATTTCTGAGAAAGTAAGAAGGTCATCGCCAGCAGTATCTCTATGGCTGCCATCACGGGCGAGACCGTCTGCAATTTAATTCCCGTAGGCATTCACGTGCGACGGCACCCACTGAAAGAAAATCCTAATGTCGTGACTTAAGCAATTTAGAAGCTGGACAATGTTTAGTGTCGTTCTATCACCATGCCTCTACCATTCTGACAGATGCTGTATGGAGCTACGGCTGCCATTCAGAATCCATACATCTGAATCGACATTGTCAGCAATGCAAAATTTCACAGCTTCCTCATTAGCTACCAGCATTGAATAGCTGTAGAAATTTAATAAATTTAAGAAAGTGATAGCAAATATGCGTCAAAAATACTTTTTAATTTATGAATATAATTGATTTGCCTTATTCACTCGTCTGTCACCAAAGATTCAATTATCAAATGTATATGAAAATTATCTCTCAATTACTTTTAGAATACAATTTGGTTTAATGCGCACAGCTGGTTCGCTTTTTAAGTAGTCTGCGAAGACTACTTGTAAAAAACCGTGTGGAGGCTTTCTGATGTAGGAAGTGATGGTTCAGGTCTCCAACAACAATTGATTCCACATTTATTGGGAATAAGTCTTTGATAGTATCTTCTTGAATAGAGTGACAGGTGGGGGGGGGGGGTTGTACATACTTGTAATTTTAAGTTTTCTGCTTTTTTGGAGTGTAATGACCATAGATACTTCTTCATATCCATTTGAATTATTTTGGCTGTACAGTGTGGAGTTGTAGCATCTCTTAACATATAATGCAGTTCTGCTGATCCTGCAGTCACACCTAAATAGTTGGCGAAATTGCATATATATTTATTAAGGTGTGTTTTACTTATAGCTAGAACGTCTAAACCATGCATATAGATAAAATGTTTAGTTTCGTCTAGTTTGTTCTGTAAGCTTCGTGCATTCCAGAATGCAATTTTTAGAGGAATGAATTTATTTTTATTATTTTGATCCATTTTTAATTCTTAATGCTTCCTGGTAATTTCTGTCTAATCCCGCAAGAGAATCAGCAATAGCTTTAGTATGATAATTAGGGCGGTTAGTTTACCCGGTACTTCCTTAGCCTCTTTAATCTGTTCTTCAGCTACGGAAATAGATCTGCTCCTTGAGTACCGCGGCTGCATACTTTTTATTTTCGAAAACTGTCTTCCATGCCAAGGCTTGTTTTTTGTTGTTTTTTATTTTTGTTATTTGAAATAGCTAGGTATACTGGGCATTGCCCATAGCTTGCGACATTATTTCCCTGACAATTTGCACATTTTGGAGTGTCTTCTTTAGTTTTATTACAGTCTCTAGTAAGGTGTTGTTCTGCACATTTAACACACTTTGGGTCATGCCTACACCCGTTTTGAGAATGTCTGAAAAGTTGACAACGATGATACTGCGTGTTCCCATGGCCTCTTCCTCTTTATTTTTCAATTTTAACTCAGTAGTAAATCTATTTGCCCAGAATCTTTGGTGTTTTTGCATTTTTTAAGCGTAACTAGTTTATGTGCTACGTTTATTCTGTCAACATTAACTCTTATCGTTAATTGAACTACGTCCTCTGGATTGATATTATATTCATTTCTTAATGCTAAATTACTTCTTCCGAGTCGATTTCTTTTGGTAGTACAAATGTTTTCTATTCTTATTTATATCTGTTTAAAAAATTTAGTTATACTGCTAGTTTAAAGTGCATTAAATCAAATTTACTTAAAATAGGAATAAAGTATAAATGCAAACTCAACCACATTAAATACATGCATGCTGATACTGTTGAATAATTTTAAAAAGAGAATAGATTTACTCCTCCCGAAAACATGTTAAGACTGAAATGGGTTAAGCTTTTCCGTCTCGCTTTCACCCATGATCTCATGTGAATAGATCTTAATATTTCCTGTAAATGTATCAGTGACGATAACTGTCTACCACTTATTTAATCAGACGTTGCGACCACCGATTAATGGTGAAATATTTCATTAATTCTGTATTTATTTTTCAGATATGAAGCAAATCTACATACCTAAAAGGCATATTATTATTCTGCTGGGATGTTTCGGAATGTTGAATGTGTATGCCATGAGAATCAACCTTAGCGTTGCAATAGTGGCCATGACAAATCATACATCCATTAACCCTGTAAACAACTCTATCAGTCAAGTTTCAGAATGTTCAAACCTCCTACAAAATCAAACAACACATGAAGTCATGAAATATAAAGTAAGAGTTTATTTCAAAGAATAGTCTTACTAGGATCTGTCAACGCCTTTTAAAACTGAAAGCCTGCACACGGTCTTTTGTAGTTAGTCCGATCAGACCATTATGAAGGTAAATCAGTTTATAAAAGAACCCTTTTATGGAAGGAAATATATGTCTAAAAATTTGTTAAATTTATGAATATGATTGCTTTCTCTTATTTATTTGTCTACCAAAACAGATTCAATTCTCAAATGTAAATGTTAAATTTCTCTCAGTAATTTAATATATAAGTTCACGCGAAAAACCGGTTCCTTTTTCAAATTGCCTGCGCAGACTAGTTACATAAAACCGTATGGAGGCTTTCTGATGTTGAAGGTAATAGCTCTGCACTCGCCATCTTGGATTTGAGGTTAAATTTTTAATTTGTGTTGTCTTGTTATTTTTTGGACCGAACAAGCGTTTGAAGACACAATATTATTAGACAACATAATGCCTTTAAAAAAAAATTTAATAAATAAAGGGATCCCTTTATTTGATTAAGAGAAATAGCGCTAGAATTTCTATGAAATCATCCTCAAAACTTCAAAGCAATAAAATAGCGCATTTTAAAACTGTTTTTTTTTCTTATGCCCACCTGTGTTAACATCCGTCAATTCAGGCATATACAGGGCAATTTTGTTGACCTCTCTTACAGGAGCACCATATTAGGTAGGCCAACGTCGCTCCCACAGTAAGGACAGATAGTACAGAGAAGGAAAGAACATCCATGCCTTGCCCAGGATTCGAACCCAGAATCTTTCTGATGCAAGGGCAGTTCCCTGACCCCTACACAGGCTGGTCGGCAATTTAATACTATACGTTCCTCAATTTTTGGATATTTTGAAATCTTTTACAGTTTAAACTCAGGAAAACTAATTTGGGTGACGCTGAAAGATTTGATTAACGTTAATTGCATAAAAACAATGATACTCATCAAAACATATGTAAGCAGGCAACGTAGACTATTTAACTGCCTATCAAGAAGTGTAAATCACGAAATTGTATTGGCATAGTTTTGTCAAAAAAAAATTATACGAGAGTTTGACAAAGCACACGCTTTATGCCTCAAATTGTTTTTAGGAGGCGACTTTTTATTTTGTAAGTATTGATAGACCTTGTCAAATAGAGTAAAAATCCTCCATCTGCAAATTAGCTTTATTTATTTACTGAAATTACATACATTTGCAGGCCTGTTTGTTCAATTTAGGTTCATAAACCTTGTATAACCGTCGTTGAACAGCCGACCCAATTTAGTTGGATTTACAACTACTAATGTTCAACTCTGTTGGCTTGTAATTTTGAACCCAATCCACAAGACAAGGGATCTCCTGGATCAAACACCGGAATAAACTTTCCTATGTGGTAGACTTTTTGATGGGGAACAATAAAAACTTACCACGTTTAGACAAGGTCACTCTAACCAATGAATTCGTATACCACTGATGATGTCAATACTGTGCAAGCCATATGCAGAATTAGTTCCATCAATAAAGCCCTCCATGAAGGAAAATTTGTCTCAATACTTGATTCAGGAGTTCCCTTATCTTCTGGATTGGGTGCAAAATTACAAGTCTACGGGGTTGAATATTAGTAATCAAAAATCCAAAAAATTGGGTCGGCTGTTTAACGACAGTTATAAAATATGAAATTCATATAAATTTATACTTTAACCCAGTTATTTTGCAGTTCAAGATGACGTATGAATTTAGAAAAATTATGTACAATGTAGTTTTAAATTGTCTATCGCTTAGTAACACTTAAAAAAAGCGGTGAAGTTTTTCATCCCTGGTTTATTTCTGGTCAGCGATCTACACTAAAATAACGGAAATTGTTATTATGAAGAAAAATCTTTAACTTTTTAATACTGAAGAACATTTGAATCTTCTTTCTTTTCGTAATTCGTCATTTTCTCTCTCGTTTTTTTTCTGTTCGCAAAGACACGGTTCCCAGTAGAACACCGAAGTCAAGGACGAGGGATGTTGCAACGGAGTAACTGTGCACTAAGGCACGCACCTCCGATCGAAAAATAATGAAGAATTAAACATCTCTTAATCGAAAGCACCGAAGTCACACATCACTGGCTGCGGTCAGTAAGCGGGTGGGTGAAAACTTTGATCAGCATGCGTACGGATCGAGGGTTCGCAATATCGGTCCTCGTTAAACTGTTCTACCGTGAAGTGCTCGACTTCACGCGCCTACCAAAGCAGGGGAGCCATCCTCTCTGAAAGGATTAAAATTGCGATGCATGTCTTCGGATCATCCTCAGGGATGTTTCCCAGACCGCCGCCAATAGACCATTGTGCAGCACTAGTGCGACATAAATACCTACCTACCTGTTTTTTTTCTTTAAAAAAATATTTTAAGATATACTCCACCACTTTACCGTTAAAGCCTAAAACTAATCAAAACCAAAGAATTATACATCGTTGCACTATTTATTATATAAGGGAAAAATTTGCAATTTTTAATAAATTTTATTTTTTAAGCATGTAAAAACTATTAAAAATATGGGTTTTACAACGAATTTTTACTTATTATTTTAGATAGCTTTTTTGTTGGAAGAAGAATTTAAATCGTGAAATCGAAGCTATTTCGTTATCCTTCTATTTATTTTTCTTCAAAAAATAATCTGTTTGCTTTTATCACAAATTCAAATGACCTTAAAGAATTGTCCTAAGTTGCATTCAACAAAGCACAAGAATGTCAAAAAAAAACACAAGAATGAAACAACTTAATTAAAAGTATGATCATTTTTTATGTTTTATTTAATTTTCCGTAAATGTGATATTGCCTAGAAAAGTCATGTAAATGTCTCCCACACATTACATTTTAAGCATGTATTTGATTCATGGGGTGTTTTGCTATTTTTAAAAAAATCAATTTCTTTGATTTTCAAGTATATTTTAATTATATCCCGGGGTGAAAAATTTGTTCTCAAAATTAAGTTGAAAGTCGCGTTAATATAATGGATAAAGCGCTAATTAGTTTTCAACAACTGTAATTTTATAAACTTCGTTGAGCAGGTGACCCTATTTGTTTTTCTGGTTTACGACTACGAAAGTTCAACTCAGTGGCCTTGTTATTTTCAACCCAATACAGAAGACAAGGGAGTTCCTGGATCAAATATTGGGGGGAATTCGCCTTCTTGTAGAACTTTTTGCTGGAATAAACCAACGCCTCCTATAACTGAAAGCCTCCACACAGTTTTTTATAGGTAGTCCGATCAGACCACTGTGAAGGATATCCACTTTCCAAACGAGTCACTTAATACAAAATCTAGTTAAAATAAGAAAGTGGTGGCAAATATATGACTAAATATTTGTTTTATTTATGAATATTATTGGTTTGCCTTATTCCCTTGTCAACCACTACAGATTCAATTCTCAAATATATATGATGAATTTCTCTCAATTACTTTTATAAAAGGTTTTGGGTTCATGCGCACAACTGGTTCACTTTTTAAATAGTCTGCGCGGACTACTTATAAAAGACCGTGTGGAGGCTTTTTGATGTAGGAGGTGATGAATAAACACGCATTTCGTTACATGGAGAGGAAAAGCGCGTAAATCTCTCACGGTTAGCCTGACAGGAAGGGGAGTCTAAACCATAATCCGTCTAAGATATCCGTCTAAGGATATGCATAATTCACTAAGGATATTTTTAAGTCTGCACTGTGGTCGGTGTAAGCCGGATGCGGAATTTGTATCGTCTGACCATCCCTGGGATTTGAACCCGGCTCACTTCATTAAAGGCGAACGCCCTGATCCACCATGGCTCAACAACTGCAATTTGACACAAGAACGGTTTTGACCTTGTCAGGCAGTTACTCTTTCAACTTTTTTCAAGTTTTCAAGGAATGTAAATTTTTGCATTTGCTGTGGGCAAATTTTCCTAGGCTGGTGAATAGAATTCTATTTTGTTTTTAATTTTAAAAACAAAATTCGCCAGCAGTTCAAAACTACTCAGGTGATTCACAGGTCCCGCATTCAAAGTTTACCTACTTCTTAGTTATGATGATGTAAATAATTTTGTAAAATTAAATACCATACGTTGTGGTAACTCTTCTTGATTTACACAATTCAAATTCTTGAACATACCCGATTCAACTATGCATAAAATTTACTTTTTACGATAAAAAATACAATTGGAATTCCAAACAGCAAGGAGTTATACTTGGATGTTACTATGACTTATAAGTCTATACACAATTGCCGGATGCCCTTAATAAAAAACAATACTTTATGGTAACTCTTTTTGATTTCCACGGTTCAAATTCTTGAACACACCCGATTTGACACTAGGTTTACGGATGTTTCTTATATACCTATCTCTACGAACACGCGTCAATTTGACGCATGAACGAATACATATAACAGCCCTTACAGAGATGCCAACTTGCTCCGGACAGCAAATATATATTTTAAAGTGGTAGTTTATCAATTGTGATTTTTGGTTTAATAAATTCAATTTAGTAGATTTTTATACACCACTATTCGTAGGCTTATTTGATTCACTACTTTATAATTGCAAAATTTACTTAGTAGATATTTACCGGTATTTTTTTAAAAATTATTTTGGCTTTTGGCGTGTCCGGAGCAGTTGGCATCTCTGCATTTAAAAAGCAATGTAATTATTTACTATAAGAAAAAAAAAGAAAATATGAGATATATATTTATGAAATATTCTAGTATTTTATTTTTCAATGCTCGAACTAATAAGTAACTGAAACCTTCAAAATCTGACATCAATTGACATTCTGCGTTTGTTCTTTCCATTATTGCTTATCGGCAACAGTTGTTTATCGTTTGTGTCATTTGAGGTATCGGATCGAAGTAGTGTCGGTACATTCCTATTTATTATTTATGTGATGTTTGCATGTTTACTCAAAATTTTGTCTAGATTGCGATCGCGTCAAATTGACGCATATCCGTAGAGATAGGTATACCACAAAGAGAATTTCAATATTTCAACACTTTTGAAGGAAATTGACATCAATATATATTTTCCTCGATCAATGGTCAAAAGTCAATATAAGAGATAAAATAAAAATACAAACGGGTTTTGTAATTTTGCTTATAAAATTCAAAATACGTCAAAATGACGCCTCCCGTAAACCTAGTGTTAACTATAGATAAAAATTACTTTTTAGGGTGAGAAGTACAATTGGAATTCCAAAACACAAGGAGTTATACTTGGATCCTATTATTACGGATATGTCATTACACAATTGCCTGGTGGCATTTTGGCAGAAAAACTGGGTGCAAAATGGGTGTTTGGTGGAGGAGTCTTTGCAACATCCATATTTTCATTGTTATGTCCATTGGCTGTCAGGTGGGGCACAGCGGCTTTCATTTGTCTTCGAGTACTACAAGGATTAGCTGATGTAAGTATTTATTATAGTCTCCCTAATTATGGAATCCAGAGCTGCCAGCTTTCTTCTCGCTTTGTAAAAATTTACTCTAGTGATACCTGTGTTAATGTGGTAGCTGTGTTTTAAGGTAAGGTATTATTAAATTTTACTCATTTTTTCCACCACTACAAATAAATGATTTATATGCAACGCCACTTTGTTCCCTCTCTAACGGGGTGAAGCTTCTAAATTGATTAAAAAATTTCCAAAAAAGGCCTGCCGACTACTAAGCTTATTGCAAAAACTTTTATAGAGTGGTAAACAATTAAAATCCAAAACTTTCAATATGTTGGCAATTTTATTTACTTAATAAAAGCCTCACCACGAAAGACCGGAAACAAAGTGTCATCGTATGAGAATTTTTAAATCATTTATATGTAGCAGTGTGGAAAATTAGCACAAATGAATAATACATTAATATATAAACTCAGGTACCACTACTTTACAAAAAGCATAAAAAGTTGACTGCTCAGAAAAAATTCTGAAAACTTTGGTTTTTAAATGTCCACCTCTCTATGAAAAATTATTACGAAAAGCGTAATAGTTGGCAGGCCTGAGAATCTATCAGTGCTGAACATAAAATTTGTTTTTAAACAATTTTAAAATTTATAAAACAAACTCACTTTTTCAAAAGTTGTACTCTTTTACGGAAATTATGTACTATTTTGGAAAATTTGCATATTTTTTTTTCTTTTGTTTTTTTCAAAATATACTTTATATTTTCATGAAAAAGTATTTTAGAAGTTATTTTTGAGAACTGCCAACTTTCTACGCTTTTTGTAAAAATTCATTCTAGTGGTAGTTAAGTAAATGTTTTAATATATAATTTTTTATTCATTTAAACTTATTTTCCTTAACACTATTTATAAATGATTCAAAGGTTCATATGCAACACAGCATTGTATCAGCTGTATCGTGGTGAGGTTTTTAAAACGTTAGCATAATTACCCAAAAAGATGCAAAGCTTTGTTCTTAAAATGCCTACCACTCTATAAAATATTTTTAAAAAAGCGTAGTAGTTACTATCATCGTTCAAACATTTTAACAGCATAACTATCAACTAAGTACACCTTTTGAAAGAATTTCTGCTAGGATTAAATAAGTTTTTTTTAATATATATATATATATATATATATATATATATATAACCTGACAAGGTTTTGGATTTATGACTACTAATGTTTAACTCCGTAACCTTATAATATTGAACCCAATCTAGAAGACAAAGAAACTCCTGGGACAAGTATTGGGAGAAATTTACTTTCGTGGAAAGCTTTTTTGATGGGACTAACCCGCATTTGCGTTACATGAGAAGAAAACCAAGAAACCATCCCACGGTTAGCGTGACGGCAAGGGGACTCTAACCCATGATCCATCCAACACTGAGGTTATTTCTCGTCAGTACCTAGGTCTGTGCAAGCCGGATGCGAATTCGTATCTACTATCCATTGCTGCTGGGATTCGAACCCGGTTCATATAATTGGAATGCAAACGTTCTACCTCTGAACCAAAACGGCTCTAATTCCTTTCCCTGAAATGCTTTTCATTTTATTTTATTTTATAACCGTCGTTGAACAACCAACCCAATTTTTGATTTTTCAGTTTACGATTACCAATGTTAAACTCCATAGCCCAGTAATTTGATCTCCGAAGCAACGAAGGCGCATTACAAGCTTTATTTTGTGTATGCTTGTGAAAGGGAATAATCCTTCACACTGTTCCGAACCGGTTTATATTCAGAGTCAAAGAAGAGAACTTTATGAGGACGCTTTGGCTTTGTGATCGGTTAACAGTTATCTTAGCTACGCCACAAAATAAAAATTTGACTAATTGTTCATTGTCTCAAACATTTTGAACTCTCACTAACACATGTGCTCAATAGCGATGGTGTCAGGGTACAGACAATCCACCAGAAACATGTGTGCACATGCATAGAGCTGCAACACTACCGATGCAGTGGTAATAGAAGGAAAGGCATCTTACTTTTCGAAAAGGCTCGTATAAAAATTCCATGCGATTGAAACAAAACTATCATCAATCATATAAATCTTATAAAGAATGATTCTAAGAAGAGCTGATCGTAAAAAGTAATCTATTGTCATTAGAAGGTACTCAATGAACTTATCCACATTTATATATCATTAACCAATTTCCTTCAATGCTCTATACATCTTCCACAGGGAGTAACAGCACCTTCAATACAGATCGCAATAAGCAAATGGTCGCCAAAGATGGAGCGAAGCAGGGTGTCAACAATCATCTTCTCAGGCGTTATGGCGGGAAATGTACTGGCATTGACCTTATCTGGATTGTTATGTAGTTCAGATATGTTTGGAGGATGGCCTTCCGTTTTTTACCTGTTTGGTAAGTAAATTAAAAGCAATGGTGCTAACTAAACTTACTAAAGAAAGGATTTATAAAAAATGAACTTTGCTAGCACTAGGTGACATTTTCAAAGAAAGGGTATAACGCTGGCAGCACGACTGAAAGCCCTTATATAGTAAGACGGTAAAGAGCAAAAACTGGTACGTAAGACATTTCATTCAAGCATTTTCTTTGAGAAAAATAGAATATTTGTAACTATCAAGATTTCTTTTATAATTTTAGCATATATATAAAACTGCTTCTTTTCCGAAGTAAAGTAGACATTGTTGAATAAGTTAAAAAAAAAAAAAGGAATAAGTAAACTCCTCCCCAAAACTAGCTATAACTGAAAAGGTTTTACTACCAGCCTTTCCTCTTTTCCGTCTTACTCTTACCCATCTCTGGCAGCTCTGCTGTCAATTATAGTAAATCTTTTAAAAAGTCTTTTTTGTTAAATAGTATACAAAAGTTTAAACTTTTTTCTCTTCCAAGAATGGAATTATTGCAAAAAACAGAGCAACAGTGACTAAAATGAAACATTAGTGACAAAAATCAAATACACGTCGATGAATATTGTTTAACCCACTGGCGGTGAAGGAAATGGGCGAAATTGGGAGAAAGTTTCTCCCCTACACACAGTTTCCCTATCTATTGACATTGGAAAACCGGTTTTGCTATGCAGTGAAGACTGCAGGTTAAAATACGACTTTCTACGTGCAGAACCGTCAGTGGGTTAATACGTTTGAGGCCCCAACTACTAATTAATTTTTAAAGAAAACTTATTGGTGTTTCAACTTAATCTCTAAACATAGCTATAGTATGTTAAAAAAAGAAAATGTTGCTATTGCTTACTATCGAATCTTATGAACTTAAGAGACTACTACCACCATTTCTAGAAACCGCGGTGCTCTTTATTATACACTATATATATATATATATATATATATATATATATATATATATATATATATATGTGGAATGCAGATCCATCCCAGGAAGCAAGCTTCTCAATCACGTGTTATTGTATCCAAGGACAATCATTACATTTACTTTCCGGATTACTTTTACCTTTACACTATGTAGATGTCATTCAGTTGTTCGCAACGCCTGGCTCGAGAAGGATGCCAGCAGGATGTGTATCATATTTTTTGTATTTTATCTGCTAATATAATTTTCGTTATGTTTAACGTATCGCCTTTCATTCAAAGCCCTCTCTGCACCCCCTTTATCCTACACATGGGGGATGACCGTGTGGAATGCAGATCCATCCCAGGAAGCAAGCTTCTCAATCACGTGTTATTGTATCCAAGGACAATCATTACATTTACTTTCCGGATTACTTTTACCTTTACACTATGTAGATGTCATTCAGTTGTTCGCAACGCCTGGCTCGAGAAGGATGCCAGCAGGATGTGTATCATATTTTTTGTATTTTATCTGCTAATATAATTTTCGTTATGTTTAACGTATCGCCTTTCATTCAAAGCCCTCTCTGCACCCCCTTTATCCTACACATGGGGGATGACCGTGTGGAATGCAGATCCATCCCAGGAAGCAAGCTTCTCAATCACGTGTTATTGTATCCAAGGACAATCATTACATTTACTTTCCGGATTACTTTTACCTTTACACTATGTAGATGTCATTCAGTTGTTCGCAACGCCTGGCTCGAGAAGGATGCCAGCAGGATGTGTATCATATTTTTTGTATTTTATCTGCTAATATAATTTTCGTTATGTTTAACGTATCGCCTTTCATTCAAAGCCCTCTCTGCACCCCCTTTATCCTACACATGGGGGATGACCGTGTGGAATGCAGATCCATCCCAGGAAGCAAGCTTCTCAATCACGTGTTATTGTATCCAAGGACAATCATTACATTTACTTTCCGCATTACTTTTACCTTTACACTATGTAGATGTCATTCAGTTGTTCGTAACGCCTGGCTCGAGAAGGATGCCAGCAGGAAGTGTATCATATTTTTTGTATTTTATCTGCTAATATAATTTTCTTTATGTTTAACGTATCGCCTTTTATTCAAAGCCCTCTCTGCACCCCCCTTTATCCTACATATATATATATATATATATATATATATATATATATATATATATATATATATATATATATATATATATATATATATATATTATATAACTACCATTTTTAATTTTAAATATTTGTTAATTAAATGTAACGTTTTTTAATTCTTGCATACATCTACAAAAATTGGGTTTGGATATTTTAAAAAATAACCAGCAACCAGTTGCAGCAACCAGTTAAAGTGGTTGCTGCAATTTATCAATGATCAGTCTGAAATGTGAAATTCTAAGGTGATAAAGCAATTTGAGGTCTCACGATCAGGTTTAAGTTTTGAAATGGAACTAAAACTATGATAAATAAATATTCATGCTATTGCCTATAAATTGTCTTGTATGAAACCTTCAAACAAATTTCGTTATTTTTGAAATAAAAAAAATTAACTCTTTGTCGCTAAGCCCTTTCCGAAAACACAAATCACGAGAAAGTTAAAGCTATTTGCTTCTTAATATTCACAACTTTTAGTAGCTAAAGTTTGTGAATGTTTAGAAGCAAATGTATCAATATTTAACTATTTAAGCAACAAAGAGATATAATAAGAATGCACAGTGTCACCTTTTATGAAACTTTTTTTTGTTTCAAATAATTTATCTACCTCACTAGTTATTGCTGACACGATGAATGGGTAAAGGTCATGTTTGGCTCAGTTACCAATCTTCATTTCGTATATTAAGTAAAGTGAATGCAATGTCTAAGGTCATAATTGCTAATGTACTACCTGAAAAAAATTTGTAACCAAAATTAGATGTTCTAATAAGGATTAATGTATTGTTTCTAAAAACATTATCTGCGAAACAGCGGAAAAGTTGGTAGTTTAAGTTAAACGTTACATTAACTCTTTAATTTCCATTGAGAAATATCTTTGTCCTAGTCTGCAGTTTGTAATGGTTATTGGACACTTGGGCCTCGAAGCTTCCCTCATCCTTTCCATCCCGTGCCTTTTAAAAATATGAATTGAATCCTCACTTTCTAATAATTGAAATTTTTACAATAAATATATTTTTTTTCAGTGGTAAAGATCTGAAGCAGAAAATCTTACAACAAATAGAATTTTCGTAAAACTTTTGTCAGAACATAACCATTTGTTCATGTGATATATAACATCGATAGTATTATCTGCTGTATGCAAATTGATTATTTTTGAACTTAAATAGTTAAGCGTGCGCTTTAATTTCAGAAATCTCATAATATATATACAGACAAAAACCTTTAATATTTTTTAAACATATTAAACTTTTTGCCAATACTAAATCCCAATTTGGCGACATTTTCCCACCTAGATGAAAATTATCAAAATTACTGCCTTATTCTCAGTTTTTTTATGTATTATTATAAATATATATTACTGCCAATGCCCGCCTGTGTTAACCATTAGTCAATTCATGATTTACAAGGCAGATTTGTTGAGCACTCGTTCAGGGGCACCCTTCGAGGGTTGCTATTTATATTTCTGGCCTTGGCAACAGTAAGTGTTGCTAGGCGACTGCAGACGATTTACCATTATAGCTTCATTTGTGTTGTTGACAGTAAATTGAAAAGTTCTTCTCTTTCAAAAAATGGAATTGAATCGTGAACATTTTCGTGCCATTATTTTTCATAACTTTCGACGTGGATTGTCAAGACAAGAGTGCTTCAATGAACTTAATTCTTTATTCAGCGATAAAGCGCCATCTTACAGCACTGTAAAAAATTGGTATAAGGAATTTAATCGTGGTCGATGTTCGATCCAGGACGAATCCCGTGCATGTCATCCAAAATCCGTTGTTGTGCCAGAAAAGATCGATGCTGTGCATGAACTGATAAAGCAAGATCGTCATGTGACATACCGTGAGATAGAGGCGTCTTTGGACATTAGTATGACTAGCATCAATAAAATATTGCATGAACATTTGAGCGTAAAAAAAATTTGTTCGCGTTGGATCCCGCATAATCTGACAAACGCTCAAAAAAAGGCTCGTGTCGATTGGTGCAAGGAAATGTTGGAAAAATACGTTCAAGGTGCATCAAAGGCTGTGTATAACATCTACACAGGTGACGAATCATGGATCTATGCATATGAGCCGGAAACAAAACAGCAATCAACTGTATGGGTCTTCCAAGACGAGGCAAAACCAACAAAAGTTGTTCGAGGAAGAAGCACATAGAAACGAATGATTGCCTGTTTCTTCGGCATTAACGGTCATGTGGCAACAGTGGCGTTAGAGCAACGCAGGACGGTCTATTCTGAATGGTACACGACCATTTGTTTGCCAGAAGTCATCGGAGAAATTTGAAAAAGGCAGAAGAACAGGCGAATCATTCTTCATCATGCAATGCGAGTTCTCACACATCGACTCAAACAAAGGCATTTCTGACGGAGCGAAAGATCGAACTGATGGGTCATCCACCGTACAGCCCTGATTTGGCACCCAATGACTTCTTCTTATTCCCACACATCAAAAATAAATTACGTGGACAACGATTTTCGACCCCCGAAGAAGCGGTTGATGCATTCAAAACGCATGTTTTAGAGTTACCTCAATCGGACTGGAAAAAGTGCTTTGAAAATTGGTTCAAACGCATGCAAAAGTGTATTGATCATCATGGAGAATATTTTGAAAAACAATAAAACCAAGACATATATTTGGCACCACTTTCTTATTTTTATTAGATTTTGTATTAAGGGGCTCGTTAATTAGCTGATTAACTATAATAGTGGTCTGATCGGACTACCTATGAAAAACCGCGTGGAGGCTTTCAGTTGTAGGAGGCGTTGTTCTGATGCAAGGCCAATTCCCGAACACCTACACAGTCTCGTGCTCCACAATATAAAATATTTAACAGTTTTTCTTGTTTTGGTAGTTAAAAGTAAACATACCACCAAATAATACTCTTGCTGTATTTTATTGGAATTTTAATATTTAATTGTCAATATAAATTTTTTTATTTTATGCGACGTCATTACGCACCGCAATAAAGATTTGGTCCTACTGCGTATGCACGTCAACCGCAATTAAATGGATGAACCTTTCACATGAAATAAAACTTTGTATCAGCATTTCATTTCAATTGGCTCCACCAAAAGTATTTTTCATTTTCTAAACTCCTTTCTTTTATTAACTGCACATTACAGTATGCAGAGTTAGCCTAAATAATTTATCCAGTTGCAAAGAACATTTTGTTGCCGTCGGTCATTAAGGCGGAGGGGCTGAGACTGTTCTTGTTTTCCAGAACCGCCATCTATAGCCAAGAATTCATCTTCCACCACACACATTCGCCATATCCGTTTATACAGTGGACCCATTCATACATCCATTCGTTCATCCACAGATCGTATTTTTTACCTGAATTAGAGAATTCATCTCCAATTCAGTACCTCTGAGGTATAATTTGTAATGGGAACATAGAGGACTTTATGACCCGACAGATTTAACATGCATCAGTCACCATTTACTAGAGGGGAACCTTCAGCAGGCTGTATCCGAACTCTCGCTCCCAAGAACCGGATTCCAGTGTCCTGCCAACCAGGCAGTCCTGGCCCCAGAGGACAATTTATATAAAAGTGTACAAGCACCGCTTAAATATGGAATGATAAGTACACCCACCAAGTTCTTGATACATGGTACACATATTAAAATGTACACTCTTAGTCCCGCTGTACACACCCCATTAGTGAACCAATTGTCACATGGTTTGTAAAATTAGATTTATGTTTAAAAAAATCCGGAAATACTGAATTAAATATTTTTATATCTTACAAAGTACTCTAAAAACTGTTTTCATCATTAACAAATAAATTTTCATTTTATTTTATGAAAATTTCTCTTTACATAACATATTTTTCTTTGGGCCTAAAGTATTTAACTTTCCATGAAAGATTCATTTCAATTCGGCGAATGAGGCCAGGTATGCCAACTGCTCCGCTTTCTGCAAAAGTATTAATAAAATGGTAGCCAATTAAATTGTAAAACTTATAAGGATAATTACGTCTACTCTTTATAAGTGTTACTACAAGATAACTGCAATAAAGTTGAATTTCATATAATACTTTGAATTTTTGATATGATGTGGTGTGAACAATCAGTTTTTGGAAATCGGAAGAATGATTTATGCAATTCCAGATTATGGTGATTCATAATTTAATTAGAAAATATCAGATACGTAATAACTACTAATAGTTCATATAAATGCAAGAAAGTTTTTCAATAGAGAGCTTTACATTGCATTTCAGGTGGAATTGGTGTCACGTGGTGCATTTGTTGGTTCCTCTTTATGTATGAAACACCGGCTTTACATCCAAGTATCTCCAAAGAAGAGCTGCTTTATATTGAACAAAATCAAGACGAACCATCCGATAAGGTTAGTTCACTCATATTTTTTGTTTTGGTTATTTCTATTTTTAGAATAGCGGAGATGTTACTGTGGATGACCGAAATGGGTAGTTGTTGACTTCTTCCGGTGAATGTTGAAAATCACATAGTTGCTTTGATAAATGTCCGAAATATATAATAGGTCTAGGTAAGTGGCACTGCCTGGTACATATTTTCCCTGTATGCACTACATCAATGTTTTCTTAAGGTCAAGTACCACTGGCCAGTATGCACTTAACTGGTACTCCGAACACTGATGTTTCTCCTAATCTATCCTCAGTGGACATTCACTAAAGTGACTATGTGATTGTTGACATTCGCTGGTGAAAGTCGACATTCTCTTGATTTCGGCCAGTCACGGCAACAAAGTTAGCAAAATCAACCAAAAAGTCTTACATTTTTAAAATTTTTAACCAATTGTTAAAATCTTTTGTAAACAGGAGAGTAATTGATTTCCTTGTTTTAAGCTATAGAAATTTTAAATTTCTGCGCTGTGAATTTTGATGCTCAGAGGAGTATAAAGGGTAATAAATAATTACTTTCTTTAAACTTCTTTTCATTAAAATAGTAGCAAGCACATTAGTTTTAACTTCTATGAAAAAGAGCATTAAAATTGATAAAAATCAAGATCTAGAGTCTTCATAAATATAACAAGAGGTAGTTTAGACTGCAAATTTTCCTCCCCCTTCGACTGTGCCGAGTTCAAAATCTCTCTGATTAAATCGAGTAGAAATAAAGACATCAGTCTATTTTTTCGAACCAAAAGAGCACGCTCCCAAAGATGATATTTTGAACTTAATGTATTAAAAAAAAAAACGTTTTAATGATATTTTTTCAACCTTATAAATGCTTTTCTAATAGTAATTTCTACGGATGCAAAAACCTACCATAACATAAATAAATTTTGTTTGAATTTAGAAAGTGTCCATTCCATGGAAAAATATAATAACATCTGCACCTGTATGGGCATTTGCATTTGCTATGGTTGGACATAACTTTGGATATCTAATGTTGATGACAGAGTTACCAACGTATCTTAGCACCATTCTTCATTATAATTTAGCTGCGGTAAGTGATGCTTCATTCATAATAATTAGCTAATAATAATAAAATCAATGAACTGAAGTAATAAGATACTGCTCTGTTTAAAAACCTTTATTAGCTTCAAAAATATGTTGATAAAAATAGCATTCGACATGTTTCGAACACTCAAAAATAAGGTGCCCATTTTCAAAACTTGCCAGACTTGAATGAGAAGAAACGAAAGTGATTTGAAATAGCGATAAAACGTTAAGTTGCAAACAAAAAATGGAAAACAAAGGGGAGAAAAAAAACTATGAAAATCACATTAGCCGAAGAAGAATAAAAATATGAAGTAACAGAACAAAAAAAAAGTGGCAAATCTAGGTAAAATGTGTTTCCACGTGTTTTGGAGAGGTGGTGCGGAACTAATGTCGTTAAAAAAGGAATCAGCATTCATATGAATAAAACAAGATTCCAGGACATCAAAATGAGCTGATGTAACTGGGGCGTAAATATTTCGGCACTGTTGAAATTGTATTTAGGCCCAAGATTCCAACACTGTGCAGAAATTGCTGATTTCTAGTATTCTTGATAACGGGTTTATCTATCGTATTCTTTTGCTTTAAATTTTAAAGCACATCTGATTTGTCCGATGTAGCTGGCGTCTCACTGACAAGGAATGAGGTTAATACTCCAGCGATTATCTGATAAAATATTTTTTTTAAATTTAACTTAGTTATCAGGCTTAAAAATTGGCTTTAAAACCAAAAAGGGAAAAGGATATTAGCAATTTTGCTACAAGGAAAGCGATTAAGTATAAAGTTCATACTAAGTATAAGAAGATAAGGAGTATTTGGATCTATAGTTAGTTTAGTTGGAATCAACATTTAATTTAATCTAGACGCGAAAATTAATTTTTATTCCAGTCTCTTTACCCCCTATTTTTTAAAAATTCTAATCACCCTAATTTTAAGATAATTTCTGCATTTCATACTTTTTTTTCCACTCACTGAACCTTTCCTATAACTTTTCTTCTTTTAACTCCAAACTTGAATTTATTCTTTCGCTTGCTGATAACCATGGATTTAACTCTTCTATAGTTGATCCAGCTTATGCTTAACTCACTACTCTAAAACAACACTCTCCCAATCCTTAAAGAAGACTTATTACTTGACCATTTTTTTTTCCTCCCGTTTGTTATAAAATTGCTTATATCTTCTCCCTCTTTGGTTTTAAACTCATTTCCAGGCCCGTTAATAAAATTAAATTAAAGATCCAATCGCTAGATTGATAATTGCTGGGGCATTTCCTATTCTGTGCTGCCCTCAAACCAGACGCGTTTTAAAATTTGGATTTTTTTTAGATTTTTAAAATTTAGATTTTTTTATGAACATGTCCATTATCGAGAATACGAAAAATCATTGATTGCTGCATATTGTTGAAATCTTGTATATAAATTCATTTTCGACAATGTTAAAATTATTTCCACTCCGGACACATCTTGATGTCCTGGAATCTTTTCATATTCATACGAAGTCTTATTTTCCTTGTTAACGTCATCAGCTCCTCACATTCCTCACATTATCCTCGCCTCAGTAGTTTTTTCTTGTTCTGTTGTTCTGTAGGCAACTGTACGTTTTATATTTAAATCACTTTTGTTTCTTCTCATTCACGCCTGAGAAGTCTTGAAAATAGATGCCTACTTTTGAGTGGTTGTAAGATGTAGATTGTTATTTTCAGTCTGCTCATTTTTGAGGCGCGTGATGTTTTTTAATCAAAGATAATAGTAGCTTATCATTTAGCTCTTAATTGAAGTACGTGTAATTTTTGCAGAGGTCGAAAAACTACAAAAAACTAAAATAAACCATTTAACTCTTTATTGAAACACATTATTTATACAGACATCTGATTAATTAAAGCAGACGATAATTGAAGATACGAAATCTGACACAATAACGAACATTCTCTGAATAAACAAACCTTTATTTCGACATATTCGGATTTCTGATCCCCAAAATATAGGGAGTAGGGAAATATGGTCCCCATAGCTTGGTCAGGAGAGCGTTTCAAAGCTTGGACCCCTTGATGCTATATTTATTTTTTGCGTATTTCGCCATTTAAACGATTTTTTTAAACGAATTGAAAAGTTTCTGCACACAATTATAGAATTAGTTTACCCAAAAATAATTCCGTGCTTTTAGTATATATACACTCTATAACAAAAAAATCGACGCACCAAGAAGGAGTTGTTCGATTAAAACGAAAATTGGTGGATAGGAAGACAATGTACAGAATAGTAAATGATTAAAATTTCAGAACAATTGAATAATTTATTGCAGAGTTACAGTAACAAGTTCAATAAGGTGTTGACCCGTCTCTAACCTGGATACAAGCTGCCACACGGCGTGGTATAGACCGATAAAGCTCCCGGATGGTCTCTTGCGGTATTTCCTGCCAATTTGGATCCAATTGTCGAGCGAGGTCATCAACATTCCGTGCCAGATGCAATCGCCTTCCCATCATATCCCAGGCATGCTCGATGGGAGAGAGATCTGGTGATCTGGCAGGCCAAGGAAGAGTTTGACAAGCTTGCAGACAGTTCATAGCAACACGTGCCGTATGTGGTCTGGCATTGACCTGCTGAAAACCCAGCCCAGGGCGCTGCTAAAGGAACGGCAGCAAAACAGGTCTTAGGATGTCGTCGACGTACCGCTGTGCAGTAAGTGTACCTCTAATGACGACCAAAGGGGTTCGGCTGTCAAAGGAAATGGCACCCCAGACCATAATGCCTTGTTGAGGGCCGGTGTGACGTGCAATAGTGAAGGCAGGATCCCCCCTCTGCCCTGTGCGTCTCCAAACACACGTCTTCGATGATCATCAGGACACAGTTGGAAGCGGGATTCGTCGCTAAAGACTATACGTCCCCAGTCGGCATCATTCCAGCCTGGTCGAGTCATGCACCACTGTAATCTGGCTAGGCAAAGCAATCGGATGATTGCTTCTTGGTGCGTCGATTTTTTTGTTACAGAGTGTATATATTTTTTATTGTTTTATTTAATAGTGATCGAAAAATGTTTCAATTGTAATGTTTAAAATTTTTACATCATTTTAAAAAATGTAATTTAAAATGGCAAAATACAAAAGAAAATTTGAGCGACATCGGTCGAATAGTTCCTAAGAAATGTTTCAAAGAAACCATATTTTCAAAATTCGATTTTTCAGCAACTGCTGCGCTGATTTCGCACAAATTTTGTATTTTTCCATTTAAAATTAAATTTTTTAAAATGATGTAAAAAATTTTATTGTTTAGAATTCAATAGTTCAACAATTCAATTAGTCAAAAAAATTTTTTACTATTAAATAAAATAATACAAAATTATTTATATTTACTAAAATTTATGCACTCTATCGGCGGCTGGATAAGCGAGGTTTATAAATGTGTGCAAAGATTTTTCAAATCGCCTTAAAAATTCCCGAGATATGGGGAGAGATACAAAAAGTAAAATTTACAATAAGGGGTTCAAATTTCGGACCCCTTATTGTAACTAATCGCAATGTACTTGTTCGCCTAGAATAGGTGAACTATTAGGACTATATTTCCCAGACTGCGGCAACCCCTTACAATTTAGGGATCAGAAATTCGAATCTGTCGGGAAAAAGGTATGTTCATTCAGAGAAAGTAAGTTTTTGTGTCAGATTTCTTAACTTAAAATATCGTCTGCACTAATTAATTAGCATATTATATCACCCCCTCAAACCATTATTAAGACTGAGTCCGAATAAGTTGAAATCTGGTGATTCGATCAAAAGCTATTCAGAGTAGTCAGTTTTTTTATTTTACGTACTGTAACAGTGTGATTGTTGAAGTTATGGTGGATATATTTTTATAAATATTTGTGATTTTTTCCCCTTAGAATGGTCTTCTGTCTGCTCTACCTTTCATTCTACAATTGTTTGTTTCATGGATTGCATCATGGGCTGCTGATAAATTAAGGAAGGCCAACATGTTTTCCATCACAGTGATTCGAAAATTGTTCAACACCATTGGTTAGGAATCAAATTGCTCAACACCATTGGATTGGTTTTTAAGATATCTCTCTCACTCTCTCTTTCTCTCTCTCTCTCGCTCTCTCTCTCAGACAGTGTCGCCACATTGGCGATATTTAAAAAAAAAGTTTAATAGCTTTTTAAATATTTATGTCAATTGTCTGCTCTAAAGCCCAGATATTTCTTCACAGCATGATTATATCCAAAGTTTAAAATCACCTTGTTGTTTCAAGTGTAAGGCACTTAAACTATAGCTTTTTTTTATTTTCCTTGGCGACAGAGCTTCGAAAAACATCATGAAAGCATAAATTTGGCTAACATTAGAAGAAATTTTTCCCAAAAGCGTAGAATGTTGGCAGCTATAAGTTAATAGTTCTCGAACTATAATCTCGATTTCTTTTTTATTTTATCGTACTCTCTGTACATTGCCCAGCAAACAAAAAGTAACGCCAAGAAAAGATCTACGATAAACTTCGCAGAAGCACTTAAAAATGCAGCTACTTCAAAAAAAATGGAATTTAAAAAAAATAAATAATGTCAAGCTTATGAACTCAGTACGACAAACTTCAACTGAAGAGTTTATTCGGTCTATAGATTTGTCCTCATGGTATTTTTTACTTCAAGTTTAACAGTTAATAATTTTCGAACTAATTAGAGAATTTATATGTTTTTATTCCTAACGTATCATAGTTTCTAAGTCTCATAGTTTTTGCGCAAAGACAAAACGTAACGTGAAGTTGGACTTTCAAAATAGCGGCATTTTTTTTAAACTTAGAAACAATAGATTAAATAATTGGTGTTATTCTCTGTTCATTGTATCTTTGTGACATGCCCCCAATAGTCATGAAATATGGGGCATGTGTATACAAAAACTACCATTTCTACGGAAAAAAGGTTATGTAGGAAGAGTACATTCAGAATCAAATTTTTAAAAAAAATATTCAACTTTTACAAGTTGCTAATCTTTTTCGGGCAAATTTATTAAAATTATTCATTTTTTCTTTTATAACAAAGTTGTATAAATTGCTAAGACAAATTACTGGACATTTTGTAGAAAGCTAAGTGTTGAAATCACTCCATTTTCCATATTTACTGTTACATTTTTAATTTAACTGTCTAGTTGTAAATAGTTTATTGTAATTGAAAGTGAAAAATAAATGATTGTGGTTAGTGGATGGATATAATTCAGGTCTGCTTTATATATTTAGGTATGACTGCACCAGCAATTTGTTTGCTGGCCGTAACACAGTTTGGATGTCAGCCCGAACTCATAGTTGTCTTGTTTACAATTGGACTTGGTATTGACGGTTGCATATTCTCAGGATACAACATAACTCCTGTGGATATGACGCCTAATTTTTCAGGTATTTATGAAGAATATTTTTTTGCACGAAATTTCTGACAAACTATTTTACTTTCGATGAATTTACCGGGAATTTACTTAAGCAACCGTCCCCGATTAACTGATCATTAAGACACGGTTTTCAGGAGATCACCGATGTCAAGTATCGCTGGCTGTGATGAGAAAGCGGGTGGGTGACCACTTTGATCAGTTTGCAAGGGGACCAACGGGTTGCGGTATTGGTTCTCGTTAAACTGTTATATCCTAAAGTTCTCGACTTCGCGAACAGATCGTCGAGCTACCGAAGCAAGAGCCCCTCTGCAGAGAATCAAAATTGTGTTGACATGTTTTCGGATCATCTTCAGGTATGTTTCACTGACTGTCGCCGATAGTGTGACGTAAATAAACTACAACATCACCGACTAAAGCAACCATATCTCAAAATACACTTTTCTGAAATTAAATAACACTTGAAACGTGAGTATAAAAAAATTTATACAACGTGTTAAAAAATAAAAAAGAACGTTTGAAACTAAACATTTGAAAAAGGACATTTGAAAACTAGACGTTGATCAAAATATGTGTTTAAGGCAACAGGCGTAACTTGGAATGCGTGTTTGGAGAAAAAATAGTAATAGGTATATTCTGTTATAAGATATCCTGTTTTTCGCAATTTCTATTTATGTTGCAACGTTTGATGTAAGATTTGAATGCACTTTCAATAATACTTTATAGGGTAGATTCCACAATGGAAAGACATCGATTTAAGCATTGCAAAGGTACAGGCTGTCTTTTGAAGGTTTTTCAAAATTTTGTTTCTTTGCGAATAATATGCTATTTTTATAACTGTGTGTTTGCAACTGTTACTCATGACTGATAGCTTCTGTTTAGTCTATCTAAAGCCAACGCTGCTACTCTTACTTTGAAAATGGCGCAAAACATGAATATGAAGAAAAGTCTGTGAAAATGAATGGCGTTTTTAGTCTAATTTTTTAATATTTAAACATTTTCTCCAATGATGCTTTACTTGGGCTCATAAAAATTAGCAAAAACTGAGAATAAAGCAGTAATTTTGATAATTTTCATCCAGGAGGAGAAATCTCGCCAATCTCTCTACTTTTTCTCGAGTTTTATTTATTGTTTTATTAAATGATATATATTTGCAGGCTGATGAACATTTTAGGCTTATAAACCCTTCTTCAAAAAGCTTTCGCACAGAATGCATCCAGGGTTACTGCGAAATTGAAATGCGCCACCTCCATGTTTCTCACAGTGCTTGGCGGGCTATGCTTCTCGGGTAGGGAAGCCCCATTTTTCTGAGGAAAGTAGCAATTTTATATACATACAGGGCTTTCTACGCTTTTTTTAAAATATTATTATAATGGTAGCTATGTTGATGTTTTAATGCATTATTTTTTATTCATTTAAACTTATTTTACACGCCAATACTTATAAATGGTTTAAAAGTTCTTATGCAACGCTACTTATTTCCGGAATTTTCTTGGAGCTGCTTTTTAAAAGTTGGTAAAATTACCAAAAATTCTGAAAGCTTTGGTTTTTAAAAGTCTATTATTTTATAAGATATATTGCAAAAAGCGTAGTTGCTGGCATATATGTATGTGCTACAATTGTTTAAAAAATACCCTTGGCAGCTCCAGAAATTTAATGTTTCTCAAAAAAAAAAAAAAAAATGCTAAAATGAAATGCCTTTCATACCAATTTTTACTCTTTTCCGTCTTTGTATATTATATACTAGCCTCTTAAGGTGGCCAGCTGTCCGCCACGCTAAAGGTTTTCACAAATAAAAATTTTTAAAATATAGCAAGAAATCTGAAGATTAGTGGACAATTCTTCTTCCCCGTTCTTCAGATGTTTCTTGGGCCCTAGCACTGCTAGTGGAGGCACGATCCTCTTCCAATCTTCTTTGACGTTTTTCAGGTGTTTCTCGGATCCTAGCACTGCTGATTGAGACACGAACCTCTTCTAATCTTCTTTGACGTTCTTCATGTGTTTCTCGGGCCCTAACACTGCTAGTTGAGACTCGATCCTCTTCCAATATTCTTTGACGTTCCTCAGGTGATTCTCGGGCCCTAGCACTGCTAGTTGAGACACGATCCTCTTCTAATCTTCTTTGACGTTTCTCTGATACTTCTTGGGCTCTAGAATTACTTGTCGAAATTCGGTCATGTTCCATCCTTCTTTGACGTTCCACAGACGTTTCTTGGGCCCTTCTTCTTCTTTGAGAATCTCTTAATATCTTTTTCTCTGACAAAATACAAAGTTTTTTGGAAGGCGGTTCTGCCATGTCAGTAATCGGGTTTTTAAGAAGTTAACGAATACTTTAGAACAACAATTACTATGAAAGCAAATCATGAAACTTCAATATTAAAATCTAAGTACTTACCTGCAAACTGAAACTTTCTGAAAATAACTAATTACATTTAATAAAAACTGTTAAAATAAAGAATAGAAAAACCAAAGAGATCCAAGGGAAGTGTGATCGTTCCTTCAAAAACAATTAAATTCCTATTTTATATATTATATAGCTACAACGCTTAAGAAAAAAAAAACTAAAATGCTAAATACATGAAAAGAACACGAAAACGAATTAATTTTGGTAAAAATATACTTGAGGGTGCCCCTTGGCGAAATTGGCGACTTATGTTTGGCACCATTCCTGTTAGCGCGGAACACTGTGGTAACAGGAATGGCGGCCAAAACTGTATAAAATTGTAATGAACCCAATATAAGCAAAATTAATTAACGCAATAAAGTGAATTTTGAATCGAAACAAAAAATAATTGAGTAAGTACAGAAAGAAAAGGAAAAAAAACTCACTTCTTCATTAAGCTTGAATATTCTCAGATTTAGGTGCACAGAATTCTCTAATAGCAGTAAGATACTGTCTAAATTTATTAGGAATGGAATTTGTGTACCTTCATCGCCAAATAAGTTCAGCGAAATACGAATCGAAAATGGCGTCCGTGGTACTGTACTAGCGGTGAAATTTTTTTTTATAGTCCCTTTTTATGATTGCCCACAAACCTTCGATCTTATGAACCATAAGCAAAAGTAACCTTACTAGCCGGTATCCAACGCAGAACTAACGTACCTCTGAAATTACATATACAGTTGAACATTTAAAAATAAAGCTTAAATCTAAATCTATCAGAATCACGATTGGGTTCCAACATCGCCCACTTTGGCGATCTACCGCGAACACAATTTGGCGATAGCACCCTCAAATATAGTCTACCCCAAAAATTATCGTCTTCGCTTAAGAAGAAAAAAATAGAGCGTGGAAAGAAGAAGAAAAACTTATTATAAAAATTATGAACAGCGACAAATATATCAAAGCGAAGCGTTCTATTTTCGTATCGAATATTTTGACACATTTTTAATACAAAAGTTAAACTTTTCTCCACTTTAATAAATGTAAACTAATGCGAACCTTACAATTAAATTATTAATTCCTTCGTATAATATTGGTTTAAGTTGTCGAAAATTAATATTTCAATTGTAAGGTTCGCATTAGCATACATTTATAAAAGTGGAGAAAAGTATATGCATTTTTATGGCTCTTTGAAGACGAAAATGCAAAGATTTTCTTACAAAATGACTGATAACTAAAAAACTAATCCAAATTTTTGAAAAAGAAAACTTCTATATTATGTCAAAACACAATTATGTGCCGAGTTTCCTGTCTGGGCGAGGCTTCTGGGGCGATATATTGTGATTACAAACACACACACAGCCGTGTTTATTATTATGTATAGATAGGCTTTCAACTCTACTCTTTTTGAGTATTCTCATTTTTCAGTCAAGCAAAAGGTTCTTTCATAAAAGAAGTTCAGCATTGTCTTTTAACACTAACAAGGGAAACTAGGGAAGAGTGACTCGCCAATTTTGAAATAAACTAGTGGGATGTATGCCTTATGAGGAATAATTTTAGGGGGCAACATTCGTTTCGGCCCATAGAAGGTCCTATGAGAGATAAAAAATAATTCAATGTATAGAAAAATCGGTATTTTATTAATTCAATGCAGACTATTGGTTATTGTAATTATCTCATACTCCAATTAATTTTGTGGTAATTTCACGTACTATATAATGCATATTTATTGTCAAAATAGATTTCGAAAATTTTGTATATCTGTAGTTTTTCAGAAAAATCTGTTAGGTCAATTTAAAAAAAAAAAAAAAATGGCATCAAATTTTTAAAAAATTTTTTTTTTCAAAAAATTTTCCAATATGAAAACTAGTGAACAGTAATAAATTTAATAATGAGAGTCGAAATATAAATCGCATTTTCCCAAACTGATGGAATTTTTTGTAAGTATAGCTTATGTAACATCCAAAAATGTGATTTATAAAAAAGTAATTTTTTTCATATTGTTAGATATTGCAAAAAAATCTGAAATAATTTATGTGATTGCATAACATTAAATTGCATTTTAAAAATATTTTCAAATTTTTTCGGTGGGAAATTTGAACTTAAATAATGTTTAATATTTCAATTCGATTTTTTTCATAAAAGATCAACGGTAGTGCATACACAAAATTTGAGGTGATTTGTCACTTTAATAATATAATTAATAAAATTATTTTTATACCTGATATCCTAGCTAATTTTTAAAATATTCAACTTTTAAAGTTGGCATTCTCCAATCTTGACGCATAGGTTAGAGTAGCGCCGCCATATAGAATAGCACGGACCAAAAACTTGTAGTCTCTTTTTATATATTATAAAAATATAATATTATAAAAATATAATATTATAAAAATATAATATTATAAAAATAGCAATGTTTTGACAAAATATTGAACAATTCAAAGGACATAGGTATCAACGGATTTTCCACCTTAAAGTAACAATTCACCTCAAATTTTGTGTATACAGTACCGTTGATCTTTTATGAAAAAAATCGAATTGAAATATTAAACATTTTTTAAGTTCAAATTTCCCGCCGAAAAAAATTTTAAATATTTTTAAAATGCAATTTATTGTTATGCAATCACATACATTATTTCAGATTTTTTTGCAATATCTAACAGTATGAAAAAAATTACTTTTTTATAAATCACATTTTTGGATGTTACATAAGCTATACTCACAAAAAATTCCATTAGTTTGGGAAAATGCGTATTATATTTCGACTCTCATATAAATGAAATTTATTACTGTTCACTTGTGTTTTCATATTGGAAATTTTTTTGAAAAATAAAAAAAAAATATTTAAAAAGTTTGATGCCAATATTTTTTTTTTTTTTTTTTAATTAACCTAACAGGTTTTTCTGAAAAACTACATATATACAAAATTTTTGAAATCTATTTTGACAATAAATATGCATTATATAGTACGTAAAAGTGCCACAAAATTAATTGGAATATGAGATAATTACAATAACCAATAGTCTGCATTGAAGTAATAAAATACCGATTTTTCTATACATTGAATTATTTTTTATCTCTCATAGGACCTTCTATGGGCCGAAACGAATGTTGCCCCCTAAAATTATTCCTCATAAGGCATACATCCCACTAGTTAATTTCAAAATTGGCGAGTCACACTTCCCTAGTAAGTTTACGGACGCTTCCTATATACCTATCTTTTCAAACATGCGTCAATTTGACGCATGAACGAATACATATAACACTGCATACCTGCCAACATTCATACTTTTCGAGAATGGATTTTCCAAGTGGTAGTAAAACAATTACCGAAAAGTAGTTTTACTCAAAAAGATATTTATATTTTAACCAGGTTGAAATTTGCTATCGTAAAGGACTAATATGCTTTTCTTATATTTGTTGTAATTATTTATATGTAGTGGTAGTCAAACTTATTTATAATTATTAATATAATTCAAAAAGTTTAGTGAAATAACATGAATTTTGCTAGCACTTTAAATATGAAAAAAAAAATCTTCCGGAAAAACCGGAAGAGTTGGCAGGTATGTAACAGCATTTACAGAGATGCCAACTTGCTCCGGACAGCAAATGTATATTTTAAAGTGGTAGTTTGTCAGTTGTGATTCTTGGTTTAATAAATTCAATTTAGTAGATTATTATCCTCCACTATTTCTAGGTAATTCGTAGGCTTATAAAATTCACCACTTTATATTTGAAAATTTTACTCAGTAGTTATTTACCGTTTTTTTATAATTATTTTGGCGTGTCCGGAGCAGTTGGCATCTCTGCACTTAGAAAGCAATGTAATTATATTCTAAAAGAAAAAAAATGAAAATATGAGATATATATTTATGAAATATTCTAGTATTTTATTTTTCAACAATCGAACTAAGCAACTGAAACCTCCAAAATCTGATCGAAGTTTTGTCTCAATTACGATCGCGTCAGATTGACGCATATCCGTAAGGATAGGTATACCACAAAGATAATTTCAATATTTCAACGCTTTTGAATAAAATAGACTTCAATACATATTTACCTCGATCAATGGATAAAAGTCATTACAAGAGATAAAATAAAAATGCAAACGGGTTTTGTAATTTTCTTTATAAAATTCGAAATGCGTCAAAAGGATGCGTCCCGTAAACCTAGTGTTAACCAAATAGTGATTGTATTCTAGCATAAAGGGTCACGACTTATATGGCGCAAAAGAGTATGTGTATACATATTCAAACTCGTAACGAAAGTATCAGACAGGACTAAGCGGTACATATGATATATTGGTAAATACCCAACGACTGTTTTTTTTTTTTTTTTAATAAAGGCACCTTTTCAATAATGGGACGTATTTCTTCGCGGGCATATTTTCCGGTAAACCAAATGTTATCAAATTCTTTATATTTTTTGCAGATATGAATAATTCTTTTTAAACAATTCGCTACAACTTTGAAAATACTCCCCAAACTATGCTTGTTTTAACTTTACCAGATGTGAATGGAATGTAAGAGTAAAATTTTATTTTTAGGAACGATTTATGGTATAGCAAACACAATTGCTAGCTTATCTGGCTTTATAGCACCTATAGTTGTGGGAGTGTTTCTAGAGAGTGGTGTAAGTATTCTATTTCTATTTGTTAGTTTAGCTTTAGTTGTTAATGGATGGTGTTTTCTACACTAGGGAGCGCTGCAAACTCTTGACTGCCTATAATTCTAGGTTACTGTTTTTAGTGTGCTTTGAGGCCTTTTGGTTCACAACGTGATCATTGTGATTTGAGACTCTCTTGTGTAATATTTCTATATATTATGATATGATATCATATCATAATATATATTATATATGATAAAGTAAAATTTAAACGTAAAGGTGATCCTGGTAAGATCCAAACGTTGGCTGGTCGGTTCGAATTCTGCTCGCGGGTTGCACTGGCCACAGTTACAGATGTAAAGCTTCGTGGATAAATTAGTTAAGTGATTAATCTGGGAACTTATATAACAGAATTATTTTTGCTTTCCCTTTAATTTTAACATAACTTACCCACAGTAGTTTTGAGTATGCTTGTATGATTCTTACCTCAAATTAGGTGGTGGATAGATATAAGACAAGGAACCATCAACCCGATTTCTCATAAATTTATAATGAAATATATCCGATACACTTTTTTTTATCCTGAATATAGAGACTTTAAAAATGGCAATTACCTAGTTCATCCACTCAACTTTTTTAATATGAAATATTTATGGTGAAGCAATAAAATCCACCATTCTTTAACTTAGCTGAGCTGAATTCACATTAGTTTGGTCATTTTAACATTATATTCAGTTAATTATAGAAAATATTTTGTTTTAATTATTGTCTAATTTTTCTGTGCTAGTAACTGATTTACTTCATTTTTCCTTTCAGTCGACGATGGCAAATTGGAGTAAAGTTTTCTACACTACAGTGGCAATTTATTTTATATTTGCTACAACATTTATCATCTTTGCATCAGGGGACTTGCAACCATGGAATTCTGCAAAAGTTGAATCAAAGAAAAACTGCATTGTGGAAAATACCATGTGTGTTAAGAGTGGAGATTGCAATTTAAATCAGTGTGATACCTCCTCTGAAACATTTAAATGTTGACATTAAAGCTATATACTAGCATAAACACTTCAGTTAAGAACACAATAATGATTCAGAATGAGAAAAAAAAAAACGAATTGTATGAAAGTCACTCATATTGAAAAAAAAAATTAAATATCGATCCATACGGAATTTGGCATTATTGGAATTTGGCATTTGGCATCAAAAATGGAATTTGGCAACTTTGAATTACTCGCCAGTTTGAAACAGAATTTCTAACAAAAATTATATGACTCTAATCGAAGTTAACTTAGTTTATAAATGGATAGTTTAATGTCTTTGTTAATGATCTTTTAATCTTAGTGAAACTACCTCCCGTGATAATGATTTTCAGCGCCAATCAGGGGTCTCCCTGGCCGAGTGATATCGCCCACCAAGAGCTGGGCAAAGCGTGGAGGTAGCGGGTTCGAATCACGCTGTTACCCCAGATGTACTTTCGTACTGTCGTTCTCTGTATTTTTCTATCCGTCCTTCTATTTGACAAAGGTTTATAAGCCTAAATTGAGCACACAAGCCTGCAAATGTATGTAATTCCAATAAACCAATAAAGCATTCCATAATATTTAAACAACTTAGAGCAATTATTTTCTCCAAAAAGCGGATAATTATTTTCAAATGTTAGTCTTTTAATGTATGTATCTTTGTTCCATAATTTTGATTTATGGAGTTTTTATTCTTAACTACTTCATAATAATTTGAAGGCTTATGTAATAGGCCACTTTGCTACACTCAAACCGTGTTAATCCCTTGAAATTTGTTAGCAAAATTAAGCGATTGTCTGCATATTTTCGTTTGTAGTTCTCTACCGATTTTTAAAGGTATTTTGTCGACTCCGGAGCATTGGAGCAAAACATACTACACTTTTTCTGTGAAAATTCTACGAAATAACGAAATCCTTCATTTTACTTTAGCGCCATCTACAGTAGTTTTTTGGAAGTATAAATATCCTTTTGAACAATTTCTCTCTCTGAAAAGGTTTTCATCTTCCAAATTCAGATGTCAACAGTTTTGTTTGCCTATTTATCAGTTAGATATTAAAGGAAGAGTAAATTAAATAAAATTCAAATATGTTAGGAAAAAAATGTCTTAAATTACTGGTGGCTGGACGCCTTTTTTATTACTTAGATACATTAACTTCGCAATTTTATAAGTTTTAAAAGCACTAGGATTTAAATAAGACGCCCGGTAGCTGAGAGGTAACGCTTTGCGCTCCCGTGCCACAGGTCCTGGGTTCGATCCTCGGGCCGGGCAAGGTTGACTCAGCCCCTCATCCCTTCAGTGGGTCGATATATGAGTACCAAGCATGCTTGGAAACTAAACACTGGGGGTTCCGCGTTCGGCTGACCACTTAACCGGAACATCAGCTCCTGCACCCAAGAACCCAAGGTCAAAAAAACTGAGATGGGCACAGTAAGCCTTGGGCCTCTATGGGCTGTCGTGCCACTAAGTTGAGTTTAGTTTAGGATTTAAATAAACGAATCAAGTTAAAATATTTATTAATTCATAGTAAAGCGGCTAATTATTTTACATACAACTAAGGAAAAGTTACAAAAATTATATGCCAAAATTATATATATTTAATCTCTTTTCTTCCTTTCTCCATTCTTATTCTCTAGATAAAACCTATATTCTAATTCAATTTGCATAAATTACTGAGTGTGTCTTTCTTATTTTAATTTAATAAAACGTAGAAAAAGATTGTGTTATATTTTTCTGTCTACTTAAATTACTTGCAAAAATTTCATTCTTTTCACTTTTGATGAAAAATTGTAAAATGTTTCTTCTGTAATAAGCAAGAAATTTACATCTATTTTACTTTTTAAATTTTGTAAAAGATCCAAAAGAAACTTTTAAATTTTTACAAATTAATATTAGATTTATTTATCCGGTATTTGTTAAGTTTTTAAAAGTTAAACTGAGATTTAAATTCAGAGTGATTAAGGCTAAAACAAGAAAATAGAGAAACGTTTTTTTTTCCTTTTTTGATATATATACTTACACTTCTGGGAAAAGCATAGTAACAAAGATTGTAATCAACAATTGTAGAAATCCAATTTGTAGAAAATCGAACTAGATTGGAAAAAAAAAACCCATAATGTATTACAAATCCCATACACAAGGAAAAATTTAAAATCTATTCAGGATCACTACTCTCTCATACGCCATCTTGGGAAAAGACTGGTTCCATGCCATGACACTTTTCGCCTCTGCTCAGTTGTATGGGAATATACTACGATATACTCCCATATTTTCCCATATACGATATATTCCATATAATACGATACATTCCCATATACGATATATTCTCATACATTCCCATTTACGTTATGTTTCATATTTGCTTCTTCCTTAATATTTTTCACATTTAATTGTGAAAAATATTTTCAAAAATACCTACGATGTTTTGTTTAAGAGCTATGATTAATGCAGTTTTGAGTTTCATTTACTATCCTACCTTAAAAAATTTGAATATTTTTGAAAATCATCACGACAGAATCTAACATATTTTCTACCTCTATGACTATCCTAACGCTAATGGTGAGAACACGTAAAGTGTTGTTATAAGTAGGGATTTCTGTTTTGTGCCACCTGTAGCCCATTTGATCAATAATTTTTACAACGTCTTTGTTTAAAGAGCAAGTTATATTGTATATCTACAAGGAAGGGATAATTATCACTAGTCTAGAGACTATTACAAAAAGAAGAGACTATTACAAAAAGAACGGTTGACTCATTTCCAAAATTGCTTTTTACTTCAAAGCTAGAGGGGCACCTTTTCTCTTAGATTTAATGATTTAAACAAAATAAAAATTACAAATATACCACTTTTAAGAAAAATAATACATCTCCACTTTTTGGAGAAACAATGGTATTCTACGTCTGGCAACCTTGGCCTCTGCCCTTCTCTAATTAGTGCTGTCTGTTCTTTTATTCGACTTATAATCTCATATTTGCACTGAGCACATATGTATATGAATAGATAATTTGCATACATGCAGCAACAATGGGGCAATGATCTATGATCTTTGCCTATAAATTCTTCAAAATGTTTTAAATCGATGTTTGAAAAATAATCATTACACCTGTTTCAAGAGTCACGATGTTTTTAAGTAGTAATTGAATGTTTCAACCTATAGATAAATCACGTAATCTAAATAAATGATGGCTGAAACATTTAAGTATACTTTGGCGTATAGACAACCAGCTGTACAGACAACAGCTGCTACTAGTTGATTTCACATTTTATTTTTCACCACAATGAATGCAGGGATATTTGACCCAGGTATGTTTAAAAAAAAATTCCTGAGTATGATTTATTAAAAGTATAATTTATATGTTATGCATTTCGAATTGTAAACTCAATAGCAGTGTATATTATTAAAAGTGTTTTTCTTCTTATCGAATAAATTAATTAAGCTAACGATTATCAATTGTTTCCTGTCTATGGAACCCTGAATGATCGCCACTCTTAAAGTGGAACTCCGACTTCATGGTTGCAATTATAACAATTGTAGCTTCTTATCAATTGTGAATACCAAATGACCAATGTGAATTAACCAAATGTATAACTAATGTGATTGGACTTATAATTATTTTGAAAGCATTTATTCTGAAGAAGAACAAAAATATATCGGATAATCTGAGTTATGATTTTTGTTGAAATATAAACGGAAAAAATATTAAGTGTCGAGAGTGGTTATCAGGTAAATGTTTCTTCATATGCTTTGTTAAACATTTTTCTTCATGCTCAGTTATTTTATTTTAAATTGAGAAGTTTGATTTGAAATATTAATTCACTGTTTTATAAATGGATACATTTTTTTATAGTTTATGGATTGTTATTAAAATAAGTAAATGTATTTTAAAATTTTGCAATTTTTATCTACAGGCATTTTATTTAGATAATTTCTTAAAAACAAATGAGATATTTAATAAATAAAGGATTATTAATTAAATATAATTATTGGTTTCAAAAATCATTACTGAAAAATTAAAACTCTTGGAACCCTTATGACCCCTTCACAGATCTCTAGGCCTCTATCTAACACCTTTTGAGAACAGCTGAATTAAATAAACAAATAAGTTAACTTGGAAGAGGAATTAAAAGTTTTTATAACTTGCAATGGATAAAATTTAGATCCGTAACAAAACGCATTAATTACTGATTTTTAATTGTGTAATGGTATTATTTTCCTTTTTAAAGCATGGTTTATTTTCTTCAAAAGAGAAAAAAATTCTAGTATAGTTTCATCATCTTGGTTCTGACATTTTTTTCTTTTTTTTGCAGAAAAAAAGATAGTTTTGTGTTCCATATGATATTATTAATATAAATGTTTATATTTGGATATGAATATAATAACTATTTGGTTTTTTAAGGCGTAAGCAAAAAATAACACTTTTTCTTATAAACAACTCATTTTTTTAGTTCTTTCCTATAAGAGGAGTAATAAAATGCATGAAAAGGATAAAGTATTTTTCTAACGTGGTTAGCGACCCCATATTACACGGGGTTGCAAAACTCATTCGAGTTGTAAATTATGAAAAACCTATTCCAAACCTAACCTAAGCCATCACGCTGAAAAACAACAACAAAAGATACTAAAAACTTGCTAACCACAAAACTATTTAGAGGATCAATAAAAAAATTTGCGAATCGATTTCCATCTAGCTACAGTTTTTATGCGATTTATTAATATATTCCTAACCAGAATTTTTTAAAATTCACACGAGTGACTACTACTTCTCTGCCACGTACGGTGTAGTGAAAAGAAGGTGATTTAAGTCTTAATTGTCATTTTTAAAGGAGGAGACAAGTGTATATGCATGTATATAAGCGTATACGTTGTTTAAAAATATATAAAATTATAATTATATAATGTTTCAAATTAATATAAGCGTATTACCTTGTAGCATTCAGACAAACATTAAACTAAATTAAAAATATCCTTTCGAAAAAAAAATCTGCAACTTTAAGAACAAAAATAATTGTAGATTTGAATCGAATTAAGTAAAATCAAGTATTTGTATAAATGCGATTCCTCTGTGTAATCACAACTATTTTGTTGTCTGTTACAACTCTATGATTTTTTATTTTCTCTTTTATAACTGTCGTTGAACTGCCGACCCAATTGTAAATTAACGACTAGCGAAGTTCAACTCCGTAGCCTTGTATTTTTCAACCCGATTCAGAAGACAAGGGAATTCCTAGACCAAGTATAGTGAGGAATGTGCTTTCATAGAGAACTGTTTGATAGATCTAACACGTGTTTGCGTTACATGGAGAGGGAAACCAAGCAAACCTCTTATGGTTAGCCTGACCACAAGGGAACTCTAACCTACGACTGAGGATATTTTACATCAGTACTCTAATCGGTGCGAGCCGGTTACGGAATTCGTACCGATCAGCGATTGCTGGATATCGAACCAGGGTCTCTTCATTGGAAGGGGAGGTCTTTATCACCTGAGCCACCATGGCGCTGCTCCATGGTTTGAACGGATTAACCCTAAATAATTATTATCATCATTATTGACATTATCATCATTATTATTATCATCAACATTATCATGATCATTTAGTGCGCCTGAAGTCGTTTGCAGCTCTCTATATGATTAAATTCAAATATACTTAGCACCTTCTTGGAAAAAAAGGTAAAAAATTAGGCGTTACGCTAAATCGATAATTCAGAATGCGACTATAATTTCAACAATAAAAATTATCCTAAATGATTAATTTATGATCAAAATATACAATCACTTATATTAATATTATATTTTAATGAACATAGATATATTCACCGAGAAAATTTTCAAAAAATGGTAGAAGTAGCCAGTTTTTATCTTTTTGAGAGAAATACCTGAATGAGAACCTGAATTTTTGCGGCTAAAGAGTAAAAAATCGAAAATAAGTGTTCTAATCTGAAGAGTGATTCTAAAAATAAAATTTAACACATCGTAAATCTCATTTTATTCTGAAAAAGGATATTTTAAGTTCAGAATAAATTGAATAGAATGGATTTTTCTGCAAAATAAATTATTCGTTTTTCTATTCTTGCCTAGAATAAGAGCAATATAATTCTAAACTAAGATATACGTAATGGTAGAAAACATAACAACGAGAGTTGCCCGAATCTATTTTGTTGCGCAAAACGTATACGGTAGACATTTTAAAATAATTGTTTGTCTGCTGTCAGAAACTGAATAAACAAACATGTGCTAATAAAGTGCAATAAATTGTATAAGTTAATGACATTTTTGTTCATCTTTCCTATTGAAGCATATGTCAGCAAAAAAAGATAATGTAAAAATTACTTACTGTAAACTGGGGTTACTTTGCAATTTTTTTACGAATTAGATTATAAGTAATAATGGTTTGTTAATGAATAATTGGAATAAATAAATGGATTGTTAATGGATGATTAAAATAAGTAAATGGATTTTTCTTAAAAAACCAATGAAATCAACCCTATTTCTTTTTCCACCATTTTATTTCTTAATTTTATTTATTGCTGCAAATAAATTAAGGAGTTCTTCACCACAATTTCAGTGATTCACCACAATATTAGTGACGATCAATCTCCAATTTAGTACCCCCAGAGATATCGACTTGTTATGGAAACATGGAGGACTGTGTGACCCGACAGATTCAACTTGCACCAATCACCATTTGTTACAAATGGAATCTTCGACCGGCAGAGATAGAATTCACGATATCTTGAATATGGACCCAACGCCCTCCCTACCAGGATATAGAGGCCAATCAAATTTTGAAACCAAGATAAAATATTGCAGCACACATTTTGGGACAACTTCAGATATAAAAAGAAAATTTCTCGGAAAAATTTAGGTCATTTAACAGCTACTACATTACAGTGAAACACTCAAGATAAACCGTCTCTATTTACGACCACTTTTGGGAAGCAGGGAATTTTTTCCATAGACTTTATGTTGAAGGAAACCTTTAGGAGAAACTATCAAAACCTCTAACAGCGACCGAGCTTCACCAAATGCGGAAAAGGTCAAATAAGGAAACACGAAAAATTATCAAAACCAAAAATATTAAAACAAATAAGTAGATTCAAATGTATGAAAAATATTTGTGATAGGCTCTTTCAGAGAGCACTTTTTGACGATTCCTGAAAGAGATCTACAACCTCATATTGCAGTCACTAAAGACGATGCTATCATTAATTTATTTCAAGAAAGTTGAATTAGAAAAAGAGTTATTTTAGAAAAAACTAAGCATCTCGAACAAAGAAACCTTTTCTCCTTATTTAAATCTAATTAATTTTTATTATATAAAATTAAATGTAAACCTAAACAAAAAACATAATTACTTGAAATAGTTCTATCATTCATAACTGGTAAATTTGTTTTTACACATAATTATATTAGTAAGGATCATTTTAATAGTCGCTAAATTTTATTAATCTATTCGGTTTTCATGACATCAAGAAAAGGACTACTATTAAAATAGGTTGCGAATAATCATGCACTTTCGATAACACTTAGAAGGCAACCCCTAACAACGACCAACCTCCATTAACGACCATTTTACTGTGGAACAGAGAGTGGTCGCTTCCGAGTGTTTTCACTCTATGATTTTAGGCCGAGATAGCCTGGTCGGTGGGCCCATGTCCGAGAGTTCGTGGGTTCGAACCCCGCCGTCCGAAGACGCCCCGTGTAGTAGAGTGACTGATGGACGTTAAATCTGTCGAGTCGCAAAAGTCCTCAATGTTCCCATAACAAATCAATACCTCTGGGGGTACTGGGTTGGAGATCGTTCCTTCTCTGATTCAGGTCAAAATTACGATCTGCGGATGAATGAATGGGTCCGCCCTATAAACGGGTGCGTCGTATGAGTGAATTGTGTGTGGCTGAAGTCGGATTCTTGGCCTTAGGATGGCGCCACTGAAATAATAAGAAACGCACACTCTGCCTTAAATCTGCTCGGTTTCACCAAGCTGGCTTGCCCATGTGACAAGTGGCATAAGACACAACACAACACACATTTTCTCAGTCCTTAAAAAACTTGAAAAGTGGTAGAATTTTTTTTTTTAAATTAATGCATGTTTTAATAAGTCTGTAAACGTCACAACACTTAATATTTTTCAAATAAAGATATCTTGCTACGAAACTACTAGTTTGCAATTTTATATTATGAAATGAAGGATAATATAAAGAAAGTTGTAATTTTTTTACAATATTGTTACCATTTTTAAAATTTTTTTAAACCTGAATGAACCCTGGTATGGTTAATTTTAATGTTTAATTTTTGCATTAAAAATTTTTAGTATAAACTATTTTTAACACAACAGAGCATAAATAATAAAGTATAATATATGTAAAGTAAAATAAATGCCCTGTTATTCATATCGTAATGCTAAGCTTACAGAAAGAAATTCGAAAATTTTTTACATTTCTGCTACATTCCAATGTTACTAAAAAAATCCTCCACAAAAATATAAAAGTTAAAAGCTGTAAAAATATTTCGATGCAAAGATAAGACTAAATTCAAGTAGTAATTGAGTAATGGACCTACACGGGTGAAAATTTATTTTACTTTTTTTCCTCAAGCAAATCACATTAAGATAATAACTGAATTATTTATATTTTAGGAACAAAAAAATGGTAAATAATTGCTTTGTAATGTGTCGAAGTAAGTAGTTTTTTATTTATTGTTAAATTAAATTTCAGTAAACTCTCGATAGCTCAAAATTGAAGGAACGCTAAAATAATTTCGAGATAACGAAGTCAGAGCTAAATATGTTCTAAAAAGTAGAAAAATGTATTCTAAAATAGTTATGAAACATAAGAATAAATACTAATAACTATGTATGTAATGATTTTTGACTATAAGTCTGACTACAACAATGATAATTCTTAAATGTAGGACCAAAATAATTATGATAAACGTACTTTGTGATTTTTCTGTAATAATTCATTTTTTATTTCATAAAATATTCGATATAATGAGGTTTTGATTAGACACTATTCGACATAGGAATTAAAAGTAACATTTGGTGGATATGTAATGTCAAGGAGAAAAATATTTTTTTTAACATAACAAGGTTTTCGAGATATAGAGTTTATACTGTGTATTAAAAACATTTAAGTAACCGATTAAAATATTTCATTTTTTAAACTTATTTCAATAGATTCTACACTGAAAAACAATGATTTATTTTTTTTAATTCAGTAGACTAGAGTTACAGAGTCTATATATAAAATGTTCGCTTTCGACTCCGAGCGGCGATAGATTAGTAGTTAAGGCACTGAACTGTCTAAGTGAAAAGATAAGGTTCGATCCTTAGTGGCAGCTAAAAGTTCATCCAGCTTCAGATCGAAAGGGATCAGTTTGTCTCTGGGAGGTAAACGAGGCATGTGCGCAGTGCTGAGCACATTCCTACAATTATGACGTTGATAATGAAATTATGCAACCTCAGCCTCCATGATTCCCCTGACTGTAGCGGTGAATGTTTTACATTAAGACTCGGACTCCGGTATATTCTGAAAGCTCGACTCCAACTTATACACTATTGAAATGTTACCAAAACCTCAAAAATACGGTTCTTAATAAGTAAATAATAATTTAAATTTGCATATGTATGATTACAATTTAAAGTAAAATTATTATTCATATTATAAGCAGTTTAAAAAACATTGAAAAAGCTACAAAATACTGAAATTGTACAAAAACATCATAAAGAAGAGTTAGATATCTATTGCTTACTAGAAAGCTTAAAAATGTATTACCATCTTTAAAGCAAAAAGTTTCCTAAAAGTATATTATGGAGCAAGGAAGCCTCTACATTTCATATTAGAACATCCCTGTGGCAAAATTTTTTGGGGCTTTCTGCGACAAACCTCTCTAGCACTAATATCTTTCTGCAAGATACTTTTAATAATAACTATACATGTTATTAATTATTTTTAAAGTAACAGAAACGTTGTATTTACAAAGAAAAGCCTGTTTGGATATAATAAACTTGTATGTATTTTTTTAAAAATGAATATGTAATATTTTTTTTTATTCTAATATCATGGGCGATATTCTCACATTCTATAAGAGGAAAACACACTAATTATTTCTTTTTTCGCTTTTCGTAAATCATCATCACATAAAAAAAATAATAATTAAAAATCTTTAAATCAGTCAAAGAAAAGAAAACCAAATTTTATTTTTCCCAAAAGGAAATTTAAAAAAAAAAAAAAAAAAAAAAAAAAAAAAAAAAAAAAAAAAAAAAACATCATGGGCATTTCTTCCCGTCTGATACGTGAAAAAGGTATTTCTTGAGTATAATTGTGGAAGGGAAAAAATCTTTCAAACATTTCTGCAGAAAAGAAATTTTTTGCTTCAATATTCTTCATTGTTCTCCAATTTAAACAAAAATTAAGAGCATTTCTTTCCCCTCCGATGCATGAAAAAGACATCTTTTAAATACAATTTTATAGAAGAAAAAATTTCCAAAATTTTTGCAGAAAAGAAAACCAAAATGTTTTAATTTCTAAAGGAAAAATCTTTCTGCAAAAACTCTGCAACGTTCTGCGACAATGTCGCTGTGTCGCCGCGATTCTGCCACAGGGTAAAACATAATGGTTGAAGAAATAAGCTTCAGAAAATGTATTAGTACAAAAATTGACGTAATACAAAATCATTATGTAAATGAATTTGATATCCATCGACTCTGACTCTCATCGACTGAATTTGATATCCATCGACTCTGACTCACATCGACTGAATTTGATATCCATCGACTCTGTCTCACATCGACTGAATTTGATAATCATCGAAAAAACTCGATCGCTCGCAAATTCATAAAACTCTTACAACCTTATAATGTATTCTGGAACTAGAAAACCTCTACATTTAATATTGAAACATTATTCACTAATTCAGAAATAAACTGTTAAAATATTTAAATAGAATAGTACAAAGAACATAGCATAATACAAAATATTAGAATAGTTCAAAGCCATTATAAGAAAAAAAAACTTTACAATTACCTTATCTGGTTCATATGAATCGGATATTACCCTACGCCTCCTGTAACTAAAAGCCTCCACACGGTTTCTTATAGGTAGTCTGATTAGATCACTATGAAGGTAAATGAGTTTACGATAGAGCCATTTAATTGAATATCTAGTGAAAATAAGAAAGTGGTAGCAAATATATGTCTAAAAATTTGTTTAATTTATGAATATGATTGGTTTGCCTTATTTACTTGTCAACCACTGCAGATTCAATTCTCAAATATATAACTTCTCTTAAATACTATTAATTTTCAAAACAGTGATCCGGAGCCAGGTGTGACCAACACCTTTAATACATTTATCATGCGTATAGATTAAATATAGATTTAGTCTGACCACCGCTATTATGCACAAACAATGTCATCATTCCAGGTACCCACGGGCACACTTTCAGATGAAAGTCTTAAGTGTCAGCTTCGCGGACTCGTACACTGTACACCAATTCAGCTCAAGTTCAAGTACTATTAATTTAAAATTTAGGGTCATGGTTCAACATGGTTCAATTCTTAATGTAATATTTGAATGATTAAATTTTAAAAACTCTCTAGTAAATGTGCAAATAATATTCATAATAAATTTCTAGATTTGAGGAACCTTTACGTCCCCCGAAGACATGTGATTATTCTTCTCGGATGTTTTGGCATGCTGACAGTCTATACCATGAGAATCAACCTTAGCGTAGCAATAGTGGCCATGACGAACCATACGGTCATAAGTCCTTTGAATAGCTCCATCAGTGAAGTTTCAGAATGCCCAAATCTTATTAAAATTCGTTCCGCAGATGAAGTCCTTACCTTCATAGTAAGAAAACAACACATAAATATCAATTTCTCCAGTTTTGGCCTATTTGTGCCTTTTAAAAAGATGGTTTATTTATATTTATTTTTTAAAATGTTTATTTCATTTTGTAGAATCGTAGTTCTATTTATCATTGTAGAATAATAATATAAATCTTAGGAATTGGACAAAAATATAGAAATACTTCTATATTGACTCTGTAATGTTTGGCAACTGCTTGGCGATTGTTGTGGCGCATTTTGTCACCTCCTCGTAGGTATGCTGGAGATCAAGGTAGTTGTATGTTTGTCTTGGTCGGGAGAAGGTCGGGAATTAGAAGAAGAAAAATTACGATTAGAGCGGGAACACGAAATTGAACTGGCGAAGATCCGAACGACACGAAGTATGAAAAGCAGAAGTCCGACCCTAGACGCCCAATACAGCCTTGGAGAAAACGAAATTTCCCTGGATAAATTGATAAAAGGAGTAGAGACCCTGACGATTCCCGTACCGAAGAAAGCGGAAGCATGGAATATATTTTTCGACTCGATCGAAAGAGCATTTAAACATAAGAATGTTCCAGACAAATTCAAAGCAGAGATATTGTTGAAATTAATCGGGGATAAAGCTGCTAATGTTCTAGTTTGCATAAAAGAAGAAGATTTAAAGCACTATCACAAAGTAAAAACACTGATTCTAAAGGAATACGAACCGACCCCACAACCTCATGTTGTTCAGAAGAGCGAAACGATATTCAGGAGAAACACACATCCAGTTCACTTAACGAATGACCGCAACATGGGAATATTACTGCAAATTAAGAAATGTAGAAGATATTGATACGCTTAAAGAACTTATTATATCCGACAAGATGTTTCAAACTTTAGACGGAGAAACGGCATCCCATATCACAATACGACAAGGGAATAATTTGTTGAAGCCTCAGAATTTAGCGAAGGAGTGTGATATTTATTTTTCAGCGCAAAGAAAATCTTTTGATGAATACAGAAGTGAAGGAAAACGCCCGAGATTTGGAGACGCAACGTATTCACCCGAAAAGTATGTTCCCCCTCAACTGAGAAAAGAATACCCGAGACAAGAAAATAATTTCGCTAGGCAAAGAGAATGCTACATTTGTGGGAGCTATAGACACATTGCGAGAGACTGTTCCGATAGGAAGAAAAAGAATGAAATGGCGGTAAAGAGAAAGGAAAGGGATCACCCAAAAATTTCAAGAAATTCGAATAAGGTATCAAGCCGAGAAGAAGCGGTGGTAGCGAAAGTAGATTCATCTCATCTGCGGAGTGACGTCAGAGAAAAAATTATTAAAGCCCTGCAGAAAGTTAATATTTTTTTAACTCAAAAGAAATCGAAGCAATCGTCGATTCGGGAACTCAGATTTCAATTCTACATTCGTCATTCATTCCGGATATGAAGGAGAGAGATGGAGGTAAAATTTTGTTAACTTCTGCATTCGGACAACAGATTGAAGCAAAAGTTTGCCGCAGGCCAATTTATTTAAGAAATGATGGAACTAACTTATTTAATTCAGTGGATACCTTTATTGCTGTGACGGATGAATTAAATGTGCCTTGTTTATTAACTCCCGAAATACATGAACTGTTAATCAACCCCCCAGAAAGGAACTTGAATTCCGACATCCCAGGAGAAAGGCGTCAGAACAAAGAAGAGAAAATGTTCGTTTTGTTTACCGAAACAGAAAAAGAGAAACAAAATACGGCTGAAGAGAGAAACGAACAGATGGAGGAGAGGGAGAACTGCATCGCAGCCGTTGCCCCTGGCAACCAGTCAAGCGTTGGGGAGTGGCGAGAGGATAATGCAACAGCCAATCCCATCGAGTGTCGTGTGCCGAAGAGCTTAAATTAGAGCAACAAACATGCCCGACTCTACGCGAGCCCTGGAAGTTAGCGAAGGAAAAGAAGGGAAACTATTTGATTTTGGACGGACTCTTGCATTATGAAGAAAAATATTTGGACACTCTAATTAGTTCTGCCGTTAAGTAGAAAACAGAAGGTACTCGATCTAGCCCACAATTCAGTTTTGGGATGTCATATGGGCATGCGGAAGACGAAGGAGAGAATAAAATATTCATTATACTGGCCAGGAGTTTCTCAAGATGTGGAACACTTTTGTAAAACATGCAGCGAGTGTCAATTAAGAAGCCCTGAGAAAAAGTCTGATAAAATTCCGATTACCCCAGTAGCAAGACCTGGACTGCCATTCGAAATAGTCAACATCGATATAATTGGGCCCATTGATCCACCCTCTGCCAGGAAACATAAATATATTTTATGTCTGGTGGACCAGCACTCGCGGTGGCCGGAGGCCATTCCTCTGAGAAGCTTAAGTGCAAAAGCTACGTGTGATGCGCTCCTTGAAATATTTATGCGGACGGGAATGCCGCATACCATTGCAAGTGATAATGGTACAAATTTCGTGTCAAGACTGACTAAAGAATTTCAAGAAGGATTAGGTGCCCATCCTAGATTTTCAACCCCTGGATACAGTGCTTCCAATGGACTAGTTGAACGATGGAATAGGAGTTTACAGCAGATATTTCATCACGTGATAAGGAGCGATCCATCTAACTGGGATAAGCATATCCCGTATCTTTTATTTGCATATCGTGAGATCCCCAACTGCATCACTGGAATCTCACCTTTTCAATTAATGTATGGAAGACAGCCAAGAGGACCTTTGGCAGTGTTAAAATCATCATGGTCTGGTGAAATACCCATCCCTCCAAACTTGAGTGAATCAGCTGTCGAATACTTACAGCAGTTGAAAATAAGAATGGAACAAGCTGCAGAACAAGCTGAATTGATTGCAAGGGGAAAACAACAAAAATACACTGAATATTTTAATAGAAGATCTGTGCTCAAAAGTTTCAAGAGTGGCGACCTAGTTTATTTACTCATCCCGGACTCTGACAACAAGCTGTTTGCTAGATGGAGTGGTCCTGGAGAAATCGTGAGTCTTATTCCTCCCCATTCGTATAAGGTAAGACTGACAGATGGAAAAATAAAACACGTCCATTCCAACAAAATAAGGAAATTTCCAGCCCGTGTCAATTCTGTTGGAGTAATTTTTGAAAATGAAGAAGATTTTGACGAAATTATAACTCTACCAAGAAAAGACTTGTCGACCCCTTTGGAATATTTAAAAATTGAAGGAAACTTAAATCGAGAAAATTTAGATAAAACTCAGAAGAATTGTTTAATTACTCTCATTAACAGACATCAAGCATTATTTACAGGAAAAATAAAAAAGGCTAAAGTGGAATCCCACAAGATCAGATTGTTTCCAAATGTAGAAAGAAAGAAACCTCACGTATACATGATTCCGGAAGCGTTGAAAACAAGAGTTGATGCCGAAATAGAAGATTTGTTAAGTTCCTATTAGAAGAGAGTGAAGCTGAGATAGCGCACCCAGTAGTGTGTGTAAACAAAAAGGATGGAAGCATCAGACTCTGCGTTGATTACAGAGCTCTGAATGCGGTTACTAAAGCTGATGACTTTCCGATGGAAGATGCAGTGGATCTAATGTACAGTATAGGAAGAGCCAATGTAATAAGCAAGCTAGATCTCCTCAAAGGTTATTACGCCGTTCCTATGGAGGAAGAAAGCAAAGAATTTACATCTTTCAAAACGAACCGTGGACAGTATCAATTTAAAGTTCTTCCATTTGGATTAAAAAATGCCGCTGCCACTTTTCAGCGAGTTATGAACAAGTCACTGAAAGAGTTCAAGGAATTTTCAAGATCATATATTGACGATATTGCTATTTTCTCAAAAAATTTCGAAACCCATCTTCAAGATTTAGAAAAAGTCTTTACAAAATTAGAATCATTAGGATTTACAATCAATGTGAAGAAATTATCTTTTGCGAAACCTCAAATAAAATATTTAGGACACGTAGATTGGATCAGGAAAACATCAACCTGACCCGGAGAAAATAATGGCTATTCAAAAATTGGAATCACCGAAAACGAAGACTAACTTAAAAAGCCTCCTAGGACTCACCAATTACTACAGGGAATACATCCCAAACTATGCTGACGTCGCATACCCCCTCTCCGACCACACGAGAAAGAAACAACCGGAGATGCTTGAGTGGAGAGAAACACACGAGTCGGCTTTCCAACTCCTCAAGGAGAAATAGGCGAAAACAACGGAGTTGATTACCCCAACACCCAATGAGCATTTCGTCGTCCACTCAGATGCTTCACAGGTGGGAGTAGGTGCCTGCTTGTCTCAACAGAAAGGCGACTCGCAGTGTGTTATGCCAGCCAGAAACTTTCAAGGTCTCAACAGAATTGGCCAGCTATTGAGCGAGAAGCCTATGGAATAGTTTGGGCCTTAAAGAAATTCGAGCCTTGGATATTTGGTTCCCCGGTCAAAATTGTGACCAACCATAATCCACTGGCATTCATTGTTAAAAATGCTTTTCAATCGTCTAAGCTCCAAAGGTGGGCGCTTGCTCTCCAGAAATATGATTTACGAATCGAGCACTGTCCCGGGAGAAACCTTAAAAACGCCGATGCTCTCTCTAGGCTCCCTATTTCAGGTGACTAAGAAAAGAAAAATAGCTATGATCTGCCGAGGTTAATACTAACTTAATTGGGCAGTTTGTGTTAAAATTTATTTCATGATTCTTATATTTTTTTTATTAGAGACTCTAAGTGTTTATATACTTATATTGATATTTACTTTTGGATAAATAGTAACAGATATTTAAGGTAAGTGCTAAATTAATTTGAAAATAAGTTTTAAAGTATAAGTTCTTTTATAATTCAAAAATGAATGATTTAGTGTTTGAGAAATAGTAAATTTCATTGTTTATATGCATAATTTTAAGACATGATTAGAACCCATAGAAATATAGTTATTGAATTATAATGTTTTATACATGATCTTTGAGGTGCCATGGTTTAAAAGTATATATTTTTGTTCCCTTTTTGTAGTAATAATTGTTGAATTAATAATAGTATTAATTATTAGTAGTATTATTGTATGTCAACAGGTTATAGTTAAAGTGAATAATTATTTTTGTGTTAGATATTATTTTATAACAATTTTTGCTATTTAAAAAAAAAATGTGATATAGAATTGAATTATTGATTCTAACGTTACAGTGTATAATTAATTATGACCGAGTTTATGAGTAGTGTTGTGAATATCTCATCTGTATTTGTGTTTAATATTCCTATTTTACTATCATTGAAATGATTGTGCATTTTCATATTTATCGAATGTATCATTGTGAATTATTATTAGTATTATTTTTTTTTTGTTGATCGCAAACAGTTGATTATTTTTTAGTTTTCAGATTAACGATTAATTATTGTATAATATAATCATTATCTTAGGGGGAAAGTCGTAATGTTTGGCAACTGCTTGGCGATTGTTGCGGCGCATTTTTGCACCTCCTCGGAGGTATGCTGGAGATCAAGGTAGTTGTATGTTTGTCTTGGTCGAGAGAAGGCCTCCCTTGGTTTGGTAAGAGCTGGAGGCTTTGAGTCATAAAATAATGCCTATAGTTTCTTTTGTTATTGAATAAAATTAAATTTATTGTTTTAAAATCTGGTGTGGTTATTTGCATGGAAATAAGGCATTACAGACTCTATATAAATAATGGGGAATTTTTGTGGAGTAAATTTATCATTCTATTTTTGATGTCATAAATTGAAAGTCTAGAGTGCGCTTAAAATGAAACAAACTAAGCCTAACCTAAAAAAAGTCTAAATGAGTTAAAAATAATACATTAAAGCATAATCTTAACTACCACTAGAATAAATTTTTATAAAAAGCGTAGAAAGTTGGCAGCTCTACATACGTATTATCTTCTCAAAAAAGTTTTTATGACCGTTACACTTAAATGTAACTGAATTTCGTTAATACTGCGCTCACTTTTCTTCTTCTTTCTTTTCGTCTTCTTCTTATACCTCATTGTTACCCCTTCTTCTTATACCTAATACCCCAAACACTTTATTTCTCTCCATGTTTTATTCATTTTATTTTATTTTAAAACCGACGTTGAACAATCGAACCAATTTAGGTATTGCGACTACTAATGAACTTCTTACTAACTAACGTAGGTATTTTATTTACGTCGCCCAAGACGGGAGTAAAATTCGTCTAGTTGCCAATATAGTCAATGCACAATAGGCTATCGCAGGCGGTTTGGCAAATTTCCCTGAAGGTGATCCGGAGACATAATTTTGAAACTTTGAAGAGGGGATGGCTTCCTCACCCGAAGACCTATGTGCAAAGTACGGTAGAACAGTTTAACGATGACTGATACCGCTCACTTTCGGTCCCTACTCAGCCTGATTAAAGTAGTCACACAGCCGCTTATTGACCTAAGTCGGTGATGCTTGCGTTCTTTGTTTTACAAGAACCGAGTCTTTACGATCTGTCCACTGCAGAAGAAAATACATTCATTACATGCTAATATCTTGATCTCAATTTATATTGTCTTAGCAGTAGATATTTTTTTGCATAATTAAAAACAAGAATTCATTTTCTTTCTAGGGAGGCAAATACAACTGGAATTCTAGAACTCAAGGTGTAATTCTCGGTGCATATTATCATGGATACGTTGTTACTCAGTTACCAGGTGGCATTCTGGCAGAAAAGTTTGGCGCGAAATGGGTGTTTGGCGGCGGTGTGTTGGCAACATCAATATTTTCCTTGTTAACTCCCCTGGCTGTCAGTTGGGGTACCACTGCTTTTATTTGTGTTCGAGTGCTTCAAGGGTTTGCTGACGTAAACATACTTATCATTAAATTTTCAATCCTTACCCATTGCATTTTGAGCAAAATTTAATTTTTACATTTAAAGAAGTTGTAAAATTAATTTCTTAGGCTTATACTAAATTTGAATGACTTTAATAATTTATAATTTATGAAATACTGCATGAAATACATTAGCCTATTTCTTGAGTTAGAGGTATAATCGTCCAAGTACACTTCCAAATATTAATTTTTCAAATTGGTTCTTATTCGCAACTATTTAATGCAAAGAGAAACAGTTATTCATCATTCAAATTAATTTAAATTATAAGGTCAATTATTCATAATTTTTTGAAAATGAATAGGGAAAAATTTCAAACTACTTTTGTTTGGGTTTTATATATTAATAGAAATATAATTCCGATAATATAACAGATATTTTAATAGCTATTTGATTTTATTATTATTACAAAAATATCAAAATATATTTTGCTTGTGATTAGAGAGTCAGAAAAAATATATAAAAAATATGTCGGTATCCCATCTGCATCAAAGAATAAAAGGAAGTGTAATTCGAGGCTAACATGTCAAAACTTTTAAGCTGAAACCCTAAAATCAGAGTAAAATTAACAATTTGTACTCCGATGCCCTCTTTAATAAATGTTGCCAACGGATATTATTAATTGCAGCTCGACTTGAGAACCACGTAAAACAAATATATATAAATATTTGTAGGCCTAATATGACGCTACATCACCATTTAAAATTAAAATAAAGCTAAAATTAGAAACCTTCATGACAATTCAATTAGAAATTTGCTTCAACTGTTTTTGTTTTAAATTATTGTTGTAGTTCATCCCACTGTCTCTGGGCCTAAGCCTTTGAAAAATAAATTTGTGGTCATAAAATTTTAATTAAAATTTGTGTATAGTACCATGTTTTGTGAATGACAGGGAATCTATCCCCATTTTCGGCTTGAAACTGACTTTAAATCGATGAGTACCAACTTGTTTGGAAAGTAAACTTCTATTACTTTCCAACGAGCGTAGTGTTGATCTCATTGCCACAGTAATGCCGTAGGCTACATTACCTAGGCTCAAAAAAGATTGCAAAAACTGAGAATGGTTTTGGCAGAGAGTTTGATAATTTGTATCTACGTGGGAAAATGTTGCCAAATTCGCGATTTTTAAAAAGTTTAATAACTTTTAAAATTTTTAATTTATTTGCTTAATCCCAGATAACTTTTCATGGCAAAATTATATATATAGTTTAAAATCATCACATTTCTTTAAATGTAAGACTCTTAAACTATAGCTTTTTTTTCTTTGGCTATAGAGCTTCGAAAAATAGCGTTAACTTTCATGAGACTCACAAGGGGCTGTCATAAAATAATAAAAAAAAACAATTTTTTTTAACAAGCAATAATAAGAGAGATTTAAAGTCAGCAAACAAGTTTCTAAATATTTACTTAACTATCTGATACCTCAACTAAGTGTCCTTGTTCTTTACAGGGTGTAACAGCACCTTCAATTCAAATCGCCATAAGCAAATGGTCGCCAAAAATGGAACGTAGTAGAGTTTCAACAATTATTTTCTCAGGAGTCATGGCAGGTGAAGTTATAGCGATGACACTTTCAGGATTGCTATGTAGCTTAGATACGTTTGGCGGATGGTCATCTGTTTTTTATCTGTTTGGTAAGCATATAAAAATACTGATGAACTATGATAGAATTTACCTTATAAAAATAGAGCTAAATTACATACTTGTCTTGTATTTCAGGAGGAATTGGTGTTGTATGGTGCATGTGTTGGTTTCTCTTTATGTATGAAACACCAGCTTTACATCCAAGTATCTCCAAAGAAGAGCTGCTTTATATTGAACAAAACCAAGATGAACCCTCAGAAAAGGTTTTAACTTTTATAATACGGATTTTTAACCATAAGGTGTCTATGTTAGAAAGCATAAGTTATATATATTTCGACTTTAACAAAAGTTTAACAGTTTTGACTTTAACAGTTATCTTGGCCCCTCTCGTTTTTGTTGCTCCGTAATTTAAAAAATAACTTACTGAAAGTATTGAGTTTTTCTGAGTTTCCATAATTAGATCCAATTTAATTGCCTATTTAATCATTAATGTGTCAGCCTTAGAGGAGAGTATATTTAGAATCTGAAACTTAAAATGACGAAAAGGGCCAGAATGACCCCAGAGGTATTTTGGTAGATACCATATAACTTTAAGTAGGCTTTGGTTACCTCATTTTAGTAGGTAGAAGTTACCTCAGTTTCAATAAAAAAAAAAGTTTCATTCAATATATCTTCAATTATTAATTATAGAGAAAATGAAATTCAATTATTTAAGAAACTATTGTATAATTGCAAAATCAGTATTAAGTTTCAGCAAATATTTTCATTAATCAAATCGAATAAAATACTATGTCAAACGGCAACAACAATTAAATACTATAGAATTTTGACGGCTGAGTCTCGAATATATATCTTATTAAACTATTTAAGAATATATTTAATGATTTTGGATGTTCTAAAGGTGATTTTTTCCAAGTGGTACTGAAATGACAATTAAATTACCGTTGGATGCTGGAGAATTTTCTTTATTTTGAAATAACTTAACCTCTCTTTGTATGATTATCATGCACTTATATGTTTAATTTATTTTGGTTGTGTACGAACGGGCCAAAACATTTGAATAAAATTAAGGAATTAAAAAAAAAACATACATCAAGATACTACTTTATGAAAATAGAATCTTACCAAAATTTGTAAAAGCTCCCAGATAGAATGCCCATCCTATTTGAAGAATTTATTGGTTGAAGCAGGAAAATGACATTTGCATTGTATTTATTAAAGAGGGAAAATAACCCTTCAATTTTGACACAAATAATCCACATCAGCTTTGAGTGTGCTTGCATGATTTTAATTTCAAATTAGGTACATAAAATAAGACAAAGATTAATTAGCAATCCATATAAATGGTTCAAATACCTCTTTTTCCTTCTTACCTTGTTTACAGCCACTCTGAAAATGTCACTCACCTGATTCATCCACTCAGCTCTTCAATTAGTCTAGTTTCCATTTCCATCATAAAGTCCAGCATTTTACGATGAATAGGAAAAGCGCTCGACTTCCAATTCGACCTTACAGACTATAGCAGATAAGATTATACCTTCTTTCTCAATTTATGCTGTGAGCCGAGTAAACAAAATCTAATGAGATGATAAAAAAGGACTCATGAGAAGCTTCAGACTTCCAATTCGACCTTACAGACTATAGCAGATAAGATTATACCTTCTTTCTCAATTTATGCTGTGAGCCGAGTAAACAAAATCTAATGAGATGATAAAAAAGGACTCATGAGAAGCTTCAGACTTCCAATTCGAACTTACAGACTATAGCAGATAAGGTTATACCTTCTTTCTCAATTTATGCTGCTAGCCGAGTAAACAAAATCTAATGAGATGATAAACAAGGACTCATGAGAAGCTTCAGACTTCCAATTCGAAACTTTCAGACTACAGCAGATAAGATTATACCTTCTTTCTCAATTTAAGCTGTGAACCGAGTAAACAAATTCTTTTTCAAAAAAAGTTTTTGTCCCAATCACGTGAGGTGATGTTAAGACTTATTGAAATATTCGTATTCAAGGAAAAGAGTGCTTAAAAGTTATTGCGTTTAAAAAAATTTAAAAGCTCATTAAATCTTTTTAATGAAATATTCACCTCACTCTTTTTAATGCTCTACCTCATGTTCGATGTACGGTGTGCAAAATAAAAAACTGATCACACTGAATAACTTTTGATCAGATCGGATCCTCACGTTCTAAGACTCAAGATTAATGGCTGTAGGGGGTGACTTCAAAAATGTGAATTAAAAAGCGCAGACGATATTTAAAGTTACGAAATCAGACGTAAAAACGCATTTTCTCAGAATAAATATACCTTTCCGACCCCCAAAATATAAGGGGTAACTGCAATTGAGGGGAGCGGTAGAATTTCTTATATCTCGAGAGCCTTCTAAAACGGATTCAAAAATGTTAATTATAAAATTAGTTTATCCAGGGAAAAGCAAAATATCACTTTTATCATATATTTATTAGTTTTTATTATTTTATTTAATGAATATCGGTAAAATTTTAAGGCATAAAATTTTTTGCATAATTTTAAAGAATGTAATTTTGAATGGCAAAATACGAAATTGGCCAAATAGTTTCTGGGAAATTGAATTTTAAAAAAGCAGTATTTTCTTGTAGGAGGTAGATTGTTGCCTTTATTTCTAGGGTTAGAAATTCATATCTGTCGAAAATTCAGAGAAAGTACGGATTTGGATTTCCGACCCCCAAAATATAAGGGGTAACTGCAATTGAGGGGAGCGGTAGAATTTCTTATATCTCGAGAGCCTTCTAAAACGGATTCAAAAATGTTAATTATAAAATTAGTTTATCCAGGGAAAAGCAAAATATCACTTTTATCATATATTTATTAGTTTTTATTATTTTATTTAATGAATATCGGTAAAATTTTAAGGCATAAAATTTTTTGCATAATTTTAAAGAATGTAATTTTGAATGGCAAAATACGAAATTTAAACGAAATTGGCCAAATAGTTTCTGGGAAATTGAATTTTAAAAAAGCAGTATTTTCTTGTAGGAGGTAGATTGTTGCCTTTATTTCTAGGGTTAGAAATTCATATCTGTCGAAAATTCAGAGAAAGTACGTTTTTGTGTCTGATTTTTTTTAACTTAAACTATCGCACTAATTAATTAGCGTATTAGAGGTAACCCCCTCGAACCATTAAGAATGAAAACTCGTACGTGAAAATCCGATCACTCAGCCATTCTGGGAAGAGGGGTCCGTTTATTAAATTGCAGGGTGTTCTAAATTTGGTTTGAAAGTCTCAAAACCAGATTTTACTCACTGTTTCAAATATATAATTAAATATTTAATAAATATTCAAACATAGGTATACGAAATTTCCTTTTTAGACACTTATTATTTTAAATAAGCCATGAGTGCGCTTTTTATTCTGAATACAACTTCAAATGTGCTTTATAGAAAATGGACACATCTCAGAAAAGGCGTCTTCTCAATATTAAACCCAAATTTAACAACTATTTCTTTCTAAATTCGATTCGTTGTTTTAATCCAAATTTCACAAAGTCCCGCAGTGGACTGGTCGTAAAGACACGGTTCCTAGTAGAACACCGAAATCAAGCATCACCTACTGCAGTCAGTAAGCGGGTGGGGGACCACTTTGATCAGCCGAGGGACCGAGGGGGGCGAGGTAACGGTTCTCGTTACACTGTTCTACCGTAAAATGCTCGACTTCTCGCGCTGGTTGTCGGGCTGCCAAAGCAGGGCAGTCATTCCCTCTGCCGAGAATCAAAATTGCGATGGCATATCCTCGAATCATCCTCAGGGATGTTTTCCAGGCCGTCGAAAAATTGCCCATTGTCTAGTGCGACGTAAATAAACTACCTACTTCACAAATTTCACAAAAAATAAACTTTCGTACCTTTTTAGACGCAAAACATAATCATTACGGGACAAAACTTCAGTCTACGGGACCAGGAGGGTACACACGTAACTTTTCAAGAATCTCTTCGTACTCAGAATACTAAACGATAAAGTGGTTTTTAAAAAAATATTTAAATTCGTACAACGCCAATTTAATAACTCTATTATGAAAAAGACTCTTGGCACCCATGCAAAAAGAACTCCTGACTTTTAATATCTTTTCAACAAAGACTAATTTTAAAATAATGTTTAGATAAATGAGAAACATCTTATAACGAATTTATTTAGATTCATTAGTTTACTCTATAATAAAAGAACAATTTTCATAGCAGAATTTTTATATATAACTGTCCTTGAACAGCCGACCCAATTTTAGGTTTACAACTAACGATGTTCAACTCCGCAGCCTTGTAATTCTGATCCCCATCCAGAAGACAAGGAAACTCCTGGATCAAGTATTGTGAGATATTTGCCTTCGTCAAGGACATGGAACTAATGGAACTAACCCGCATTTGCGTTACATGAAGAGGAAAATCACGAAAGCCCCCCATGGTTAGCATGACCGCAACCCACAAATCCTATGTTCATATTTTTAACACGCATTTCGAGCTGTGCTCATTTTCTTAAAGACTCATTTTCTAATTTTTCCTGCAAAAAAAAGTTATCCGTCGAGATTCTTCTTTCTCTGATTTTTTTATTTATTTATGAATTTGTGGAATCTTTCCCAATAACCGTACTAAGCTGGAAGCTTTGTAATTATTAAATTTTAATATTCTAGAAAATCCCTATCCCTTGGAAAGAAATAATAATGTCCGCACCTGTATGGGCTTTTACTTTTGCTATGATAGGACATAGTTTTGGTTACCTCATGTTGATGACAGAGTTACCAACTTATCTAACCACAATTCTTCACTATGATTTGGCAGCGGTAAGTGATTTTTACACGTATAAATGATCCTTCTCTACAAAATACGAAATTATTTTCTTTACATTTACAGGTCTACCAACTTTCTAAGCTTTTTGTAAAAGAAAAATTTCAAGTCATAGCTAAGTTTATGTTTTAATTCATTATACTTTTCTTCATTTAAACTTATTTTCTTCATTTAAACTTTAAAACTTATTTAATTCGTTAGAAAAATTACAAAAAATTTTGGACGCAGTGTTTTTTAAAAGTCTATCACTCTATAAAATATTTTGCAGAAAACGTAGTAGTTTGCAGGCATGCGTTTAAACTTGCTTTATAAAACAATCATCATTTTTATGCCCTTTTGATTTAAATAAATTTTTATTTTCATTAAACTTTTTAATATTTTTTCCTAGCTTTAAAAAGTTTTATTTTAGCAAATTTTATTTAAGGATGCTTTTAATAAAACAATTCCGCTTTTTTCATTTCCCAATGTTCTTATGTAGAAAGTTAAGTCGAGATAAATTATGCAGAAAGTAAGTTATTTTCATTATAGGTTGACAGAAAAACAACAACTTCACCACATCTAATACAAAATTATAATTCATAACTATAGTACATAACTATAAGGCAAATTTAAATATCACAAACTACTAAATTCGAAAATAAATTATTTGAAATGAATATAAAAACAATACAACCTGTACCTTATTTAGGAATTGTAAGTGGCGAATTACAATTATAATGCAGAGCTGTTGAATATTTTGTAACATGCCTCAACTCTATAAGTTAAAAGCTTTTTTCCTTCTCTATTACCACTGTAATTTTAAATCATTCGTATAGAAATAATATACACCTATAAAAATGTGTAAATTTTATTTTAAATCGCTTAACAGAAGTTGTTAATTTACTGTCCTCATTTTGCTCCGCTCCGATTTTACATGGATAAATATCACACCATTTCTAAAAGCTTCAGACGATCTTTCCAATTCTGCGAACAGTTTTACTATGACAAATGTTCCAAAACATTTTCTGCTAAAAGAAAGATTATAATAAAATTATAGAATAGAATTAGATGGAGTTAGTATAGAAGAACTCACTTTATTTAGTCCGGTATCTTTCTATACTTGAGAGACTCTGCACTGTATTCTATAAATTGAAATAAAATCCTTTTTACTGTATTCTATGTTTTCAAATAGAATCGATTGTACAGGACTCTCTGTACTATAATAAAAGCCTTTGTTCTGAACTCTATGTCCTGGAATTGAATCCTTTGTGCTCTATTCCATGTGCTCAAATAGAATCCTTCCTTCTCTACTGTATGGGCTCAAATAGAATCCTTTCTATTCTATTCGATGTGCTCAAATAGAATCTTTTCTATTCTATTCGATGTGCTCAAATAGAATCCTTTCTATTCTATCAATTTAAGGAAAATATTCATATATATTTTCTTTAAATTGAAATTTTGTTGGTAGATACAATAAGACTTAAAAGATTTATATATTTCTAACTTTTGCTACCACTTTAAGAAAATATTTCTAGATGTTGGCAATTCTCATAAAATTTTAACAATAATGCCCGCTAACCATTTCAGTCTAAAACAGTGATTCTCAACCTTTTTTTTTGTGGCGGCACACTTTTAACGATTTTGAAATTTGACGGCACACAATGAAAAAAAATAGTTTAAAAGTTGTTTACTTACCTATAATACACTGTGTTAAATAGTCTGTGATAATAAGTTTTAATGTGAAATAAAATAATATGTACTACAAAGCATGTTTATTAAGGGATTAATTATTTCTTTCGACTAATTTTTTATTAGTTAGTAACAGTTATTTATTTTTTTTTGCTAGTTATTAATTGTTAGCTTGTTTTCTATAGTTATTAACTGTTAGTTTCTTTACATTAATTATTATTTTTTTGTGATTTCTTGTTAAGTAGTTTTATTGCTAATTATTAATTGTTAGCTTATTTTTTTGTTAGCTATCCTTTGTTAATTTGCTTTTATAACTATCAACTGCATAGCTTACTTTAATGATTAGCTTTTATTTCCGTTGGAAAGTTAATATTTAGCTTGTTTTAGCCTTTGTTAATTATTTTAATAGTCATTAAATTTCCTACTTATTTTAATATTTTTTAAAATTGTGTGTCAAAGACACAATATTATATATATGTACACTTTTCTTTAATTTAAACTTCACTCGTAATAAAAAAAAGCATTATAATTTTTATTGTATCCTTTCTAATGTTTGGCGGCACATTTTAAGAATTTGGCGGCACACAAAAGTGCCGCGGAACAGTGGTTGAGAATCACTGGTCTAAAACTTGCAGTTAAACGCAATTTTAGGACACTAAAACACGCAAATAAACGAAAATTTTTAGTAGAAGATTCATGCTTTAAAACACAAAATAAATGCTAAAGAATGTTATTGAAAAAATCTTGTAAATAATGTAATTTTTGAAGATAAAATACAATGAAAAACTGCTTTTTCACGAAATAGAACTCAATCTTAGAATTGTAATATCCTAATGACAAGACACTTGAACCCCAGTTTTATCATTTCTGAAAAATGTTCAACCTTTTTACAAATCAGTTCATGGTTTTAAGGAATATGGAAATTATTTTATGCAGTCGATACGGTCAACAGATACAAAAACGTATTTTTGTATCTATATCCACTGCGGGACTGATCGTAAAGAACAAATATATATATATATTTTTTAATTTATTTCTTCAACTGCTACTTTAAAGTCCTGCAGTGGAACTGAATTATTTGATTATCATTATAATTATGATCAGTCCCGCAGTGGACCTAACGTAAAGATACGGTTCCCAGTAGAGCACCGAAGTCAAGTTTCACTGGTTGTGGTCAGCAAGCGGGTGGGTGAGCACTTTGATCATTTCGCGTAGGGACTGAGGGTGAGCGGTATTGGTCCTCGTTAAACTGCTCTACCGTAAAATGCCATTACCTCCTACATCAGAAAGCCTCCACACGGTTTTTTATAGGTAGTCTGCGCAGACTATTTAAAAAGTGAACCAGCTGTGCGCATGAAACGAAATTCTATTTTAAAAGTACTTGAGAGAAATTTATCATACATATTTGAGAATTGAATCTGTAGTGGTTGACAAGTAAATAAAACAAACTAATTATATTCTTAAATTAAACTAATTTTTAGACATATATTTGCTACCACTTTCTAATTTTTAATAGATTTTATATTAAATGGTTCTTTCTAATTGGTATGCTTTCATAGTGGTCTAATAAGACTACCTACAAAAAATCGTGTGGGGGCAGCAGGAAGCAGAATCAGTTCCCTCGAAAAAGTTCTCCATGAAGTCAAATGTGTCCCAATACTTGATTCGTGAGTTCCCTTCCTTCTGGATTGGGTACAAAATTAAAAGGCTAGGGAGTTGAAAATTAGTAATCAAAAAATAGGGTCGGTTGCTCATTTACGGTGATAAAATTCATATAAATTTATACTTTAACCCAGTTATCTTGCAGTTAAACTTCCAAGATGGCCTAAGAATTTAGAAAAAGTCTGTAATATTTAGTTTTAAATTATCAATCGCTTAATAGCATTAAAAAGAAAGCGGAGAAGTTGGCATCTCTGGTTTATTTCTTACTTATCCTGGTTAATTTCTGGTCAGCCATCTACATTAAAATATTGGAAATTGTTATTATAAAGAAAAATCTTTAGCTTTTTAATATTAAAGAAAAATTGTATCTTCTTTTTTTTCTTAATTGGTAATTTTTCTGATCGTAAAGACACGCTTCCAGTAGAACACCAAAGTCAAGCATTACTGGCTGCGGTCAGTAAGCGGATGAGTGATAGTTTTGATCAACCTGCGTAGGGATCAAGGGTGGGTGGCATTGGAAATCGTTGAAAGCAGGGGAGTCATCCTCCTTGTAGAGGATCAAAATTTGAATTGCATGTCTTCGGATCATCCTCAGGGATGTTTCCCAGACCGTCGCATCAGCATCATTCTGAAGTTCTAGTGCGAAGTTAATAATGTACCGACCTACCATAGATTTTTTACCAACGTATTTGGAGTCCACAAATAAGTGGGGAGTAGCTACAATCTGGAAAGCATAGTTTAAGCAGGAGTGCAGTCTTTTATTATCAATCGCAATGCTGAATTCATAAATTTCTATTTCTGAAGAACTGTTTAACCGGTTCTAATCAAATTAGGATTTTATAATTTAAAATTGTGTAGGTTTAACTGGTGTAAAAATTCACCTATCTTCATTTCAAAACTTTTTCAACCATTAGTAAGTTATAAATAATGAAAAAATATTTCTGCATGAAATTATATTTGGATAATCGAGTTTCATGTTTGAGGACAAAATATTTCAATCGACTTTAATAATTCCTTATGAATGTTGAAATGCGTAGAAACTTTAATCAGTTAGATGTTGAAATACGTAGAAGTTGTAATAAACATCTAGAGACCCAAAATTTCGACCACTCTCATGCCTAAATTATTGGTACCATATTTTCCGGAAACCGACTACCCTTCCTCTTACAGTTCGAAGGTCAAGTATACAAATCCATCCAGAAAAATTTAAATTTAATCAGAGAAAGCTTGTTTTTGAGTCTGAATCTTTAACTTACTTAATAGTTAACACAAATTAGTTCGCATATTTGAGGTTAGGTTCTTGAATCATTGAGTTCTAACACGTGAAACTCCGATCCCAAGTTATTTAGGATGCATAATTATGAACATTTGTATTCAATTCTTTAGAATGGGTTCCTGTCTGCAATTCCTTTTATTCTACAACTGTTTGTTTCGTGGATTGCATCATGGGCAGCTGATAAACTAAGGAAGGCCAACAAGTTTTCTATCACATTCATTCGAAAAATGTTCAATACTATAGGTGAGAATTAATTATTTTATTTTATTTTAATTTTTTATTAATTGTAGAGCACACAGTTCATAACACTTACTCTCATTATATCCTCTACATGTAAGGCTACAAAACTTCAAAAAAAAATCGCTCTAAATTAACCCTTTGCAACTGGGGGAACATCTCCGATGCCTTAAATTACTTTCCACTCTGAATGTTATAATTTATATATTTTATTGTCTAGTTGTTGTTGCTATTGTTGTCGGTCATTAAGGCAGAGGGGGTGAGATTGTTCTTTTTTCAGTGGCGCCATCTATGTACAAAAATTCGACTTCTGCCACACCCATACCTCACACCCGTTAATAGGGTGGACCTATTCATACATTCATTCATTCATCCACAGATCATAATTTGACCTGAACTAGAGAACAATTAATTTCCAATTCAGTACCTCCAGAGGTATAGGTTTGTAATGAGAAGATGGAGAAATTTGTGACCCAACAGATTCAACGTGCACCAGTCACCATTTACTACACAGGGAGTATTCAGCAGGCTGGATTCGAACACCCGTTCTCACAAACGGGAATAAGCGCTCTGCCAACCAGGCTGTCCCGGCCCTTATTATTTACTAACCGAATTATTTCATGGTGTTATACGTTGGACATGCTATCTGCAGATTTTGTCTTGCAAGCTCTTCAAAGTTACATCCATTTTTATAATTGGAACCTCAAAACGGTTGAATGTGATTAGTACATAGGATACATTAGGCTGAATTAGGTTGTTAATTTTTTTTAAGGTACATATATAATCTGTACGCTTACCCTTCTTTTGACAGAAATGGGGATGATTTGAAGGGAGATAATTGATTTAACATTTCTGGTGTATTTTTTCACGATGAATTGAATAAGAGAATCCCGTAACGATCAAACTAATAGTTTAAAAGTTATAAACGTTTCCCGTACTAAATGTAACCCTTCCTTTGACAGAAATGGGGATGATTCGAAGGGAGATAGTTGATTTAACATTTCTGGTGTATTTTTTCACGATAAATTGAATAAGAGAATCCCGTAACGATCAAACTAATAGTTTAAAAGTTATAAACGTTTCACGTATTAAATGTAACCCTTCCTTTGACAGAAATGGGGATGATTTGAAGGGAGATAGTTGATTTAACATTTCTGGTGTATTTTTTCACGATGAATTGAATAAGAGAGTCCCGTAGCGATCAAACTAATAGTTTAAAAGTTATAAACGTTTCCCGTACAAAATGTAACCCTTCCTTTGACAGAAATGGGGATGATTTGAAGGGAGATAGATGATTTAACAATTCTGGTGTATTTTTTCACGATGAATTGAATAAGAGAATCCCGTAACGATCAAACTAATAGTTTAAAAGTTATAAACGTTTCCCGTACTAAATGTGACATAAAAAAAGAAGCAAATAAAAAAATTTTCAGTTGTTTGCGATTAACACAAATGAGGCTTTGCTTCCTTTGCCTTTTTTTTCGCTGAATTAAATGAGACTCTACACAAGTCAATAGAAACAAGTAGTTGTAGTAAGAGTTTTTATGTATAAAAAGTACTTTTTTGGCACCAACTTTACTGCATTATTTATAGTTAATTTTTTTATATACAAAACATTATAAATTAATAAAGAAAACGTTTTGTAGTTCAGAATGTTCAAATTAGGTTATTATAATTATTTTTTCTTAGGTATGACGGCGCCAGCTATTTGTTTATTAGCTGTAACACAATCTGGTTGTCGTCCCGAACTCATAGTTGCCTTACTGTCCATTGGATTAGGAATTGATGGTTGCGTATTTTCTGGATATAACATTACCACTGTGGATATGACGCCTAACTTTTCTGGTAAGTTCAAAATAAATAAAGCATTTTTAAATGGAAATTTGCATGGGATGTTATAATAAAAAAATTAAAATGTATATGTTATTTTGCTTTATCTACTATTTTAGATTATAAACTTCGTGTTTTGTTTCAGGTTAGTATTACTTTTAGAAACTTTATCAAATATATTGTTTAATCGCTTTAGGAACTATTTATGGCATAGCAAATACAATCGCTAGCTTGTCTGGTGTTATAGCGCCAATGGCGGTAGCGTATTTCCTACATAGTGGAGTAAGTTAGATTTCTCTTATATTTTCAATGCTAAGAAAAATAATAAAATATGGGGTAGAGCCGCTGTGGTTCAGGGATGGAGGGTTAGCCTCCCAAAGAAGTGACCCAGGTTCGAATACCAGCAGGGACTGGCTGATACGAATTCTGTCCTCGACTTGCACTGACTAACGTGAAATGTCCTCGGTGGTAGGAGGATCATGGGTTAAGGTTTCGTAGTTCCCCTCTTCATTTAACGCAAAAGAGGATTAGTTCTATCAAAAAGTCCTCCGTGATAGTTATTTTGTCCCAATGCTTGATCCAAGAGTTCCCTCGTTTTTTGTTTTGGGTTCAAAATTATAAGGCTATAGAGTTGATCATTGATAGTCGTAAACTCAGAATTGGGTCTGCTCATCAACCCAGGTTAAATAAAAAAAGTTAATAAATATGGGGATGACAGGAGTGTAAGATGCACCAAAAAAGTAAAATGTAATAACTATCGCATAATGAATTATTGAGAAAAACCGAAATTATTTAAATTGTTTATTTTAAAAAACCAAAGACCGTCGGACTTTGTACTATATATACATGCAGAATCAATGTAAATAATAGAACGTTAGGTATTGTAGATTAAAAGAGGAATAAAAAAATTTATTTCATTAAAATTGTTTCGGTCAATAATTATGAAAACAAAAAATAATTTGCACAATTAATCAAGTTGCACAGTTGCAAACAAGTTGCGCAATTGAAATATTTGGAACAAATATATTTTTTAAAATTTATTTCCTTAACTGTTACGTTTAAGTCCTGCAGTTGATTGATCGTAAAGTTCCTTTTTGAGCATCAAAGTCAGTAAGCTAGTGGGAGACTTTGATCAGTCTGCCGTAAGAAACGAGGGTGCGTGGTATTGGTCCTCGTTCTACCGTAAAGTGCTCGACTTCGCGTGCTGGTCGTCGGACTACCAAAGCAAGAAAGCCATCAAAAATTTGATGGCATGTGATAGCAATATCTGCTATGTCGCCAATAGCCCATTGTGTAGCTCTAGTGAAATATAAATAAAGTACCTACCTACCTGTTACGTTAAAATACGAAATATAATTATTAAAAATGCCTTTTAATTTTAACGTACATAAAAAATAAAATAGAAAAAAAGATAAGGGTTTCCATCTTCTGCTCTTTAACGCTCTACTACTGTTCTTTACTATTTCTTTTTTCATGCGAAAAATAATCAATTTTATGCTATGCATTAAGAATTAACTAAAAACAATTACATAAATTTATTACTCATGAACATAAAAAATGCACTAGATTTATTTTTACATTTTTTCTACATGCTATAAACTAAATATGAACTAAATTTAAAAAGAAAAATTAAAGGAAACTCGTCTGATTTCCGTTAAATTCTGGAATAAAGTCGTCATGTTTTCTCGCTATTAGTTATTTTCCCTCTAAATAATTAGTAACACATCATAAGTTAAGTTTGGAAATACTTTCTTTTTCAAGTGTTTTTGTAGCAATAAACTTACAAAACAATACACTTACAAAGCATAATCAGCGCATTTAAGCTACACTATAAGTGGTATAGTTTCATTATAGGTCACTGGAATATTATCCAGTGCAAGTTTGGAATAAATTAGACCGGTAAGAAAATAGCATCACGCTGGCTCCAGCTAAAAACAGCGCATCTACACAAAGGTCATAGCATGGATACCGGTTTAGTACGGCACTCGTACACACAAGTCATCGCGTGGATTTCGGCTTAGTACGGCCCTCTTACACACAAGTTATTGCGTGTAGAACTGCTTTGTATGGTTCTCGTACACACAGGTCATCGCATGAACGCCGGCTTTATATGGTTCTCGTACGCACAAGTCATCTCATGGAGGCCGACTTTGTATAGGCTTCGTACCCACAGGTCATCACGTGGACGCCGGCTAAATACGGCGCACGTAAACATTGATCATCGCGAGGATGGTGACTTAGTACGGCGCGAGTACTCATAAGTCATCACGTGAATGCCTGCTCAGTACGGCACTCGTACATGCAGTTTAGCGAGTGAACGTCGATTTCGTTCGGTACAAATACATTCAGGTTATGACGTGGACGCCGGTTTAGTACAGCAAACAGGTCATCGGGTAGATGTTGACTAAATAAAGTGGGCGTAACGAAAAGGTTGAATGTCGATATTTTTGCTCTGCATCGCAATATTAAATACAGCTCTTATTGGCTGTAAGTACGATAGATCGTATTGGCGACAACTCGGAACAACAATCGCCAACACATGTTCCCTTTCACCAATAAAAGCCAGTTTTTTTTTCTACTTAATAATTCTTTTCTTTTCTGCTAAAAATATGTTTTAACCACTTTTCTGCAAAAACAAGTAATTTATTAACATTAATTTCCTCTTCAGACCACAATAGAAAACTGGAGCAAAGTATTTTACACTACTGTGGCTATTTATTTCATTTGTTCTATCACATTCATTGTTTTTGGATCTGCTGAACTTCAACAGTGGAATTCTGAAAAAATAAAGGAAAAGAAGATAAAGGACAACACTACGTGTGTCACGAATCCTACTTGTGTTCTAAATCACAGAGCATCATCTTTGGAAACATTTAGGTGCTAATGACGAAGCAGTGAAATTTGGTTGAATTGACTACTTCCAGATCACAGCTTTAGTAGCACAGCTGTCAACCCAGAACATTTCAAGTGGTAGCCAAATAACAATAAAGCTAAACTGAAGTACTATTGCCTATCCTGAAAAACTTCTCAATATAATAAGTTGTGTATCTGTGTTTTCTGTGTATTTGTATGCAGTGATGGAAAAAATCATTCCAAATTTAATTTAATAAAACTGTTATAAAATATTAAATCACAAAATTTTAATAAACATTTGTAATGAACTTTTATGAAGGGGTGTAAAAACATTTTGACTTGCAATGTGAACGTTAAGATTAAAAATGAATGTCTACTGCTCCCAGTGATGCCAGATTAGGGGTTTTCCCCCTAAATTTAGGGTGATATTTTATCTTCAGTGGGTATTTTAAGGGAATTTTTTTTAGGGGTTTGTTTTAGGGTTATTTGTAAATTTTGCTAGTTTCATTTTGGTTGCGTTCTAATATCAAATTTTATAACTGAATGTGTGAGATGGTAATGTTAAAGGAAGATGCATAAATTTTGTTGTTAAATTGTGCAAAAAAAATTCAGAACAGAATACCAAGTAATTTTTAAACATTAGAGTCTATAAAAAATTTTTCACCGGATTCAACACGTAAATTTGTGAAGGCAAATATTCCAGATATTGTTGCTAAATTTTCATCAATTTGAATTGATGTCGACGAAACAATTGCTGAATGGAAATTACTCTCAAATATATATGATTTGAATTGTGATTCTACAGAATATTTATGGGAAAAAATCAGTGAAATTAAAAATTCTTGTGGAAATTTAAAATTCAAGCATATTTCGACACATGTTTTAGCTTTATTAGGTATACCGTTTTCAAATGCAGCTGTAGAGAGATGTTTCTCCATATTAAATATTATTAAAGACATATTGAGAAATAAAATGATTATAACAACAGCTGATGCTACTTTGCGCGTTCGATATGAACTTTCTAATGGTTGTCAAAATTTTGTACCTACTTCTTCTATGTTAAAAATGTTTGACAGCGAAAACATATACAAATCAGAAAGTATTGACGAAAATGTGTTGGATATTTTATCAGAAATTTAAGCATAATGTTAGAATTAAAATATTAAAAAGACTATATCGTTGATAATAAAATACTTATGAAAAAATGTGCGAGTCAAAAAGTATTGAAAAAAATATCTTAAATATTTTAGTAGAAATTAAAGATAATGTAACGATTGAAATGTAAAAAAGATTAATTTGTTGATAATAAAATATTAAAAAGTATTAAAGCAGCGTTTTCTATACAATATTGAACTATTTTTCAATACTTATACATTAAATAATTTTTTTTTTTTTTTTTAATTTTTAAGAGATTTTACAACGCTATCTGTGGGTAAACGGTTATCGGCACTTGGCTCCGATAACCGTTTACCCACACTGTTGCTCTGCTTTTTCACACAGTTTTAATAAATTGGTACCTACCACCATTGAAAATGGTTAGCAAATACTTCAATAAAAGAGTTGCGGATTGGATGAATATAGCTTCAAAAATAGGGTTTTAAAAATAAATATATTACATATAATTTTTAATTTAAGGTTGTAGATGCTTAATCACATAAATATACATATATTCATTGCGTGTACCATGAGACAGAGTAGGGCAAAAATGTAATTTTAATTTTCGATTACAGTTATCAATATAGATGTTTAATTTTTCGATTACAGTTATCAATTATTTGTAATCATGCTTACAAGATAACATAATTTTGATTACAACTGTTATCGTTATTACAACAAACAATTACAGTTATCAATTACTTGTAATCTTGAGCTGTAATCAGAATTTTTGAAAATGTAATCATGATTACAAGTAATTTATTACTGTAATCGACTATTGTAATCATGATTATGGGTAATTATGATAACAAATAATCAAAATATATGGTTACGTGTAATCATGACTACACGTAATCGAGATTACAAGTAATTGTGATTACTTGTAATCAAACTATACGATTACAAGCTATTGCGATTGTATACTATATGCAACTACTTTATGTAAGTTTGTGTGGGGTTAAATATTTTTAAGTACATAAAATGTTCGCACGCATGTACGTACAATTTTTTATTCCTGTATACACACTTACAATGTATGCACAAACGTTGCTGTACGTACAATATACATAATTGTATTGTAATATACTTAATGCACTACATATTATTATGCATTTATGATACATGTAAGCATGTATGTTAGTTTTTACGTAAATGCAATGTTTTTTATGTTCGTATACATCGATGAAATATGTATGAACGTATATGAAAATAATGTTTATACGTTTGCATGCATTTATGTACTTAAGTACATACATTGCATAACTTTAAGATAATAGCAGGTATATACAATGTAGTATATACATTGTCCGTATTTACGTACAATATGTAGGAATGTTGTTCAAAGATACAAGATATGTAGATAGTTGCGTAAATAAAATGCATTCATGTATGCATGCACATTATGTACATAGTTATATGGTATGTATACACCACGTATATACTTGTATAACTGTATACTTTGTACTTTGTATACTTTGTATAACTGTATGCTTTGTTACATAGTAAAATTTGCAGAATACAGGACTGAATATTTACGAAGTCGTGATTTCCATATTCGGAAATATAAGTTATTTCAATTTCATTAAATCACATTGCCATTTTATTTTAAAACGTGTGGTAACCTGAAAAAACAACTGATGTCAGCAACATCGATGTGTATGTGAAGTGTATTAGATTTGAGCAAAAGGCGAAAAGATTTTAATCCTGAATGATGATCACTGGAAAAAATAAGTGAAGAATTATTGGGTAAAAAAATACCCCTGCTCCATCGCATGCAGTATTTTTATTCTCCTTAAATATGATGCTAATTGAAAAACTGCAGCTAAATTATGCGAAGAAATGAGCAGATAATAAGCGATAAATAACAGAGTGTACAGTTTTATGTTTTATTGCTCTTTTCTAACAGTTTTTCATACAGATATATCTGTATGAAAAAATACATTTCTAAGAAAACCAAACTTTTTCAATTTTTTTTAATGACATAACGCTTTTTCTTCTATAATTAAACCTTTTAAATGCAAATAGAGTTCTTGTAAATCTCTTGATTTTAGCTTATTTTGAGAAGGAAGATCCATCGTTAGAGATTCCAGGGCTACCAATTTTCTACGCTTTTTGTAAAAAAAACTTCTTGAGGTATCTAAGTTAATGTTTTAATCCCTTGGGGATGGGTGATTCATAAATAATTCATACAAAATCAGAATCAAGATGTAAATAAATAAAAAACGGTAACTTAAAATCTAGGCGTTGCTAATTTGACAGACTTACTTCGCCTTTACTTAAACTACAGTTAGTTTAATCATAGATATAATCAATGTTAGTTCAAAGTATAACTAAATAATTTTTTTTGGAACTAAGTAATGGTGAATTAAATAAATCAAACAATTATAATTAAAAAAACTATTTTGGTCACCAGTTTTATCTTTTTACTCTAATTGATACGCCTTGATGCTGGCACGTATTTGTGACAGTCGGGGCGAAAGGCCTTACTTTTCAGTCATTTAAAGTAATTTTCCACACCACTACATATAAATGATTTAAAAATTCATATGCAGCTCCGCTTTATTGAGGCTCTCTCACAATTAAACTTTTAAAATGGTTGAAAAAATGACCAATAATTTAGGAGGCCTTGGTACATAATTGTCTTCCAATCTATAAAATCTTTTACAAAAAGCGTAGTAGTTTGGATTTCAAACAAAAAAATTAACACAACTTAGATAATTCTTTTTCTTGAAAATTGGGGGGGGGGGTATACTAAGGTATATAAGGGGGGGTATACAATGTATACTAAGTAATCAAATTTATCCCATTTGATTTTACTTTTCCGCTTCTTAGTAGATACATTTACCTGTAACGTGAAGCAGTTAGTTTTTTAGAGCGACAATGTTGTTTTAAAAAAAGGTAATTTTTTAAAAATAATGCAAATTTTGCATTTTTTGAAAGTTTGAATGGCTGCATCGCTGTTTTATAGGTCTCGCTGCATCTAGTAGCAGGTTGAATAACCCAAGAAAATGCTGGATCACAGAGCTTGTCCTAATAGTGAATTTTAATAAATAGTAATAAAAAAATCGGAACTTGTTGTTTAACTTAAACTTTCAGATCAGAAATACCCCCAAATACAGCATTTTTCACTAACTTTGAGCATAGCTCCGAAAAGCAACAATGTCCCAAGGTACATTAGGGAACGAATACATGTCCATAATTAGGAAGCTATATATTAATATTATGGAAAACAAAATTTTGGAATACTGCTGATTTCTTAAGATGAACTCCTTGAAACAATATTTCACTTTTAAAAAATAACCTTAAATCTTGAAATTTGATACAGAATTTATTACAGAACCTTAAATCTTGAAATTTGAATTGTTTTAGCATCTCAAACTTGCACAATATTCATTTCTCATAACCTACTTCAATATATAAACAAAATTGAGCCAATCAAAAAAAAAATACGCAGTGTCTAAAGCTCAAAATATCACTTTGCCGGCTTGACTGAAATTTTTGTGAACATTTGTTGTTCCGGAAAGGATTAAAGTTCCGTTCAAAAGAGTAAAGTTGGTTTTCTAGTCGAATTCTATTATTTAATTAATGCTTAACAGTAATAATTAAAATATTTGTAGTCACCATTTTTAATTAATTATTCGGTAAATACTCCAATTAAAGCATATATTAGCTATGAACTGTGGTGCTTAGGGGCTATAGCTCTCATCTCCCACTGAGATGAACCGGGTTCAAATCCCAGTGATGACTGTCCGATTTGAATTCCTCACCCGTCTCGCACCAACCACAGTGCTAACGGAAAATGTCTTTTGTGGTAGACGGATGAGCGGTAAGAGTCCTCTTGCAGTCTGACTAACAGTGGGAGGTTTTCATAGATTCCTCTCCATGTACCGCTAATGCGGGTTAGTTCCATCAAAGAGTCCTCCAAAAAAGGCAAATTTCTTCCAATTCTTAATCCGGGAGTTCACTCGTCTTCTGGATTGGGTTCCAAATTATAATGCTACGGAGGTGAATATTGGTAGTCTCATACTCTAAATTTGGTTGGCTGTTCAACGGCGGTTATAAAACTCACTGGTATGTGCTGTGAATTTAAGAAGTTGATATTTGTTAAGACTGCTGGGTAATTCCAACTGCAAGCAACAATATATAAAAATACAAAGGATACCTTTTAAAAAATGTGATAGGTTCATTTTCTATTAATGTCTATATGAAATATATCAGTTAGTTCTATCGAATATTTCCGTTACAAGTTTGAGTATGTCTGAACATGCTGTACCTCTTTAAAGGTACAACTTTACCATTCAGTTAAAGGATAAAGAACGTATCACTTATTTTACACAAAAAAAAACTTTTTAAACCATTTGAAAATTATCAAAGTTCTAATTTCATTAGCATGTCCATTTAATAGCTAACTAAGCTGTAAAATCAATTCAAGTCTTATCTTTTTCTAAATGATTTTGTTAAAATTCCAAAAGCTCGCAGTCCAAGAGAATCTCCTTAAGGTTTTCAAATTAAGCGAATATTTTAAAATTCAGTGCAAATCGACTCTGCTGTTGCTGTGATAGTTAGGTGCTAAAAATTGTATTCTAATTTGATGAATGACAAACTATATTTCAGCAGAATGCAACTTCACATAAAGAGGAAGGTCCTCAAATGTGCAAGCATGACAGAAAACCTTAACTAGTATTTTCTTTTCCTTTATAAATTTGAGCCAAAATACCAAAATTTCAGGGTCAATGAGGGTCGCCTTTGGTTTGACTGATTGAGCTAATATTTTAAAATTTAGCACCAATCGACAACTTTTCAATACTACCACTGATTTGTTTAGGATTCTTCTACTTTAACAACCTTTTTAAGTGTCTACCTATTTATAAAATATTTTACAAAAAGAGTAGTAGTTGGCAATCCTATATAGATTATAACTATTTAAAAATTAATGTTCTAAAATAATGCTCTCCCATCTATCGAGAATAACACGTAATAGAACTTCGCAATGTTTCAGATATAGCCGTCTTTCATACTCTGAAAATTATATTGCCATTTTAGAGCACTTTCCAGTTTTGTCCACACGCCCATCATTAGAAATTCTTCTGATTTGTTCTTATTTTCAACCATGGCTCAATCCTACTTGAAATACACTTGTCCTGTTGCAGTCGCCAAACACTATGACTACTCTGAGAGACAGACAGTACTTATTTTTCAGTCTGGGTCCCACATCCCTCAGCCTTTCCCTGTATGTTGTAGAGTTGGAGAGAGTTTTACACACACGAAAACAATCAGTATATAACAACAATACCGTAAAAGTACCGTCGCCTATTCTATCAGTCACTGATAAAATTCAATTACTGTACATTTACTTATTCTAACATTTACAAATACACGTTTTCTTGATATTCGTAGATTCCATTTGATATTCATTATTTTTGTTAGGTCAAACTATAAGGGAAGAAAAATTATATGAAAAAAATCACAAAATTTAATGTAAAGTGGTAATTAGATAATTTTACTTCAGTGAAAGATAAAATCGTGTGTTAAATGTACAGTGCAATTTTTACTACTTTGGAAAAAAAAGCGAATACAAATAAATGCTATTTGACTCGTACAAAACATAAATATTTAAGTTTATAGATGAATATCGGCAAAAATTATTTATTGAAAAATACTTCTTTTTTATTTCTTCTATTTGAAGCTGTATTTAAATAGATGTTTATTAAGAAATTATTAAAGAATAATGTTACAATAAATTTTTAACTTTACATGAATCTAAACATATTTTAGGTTTTAAATATCTATTTAAATATATCACTTAATGTTTTTTCGCATCAATTCTATACAGTGCAATACAGTCATAAAACTATAAAAAAACAACTAATTTGATTTCACAAAAGTGGCATTTATAAATATATCAACTCATACGGCATTCCTTTATCGCTATCTAATTTTAACGTATCCTCTCATTGCAGAGTTGGTCGCCGATTACAGTAATCGATTACAACTGTAATTGATAACAGATAATTACTGCTATGTAATCAATTACTTGTAATTACGATTACAGGTAATCGCGATTACCAGTAATCATTATTTTTAATTACATCAGAGTAGAGCAAAAATGTAATCGATTGCATTTTTAAGGTACAGTAATCAATTACTTGTAATCATGATTACAAATTGTGATTACAACTTTAAACGTGATTACAATACTCAGTTACAGTAATCAATTACTTGTAATCATGATTACAAACATTCATAATTTTGATTAAAACTGTAATCTTGATTACTTAACCAATTACTGTAATCAATAACTTGTAATCGTGATTACACGTAATCAAAATATAAGATTACATGTAATATTGATTGCATGTAATCTTGATTACATGTAATTATGATTACATGTAATCTAAATATACGATTACAAGACTATTGTGTATACTTTTATATGATTATATTTCTCATTATATAGAATAATGTATTGTATAATGATACATTTTGTATTTATTTACATACAGAGTATGCAGGAATGAATATAACTAAAATAGATATCCATATGAATTTATTTTATACATGTGTAGATAAATGCATATGTACAGACATTTTAGCAACATATACATTCACTTATATTGTATGTATATGCTCGTATGTATATGTACGTATAAAATTTATGTACGTATGTATCTAGCTAATAATTACCAATGCATGCGCAAACAATGTAGACATGTACATTTATACACAATAAAGGTATGCATTTTATGCAAATACCTGTGTATGTAAAATATATATCCATGTTCATTTACGCATGTATATACGAGTACTTGTTGTTTGTACGAACATGCATACATTGTTAGTAAAATATATAACCCATGCATGCATGTACGATTTATTTATGAACAATGCATGTACGTATACATGTACATCATATGCATGCCCAATGTATGAATGTACATATACACGATATTTTTATGTTCAGTGTATTTATCCATCTATTCAAAATACATTTGTGTACGATTGAACGTACATTGTGCGAACTTATATTTTACATATCACATACATACAATCGACATGCATATATTGTACAGATATTCATACATACATTCGACATGCATAACAGATATACATACATACATTCGACACGCATAACAGATATACATACATGCATACATTTTAATTGCATATATTGTACAGATGTAATTACATATAGTGTAGAGATGTACATTCATATAATGCACATAGAATGCACATATGATGCAATGTTGATATAATGTTCTTAAAATGTACATATATTGTACATATGTGCATACATATATTGGACATAAATCTTTCATGCAAATTTTACATGCGTAAATGCATGTTATCCCAATATATGCAATATGTACAATGTAAAGAAGTCCAATTAATGAATCCCCACATGTACAAAACATGCATTTTCATGAATGCATATCCATATGTACTATATATGCATATACAATCTATGAATGTGTGTATTTACATTGTACATACGTACATGCATTACATAGATTGTATACATACGAACTTTTTTTATGCTCGTATATATAACATATATGTTCACCCAATGAATGTATATGCGTATGTTCAATACATTTATGTCTAAATATATGTACAATGCAGTAAATGAAATGTACGTAAATTAACTGATAGCTACTCTAGCAAGCTAATGATAAAATCAAAAGATATTTAAATTTAGTTCTCAGCTTTGATTGGTCTATTCGTGATCGCAACGCTTGAGTACGCCCTCTAGCGGGAGCCTCAAAATATCGGGAATTAGTTCTATCATAACCATTGGCAATGACGGACGCAATTTTCTTAGCAGTAAATAACAAACAAAATTTCCCTAAGGGGGAAAGAATTTGAAAAAACTAACCAGAGCAGGCTAAAAGGCAGAAGAATTAAACTAAAAGGCAGAAGAATTTGAAAAAACTAACCAGAACAAACCGCAAAACATTTGAAGAAAAATTTCTCAATAATTTTTACCTTTCTATTACCAACAACTTAACTTCCGATTTCATGATCACTTGTTGTTTTCAGATGTGTGTATTACGGTAAAATAATTTTTTCTGTCTTCAATTTATTGCAAATTAAAGTGAAGTCAACATTGCGTTCTTCATTCCAATGAATAAATGTGAATTCCGAACGTACAGAACTGTAATAGTAATAGAATATTCTTCTTCTTTATAGAATAGTATATATTTCTGTATCTATATAATTCGGAAAATAACAATAATCATCCGAATTACTGGAAATGGTATCATTTGTCCTGATTATTAACAAATTTTTATCGTCTTCTTGGTAAGTATTTTTTAGTTTTGAAGGAATAATTTCAACTAGAATTCAGTTATTCTGTTTTCAAGTTGTATGAGACGAATACCTGCGATTTCTATATGAGCAGTCATTCAGTTAGTTACTCTGGGGACGTCTTTAATGTAGCGTGTAGCATTGTAACGTTCCTTTTTTATAGTGACGTATTAAACTTAAAAATGAAAACTTTTTGTTATTCTTTTTTATGCAAACGAAAACAAAATGATATCTTTTTTTTAGAGAAGGAACATCCGAAACACTTCGGAAAAATATTCGTAAATGAACAGAAAAAAATATGTATCTTCTTATTAGAGTTAAAGCCTAATGCCTGAGAAATAGTTTCACTAAGTTTAATGGTATAACATGAAAAGCCTATTCAAACTTTACATTCCATAGTTTTAAGAATCATATTACTTTAAACAGTAAAATAAGCAAAAAGTATGCATAATCCTCATAATTTCATATAATTTAATTTTGTAAAAAATGTTTTTTGACAGCATTTTTTATCAAAAAATTTTAAGTTTCAATGAAAATCCTTATTTAGAATTCAAAAAACATAAAGTAAAAAATACTTACGAAAAAAAAACAATTATAAAAATTCCTCTCATTAAAATAAAAAACGTTCATGTTTTTAATTTTTTTAAAATTTATAATCGGACGTAGAAAACCATTCTATAGAAAATTATCATCAAATAAGAAAAAAAATTATTTACAAGAAAAGTTTTTTTATTTTATAAATTATAACAATTACCTGCTTTATAAATCCGGAGAATTCCAAAATGATATGTTCTTCATTTGAAAACTTTATTCTCAAATAATATATACACAGATTAACTTTAACATACCACACAATAAAATTTTATAATTGCAAGATCCCGATATGAATTTCAATATGTAACTTAAAAACAGAATAGCTAAATTCCCGTTGAAGTTTTGGTACTTACGTACTAACGCCACCGCAGCAGAAGTTGCTCTAATGCGCCAATAAAGAGCAATCTTGTTGTTCGCACAACTTTTGGATTCCTTGTTGCCTTGTTTGCTGATTTTTGACGCCATTTTTAGTGCTACGAAAAAGCATCTTTGGGATTTGCCAAAACCAGAACAAGATGCAATTTTATTTTTTCAGTAACGAAATATTTTACCAAAATTCCCATGTACCAAATCTACCGATTCCCATGACATGAAACTTTATCTTGGTAAACGTACGTTTTGGAAATGTCATTTCATTTGGAATCTGATTTATTAGAAATCATATGGCGACAGCATCAGGTGAAAGAAAATAGAGATTGTTTTGAATCTATGTTAAACTCTATATCGGCCCATTGTCCACCGAAATCCGATTGACTACTTAGATTTTAAATAAATTGTTTCATTTTATGATTTGTCGCAAAGATTTTAGGCGTTGATTAGCGGCACTTTAAAACCGCCAAGTATGTAGCTGCGGTGGCGTTAATACGTAAGTACCGAATTTTTATTCCATGCTTCAATCATATTACTTCAAACATTAGGATATGCAAGAAGCATACATAAACAGCGGCGGTCAAAAATTCCCCGCAGACAACAAATTTCTCGAATCCAACGTCCGCGTGGACGACCATTTTCCCGTTAATGTTCGTGATACATTTTCAATTTTTTTTATCTTACAAGAGTCTAGCTCCTCACTTCTAAAATGACCCTATTATCTCGAAATACAGCAACATACTGTGCATGGTGGAATTGATGTTTTCTCTGCCTGGGAGTACTGCAGCGGTTGAAAGAGGCTTTTCAGCAATGAACTTACAAAGAAGAAAAAAAAACCCATTACGTACTGGTCTTAAACAAGAAGCGTTAAACGCAATTATGTAAATCGTTGGCCTCATTGTGGAACTGGCAAACGTCATATTTGATTCATTTAAAAAAACTCAGTACCATCGGATAATTTGACATGATAATTGACAGATAACTTCACCTTTGTTATTAAAATTATTTCATTAAAGAAATAAATTATTTCATAATAGAAATACTAGGATTTACTATTAGTAACTAGTATTTCTTTTATTACTGTATAATGTAATCCTAGTAACTACTAATTCATTGTGCAATTTATATAAATGTTAGTAATAAATAAGAGAAAATTATATTTTTATTTATTTAGAAGCGACGGGTTAGTTTTAAAGGAGGACGGGTACATTGTTGGACAAGCCGTCCTCGGGGACGGGTAAAATTTCTGAGTTTTTTCGAGCCCTGTGTCACACCATTTAATTTTTCACAAAAAATAATTTGACAACAATTTTTGTCGAAAAATTATAAAGTAAAAAACTTATAAAATAAAGAATTCTTAGGATAAGTTTTTTTTTATTCTTATAGTTCTTAATCAGACGTAAAAAACCATTCTGAAGAGAACTATCATCAAAAAAGAAAAAATATTATTTACAAAAAAAAAAAAAAAAAAAAAAAATTATAAAAATCAAAACACTCACCTGCTTTATAAATCCGCAGAATTCCAAATGTTCTTCGTTTGAAAATTTTATTTTCAAATAATATATATACATAGATTACTTACTTTTAGATAACATACCAAACAGCAAAAGGTCATAATTGTAAGATCCCGATATGAACTTTAATATGTAACTTGAAAACAGAATAGATGAATTCTAATTGAAATTATTCTTTCAAAACTAAAAAATACTTACCAAGAAAACGATAAAAAATTTTTAATAATCAGCACAATGATACTATTTCAAGTAATTCGGATGATTCTTAATTGTAGTTTTCCGAAACATATAGGTACAAAAATATATACTATTTTATAAAGAAGAATATTCTATAACTATTACAGTTCTGTACGTTCTGAATTCAAATTTATTCATTGGAATGAAGAAAGCAATGTTGACTTCACTTTAATTTGCAATGAATTGAAGACAGAAAAATGTATTTTACCGCAATACACACATCTGTAACGGTATGCGATCCCGAAATTGGAAGTTATCAGTTGCAAGTTTGTTGATAAGAGAGTTTAAGAATTATTGAGGAATTTTTCTTCAAATGTGTGGTGAGTTCTGTTTCTGAAAGATTTACCAATGTCTTGGAGACTTTTTTCAAGTTTTTCGGCCTTTTCCTTGGATAAATTTTGTTTCTTATTTCCTGCTTATAAAATGGCGTCTGACTCGGCCAATGACTCTGATGGAACTAAATGAAAACTTAATAAATAAATGCCTGATATTTTCAGAATCCCGGTAGAGGGCGAACTCAAGCATTGCGATCGCGAATATAAAATAAATAAATATTTAAATGTGCGCAATAAACTATTTTTTTTGTTCAAATAGAGCTATAAGTTAGAAATTATCACTGATGTTATCTTTAAAATAAGTGAAAAACTGAATCGCTTTTAGTAAACTTTTAAACAATAACTGACGCTTAACCCATCAGAAAATTCCATTTCGCTCATCCCTACTTAAATAAATGAATATTCGAAGAAAACTGTGTCATCTACTTCAAGTTTTAAAATAATATATTCGAACTTGAAGAAGTATTTTTATGAACGATTAAAAATTTGAAAAATATATAGGGAGAGGGTGAACTAATAGTAGGAATTTAAAAATAAAAATGTTTTGATAAAAAAGTGCTAATTTTTTTTTTAAATTTAAATTTATAAATTTTTTGAAGACTTAATTTGAAAAAAAAATGGAAATGAATATTAATTGGAGGATGCAATTCAGTCCACTGATTTTTTCTCAGGATTGAAGAGTGGCACTCATGTTGTATATTGTTTGTCTAAAGTAAGAACTCCCTTAGTTAGAACTCCTCCTATCGCTAGTGTGACCGTCAGCCTAAACGTCATTATGAATCTAAGTAACCATTTTATCTACATAAGTGACAATACTTTTTAAAAAATAATTTTTAATCTTTTTAGGATGAAAGGTGTGAAACTGCAATATTTTTGTTTTATTGAAAAAAGGTTTTTAGTACAAACATTTTAGTGACAATAAAAAGAAAATTATGACACAAGACAAATTATGAATGCAACGGGAATTTCATACATGATATTGCGTAGTTTTTAAATAAATAAGATAAGAATTGAGGATGCAATCAGTGTCTTGAGTTTTCAGACAAAGAGAAATCTTATATATTATCAACCGTTTTATTTTGCAAGTTTTTCTAAATATAGTTCAAAACAATAGTTGGTTGCAATAGTTAGTATGATCATAACACTTTTTACATTTTCACAAGAAAAATATTAATTTCAAAATTGTAAAGAAATTAATTAAGTTAATTATTTAATTAATTTGAGTTAAGTTTAAGGTCTGTGCTAAAATATTTAAGAAATAGTGCATAATTACAACGTCTGTCAACCTGAAATGGTGTCTTTGCAGACTTTTATTACAATGGCAGCCAAAAAAAAAAACTTGTTTTAACTTTATTTTGTAATAGACACATTAAAAAATATTCTAACTAATTTTTATATTTTAAAGTTGCTAACATTTTCTACGAGTGTCCTTTTTGAATATATTTTCTATCACTTTACGTACGAGTAAAACAATAATCTAAATAGTATAAATGCAGTAAAATGGTAATTTTTTTTATTATTATTAATAGTAAATTTAAAGTTATAGTGTATAATAGTAATTTTTCATTATTTGTAATTAAAAGTTTACAAATTTTACGTTTCAAGGGATTCTTTAGAAATTAAACTTACGAATTGGCAATATTAAGCCATCTTTTTCTGGACTACGTGCATCTATCTATGGTAAAGTATATTTTGCATTACAGAACTATTAGAATATAATAATAGTCAAAAATTGTATACTTTATCTAAAATTTTACTTTAAACTTTATAAGGAGCAGTTTAAATATAATTTTAAAAAACTTTTCAAACAAAACCCACACAATTAAGCGAAACCCACGCATAAAAAATTTCTCCCCATTTTATAACTTTCAATAAGAAAAATAAGTACAGCTTGATATTAATGATAATTTTTTTTAAATATTAAAATGTAATTTAGTCCCTATTAACACTAGAAGGACTGAAACTTAATATATACCTATATTGCTCAATCAGTCAAAATGACTGGATTGTGAAAGAACAACTAATGTGTAACAAAAATAATTTCAAATTACTTTTTTTTTTATTATTATTATTTACAGTTATATAACAATTTATTAGTAAATATTTAAAAAAAATGAAAAAAACAGTTCCACAGAAAGAAAAAAATTTGCATTATTATTTGTACATTTTTTGTAAATGAAAAAGCAGATAAAATGACTTCCTTCGGCAATCTAGTGTTATAAACTCCCAATCACTCGACTTGCTGTAAAAAAAAAAAAAAAAAAAAATAGCATTTTGGTGAGATTAAGTAGTAAAACTTTTCTTTATTTGTCTTTTATCAAGACATATTAATTGATTTCCGGTTCCTGATATAACCCTTAGTGGACTTCCTCATTTAATGCTTGCTAAGGCAAATCATTATTTGCTATTTTTGAAAACTCAATTGTATGTTGACTAATCAATTGTAAACAATGATTCCAAGCATAATAATTGATTTGTTAATCATCGTTGCAGTATCTTCAACGCAAGGTAAACTACTTTCAAGTTAGATTTAAATATTGAAATATAAGTTTTAAAAATGTTTTCGAAGTGGACTTGAGCGAAAAAAAATTTTTTTTTTGCTAGATTAAAAATGAATAGCGTAGGTCCCATCCAGGGACCGATCAAGACAAATTCAGGTCAAATGCCCACCAAATGTTCCGGGCCCCTTACGAAATATTTTGAAATTAAGTTTCTGAAGAGTAATCTTAACAATGAAAAAGAATCTAATGAACTGCATGATTCAAGAGAAACATAATGAAAAAATTTTGAAAGCAGACAATTGAAGATCATTTTTCTAAGATAAAGTTCTCGTATCTATATATTGAAGCCAAATATAAAACAACAAAACAATTTTATGTCAAAATAAAAATAGTTTGATGACCACAAACAATTGAAAATCAATGATTTTCAAGAAGAATTATTTTTTATAGTAGGCTGTAATTATTTTTTTATTTAGTACTTAAACCAACACAAAACTAGCCGACTGTTCATTAGATTTAACTATACGTTCAGCATGTATGCTAAGATATTAAGGTTATTACTTATAATTTTTATTAAAAAATACACACAAAAAATATCCAAAAACAGCCAAATTTATAGTAGTCATAGAAAATATAAAACACATTTAAATAATTGTTTATTTAAATATAACACTTTTAAAAAATTAAAATGCATATTCAGTGCATTCACTTTAGCTGTTCACGTAAAAATTGCACCAATTCAATTTCAGCTGTACTTTCGAATTCGATTAGTGTAATGTTGACACGAGTTTGGTATATCACAATAGAAAAAAATATTTGAAATAAAAGTGCATAAAAAAAGTGAAAAACTGTTTCCTTCAGTATTTAAAAAAATAGAAATATTGTGAAGTTTTAATAATTTTTGAGGCCCCCTAGAAAGTGTGGGCCCTTGGTTCATGCCTATTGGGCCTAGACGACAATCAGGCCCTGGTCCCATCACTTTTGAAAGACATGGAGTTTTCAGTAGTGATAGACCTGAGATCCAATAAACCTTTATACTGCCATTTTTTCGAGTTTATAATGTGATTAAATATTTTTGGGATTGTGATTGACTTATTAATTAAAATTCATTTAGTTTATTACCCAGAAGTTAATTTGATTTTTAAAACTGTTTTCTTTGAGGTGTGTAATTTAAAATTTTTCCTACTAAAACGAGGTGGCAGTAAACTTGGACGTTGAAATAACGGCGCATAACGAACAGGAGAAAGTAGCTCTCTAGTGTTGACCTCTTGATCTCACTCTAACCTTTATTGTTATCAGCATTTATGTAAAAGAATACCCTTCATTGATTTTTCCCTTCTTTGTATTCCCTGAATTTATCTGTAGATGGTCAAACAAATCCTGATTTCCCATCTTTATTTAAAATTTGAAGTCAATATACTTACCAAAGTTAAGGTGGTAAGTATACTTAACAAAGCCTTATAAAGGGCTAAATAATAGGAGAAAAGGCAATTTTTACTTAAATACTGTGCTTAAATAAATGCGATAAAAGTTTTTTTTTTCTTTTTTTTTTTTAATTCAAAAAAATTAACTTCCTTATTTTTTAATCATGTTTAATTATTACATAAAAATGATTAATTTTAGTTTTAGAGCTTTTATGCTCAATATCGGCTATTTTTCTTCACATTTTGATCGCGAAGCTCAACCCAATACTAAGGTGCTTGCATACCATAAAACTGCCCGAAAGATTGCTTGAATAGTATCTTTTTATTTTTCTTATAATTTTTCTTTGTCATTAAAAATTCTGACCTATGACGGCAAATTGAATTAAACTTTTATTCAGTGTAAAGGCATACCAGCATAAAAAATGTCTTAAAATATGTTTCTCCTTTTTTTCTTAGTGTTTTACGTAATAATATTAACAAATTTGATCACGTTGCAATTTAATGAACGCGTTGTCTCACGCGGCTATTATGAAAGTGCACCCAACTTCTTTCTTTTTTTGCCTGTTAAAAATAGATTTATTTCCCCTTTTTAGACTTTTAGAAAAATGTGTTTTAATTTTATACGTTCCTTTCTTTTCTTTCTTTTTTTCTTCTTTTCGTTCTTTTTAATCTTTTAGAATAATGTGTTTTAAATTTTTTACTTTCTTTTCTTTATCTTTTTCTTTTCATTTCTTTATTTTTTTCTTTTCTTTATTTTTTCTTTTCTTTTCTTTTTTTTTCTTTTTTTTTCTTTCTTTTTTCTTTTCCTTCTTTTTCTTTCCTTTCTTTTTAGTCATTTTAGAATGATGTGTTTTAAATTTTTACTTTCTTTTCTTCTTTCTTTTCCTTCTTTTTATTTCTTTTTTTCTTTTCTTTCTTTTTAGTTTAGTGTCTGTTTAAGAAACAGATTGCCGACAAAGCAAAAACTGTCAAAATTTTGATTGGTGATAAAAGGGCTATAAAGTTCGTATAATTTAGGAAACAAATGTATTGGCATTGGCTTCATGATCTGTTCGAAATTTAAGTAGGGGAGAGTGGGGTCAATTGTAACATTTTTTACTTAACTATTTTTAACTAACAAAAAATCCAATATATTATTAGTATTAATTGACAGACGAGTAAAGTAGACTATCCTCTACTAGAAAAAAATTACCTTATTTTAAATGTTATTATATTAGTTATTAACAATTTATGACAGTCGTGCACTTGTTACAATTGTCCCCACTTGCGTGGTCAATTGTAACAGTTCATAAATTCAACTAAAACATAGTTAATTATACATATTATCATAGTTGTGATATATTTTTTTATTGATCAAAATAGAAGTCATATTTTAGGAGTAAAAATAATAATGAGCAGAGACCTAAAGGGTTAAACTTTTAACTTTAAGGGGTTAAAAATTTTAATTTATGCTGTGAAAGGTGACAAATAAATAATGCACATGCAACATAATATAAATGATATAAGAAACTATTGGTGGTTCTTAAAGAGTTAAGTAATGGTTTGTAAACATAAGATTATTTATTTTCAGCTGTTACATTCGTCCCTTTACTTATTGTTACAATCGTCCCCAAGACGCCATTTCAGCTTCATTTGTTAAAAACAATGCTAGTTAATTAACAAAACTAATCATTTTTTTGAAATGTTAATTAAGGTGTCCACTTATATATTCGGTTAATAATTTTTACTTGTTTAAACAAAATTACTTTGTTACAATATAATATTCTAATACCAAAAAAAGTACTTACGTAGCGTGAAAATATCTTTTGTGATGTAACTCTTTCAAAAGTACATAAAAATGGTTGCCAGCAGGGGTTTACATGCAGATTTATTAAATACACCTTGTGTGCCACCTAGGAACAAAATCTAGAACCCGACACTCGAAATTTTTGCTCTGTTACAATCGGTACGATTGCTCTGTTACAATTGACCCCACTCTCCCCTACTCTCGCTAGAAATTTTTGTCGAAATTACGATTGACGATAAATTCTATTTGGCGACAAAAATGGCGCTTTCAATTCCGCCTGTAAGTTAATAAGGAAAGAATGAAGATAGCCTATTTATCTAGCACAGAACACCAGTTTAAACTTGAACTATTTTCGCAGTCTGGTCAAAATTGGTTGTGATGATAATTTCACGATAAATTCTGTTTGTAACAGTCAAAAAATTTTGAAATTCATCGTGAACGCTTTTCCAATAGATTTAGCAAGTCTGATTCCCAGATACAAAATAAGGTTTTTTTCCACTAAGCAAAAACCTTTTAATGAAAACCTCTCATAAGGTTTGTAATGCGGTTAACGTGTAAACCTTCTAACCTTGAAACGAGCACAGCCTGACTAAGGCATGGGCGTAAGGGGCAACTGCCTCGGGTCCCCACGTCAGAGGGGGCCCCCAAATCGAATCGATAGTTTATTTTAGGTTTCCTTCTTTGATGAACTTTTTTTTAAACAAAATATATGTAAAATCCATCATCCAATATGTAAAATCCAATATGTAAAATCCATCCAATATGTAAAATCCATCAGTTTTAAGTTAGCTTCTTCATTAATCTATAGTATCAAAACAAAAAATCTTTATTTCGTAAGTCCATGCCTTTCTCTGGCGGATTTCAGCTAAATTTTTGCAATGACGAATCGCAATAACAAATTTGGCCAATGAAAAGCTTGTACTTTTACATATTGCAAAATGCGATATTAGAAAAATATGGGATTTTGATTGGCTTAATTGAGCCATCGTCATTGCAAAAATTTAGCTAAATTACGCCCTAATGTCAGCAAGGATATAAATTTTTCGCACCAAGGTGACAAAGTTAACAACAAAAAAACTGAATTCAGCATGATGAAAGTAAAATTTCTTGTCTTTTCTTGTCAAAATTTCTTGTCAAATTTCTTGTTAAATATCTATAATGAGGCGAAAAATTTAAAGTTCGATTCTTCATTACTGAAGTAATGAAGCAGAAGAGGGGCCCCAATAAAGTTTTTGCCCCGGGCCCCAATTAGGCTAAGTCGGGCCCTGGAAACGAGATCTGTGGCAACCTGCTCTATTCTACGCACATTATCCTGATCCAAAACTTTGGAAAACAACCTTCTATATAAAAACCTTAAATCGATGTTGACTAAGGGTTTTCCAGCGTGAAAAAAATCCTTTAATAAAGCTAGTCTCTAGGTAAAAATAATCTTAAATCTAGGTCATCATAAGGTTTCTTTTCGCAAAATCTTGTATGCTCAGCTAAAAATCCCACTTGTCACAAATTTTTACACATTGCCAATTGATCCTATCGCTAGTGTGATGTCCTTATGGACCTAAGTGACCTTTTGTACCTAAGTGACAATCCTTTTTAAAAAAGCTTTAAGAATTTTTTTTAATCCTTTTAGTATAAAAGGTTTGAAACTGCTGTATTTTTTCTTTATTCAAGAAAGGTTTTTAGTTCAAACATTTTCGTGACAATAAGATGAAATTCCGACACCCGTGAGGTTACATGCTTTCCGGCTACTGACATTACTTATCTAGTAAACGATTATGCCCACAGGCTCTCACTAAAGCTTCTGCAAATGAGCTAGAGTGCTGCTCTTAATGTTTTTGCACTCACGTTCATATGTCAGATTGTATGATGGATAAAAAATATAAGCGAAAATCAAATATTTTTAGATTTGGTGCGGCAGACCCTTGACGCAGATCGAATACCGGTGACCCTCATATATATATAAAAAATTTTCAGACGCTCATATGACAAGCAAAACTATATTTTTATATTTTATTACTTATAAAAAACAGTCAATCCATTACTAAAAAAAATCCATTAGATTATCAGAATTATATTTGTCCTAAAATATAAAATACAGAAAAAAGTAGCATTAAATTTTTTTCTTCATTCATTTTCAGACATTTATCAATAATTGACTTTCTAAAACTAAAGAAATTTCTATGTTGAATAACTATTTCTTTCAGAGTCTAGTCATAGCAAATAAGTGCAAATTTGAAAAATCATTGGAAGTGAGCTGTGTTTAGAAGATTCTCAGAAAAATACACCGGTTTGAATACTCAGAAAAATACACCGGTGTTTTATTCTGTATTTCATAACTATATATTATCAAATTGCTAAATTTAACATTTTTCAGTTATTTTGACCAAAATTAATACAAAATAATGAAAAATATTTTCTTATAAAAATTCTGCGTTAAAGGGGAAAGGGAATCTGAGAAACATTAAAAATCCTCACTGAGGCGAGTTTAGCCATCACCTACTACATCTGAAAGCCTCCACACGGTTTTTTATAAGTAGTCTGCGCAGACTATTTAAAAAGTGAACCAGTTGTGCGCATGAAACTAAATTCTTTTTTAAAAGTAATTGAGAGAAATTTATCATATATATTTGATAATTGCATACGTAGTGGTTGACTAGTAAATAAGTCAAACCAATCATATAAAAAAATTAAACAAATTTTTAGACATATATTTACTACCACTATCATATTTTTAGTAGATTTTCTATTAAATGCTTCGTTCGTAAACATATTTACCCTCATAGTGGTCTAATCGGACTAACTACAAAAAACCGTGGGGAGGCTATAGAAGGCGTTGGTTTAGCCATGTGCGTATTCCCTTCTTTAAGTAAGTTCAGGTCCCATCTTTTTCAGTATATAAAAATACTGCGGTGGTAGCAGATATTGACAATGTTAACCTTCATCAATGAAAAGGTACCCTATCATAGAATCGAGTTAACATATTTCATATGCTAATGAATTGGAATTGTATTTTTTATAGTGATAGATACACTACAGAACTTCCCCACCAGAATTTTATCTGTGATAGAATTCGATGAACAGACACTGTTAGTTGATTCATTGTTGTTTTGTGAGAATAATAAGATCACCATACATTTTGCTGATCGTGAGCTATATTAAGTTGACGGTCGCGGTTGCTTCTGTGTTGCCATTAGCAGTCGAGTGTATGCTGGCCGATGTTGTGTGCGATCGAGATTAAGTAGCAGCAGCGAGAAGAGGTTGATAATGTCGCAGTCACAAGTTGCAAGTCAATTGTTCAAAATGGACCATCCATTGAAGTAGGCGTGTTCAGATCGAAGCGAGAGTTTCTGATAAGGTAGGCGTCTTCACATCACGTCCGAAGGTCAATAATGTGGAGGTTGTAGATATGGACAACATTAACCTTCATCTATGAAAAGGTAACCCATCATAGAATCGAGTTAACATGTGTTATATACTAATGAATTGGAATTGTATTTTTGTAGTGATAGATACACTATAATACTACAGAAATCATTCGATACAGAAAGGAAAGTTTATACGAAATATATGATGCATGAAATTTTCTATAAACAATATAAACGGGAAAACTGATCAATAATTAAGGAAGTAACGAGAGTTGAAAACGGGTGAAATAACATCAAAAAGTAATTTTTTTTTGGCATGTAAAATGACTAGATATTAATAAAAAATGTTTCTTGCAGGAAATGAACTTAGTAAAATTTCTTACATAAATGACATGAAAACTTTTTTTTTAACTCAAGGGATTAAGATCGAGGGTTTATAGTTTATGTTATGAATGAGAAGCGGAAAAAAATAAAACGAACTATAAGGAAAGAAAAGCAAGCCAACTGTTTTACTTCCAGAGAAACTAATTAAAAAATAATAAAAAAAATCATAGAATATTATTTTTAAAAAAATCAAAGGATTTGGTTCTCTTACATATTAGCCTACTTTTTGTATCTGAAATCAATATTTATTTTAAAGAATTTATTTTTTTCCTTACAGATTGTCAATTCAAGTTTCAGTGCGAGAATGGAAATTGTATTAACAAATTGTATGTTTGCGACGGAGACAAAGATTGCGAAGATAGCAGTGACGAACGCGATTGTCATGACAGAGTATGTGACTCAGAAACCGAATTTCGCTGTAGAAGCGGGTATTGCGTCCTGAAATCAGACGAATGTGATGGAGTATCTGACTGTGGAGATGACAGTGACGAATCAAATTGCAGTAAATAAAATTTTATCTGTAGTTTAAAATATTTGGAAGCTCCGAAACTGCTCGCTTCGTTACCCAACTCCCCAGACCCAGATAGCAGAAAAAGGTTTATTTTAACTCACCAAAACACTTTTATGGTAAACCTAATAAGGTTTGTTATGCGGTTTATGTGTAAGTCATCTAACCTTAAAACGAGATATGTGACCATCTGCTCTATTCTACTCACGTTACCCTAATCCAAAACCTTGGAAAACCTTATATATAAAAATCTTAAATCGAGGCTTAATTAAAACTTAACGTGAAAAAATCCTTTAATAAAGCTAGTCTCAAGGAGAAAATAATTTTAAAACTAGGTAATTATAAGGTTTCCTTTCGCAACGTCTTGTATGCTCAACTAAAATCCACCGTGCCATGAAATTTTAATAAGCAACGCAATTTGATCCTATCGCTGGTTTGATGTCAGCTAAACGTCATTATGGACCCAAGTGACCTTTTTACCTAAGTGTCAATACTTTTTAAAAAAAAGCTTTAAATTATAGTTTTTAATCCTTTTAGGATAAAAGGTTTGAAACTGCAATATTTTTGCTTTATTTAAAAAATGGTTTTCAGTACAAACATTAACGTGACAATAAAAGAAAATTTCGACACAAGGTTGCCGTAGGGATACATGCTTTCTGTGATTATTTAAACGATTATGCCGGCAGGACTCTCACTAAAATTTCTGAAAATGAGCTAGAGCAAATGAGCTCTTAATGCCTCACTGCAAATGAGCTCTTATTTTTTTGCAGTCACATTCATATGTCAGTTTAGACGGTGGATAAAAAATAGAAACGAAAATCAAATAGTTATAGATTTGGTGGAGCAGTGACGCAGATTGAATACCGGTGACCTTCATATTTATATAAATCTAATGACAAACAAAAATGTATTTTGATATTTCTTATTTAAAAAACGCAGTCAATCAATTATTAAAAAAAATCCATTAGATTATCGGAATTATATTTGTACTAAAATATAAAATAGAAATAAAGTAGTATAAATTTTTTTTTCATTCGCATTCAAACATTTATCAATAATTGATTTTTTAATACTAAAGAAATTTCTATGTTGAATAACTATTTCTTTCAGAGTCAAGTAATAGCAAATAAGTGCGAATTTGATAAATTAATGGAAGTGAACTGCGTTTAGAAGATTCTCAGAAAAATACACCGGTGTTTCATTCCGTATTTCATACTTCCAAATTATTAAAATGCTAAATATAACATTTTCCAATTATTTTGACCTAAATTAATATGAAATAATGACAAATATTTTTTATAAAAATTCTGCTTCTGAGTTACGAAAGTGAATTTGAGAATCATTAAATATCTTCACTGAGGCGAGTTTAGCCGTGTGCGTATTCCCTTCTTTTTTTAGTCCCCTTCTTTAAGTTAGTTAAGATCCCATCTTTTTTTAGTATATAAAAATACTGCGAAGGTAGAAGATACTGACAACGTTAACCTTCATCTATGAATAGGTACCCCATCATAGAATCGAGTTAACATGTTTTATATACTAATGAATTGGAATTATATTTATGTAGTGGTAGATGCACCACAGTACTTCCCCACCAGAATTATATCTGTGACAGAATTCGATGAACAGACACCTCTTGTTGATTCATTGCTGTTTTGTGAGAAGCAGGTAGAGCTGTATAAAGATCACCGTAAATTTTGCTGATCGTGAGAGCTGTATTAAGTTCACGGTCGTGGTTGCTCCTGTGCTGTTACTAGCAGTCGAGTGTATGCAGGCTTACGGTGTGTGTGATCGAGATTGAGTAGCAACAGCGAGAGGAGTTTGTTAATGCCGCAGTCACAAGGTGCAAGTCAATTGTTCATAGTGCGCGTTACTGTCATGAAAGGCGCCATAATATTACACCCGAAGGTCACCAATGTGGAGGAAGTAGATATCGACAATGTTAATCTTCATCTATAAAAAGGTACCTCATCATAGAATCGAATTAACATGTTTTATATACAAATTAATTGGAATTGTATTTTTGTAGTGGTAGATATACTACAATACTACAGAAATCATTGTATACAGAAAAGAAAGTTTATACAAAATATATGTCGCATGAAATTTCCTATAAACAATATAAACGGAAAATTTATATAAACGGAATATAAACGGAACGGAATAAGGAAGTAACGAGAGTTGAAAATAGGTAAAATAACTTCAAAATGTCATTTTTCAATGTAATTTTTTTTTTTGACATGTAAAATGACTAGATATTAGTAAAAAATGTTTCTTGCATGAAATGAATACAATTTCATACAAAAATGATAGGAAATTTTTTTTTTTTTTTACTCAAGGGATTCATATCGAAAGTTTATAGTTTATGTTATGAATGGGAAGAAAAAAAAAAGAAAACGAACTATAAGTAAAGAAAAGCAAGCTAACTGTTTTTCTTCCAACGAAAGTAAATAAAAATAATAAAAAATCAAAGAATATTGTTAAAAAAAAATCAAAAGTTTTGGTTCTCTTGCCTTCTATTAGCCTACTTTTTTGTAACTGGAAGCGTTATTTATTTTAAAGATTTTATTTTTTCCTCTTACAGCTGCTTGTCCCTTCAAATTTCAGTGCGACGATGGAAATTGTATTGAAGAATGGCTTGTTTGCGATGGATACAAAAATTGCGAAGATAGAAGTGACGAACGTGATTGCCATGACAGAGTATGTGACTCAGAAACCGAATTTCGCTGTAGAAGCGGGTATTGCGTCCTGAAATCAGACGTATGTGATGGAGTATCTGACTGTGGAGATGACAGTGACGAATCAAATTGCCGTAAATAAAACTTTATCTGTAGTTTAAAATATTTGGAAGCTCCGAATCAGCTCGCTTCGATCCCCAAGTCCCCAGATAGCAAAAAAAGGTTCATTTTAACTCATCAAAACACTTTTATGGTAAACCTAATAAGGTTTGTTATGCGGTTTATGTGTAAGTGATCTGACCTTAAAACGAGATCTGTGACCATCTGCTCTATTCTACTCCCGTTACCCTAATCCAAAACCTTAGAAAAAAAACCTTCTATATAAAAACCTTAAATCGAGGTTGTCTTAACGTGAAAAAATCCTTTCATAAAGCTAGGTCTCAAGGTGAAAATAATCTTAAATGTATGTAATTTTAAGGTTTCTTTTCGCAACGTCTTGCACGCTCAGCTAAAATCCACCTTGCCATGAAATTTTAATAAGCAACGCAATTTGATCCTATCGCTAGTTTGACGTCAGCTAAACGTCATTATGGACCCAAGTGACCTTTTTACCTAAGTGTCAATACTTTTTTTAAAAAAAAGCTTTAAATTAAAATTTTTAATCCTTTTAGGATAAAAGGTTCGAAACTGCAATATTTTTGCTTTATTTGAAAAAAGGCTTTTAGTACAAACATTAAAGTGACAATAAAAAGAAAATTTCGACACAAGGTTGCCGCAAGGATACATGCTTTCTGGGATTTTTTAAACGATTACTCCGGCAGGATTCTCACTAAACTTTCTGAAAATGAGCTAGAGCAAATGAGCTCTTAATGCTTCTCTGCAAATGAGCTCTTATTTTTTTGCAGTCATATTCATATGTCAGATAAAAAATAGAAACGAAAATCAAATAGTTTTAGATTTGGTGGACGCAGATTGAATACCGGTGACCTTCATTTATATATATTTTCTGACGCTCTAATGAGAAGCAAAAATATATTTTTATATTTTTTTTTTATAAAAAAAACAGATAATCAATAACTAAAAAAAATCCATTAGATTATTGGAATTATATTTATACTAAAATATAAAATACAAGGAAAGTAGCAATAATTTTATTTTTCATTCATATTTAAGCATTTATCAATAATTGATTTTTTAAAACTAAAGAAATTTCTATGTTGAATAACTACAACTCCAATTCAAAATATTAGAATAATGATAAATAAAGCACATAGTGGTTTGAGATATGCATTTATTTTGGTAAAAATGAATACCTGAGAATTTTGAAGTGTGTTATCACATTCTACATGTTTTGTAGATGAACATAACATAAATAAATTATTATGATATTGCAAAAGTTTTTACATTGAATTTTTTCTAAAAATACAAAAAAATTAGAATAATTTTCACAGTGGTTCAAAAAATTAGAATAACATGAACAAAAATAGCATAATTCATTTAAATGAAATCTGCATGAATAGTTAATACTTAGTGGCATCTCCCTTAGCTTTAATAACGTCACGCAAACGATTTTGCATACGATGCACTACTTTTTTGCAGTCATCTTTGCTGATAGTTGCCCAAACGGATTTCACGCTTTCTATGAGTTCATTTTTGTCCTTTGGAGCTAAATCCTGAAGGCGTTTCTTCATTAAACCCCATATATTCTCGATGGGGTTCAAATCGGGTGAATTGGCCGGCCAAGGAAGTAATTTGACTTCATTGTTAGTAAGCTAAGTAGTGGTGGAGTTTGACATGTGACAAGATGCAGAGTCTTGTTGGAAGATAAAGTCATCCTCAAATAGATCTTCCGATGACGGAATCATAAAATGTTCAAGTACCTCCTTGTATACTTCAGAATTTACCCTTCCTTTCAAAATGCACAGCTTTCCTAAGCCCTCAGCACCCATACACCCCCAAATCATTACAGAAGTGCTAAACTTCACAGAGCGTTTCAAGCAATCTGTGGTAAAAGCTTCTTGCTTGCAACGCCAAACACGGACACCCTGATGACCGTGGAAAACGCAAAACATCGATTCATCGCTAAAAAGTACGTTATTCCAGTCCTGAATTGCAATCTGTCTTTGCACCACCTCACTCTGGCTCGTTTTTGCTTGCTTTTTCTTGGGCACACGTGATTGAAAATCAAGTTCATGGAGTCGTCGTAGATGTTGAGGCATCCACTCCTTGTTCTCTCCACTTTCTACTTATGAATCTCTTGAAGCGATTTTTAGTGACGACACGTTTCAGCATTATGTCTTGTCACAGTGTGGTTATTCGTTTACGACCACTATTTGAGCGATTATTTTTAAAACTTTGATTTGTAGAATAATCTTTTAAAATTTTACTTACAGTTCCTTGAGAGCAATTCACTTTTTTGGCAATCATTTGTTGACTAATTCCCTCATTGCGTAGAGTCACAATCGCTCTCTTGGTAGTGTCCGGTATGTCTTTCGTTCGACCCATTTTAACTCCCAACTAACTAAATCTGATTTTCAAACGAGCCTTTATGCGCGTACTAGCTCTACAGTGGCGCAACTTATGCACATTTTATGATTAACGTTGACCAATCACACAATTTTACAGATATTCTAATATTTTAAATCGCCTCTGGAAATATTTTGAAAAATTTCAATATTTTTTTTATAAAATCTTTAATACTTCTTTAGGCGCGTGTGAACAATAATATCATACGTCAACTAATTGTGGACGGTTAATAATTTTTCCGTTCGCCACCGTTGTTTATTTTTAAAGAAATCACGCATTTTATAAGGTAATACAATGCCTTTTTTGGTTATTCTAATATTTTGAATTGGAGTTGTATTTCTTTCGCAGTCAAGTAATAGCAAATAAGAGCAGATTTGAAAAATTTTTTAGAAGTGTGCTGTGTTTAGAAAATTCTGAGAAAAATACACAGGTTAGAATACTCGGAAAAATACCCCGGTGTTTCATTCTGTATTTCATAACTATATATTATCAAATTGCTAAATATAATATTTTTCAATTATTTTGACCTAAATTAATACAAAGTAACGAAAAATATTTTTTATGAAAATTCTGCTTTAAAGTGTTACAGAAAGGAATCAGAGAAACATCAAAAATCCTCTCTGCGGTAAGTTTAGTTTCCTTCTTTTTTTAGTACATAAAAATAATACAGAAATCATTGGATACGAAAGAGAAAGTTTATACAAAATATGCTTCATTAAATTTCCTATAAGCAATATAAACGGATAAATTGATCAATAATTAAGGAAGAGTCGAAAACGGATAAAATAACATCAAAATGTCATTTTTTAAAGTAATTTTTTTAACATGTAAAATAACTAGATATTAGTAAAAAATATTTCCAGCACGAAATGAACTTAGTACAATTTCATACAAAAACGATATGAAAATCTTTTGATTGTTTTGACTTAAATTAATACAAAATAGTGAAAAATACTTTTTTCTTAAAAAAATTCTGCGTCAAAGGATTACGGAAGGGAATCTGAGAAACATTAAAAATCCAAATTGAGACGAGTTTGGCTGTGCGCGTATTCCCTTCTTTTTTAGTATATAAAAATACTGTGGAGGTAGTAGATATCGATAATGTTAACCTTTGTCTATGAAAAGGTACCCCACCATAGAATCGAGTTAACATGATTTATATAATGAATTGGAATTGTATTTTTGTGGTGGTAGATACACTACAGCAGCGTTCCCCAATCTTTTTATCACCGCGGACCTGTCAACGTTAGATAATTTAACCGTGGCCCGCTGGGGTGGGGGGCGTTGATTGTTTATATTTCAGATTATTTTGATTTGTTAATTTTAATTTAATTGTAACTGAACATGCCTTCAAAATAAAATACAGTTACACTAAAAAATAAATATAAAGTGATTTAGCATTTTAACTTACTAGAACAATAAATCAATGAGAACCCTGAGCTTGGTTCTTTGCAATGTGACGGTTCCATCTGGGGGTAATCGGAGACAATGATACATTACAAACATTAAAAAATTTATGTCACTACCTTCAGGGGCCCCTTTTTTTAAATAAATAAAATTTTAATGGAATACAGATATTCTTAATTTGGGGTATAAACTTAGGAATTTAAATTTAGTTTCAATGAAATGGGCGGCCCGGTACAAGTTGATCCACGGACCGGGGGTTGGGGAACACTGCACTACAGTACTCCCCCACCAGAATTATATCTGTGATAGAGGTTGATGAACAGACACCGCTAGTTGATTCATTGCTGTTTTGTGAGAAGACGGTTGAGCTGTATTAACTTCACGGTCATGGTTGTCATTAGCAGTCGAGTGTAGGGCTGAAAGCCTATATATAGCAAGACGGAAAAGAGCAAAAACTAGTACGAAAGGCATTTTATTCTAGGATTTTTTTCGAAAAACATACAATTTCTGTATTTAACGAAATTTTCTTACTATCTTAGCATATATATAAAACAGCTTATTTCTTTATAGAAAAGTAGATATAGCTGAATAATGTGAAAAGAGAATAGTTAAACTCCTCCCAAAAACTGATATGGGTTTGCTACCAGCTTTTACTCTTTTCCGTCTCGCTTTCACCCATGGTCGAGTGTATGCAGGCCGACGTTGTGTGACTGAGTAGCAACAACGCGAGGAGTTTGATAATATACAGTCACAAGTACAAGTCAATTGTCCAATGTGGATCATCTATCGAAGTGAGCATTACTGTCAATAAAGGCGTGTTCAGATCGAAGTGGGAATATGTGATAAGGTAGGCGTGTTCATATCACATCCGAAAGTTACTAACGTAGAGGTAATAGAAATCAATAATATTAACTTTCATCTATGAAAAGATACCCCATCAAAGAATCGAGTTAGCATTTCTTATATACTAATGAATTGGAATTGTATATTTGTAGAGGTAGATACACTACAATACTACATAAATCATTGGATACAAAGGAGAACATTTATGCAAAATATGCTACATGAAATTTTCTATAAACAATATAAAAGGAAAAAAAATATCAATAATTAAGGAAGAATTGAAAACTGGTAAAATAACGTCAAAATGTCATTTTTTAAAGTAATTATTTTAACTTGTCAAATTACTAGATATTAGTAAAAAAAATGTTTCTTGCACGAAATTAACTTAGTATAATTTCATGAAAAGTGGAAAAAGAAAATTAACTATGAGGAAAGAGAAGCAAGCTAACTGAATTATTTCCGTCGAAAATAAATTAAAAATTATAAAAAATCATGGAATTTTATTTAAAAAAAATCAAAAGTTTTGGTTCTCGTACCTATTATTAGCCTACCTTTTTGTAACTGAAATCGATATTTATTTTAAAGAATTTATTTATTTATATTTTTTTGTTACAGATTGTCCGAATTACCGATTTCAGTGCGACGATGGAAATTGTATCAGTTATGGGCATATTTGCGACGGAGAGGAAGATTGCGAAGATAACAGTGACGAACGCGATTGCCATTCCAGAGTTTGTGACTCAGAATCCTACTTTCGATGTAGAAGCGGGCAATGCATCTTTAAACACTACGTATGTGATGGAATATATGACTGTGCTGATGACAGTGACGAAAGCGATTGCCTTTCATGTGATTTAGAAACCGACTTTCGATGTAGAAGCGGGCAATGCATCCCGAAATCAGGAGTATGCGATAGACGATATAACTGTAGAGATAAGAGTGACGATTCAAATTGCGGTAAGTAAAACTTTATCTGCAGTTTGAAATATTTGAAAGCTCCGAATCTGCTAACTTCACTCCCGAACACCCCAGATAGCAAAATAAGGTTTATTTTCTCTCATCAAAACCATTTTAGTGTAAACATAAAAAGGTTTACTAGTAAGCCTTCTAACCTTAAAACGAGATCTGAGACCATCTGCTTTATTCTAAGCACAATACCCTAATACAAAACCTTGTAAAACCTTTTTCGATATAAAAACCTTTAATCGAGGTTGACCTGTTTTCCAGCGTGAAAACATCCTTTAATAAAACTAGTATTAAGGTGAAAATAATATTAAATCTAGGTTATTATAAGGTTTCTTTTTGGAAAGTCTTGTATGCTCAGCTAGAATCCATCCTGCCATGAAATTTTAATGGTCAATGCTATCGCTAGTGTGACGTCAGCTAAAACGTTATGATGGACTTAAGTGACAAACTTTTGTTAAAAAAGAGCTTTAAAAAATATTATTTTTATTCCTTTAAGGATGAACGGTTTGAAACTGTAATATTTTTGTTTTATTGAAAAAAGGTTTCTAATATAATCATTTAGATGAAAATTCCAACACAAGGTTGCCGTAAGGTTACATGCTTTCTGGGTATTGACATTACTTATCTAGTAAACGATTATGTTGGCAGGCTCTCACTGAAGTTTCTGAAAATGAGCTAGAGTGCTGCTCTTACTGCTTTTGCAGTCACATTCATATGTCAGTTTGGACGATGGATAAGAAATAGAAACGAAAATCAAATAATTATTAGTGGCTTTAAATTTGTGAGAGCAGACCCTTGACACAGATCAAATACCGGAAACCCTCATTTATAGATATATATTTTTTTCTGAAGCTCTAATGACAAGCAAAAATAAATGTTGATATTTTTTACTTATAAAAAACAGTCAATCAATTACTAAAAAAATTCACTAGATTATCGGAATTATATTTGCACTAAAATATAAAATACAAAAACAAAGTAAAATAAAATTTTTTTCATTCATATTCAAACATTTATCAATAAGTGATTTTGTAAAACCAAAGAAATTTATATGTTGAATAACTATTTCCTTTAGAGGCAAGTAATAGAAAATATGTGCAAATTTAAAAAAATTGTTGGAAGTGAGCTGTGTTTAGAAGATTCTCAGAAAAATACACCGGTTAGAATATTCGGAAAAATACAACAGTGTTTCATTCTAAATTTCATAACTATATATTATCAAAATGCTAAATATAATATTTTTCAATTATTTTGACCTAAATTAAAACGAGATAATGAAAAATATTTTTTTTATAAAAATTCTGCGTCAAAAGGTTAAGGAAAGGAATCTGAGAAATATTAAAAATCCTCACTCAGCACTTTGGGTCAGAAGACCATGATCTTTTGAAAAAAGTCAAAATTAAATATTCAACTAAAATATGTGTAGGTAGTTTTAATATGGCCCAAATTATGTATTCATAATCAATCCAAACATTATAATTTACTTTTTGGACCGACGAGAGTACAATGTAGTAAAAAATATGTTAAAAAAACTTTTAAATGTATATTTCAGAAATATATATAGGAATTTCACCTTACTGTTACATTTTTATCAGAGTTAATTAGTCTGAAATTATAGTACAATTTTTGAATTTGTTGGATTAGTTAATACTCTAGACAAACTTATAGATTATATCTTATCATTTGACATTTTACAATGTTTGAATGATTTCCAAAACTTAGTTCCAAAAAGTTCTAAGAGGTAATTAGCTAAACTTTTTTGTTGTTGTATTCTTTGATGTTTCTTCTTTCGAAAAAATCTGCCCCATTTTACCCATATTGCAAAGGTGAACTAAATATGAACAGGAAAACAAAAATTATGTTTTTTCCATGTATTCGCGTTATTTTGTAATATTACTTCGGAAATATAATTTGGTTTTCATTTTTAATAGAAAATTACGAAAATTATTATATTTTCATTGCTATATTTAATTATTTAAACGTACTAAATTATTATTATTTTTTATTTATTTAATTTTTTATTTATTTATTTATTTATTTATTTTTTTTTTATTTTAGTCCCCATTTTTTTTTTTTTTTTTTTTTTTTGGTATTTTTAGTGTATTTCAAAATTCCAACTATGAATTCAATTTACTTTACCTGAACAAAAAAAAACACGTTTTGAAAAAAAATTTATCGAAATAGTAATTGTGGCCACGAAACCTTGAATGATGGCCCACTGTGCTGAGGTTAGTTTAGTTCCCTTATTTTTTTAGTATATAAAATTACTACAGAAATCATTGGATACAAAAGAGAAAGCTTATAGAAAATATGCTTTATGAAATTTCGTGTAAACAATATAAATGGATAAATTGATCAATAATTAAGGAAGAATTGAAAACGAGTAAAATAACGATCAAAATATCATTTTTTAAAGTAATTTTTTTTTACATGTAGAATAGCTAGATATTCGTAAAAAATATTTCCTGCACGAAATGAACTTAGTACAATTTCATACAAATATGATATCTAAACTTTTTTTTTTACTCAAGAGGGAGTAAGATCGAAGGTTTATAGTTTAGATAATCCCATTTATATGTCAAGAAAATCCCTTATGCTAATGTACCATACACATATGGTAAATGTAAAATTTACCATACACATATGGTAAATGTAAAATGTACCATTCACATATGGTAAATATGGTATTTCCATTAAAAAAAATGCCATAGGATATTCCTATGGGGTTGGGGGGTTTTGACAATGGTAAAATTTCGCCCTATACATGTGGCAAAATTTTTCTATACATGCATGACAAGTTTCTGCCATACGTATATGGCAAAAGTGCATGGCCAACTTTTACCATAGGCAAAACCCTATAGGAAAGTCCAACGGCATTTTTTATCGAAAACCTATGGCAAATTTTTCTAAGGGATAAATGGGAAGAGAAAAACTAAAAAGAACTGTAAGGAAAGAGAAGCAATCTGTTTTACTTCCAGCGAAAATAAATAAATAAATAAATAATCATAGAATATTATTTTTAAAAAATCAATAGTTATGGTTCTCTTACCTATTATTAGCCTACATTTTTTTTAACTGGAATCGATATTTATTTTAAATAATTTATTCTTTTTTGCTACAGATTGTCTCCAATCAGTGTCTCCAATCAGCCAATATCAGTGCCACGATTCAAGATATTGCATTAATAAATTGCATGTTTGCGACGGAAAAAAAGATTGCGAAGATAACAGTGACGAACTCGATTGCCATTCCAGATTTTGTGACTCAGAATCCAAATTTCGATGTGGCAGCGGGCGATGCGTCCCGAAATCATACGTATGTGATGGAGTATCTGACTGTGAAGATAGCAGTGATGAATCAAATTGCAGTAAATAAAACTTTATCTGTAGTTTAAAATATTTGGAAGCTCCGAATCTGCTTATTACTTCGCTCCCGCACATCCCAAACCCAGATAGCAAAATAGGGTTTATTCTCACTCCCCAAAACCCTTTTAATGTAAACCTAAAAAGGTTTGTTATGTCGTTTACTAGAAAGCCTTCTAACCTTTAAACGAAATCTGAGACCATCTGCTTTATTCTACGAGCATTACCCTAATACAAAACCTTGTAAAACAACCTTCGAAATAAAAACCTTAAGTCGAGGATGAATTATTATTTTCTAACTTGAAAACATCCCTTAATAAAGCTGGTTTTAAGGTGAAAATATTATAAGGTCATCATAAAGTTTCTTTTCGTGAAATCTTGTATGCACAGCTAAACTCCACCTCGTCATTAAATTTCAATGGACAATGCAATTTGATCCTATCGCTAGTGTGCCGTCAACTAAGACGTCCTTATGGACCTAAGTGACCATTTTACATAAGTGGTCATCGTTTTTAAAAAAAAGCTTCAAAAAATAATTTCCAATCCTTTTAGGATGAAAGGTTTGAAACTGCTGTATCTTTGCTTTACTGAAAAAAAGGTTTTTAGTACTAACTTTTTCGTAACAATAAGATGAAATTCCGACACCCGTGAGGTTACATGCTTTCTAGGTACTGACATTACTTATCTAGTAAACGATTATGCCCACAGGTTCTCACTAAATTTTCTGCAAATGAGATAGAGTGCTGCTCTTAATGTTTTTGCACTCACGTTCATATGTCAGTTTGGGTGATGAATAAAAAATGGAAGCGAAAATCAAATATTTTTAGATTTGGTGCGGCAGACCCTTGACACAGATCGAATACCAATGACCCTCAATCATCTATACATAATAATAAACGCGGCTGTGTGTGTGTTTGTCTGTCTGTAATCACAATATATCGCCCCAGAAGCCTCGCCCAGGCACGAAACTCGGCTCATAATTGTATTTTGACATAATGAAGAAGTATTTTTTTTTCTTTTTCAAAAATTTGGATTAGTTTTTTAGTTATCAGTCATTTTGTAAGAAAATCTATGCTTTTTCGTCTTCAAAGAGCTATATTCAAAAAACTATTAAAAAATGCATATACTTTTCTCCACTCTTATAAATGTATGCTAATGCGAACCTTACAATTGAAATATTAATTTTCGACAACTTAAACCAATAATATACGAAGGAATTAATAATTTAATTACGTAAATAGAACGCTTCGCTTTGATATATTTGTCGCTGTTCATAATTGTTATAATAAGTTTTTTTTTTCTTCTTTCCACGCTCTATTTTTTTTTTTTTTTTTTCCTAAGCGAAGACGATAATTTTTGTAGCGATATAGAAATAGAAATTGATACCATGAAAAATTATATAGAAATAGAAATTGATACCATGAAAAAATACTATCTGTATGCTGACTGGCACAAGTTTTATTTTATTGCTGTTTCTTAAATATGTTATTAACTGTGTTTTAATTTTCAGCTATTGGCCAATGATGATTTCGAAAGAAACTTTTGTATGCTTTTACAATTTCTGAGGGCCTTTTTTTTAAAAAAAAAAACAAGTCTCCACCTGATAGTTATATTATAGGTTAGGTTACCATATGCCTTAGGTTACCACAGCAAAGTTACATCTTCAAACATCCTGAAGAGCTATAACACATCTGCAGCAGAACTGGATATGAAGAGAAAATTGCAGGACAGGAACACTTTAATTGTCCACTAATCTTCAGATTTCCTGCTATGTTTTAAAAAACTTTATTTGTGAAAACCTTTAGCGTGGCGGACAGCTGGCCGCCTTAAGCGGCTAGTATATAATAAAAAAAATTCAGACGCTCATATGACAAGCAAAAATATATTTTTATATTTTTTACTTATAAAAACAGACAATCTATTACTAAAAAAATCCATTAGATTATCGAAATTATATTTGTCCTAAAATATAAAATACAGAAAAAAGTTGTATTAAATTTTTTTTCAATCATTTTCAAACATTTATCAGTAATTGACTTTCTAAAACTAAAGAAATTTCTATGTTGAATAACTGTTTCTTTCAGAGTCAAGTCATAGATAATAATTGCAAATTTAAAAAATCATTGGAAGTGAGCTGTGTTTAGAAGATTCTTAGAAATATGCACTGGTTAGAATAATCGGAGAAATATAACGGTGTTTCATTCTGCTTTTCATTAGTATAAAAATCTATTAAAAATGCTAAATATTATATTTTTCAATTATTTTGACCTAAATTATTACGAGGTAATGAAAAATATTTTTTTATAAAAATTCTGTGTCAAAGGGTTAAGGAAAGGAATCTGAGAAACATTAAAAATTCTCACTGAGGTAAGTTTAGTTCCTTCTTTTTTTAGTACATAAAAATACTGCGGAAATCATTGGATATAAAAGATGTTATTTATATGGCACCTGTATGTTATTTATATGGCAGACCTGTATGGCCTGTATGGTATTTATTCCTGCACGAAATGAATTTAGTACGATTTTATACAAAAAATGACGTGAGAAACTTTTTTTTACTCGAGAGAGTAAGATCGAAGGTTTATAGTTTAGGTAATCCCATTTATATGGCAAGACAATCTCTTATGCAAATGTACCATACACATATGGCATATGTAGCAACTTTTAAAAAAAAATTGCCATAGGTTTTCCATATAAAAGTGCTATAGGGTATTCCTATGCAAATGGTAAAATTTTGCCATATACATGCGGTAAAATTTTTCTATACATGTATGACAAGTTTTTGCCATACGTATATGGTAAAATTTTACCATAGGTAAAACCCGATAAGAATATCCAATAGCATTTTTTTATGGAAACTTTATGGCAAATTTTCCTAAGGGACAAATGGGAAGGAGAAAAAATACGAACTATAAGGAAAGGGAAGCAAGCTGACTGTTTTACTTCCAGCGAAAAAAAAAAAGAAATTAAAAAAAATTCATGGAATATTATAAAAAAATCAAAAGTTTTGGTCTTCTTACCTATTATTAGCCTACCTTTTTGTAACTGGAATCGATATTTATTTAAAGAATTATTTATTTATTTTGTTACAGATTGTCTATACAGATTTCAGTGCGACGATGGAAATTGTATCAGTGATTGGAATGTTTGCGACGGAAAAAAAGGTTGCGAAGATAACAGTGACGAACGAGATTGCCATTCCGGAGTTTGTGACTTGGAATCTTACTTTCGATGTAGTAACGAGAGATGCATCCGGAAATCAAAAGTATGCGATGGAAGAAATGACTGTCTAGATAGCAGTGACGAATCAAATTGCAGTAAATAAATCTTTATCTTTTTAAAATATTCGGAAGCTCCGAATCTGCTCGCTTCGCGCACGATCAACCCAGTGTAACTTCGCATTCATCTTTGTTTTTCCCCCTTAAAATTTGATACTTTTTAAGGGAAAAAATCATTTCGTGTGTAGTACATAAAGTAATATATAAATTATTATAATCAATTGTAAGAACATTTTCTTAATTTGTTAATCGTAACAAAATGAACGATTAGTTGCATTAGGAAAAAAATCAACTGCAGTTAAAGAAAAAATAATAAATAAATAAAATTTGAAACTGAAGATTATAGAATGCGTAACACAATAAGTAATAAATGGAAAATAATTTCCCCGCTAACAGCTTATAACAATATGACATTATCTAATATATATAATTCTCTTACGTGGCTCCCAAATTTTGGCTGTATTTCTTTTCCGCCAGTGGCAACGTTTGCTTTGTTTTGTTTACGTTTTGAAAACACCAAAGCATTCTGCCTTTTAATGACGTGTTTCTGATCTGATATATATAATTCTCTTACGTGGCTCCCAAATTTTGGCTGAAGTACTTTGTACAACTAAATAAGATTCTTTTCACAACACTAAAATATTTACTTTATTTTCTTCATTTATAGAGAAAACAGTCGGCAAAGAATTCTGTTAGCTAGGTCAAAAAACATTTCGCTAAAAAAAGAACGAATTCTAAAAAAAATAAAAATAAACAATTTAAAAAATAAAAATGCTGTCGCCAGCCATAGAATATTTTGAAAGTTAACTTAGCAACATAAATCAAAATGACATAGAAGCGCAACTAGATCAAAATTATGATACCTGAGCGCTTGACGTAACAAATCCTTCAATTCTATAAGTGATGTACCGCCAAATGCCCAAATTAACAATTGCAATTTCAAATTAATATTGAAATGTACAGGTTTAGAATTTTCTACAGTGAAAAGTTTTCGAAACTTCAGTATTCAAAAAGTATACAAAAGTTCGACGTTAAGAACGTATCCAATGAGCGAGCAAAGCGAGCATTGGATTGCGAAGCAATCAAAAATGAACTGCGAAAGCAGTTCCGGGGGTTGGCGAGCGCCAGCGAGCAGGGGGCGAAGCCTCCTAGTCTTGTATAATAGTTCTATTTGCAAGCGATATTTTTGCAATCGAGACATTTATATTTTTAAAAATTTTGATAATAAGTCTCATGATCTAGCAACATCTGATCGCTTTTTATATTTTTTTTTTCTTTTCTCTCTTTCATCCATTTTGTTTTGTTACTTTTGACATCAAATCAAACGCGAGATTATAAAATAATGATTTCTGGTTTCGATAATTGAAAATGGCCCATTCAGCATATCAAATTTCAACTCTGTCGTTTCATTTTAGTGGGTAGTAGATCGGTCAAGATATATTTTTTTTTTTTTTACTTCAAGTTTTATCTTAACATAGTTTATCTAAACATAATATAGTTGATAAGTCTCGATCGAATCGGTTTTTTTAAGTCTTATATATTGTGCGCAGCAAAACAAAATGAATGTTGCACCCGAAACAGCGGCCCTTGCGAAAATTAATAATTATCTAAACGTAGTTAGAAACTTTGGGAACGCATTGAACCACACTATCGTGCAAACTGGCTACAACTTTAATACGAGGCTTTGGTGAACCATATTGTCGTGCAAACTTAAACATCTTATACATGATCTCAGGAAATTAAGATTGAACAGCGAAGCATGGTTCATTCTTACATATTATTAACAAATTGCAAAGAATTTGCTCCATATTATGGTTCCATTGACTTAGATTAAGATTTTACGCTGAACCAATTTTTTGAGGGTACATTTACAAGGCGAGTCAAGGCAATTGCCAAAGGAGTTAAATGGTATTTTGGTTATTTTGTTTCGTTTTTTAAGGTATGAGTTTCTGAAGCATTTGATGTCGCATTAGCAATAAACCTTTTAAATTTGACGCTATAAATTATCATGCTAGTTTATAATTAACCTAGTTAATTTTTTTCCCCATTTAATGAAGAAGGAAAGAATTTAAAATGCGATAAGAACTTTCAGTATTTTAATTACGTCCGTTAATTAACTTCGGAAATGAGTGTGCCGTTGTTTAAAACGGATCTTTGAAACTGTTTCCTATTTCGAAATTACCATTTATTTTTATTTTAACGTGCTTAGCGATATGAAAGGTCCAGAGATATTCCAAATTAAGTAAAAACTCAGGAATGTTGTTGAAATCAATGGTTTTATTTATCCTATGCACTGATTCCTACTAAACAAAAAAAAGCACCGGAACTTTTTTTCTTCTTTTAAATTTGTAATTTAAACGAAGAAAACAGAATCAACGAAGCCTAAAATACGAGAAAGTTATGTAGAATGTATATATATATATAAAAATCTGTTTAAAATATTGTGTTATATTCTGTTATAATCTATATACAAATACAAAATTTTAGGGATAATCATTTTTTACCGCTTTAATCGAGTCTTCTAGGCAAGAAAGTTTGAAGGAAAAAAAAGTGCTTGAAAAATAAAATGTATATAGTAATTCTGACGCACATTCACAAGATTTTCTATAATTTACGATATTTCTTTTTTCTATAACTGAGGGAATTGCTGAATGTTTAGTGGCATTTTAAAAACATTGAAATATGTTATGTTTAAGAATAATATATTGAAATATGTTATGTTTAAGAATAATATATTGAAATAATATGTTGCATATTGTATGATTAATTGTTAAAAAAATCGCTTCATTATACTAGATAGTTAGATTACATGGTTTTCTTTGGATAAAGATGATATGCAAATAGCATCCTCATGTTTCAATACATTCTGAAACTTACGTTCGCAAATTCACCATAAAGTGTCGGACTGCATATTCTTCAATTACGATAAGCTACATTTATCACCAAATACTACTACTATGATGATTTTTGTTATCTTATATATATCTGATATGATACTCTCTTTTTAAACAGAGCTCGTAAGGTCCTTAAGATACCGAAATGGGGGCATAAAAACTTAAAAGATAAAATATTTAATTTCATTAACTCAAAATATCTGGACTCAAAAAGTTAAATATAACTTTTACAATATTAATGCTCCTACGTTTTTAAAGACAACATGAATCCTGTTAATATATTAAAATGAATATGTTTACTTAAACCTTTTAACGAGTGTAAAATTCTTATCAAAATAATGATCAAAACCCAAATGCAAAACAGTATAATTGATTATAGAAACTCAACTGGCTTAAAAAAATACGAGGAGGGAAGTATAAGTCGACATGTTTCGAGCGTTCAAATATAAGCGCCCATTCTCAAGACTTGTCAGACTTGAATAAATTTTTCTTTAATTATTGGATGCTCAAAACATGTCTTTTTTTATTATCATTTATTAAATTTTAAATCAGTGAGCTTTTTATATTTTCGATTCAGTTTCTTGGGATTATCCATTTACTAACGCAACATATTAAATTATTTCACTCGATATTAAAATAAGTTTTACATAAGTTATAGGCACAGGTTCTAAGATTGAATAAAATAATAATTCACTAAAAAAAGTCAATGCAGTGCAATTTTTTTTTCTTTTTTTGCTGCAAGCCTTAACATTTTTAAGGGCATAAAAATATTCAGTTTACAATTGAAATTTCAAAAGTCGAATGTGAAAATATATTGTCCCCTAGTACCAGGAATCGAAATTAAATAGTTACAAGGACAGCTATTTCAATTAGCGTTTCCGTCCTACTGGAAGTTGTTTGAAAAGGTATTTTTATTATATCGATTCCAAAGTTTATTCTACACATATTTTAGGGTATACTTTCGGAGTATTTCGATCGAGTTTCCTTTCACACCATTACTTGCTTAAAATTATAGAATAATTTGCTTAAAATAAATTATTCAAGCTTTATAATTTAATGCATTTATAGTATAATAGTAAACGGGATTTCCATTTCACGTCCTTAACTTTGATATCGCTATCATTAATAAATGAAATAAGCTTAGATAAATAATAAAAATTAATTTTTCTCGTTTTTAATTTTCAAGAAGTAATATGTTTCGATCAAACAGATTTCATTCTGAAAATAGCGAAATTATTGCCGAATTTTTTCTCTTTATCAAAATAAGTTCGGAAATTGCGTATTTTTTATTGCATTTTTTAAAAAAAATCAGATGGTTCTAAAATTTACACGGTTTCGGAATCTTCTTACAAATTTCAATTTTTAGTATTTCCTGCTTAACAAAATAAGACATTTTCCTCAAAACAAATTATACTGCAATAATATTTTGGGAATCGTGCTAAAGTTTAAAATTAAGCAAAATAGTTTAGTATATTATCCGGAAAAAAATCTGCATGCTATCATAAAGAAAGAGTAAAAGATATAATAATATACTTAGTTGGAAAGTTCTGTGAATCACACGTGGTCAGATAATTAAAAATTTAATTTGACTACTAACAACTGGGCTTATGCTGTTTATGTCATAGATTCAACATAATTTTATTTTCCGATCCTAGAATATTTCATCCATTTTTACTTACTTTGCTACTAGACTGTTTGTTCTTTCTCGTTCACAAACCTTTTTCTTTGGTTTTTACATTCTTTATTATCGTATTTCAGTATTATGGGCTTTAAAAATATCGTGTCTCCAAACAATGAAATTTTGAATTGGGAATTATTTCTGCAAATATTTAGAATTTCATTTTAAAGCAAGTAACATATTTTATATAAAGTTCAGTTTTAACCGCTTCCCTTACTAATTGTCTGGAATAAAATGCCAAACATCATATTTTTTTTATTTATTAATAAATACAAGGAATTAAAGCAAAACATAATACACAAGTTTTAAGTTGAAATTTTAATTTTTTTTCATTTGTGAAAAAACATTTAATTTACCACTATTCTAACTTATCTCTGGCAAGAGAGAAAAGTTAAATTTTAGTCTTTGTATGATAGTTTTTTAAAACGAGGGACAACGCAAAGTGATACTTTCCAAACGCCTGTGAAGTGATAAGCCATTTTTTCCTATGTAAATTCAGCAACAATACAATTGTACAAAACACGTGAGCAGGCCCGCAATCCAACTTAAAAACTCTCAAACAAAACTTGGCAATCACAGCAGATTGTTTATCGAATTTTTTCGGGATAATATTTGCAATATATACATACATCAGGGAAGCAGAATAGATCTAGGATAATAAATAAGTGTTGTGAATTAAGAATTGTGAATGTAGGGAAATTCTATGAATTTGTTGTTTCAGATATAATTTTCATGCTTGAGTTAAACTAATTGTATGTAAATTAAATCATTATGCCAATAAGATGAAGTGAAATATAAATCAAAGCTTTGTTACGTTTGAAATGTACATTTCGCTAAAAAAAATTTATTACCCTGAATAACTTTTGATATATTACTCGGATCCTTACGTTCTAGGACTCAATCTTAATGGCTGGAGGGGGTTATCTCAAATACGCTAATTAATAAGTGCACAAAAACGTACTTTTTCGGTAGAAACATTCTTTTCAACGGAATTGGATTTTTGAGCCCACACTATAGTTCCGATAGTTTGATTATGAGATTTATTCAAAGTTTGAACCCCTTTAATGCGAATTTTACTTTTTTTCGTATTTCACCATATCTCGAGAACTTTTTGAAGGAATTGAAAAAAATTTGCACACAGTTATGATATTCGTTTAGACGCCCGGTGACTGAGTGGTAACGCTCCTGTGTTACTCCTCTAAGGGTTCGATCCTCTATCCGGGCAAGGTTGAATCAACCTTTCATTCCTTCACTGAGTCGATAAATGAGTACCTAGCGTGCTTGGGAAATTAACACTTGGGGTTTCGACTGTCCACCTGACCGGAACATCTGCTCCTGTACACCAGAGCCCAAGGTCAGGAAGACTGAGATGGGCACAGTAGGGCTAGGGCCCTCTATAGACTGTGGCACCACTGAGTTTAGTTATATGATTCGTTTATCCAAAGATAATTCCATGCAAAATAAATTTTAGTAAATATTTATAATTTTTTACTATTTTATGAAATAAATAGTCGAAAAAAATTTGAAATGTAATTTGTACAATTTCTTACATCATTTTAAAGTATGTCATTTTACAAGGCAAAATACAAAATTTGAGATTTTGCAATGTGTTTAAGTGGTTATCGAGAGCACTGCCTCTCTGATCCCTAATCCAATTTTGTGAGCCATATTTTTTATGATCCATGTAAGCCAATTTTGTGAGCCAGAGTGTTGAGCCATGTTTCTTAGTGGCCCTACATTTTTTTAAGAAAGTAATAATTTGTTTGTTTCAATATATTTAGCTGCTTCAACCTGCCAAGGTTTTTTCTGCAGAAATGGAGGTAGGCGTACTCCAGCATGCATACCTCCTTATAACAGATGTGATCACGCAAGAAATTGCTTTGATAACACAGACGAAGAGGGTTGCCCTCCATGGTGCGCTGAAAAATATCATTTCCGGTGTGATTTTACATGCCTTCACAGACTCCAAGTCTGTGACGGACGTCATGACTGTTATGAAGGTTCCGACGAGAAAGACTGTGGTAAGAGGCATTTTTAACAATTAGGTTTTCTCCCGTACTTAGATTTAAAGGGCTACACTTTGTTAAAATATTTGTTCAGATGATATTTTAAGCTATGGAAACGGGCTCAAGAACCTCAAAATATGACGCAATCTGGAGAATATGATTTTACTAGTTTATTCAGGAGAGATTGTTTGGGCTTCTTAATAGTCATTTATTACAAATGCCCAGAAGATTGGCGTTCATTAGTTCTCTGGCCTTCCAATATCTCTGTACATAACAATTTAAAAACACAAGTGCAGAACACGGATCAAGATGAGTAGCATCAAAAATTTGATGTTGCCCATACAGGGGACAAAAAGGAGAAGTCCACACCGATACAAATACGTGGGCAAACAGTCATGGCGTATAGTAAGGCGGAGAAGTGCCACATCTGCCCTGGGGCTTCTTATTATTATAATATTTAAGAATTTCCCTACATCTAGAAAAATGTTTAGGCGAATCGAAAAATTTTTGCACACAATTATATAACTCGTCTATCTTAAGATAGTCCATGCAAAATATAATCTTTAATAATTATTTGTTATTTTTTAATCACTTCATATAAGGTAACGAAAAAAGTATGAAACTCAACTTTTACGGTTTTAAAAAAGTTTTTCACAGTGGCAGGGAAATGCAATTTCACTCGAAAATGTGTTTTGTTAAAATTTTGCCAAAAATTAAAAAAAATTTTAAAGAGCTATCAGGCCACCTATGTTTAAATTATTAAAATGTAAAGGTAGTAAAAATCACTTCACATCGCTCTTATTGAAACAAGAATAAAATGTTATTATGTAAATTTTAGTATCACTTTAAATATAAGATCTTCCTCAAAAATCTGGAAAATTTGGGCAAGTAAAATGTACAGATTTTTACTTTATGTTAAACTACGTAACTTAAAAAGAAAAAAATGCCAATTGTGAACAAAATTAGATAAATAGTTTCTGAGTTTTAAAATTCATATAAAAAAAAACAGCATTTTTAAGACTTTCCTATCTCAAGGACTATTTGCATCGATACCTATACTTAATTGTGCCACGCTTCACAACTTTTTTTTGGAGCGAAATGCAAAATTGGCCAATTCATATGAACTTATTAATGCATCGCTTCGAAATTTCGATTTTTCGAATTAAAACACCAAAATTGTCACCAACTTTATTTAGGCTTAAATGGTGATATTTTTGGGATAGATTGAAAATTCTAGCCCCACCCTAGTTTTAGGGAGTGCGATAACAGTCCGACTCGTCGCCGCGGCAGACTCGTTCTGTGCCAGCGGAGGAACCCGGTGTAGCCCCACCGTGGCATTTATTAAAAACCAAAAAAGTTACAGTGTTCTAGGCATCAGCCTGATACATGGGGCAATCAACGGGAAGGATATTAACATAATAGGCTTGGCTCAAAAATTACAAATCTTCTTATGCTTCTGTAGTTGTGCTCAAGCCAGATTACAAAATCAACATTAATTCAAAGTCCCGAAAAAGTAACTCAAAATATGAGATAGTGACAAACTATTTTTAAAAGAACAAAGACAAAAACTTATTTAAAATACCAAAATAGAAAACAAGCAATCGCGACCAAATCGAATAGACAATGAAGATTACAGAGTTTGACAATAATTAGTAAAAAGGCCAAAAGACCCTAATAGTGATTCAAAATCAATAAAATGAGGTCAACAGACCCTTATAAAATAGCGTCACTTGGTTGCTTAAAATTTGCTAAGACAAAAATTAGTTAAAATCAACGCTAAAAAAAAATAAGTAATCGAAAAAGTAGTAAACGTAGTCATACAATTAAAATCGCAAAGGTAAAATATGCAATCAATAGATAAAAGGATTGTTAAAATCAATCGGAATTAAAATTTGGAAAAACTCAAGCAACACAAAAATATCAAACTATTGAAAGTGACAGTTAAAAGTACAATTAAAAGATAAACATGTAAAATTTACAAAAGATCAACTTAGTATAAAATATCAAAACAGTACTTTTAAAACCAATTAAAATGTACAATAGTAATTACAAAAAAATTGGAGCAAGTAAAAGTAGAAAAGTTTATAAAAGACATAATAAAAGTTACAAAACCATAAGATCATTAAAATTGAAACGCTCAAGTTGTTCCAACTTGAGCATCTCAAGATCACCTGATGATCAAATGATGATTGGGCAGGTTCCGAGTTCATTAAAGACCGTCCCCCAATACATACTCTAAAGATAGTTTGATAATCTTTTTTATAATATTTCTGCATGTCAGGTTAGCATAGATGATGACTAAAATATTATTATAAGTAATTGCCCTCGAGTGTCTGGAATTGAGAATAATTCATTAACAAGTGAATATTTTTAGGTTAAGAAACTTGGTTTGAATCCTTAAAATACAAGTTGGATACCTTTCAGATAACAAAGCTCTGGGAGTTGAAGTGATGCACAAACTTGGTACAACTCTTTTCTCACTTGATCTCACTTAGACTTCGTTTAACTTTAAATGAGTAAAATGGCTTTTCAAGTATTGTTTTGAGCATATCAGACGTGTGTAAAAATGGAGAATTGATACATTTTTGTCAACACATGCAGTTCAATCCCAGATAGCAAAATAAGGTTTGCCTAGCAAAACCCTGTTAATGTAAACCTAAAAAAGTTTGTCGTGTAAACCTTCTTAACCTTAAAACGAGATCTGTGACCATCTGCTCTATTCTCCGCACATTACCCTAATCCAAAACCTTAGAAAACAACATTCTGTATAAAAACCTTAAGCCGAAGTTGACTTAGGGTTTTCAAGCGTAAAAAAATCCTTTAAAAAAGTTAGTCTTAATCTTAAATCTAGATAATTATAAAGTTTCTTTTCACGAAATCTTGGTATGCTCAGTTAAAATCCACCTTTGTCATGAAATTTCAGTACAAACATTTCGTGACAATAAGAAAAAACTTCCGCCGTAAGGTTACATGTTTTCTGGGACCCGCATGTAGTCATTTTCTTGATTTCTTAAGACAAGAGCATCCTCTGGACGTCAACGGAAAGTTGACACACCGCTGACGCAAACAAAATGCTGTTTTGTAAGCTCAGCGTGAGCAGTTGGTCCAACGCAGACATTATCTCGCATTGCGCAAGCGTTAATAATGTAAACAAATGTTTATTTTGAATTTGTGTTGATTTTGTTATTGTCGATCAGTGCTTTTGAGAACAAATAATGACTTTGTCCAAGAAAAAAAAACATAGTTTAGCTAAATGAAGAAAAAGAGGAAGAAAAAGCTATGTTTAATGTTAAAATCAAAATCTTGGCAGATTTCAATGATCTGTTGGATGTTGTCCGCCATTGCTTCTTTCGTGAACGTTACGATGTGGTCCAACAGCAGCTGATTCGGACGGACGTCAATCGCCGTTCAAGCTGCGCGTTCGATGACTTATGCTGTATTAACTTACAAATTGACCAATCAGGGATTAGCGGTCGATTCAAGCTGACGTTTTGCACTGCCGACTTGTCCTAAGAAACCATGCCTTTTAGATATATTAACTCTACAACTACATGGACAAAATAAGAAAAATACTTTACACTATGCGAAGCCTTTTTCTGTTTCAGAGTTCAATCCATCCGAAGAATGCTCACCCCAACAATTCAAATGTAACAATGGTACTTGCATTTCATGGCTTTGGGTCTGCGATAGTATGGAGGATTGCTCTGAAGGGGAAGACGAAGATGGCTGCAAACCCAATTCTTGTGAGGATGGGGAGTTTCAATGCAGGTCTGGACTTTGCATCCCAAAAGAGCAAGTTTGTGACGGTAGTTATCAATGCTTCGATAAGTCTGATGAAAGGATTTGCTGTAAGTTTTATTTTTAATCGATTTTCATGAGGACACTATATCACGGGAGAACCTTTTCATGACGAATTCTGTTTCACCTCCAATTGGTATTTTGAAGTTCGGAAACAAGTGAGTTCAGCGTTATCTTGAGTAATCTTGCAATAGTTTATTTGTATTTAGATAGTCTAAAAATATTCAGCATTATTGATAGATAGGTAGTACACTTTATTTACGTCGCACTAGAGCTGCACAACGGGGTTTTGACGACGGTCAGGGAAACATCCATAAGGCTGATCGGAAGACATGCCATCGCAATCATGCGCGTGAAGTCGAGAACTTTACGATAGAACAGTTTCAGCCGCGATTGGTCATGTGATAGAGCGTTCGTCTTCCAATGAGGCGAACCGGGTTCGAATCCCAGTCGATACGAATTCCGCATCCGGCTTGCATCGACCGCAGTGCCGACGTGAAATATCCTCAGTGATAGACGGACCATGGATTAGAGTCCTTTTGTCGTCTGACTAACCGTGAGGGTTTCTCGTAGTCTTCCTCCCCATGTCACGCAAATGCGGGTTAGTTCCATAAAAAAGTCCTCTACGAAGGAAAATTTCTCCCAATACTTGATCCAGGAGTTCCCTTGTCAGGAGTTCTGGATTAGATTCAAAATTACAAGGCTACGGATTTGAACGTTAATAGTCGCAAACCCATAAAATTAGGTCGGCTGTAAAACAACGGTTATGAAAAAGATGGAACAGTTTAACGAAGACCGATGCCGTGCTCCGTCGGTCCCTACGCAGGTCTGATCAAAGTGGTCACCCACCCGCTTACAGACCACAGCTTACTAACAGTTCAATGCGGGACTTCAGAATTTAAAACAACATGGTTTACTAAAAGTTTTTGTTTTCAACTTTAAAATACTAGCGCAGATGAGAGAGAATTCGCCATGAAGTTTTCTCTTCATTAGTAAAAATACTTTTGCATTTAAATAGGTTGTGATTACTACTGAACTGTGTTATCAAATCCCGGTATCATATATGCTACCATCAGTCATTCTCCGTAAATGATCTAACGATTAGTTTTCATATTGGCATAATTATTATTATAAATTATTTTTTATCATACTTAAAATATGCTAATTAATAAGTGCAAAAGTTTTATATGAAATATGTATGAAATAAAATATGAAATACTAACGCAGTTCTTCTAAAAATAAAAGCAGAATTTTGACGAATTTGGATTTTCGATCAGCCTAAATGTCAACACTTGCTGCCATTTGAAAATGTGACACTTAACTAGTTTAGTTCAGAATTCGTTCTATAGTTAGATACGGGAGTTTAGTTAGGTTTCAGATCTTTGGCCCATATTTAAAAAACGCACTTAACACGTTGAATGCCATTCTAATTTTACATGGCTTGCTCGTCTTGCCACACGGTAGAGATGTCCAATATTTTCTGGAACAGGTATTTGGAACCTGTTATTTAATCATACCTGTTATAAAAATAACAGGTTACTTCCAAAAGCCTGTTCCAAAATACTAGGCAAAAATTTATTTTTCTACTTTTTTTAAAATGTTAAATTGTTTTTTTGTTTTTTTTTTGGCAATCTTTGTACAGTTTATAATAAGAAAAAAAAATCACGTTTTATTTATTATTACAGGGCCGTAGCTAGACATTGCGAGGGTCTATACAAGTTTTGTATTTCTAGTATTATAATTTTTTTAGAGCTGTTTTAAATCTAATAATTTAACGAGTAACTTTGCTAAAATCAAATGAATTATTCTAAAAATGTTTATATATAGCTTATTTTCTCTAGTTCAATAGTTAATATTTCTATATAGGTAGTTATTTTTTTTTTTTTTTTCATATTGCGTGGTGTCACTAGAACTGCATTTGAAAACCATGTCTAGGCAGTCTTGTATAGGTTTGGAAAAAAATTCTACGATAATATTTATAACAAATACCGCCTATGAAACGTTAGCCACTCTATGAAATTAATTTTAAATTTATTATTTATTATTGTTTGTTATTTATAATAAGAAGAAAACTAAAATTTAAGCTATGTAAGTTTTACGTCATTTTAACTGTGTAATTTTAAAATGCAAAATTTGAACATTATTGATCAAATTGTTTCTAAGTTAAAAAATTTCAAAAAGACATACATGACTTCATTCGAATTTCGCATTGTGTCATTTAAAATTACATAGTTTAAAATGATACATGAGTTAATGTGGATTGGTATTCAAAATTGTTTCAACCGTTATTAAACAAATTAGTATAAATTAAGAAATAATTTCAAAAAGATTACATTGTATTTCTCTTAGTTAAAAAATTTTTATAATAATGAATAAATTTTTTTAATTCGTTTAATTTTTTTTTTTATTTTTTTATTTTTATTTTTTTTTTTTGTTGTTGCATGGAATACGTAAAAAGTAAAATTAACAAGCCTAAATAGAATTAAAAGGAAAAACAAATAACCCTAATTCATCGAACAAACGAGCGATTTAGTCAAAGAATGTGTCTTATTATAGATAGCACTTAAAACGTGAAAATCCGATCAATAGAACAAAATTTTTTCAACAGTGTTTTATTCCCCTCCCTGTAAGTGTAAACATGATATTTCTAAACTTAAAAGCAATTTATAGACTTTAAAAAACTGTTTACTTGTATCATCAAGAATTAAAAACTTCTCGCGTGAGTAGCATACATTGTAGTTCATTTATGTCCCACTAGAACTGCACAATGGGCTATTGGCGACTGTTTGGAAAGCATCCCTGAGGATTATCCGAAGACATGCCATCAAAATTTTTATCCTCTGCAGAGGGGATGGCACCCCCGCTTCGGTAGCCCGACGAACTGCACGCGAATTCGAGCACTTTACGGTAGAACAGTTTAACGAGGACCCATACCGCACACCCTCGGTCCCTACGCAGACTGATCCAATTGGTCACCCACCCGCACAGTGACGACAGCCAGTGATGCTTGACTTCGGTGATCTGAAGGGAACCGTGTCTTAACAATTAGTCCACTGCGGGACGTGAGTTACGATAAGTTTTATAACGTATATGTGAAATCATGGTAAGTCTTAATTTCTGTGTTTTCATAGTCTAAAAAATAAAAGAGCTGTAATAGAAGTCATAAAATTTAGTTCCAATAAAACTAAATGTCGTTCTATAAACTTACATTTAAATATTAATTCCAATCGTAAATTAATAATAGTACTTAAATTTCGCTTCGTTAAACTTATTTTGCGATCAAAGTAAATCATTAAATGCCTTTTTTTTTATTTCACTAAGAAAATGATTATTCTGCAATTATATTGTTAAAATACATTTAGAGTGTCTTAAATTTCTTAATAAGAAATAGCCTTTCTAAAGTTTAAATAAAAAAAAAAAATAAAAAAAAAATTTAAATTATTGATAGTCCACTGCTAGCCCCCCCCCCCCTTTGTGATTCTATTTCTGTGTCTTAACAACCTGTTATTAACAAAACTACCACCTAATATTTTAAACATGCTATATCGGAACAGCCTGTTATTTTTATCGCAGGCTAGTATTTTGGAACAGGCGATATTTTTTCACAGCTAGTGTTTTGGAACAGGCGATATTTTGTCACAGGCTAGTATTTTGGAACAGGCGATATTTTTTCACAGCTAGTATTTTGGAACAGGTGATATTTTGTCACAGCCTAGTATTTTGGAACAGGCGATATTTTTTCACAGCTAGTATTTTGGAACAGGCGATATTTTTTCACAGCTAGTATTTTGGAACAGATGGTATTTTGTCACAGCCTAGTATTTTGGAACAGGTGAAGCAGGTTAGTATTTCTGAACAAATTTGTATTTAGGAATAGGCAATGATGCTCGGCCATATGGGGGGGGGGGGGGCAGGTTGCTTCTAATTACATTTTCTTGTTTTAATTTTTTTCTGTGATGCAAATAGTATAAGCATTTAAATATTTTTTCCTAATTTTGATATTGATACATATTTCCTACATGTAAGACAGAAAAAAAATTCACAAAAATTTCCTACAAAATACATTCTTACTCTCTCTCTTTCGCATTTTTTTCTTTCTTTTTTTAAAGTAATAACTATATAAACTTTTTATTGCCTTATAAGAAAGGGGTGTTAAAATTGTTAAAACTATATTTAGTATGCGAATTCAAGCTATATTTATGCATTTTATTTTCGTTGCATGCAAGCTATATTATTGTGGTGTAACTACCACTATAAATATTGAATACTAATTTCCTAGTATATAATATATGTTAACTTTTTCCTTTTTTTTATGTGGTGCCATTTGTTAGGTGAATGTTGACGGAGTCGATTTATATATCACCTCAATATCAAACACTTTAATTTTTCTCCCTATCTGTATTCTTTTTTACTTTGTCTACTTTAAAATGCTGAACTTATGACGAAGCATGAAGGGGTTGTACAATAGTACAGAGAAGATGAAGGGTAGTAGAATAATATGAAAATATAAATATTTTTTTTTCATGAAAAAAGAGAAACAATTCTTAACTTTCAGCCAAAGGAAGCATAAAGTTGTCGATTATGGACTCTTAAGACTAATTACATTGCTATTATTTTTATTAGGAAACTATCTAATAGATGTTTGGCTTGAACAAAATATTTTATGAAAGTGATTTAATAGTGAAGTTTAGTAATAAAGTTTTAGGGGTTATTAAATTTATGTATTTTATACATTTAATGAAAAATTCAGAATATTTTTTTTGAAATAGTGAATTGCTCACTATAGTGTAACTACGGCCTGCATTTACATAAAAATGCTCCAATTTCCCACCCTCTTTTTTCCGACTACTGTATTTACTGCATTAATTACAATCGTCTTTTGGGGGACATCTAATCAAATAGTTTACTTCGAGAATCCAGGCACCTCTTTACGCCATTGGCCCCCTAATATAACTTTCGGTTCCTTTTTCGACCGTGACCTTCAAGGTTACGAATCGACTCTCTCAATATCTTTACATGAAGGCGTGTCCTTAATTTCCCTCAGTTATTTGTTGTAGTAATTCAATCAATGTTCTATGTGAAGAGTGATTTGTTGTGTTGAATTTCGTCCACAAGCCTAAAAATAGATGTCTCTCTGCCATTGCCTATTATTTTGTTGCTTAAAAGATTTATTTATTTTGAATATTTGAAGAAAATAAATAAATATTTTTAAATGATAATATTCTGCAGGTAAGGAAAAAATCTATTAGAGTTAATTTGGCGAATTTCTTTTTTTTATTGTTTTGAATTTTCCTTTGACATTAAAATTATCATTAAGGCTGCTTAGTATGTGATATTATGAAATTAATGTGCTAATTGTTTTGAAAGAAAAATATTATTTAAATAATCCAAGAAAGTTTGGAATTGTTAAAAAGGCTTGTTTCTTTAAAAATTATGCTAAATTTGTATATTGATGTTTATTTTGAATATGCTCTATTTATAATGCTCTATTTATAATTAATTTGCTAAATATTTTAGCTGGTGCAAATTGATAAAGCTCAATCAATTAAATTTTTGTATAAATATTTTTTTTGTTTAAAACTATAAAATGATGTTATTCGAATTATTTAAAAAGTTGCGAAGAGGTTGCAATGCATGCAGTTAGACTATTATTTTTTTCTTTTTGTCAAATGAAAAAAATATTGGTTATTCTGCCACATATACAGAATATAATGTGCAACTCCTACATTGTTTTGATTTAAAAATAATAATACACTATATGTTGTATTTTAAATTCAGAGATCAATTTATTTATTTTTTTTAAATTTCTTATTTATCTCAATATTTATGAAGTTCCATTTTCCCCCTCTTGTAGAAATGAAAAGATTCTGGTTATATCGTCGAACAGAATGTAATAGGGAATTCCTAAATTCTTTTTATTTAGATTTAGAAACAATGTACATTGTAATATTCAAAACTTTTTTAATTCTTTAAGCTTTCTAAATTATTTTATGCTTGTTAGAAAGAGGCAAATTTTTTTAAAGAATTTTTTCTGCGTCACTCATTTCTCCTAAAAGTGCATTAAAAAGAACTATATTTTGTAACAAAAATTATTGTTTCTATTATTATTTATTATATTTGATTACACTAACAAATATGCTTTTGAAGTGTTTTCAACCATTTTGAACTACCCAAAATCACAAAAAAAAAATATATGTATACATAAAAAAAGACGAAATATAGTTTTTTCACCGAGCCTAAACAATAGAGAATAAAACAAAAATTTATATGTAACTGCTTTCTTTTAGTTTAAAAAAATAAATAGGAAAAAACTTCGCGATATTTTCTTACTCTTAGAAAGAAAAAATACTTTTCCTAACAATTTTGTCAAATTAATAGAAAAAATATGTATCTGCTACAAAAATACTTGCCATTCTAAGTTATCTTTCAAATATAAAAAAATGGACTTTTTTCCTTAGACCTGTTATTTTGGAACAGGTATTTTTTTGTATTGTAACAGCTGGAACCTGTTATTTGAAAATACCTGTTATTGCCCATCACTACCACACGGTAAAAAACTACAAATCAAAATTGCAAATATAGACGTATTTCGCTTGTTTATAAAAAGATTAGCATGACGCAAAAAGTGGTGAATTATATATCCTTACGAATGTTTAAAAATAGTGGTGGATAAAAATCTACTAAATTGAATTTATTTGACCAAGAATCACAATAATTAAGTAAATTTTGAATAAATTTTCTGCAATTCCGTAAAAGAGTGTAAATTTTATAGTTCTATATCATGTTATACGCTGTCAGCTATCTGTTTTTCGCGACCTATGTGAAAGGTCAGTATCAGCAAGCGGTGGCAGACGCAGCCTAAATGTGATTTCAGCGTCAGCTGCCGGTGGTTGACGCGGCGCTCAACGCGTTATGCATGCATTTATGAGTAGTCTTCTCAAGGTCAAATCATAACATCAATTAAAATTTTAAGCTGTGGTAACAATTTGTGACAACAACAAATTAAGCCAATCTAACAATTGGTCTTTATAACGGACTAATATTTAAATTATTATTTAACTGTTTAAATTATTAAACACTTAAATAATGAGCAATTATTAAACATTAAACTATTTAATAATAATTAAATATTTGAATAATAAACATTTAAAAAAAATATTAACCTGCTTAAAAATAATCACCAATTTGGAGATATTTTTCTACTTAGAAAAGGGCTAAAATCAGCTTCTACACCAGGGGTTTCCAACTTACATGTGGCGGAGGGCCGCATTTAAATCACAGGTCAAATGGCTGGCCACAACTTTATCAAAATTTTTATGAGACTCTTGTATGTATGAAGGAAAATTAAATATTACTGACAAATTTTTATCAAAGTTTTTTCAATATTAAAAAGCAAAATAACAAGAATTACAAATAATGCTGGTTGCGTATTCATTTTGAAACGTCTCTTAATCAGAAACTTAGGGAGAAGATTTTTTTTCCTCTTTTAAATTTAATTATATGATAAATTAACATTTTCCCGACTTATTAGGAGTTATAGCAACAACAACAACAAAATTCTTGAGCATGTGAATTTTTTTTCTTCTTTTCTGCTCAAGCGATATTCAAGGAATTTAAATAAAACATGATATTTATTCCCTTTTTTATGAGTTTTGAAAATTTACAAATGTTAATAATTTCATCCAAAATGAGTAGTATCAAAAAGTTAAATGGGCGAATTTTTTCGACAAAAATTTCTGATACTCACGTGCTAAATTATATTCACAAAATACGAAAAAAAAATACGAAATTAAAAAGAGCAACGTACACTTTTATTTTTGTATTTGAATAAGTATTTTCTTGGACGCAATGAGAAACAAATTTTTGTTGCACTCTTGGTATGTTAAATTTCACAGAAACGAAGAAATTGGGGTTTTTTAAACGAAAGAAAAGTTTTTTAAACACATATAGATTTTTTACGAAAATCGTCCGCAAAAAAAAGATAACTAATATATTTTAGTTCGTGGGCCACAAAAGAGGCTTCACGAGCCGCCAGATGGTAACCACTGCTCTACACCAATCATCAAATCACAGCCAAATTTTAGGTTAAAATGTTTATGTTGAGTGAAAATAAACCTTATTTCGCTTTCTAGATTTCAAATTTATGTTGTTTCTTATCCCAGGTAGAGTATAGCTCAGCTACATCATCTCCATAAAACAAAAAACAAAATTTTTAAAAAGTCCAAAAATAAATTCTTTAAAATGTTGAAAACAGTAATGCTTAAGCATTTAAGAATGCAGTTGGCGGAATCATTTAAGGTTTATGAACTCTAAGTAGAATGATTGAACTCTAAGTAGAATGGTTGAACTCTAAGTAGAATGATTTTTGACTCTGTGTTTTTTTATTCTTTATTTTCCATCAGCACAATCCGAATGCGGAGGGTTTTATTGCGGCAACAAGGAATGTATCCCTCAAAAACATAGATGTGACGGAAAGATAGCTTGCAGGAACGGAAATGATGAAGAAAACTGCGAGTGCGACGAGGAAACTCAGTTTAGATGTGATGAAAATAGATGCATTCCTAAACGATATGTTTGCAATCGTCAGAGGGACTGTTCAGATGGAAGTGATGAAGATAACTGTGGTAAATAAAGCATTACATATTTTCAATGAACCACGAAACGCAAAAATAATAAAGAAACATGGATGTAAAGGACGGGTTTCTTAAGACAAGGGCCTTCTGTGGGCGTCAGCTGTAATTTAACGTTCCCTGACCCCAACAAAATATTGTAATGCAATCCCAGAGAGAGCAGTCGTTCCAACGCAGACAATATCTCGCATTGCGCATGCGTTAATGACGTAAATAAATATCTATTTCGATTTTGCAACTCGTTCCTATAACTTTATATGTGTTATTTATTGTCAGCCAGTGCTTAAGAGGGAAAAAATGACCTTTTAATCTGTAACCACATATTGTTTAAGCACGGGATCTTTGTATGATTTATATCTAACATTATACATATAGGTCTTTTTTTTAAATTTCAGAGATTAATTTTTCCTCGAAATCAAAATTTTGGCCGATTTCAATAATCTCTTGGCTGTTGTTCGCCATTGTTTCGGTAGTTAACGTTACGTTGTAATCCAACCGCAGTTGATTCAGACGGCAGTCGTCGTTCAAGCTGAGCGTTCGATGACGTATGCTGCCTAACGCGCAAATTGACCAATCAAGAGGTTAGCGCTCGCTTCAAGCTAACGTTTTGTAACTCCGACCTGTCGTAAGAAACCAGGCCTTAAGATTCGTTGCATATTGGTTGGGAAAACCGATTTCTTTCTTCGCGCTAATTTTCAAAATAATTACAATGGTCGCTTACGTGCTGGCCGTGGTCAAAGGTCGCTGCTGGCAATTGAACATTGAATAAAAGGAATCATACTGCTTTATACTGTTGCCGCCCCAAAAAACATATTAAGTGCACTGGCTTTATCGTAAGCAAAAGAATACGACACCTGATTTCGGATTTTGAGGCAATCTCTCCGAAACTGTGTAAGCTCGGAATTAAGGGAATGTTCTTTAATTTCAATATTATCTGTTCTTATGCACCAACAAAAGATAAAACAGAAGAAGAAAAGGAAATGTTCTATGAAAATTTTGACAAAATTTACTACAGATGTCCAAAATATGAGGTAAAAATCATTTTGGGAGATCTAAATGCAAAAGTAGGTAGAGAAAGGGAATTTAAATCAGTAACTGGTGGATTTAGCTTACATGATACAACCAATGAAAATGGACACAAATCAATTTATTTTGCTGCTTCACATAATATAACTATAGAAGTACATTCTTGCAGCATAAAAATATCCTTAAAGCTACCTGGCTTGCCCCATGTGGCACTTATGCTAATCAAATTGATCACGTACTAATTGACGCAAGGCATTACTCCGACTTGATGGACGTGAGAACTTATCGTGGGGCAAATGTTGATTCAGATCACTTCTTGATTATTGCCAAAGTCAGATCAAGATTATCAAATGTAAAAAAGTTTAAGGGAGAGACTTTGAGAGAATATGACTGTGATAAACTTAAAAATGATAGGATGGGACTTGAATATTGCGAAAAAGTAAAAGAACAGTTGCATTTAAAGAATTGTAACGGTACTGTGGAAAATAAATGGAAATGTATAAAAGACAGTATCTGTAACGCTGCCAATACCATGATTGCTAAAGCTACTGAGAAACAGGTTAAGGATTGGTATGATATTGATTTTGTCATTGCTAATGATAAAAAGAATGTTACACATAAACTTATGATAAACACACACAAGAAATAGTGCAGAGGAGTACCATAGACGCAGAAAAGAGGTGAAGAAACTCCCCAAGTAGCACAATTCACAAAAACGATATCGTAAAAACTTAGCTTTGAACATTGTACAATATCGTATCGAAACATTGTACTATATAAAAATGGACCCCTTTTACAACGTATATTCAATATCGCGAAACAATATTGCTCAATATTGTAAAAACGTTAGGGAACGACGATCGATATCTCTCAGCATTTCGGATATCTCTAAATTTATATTTAAAATTTATTTTTTGGAATTATAACAATTTGACGTCATTTTTTGTCTTTTAAATGATTAATTTTGATTTAAGAACACAATAAAGTTTAAAATGAAAAGTTTTGCAAACAAACTTTTAATGTGAAATCGACGATAATCGTACACACAATGTCGATTTTCTCCAATATTGGCAATGTCGGTCGATGTAGACTAAAGCTGTTACAATATCCCTGTGCTACTTGGGTCTTTAAATAAAAGAAAAGGGTCTTTGATGAAGAATTGTTTAACGATGTTGAACATCTGAAATTCATTAATGAATGCAGAGCTTTCTGCCGGAAAATTAACCGCAATCGATTGGACTTTAAACAGACCTCTATTCTATGCCAAAACACATTTGATGAAATTATTACCGATAAACAAGACATTTTAAAACGATGGCATGAACATTTTAAGGAGCTTCTTAATAAAAATTATGAGGATGTTGAGAAGTTGAGGCTCCAACTATTGAGGAGTTCAGGGCTGCAATTAAAAACTTAAAGAATGGGAAAGCTTCGGGACATGATTCTATTTCAACAGAACTACTAAAAAATTGTGAATCCACATTATTGATAAATTTATTTGAACTTATTACTGACATCTGGCACTCTGAGATTATGCCAACGATTTGGAATATCAGCATTTTGTGCCCAATTCATAAGAAAGGAGATTCTATGACCTATGCCAACTATCCTGTCATTAGTCTTCTTTATATAACTTATAAAATTCTACTTAGAATTTCATATCTCAGGCTGTTACCATTTAATGACTCACAAATAGGAAAATATCAATGTGGATTCCGTGCCGGAAAATCAACTAAAGATCAGATATTTTGTCTCCGGCAGATTTTAGGGAAATCAATGGAATTTAACATTAAAACTCATCATATTTTTATTGATTTAAAGGTTGCTTTTGATAGTATCAATGGAAACTATCTTTTTGAAGCAATGAATACCTTTAAAATACCTTCAAAACTCATTAAATTGACGAGACTTACATTGAAAGATACAAGGTGTAAGATTAAGTTTCTGGGGTCTCTGTCAGAAAAACTGCTTTTAAGACCCACTGGAACAAGAAAGAGGGGAAGGCCACGGTTAAGATGGGTTGACTCAGTGGAGTCTGATATTCTCGCAATTAATGAAAAGAATTGGAGATCAAAGGTAAATCGGAAGTCGTCATGGAGAAATTTTCAGAGGAAGGCATTAGCTCACATTGGGCTGTCTGGCCAACTATGAAGATGAAGATGCATGTCAATCCATTCTAATTGAAATACAATTGTGGGAAAAGGGTAGTCATAAAAAAAAACTTTGCTCGTTTGATAGACCTCTAGCGGCCGTTCAACCAATCGAGATGAGATTTCAGATGTAGTATATTCAGAGGTATAAGCTTGAGATTCTAAAACGACAACGGTTACGGTTTTATAAGTATGTAGTGATTCCTCTTCCCAGTACATGTAATGAGATTGAGCTGCGAGCGTATGTAATAAACTTCTACCTTGTAAGTACTACTATAACTTTCACTTCTCATCAGCTGTTATTCTGACAGTTCTGATTGAGATGGTTTGAAGATCTGCATGAACGGTTTTCCGTTCTAGATTCCCAGTTTTGTTTGTAATTTCTTATGTTGAAATTTATCATTAAAAGTTATTTTCCTAATCGATTAGTTATCATGTATGGCGAACACGCATTTATATACCTTCACCTTAAGTACAAAGACATTTTCGAATGGTGACCCAATGTTTTTCGTTGCAGAGTGTTCAGCGCGTGCGAAAAGCTTAAACAGGTACGCGTATCACAAAAACTGGTACGATATGCACGACACACAAAAAGCAGCTTTGCCCATGTTCGAAAACACATCATAAACGCATGTTTGAGGAAGCACCATCATCGGGGTTTGTAACATATGCTCTGTAACAGGCTGACGCTATGTAGCCATGATGTAAATTTACGTCATACCAGAATTGCTGCTACACTATGTACGGAATGATATCTCAAGATGATGCACCGCGACATATTTTATTTTATAATTGTCTACCCAATTTCTGGGCTTACGACTATCAATGTTCAATTCCGTAGTCCTGTAATTTTGAATCCAATCCAGAACGCAAAGGAACTCCTGGATCAAATAGTAAGCGATTCTTTTTTTTTTTTTTTTTTTTTTTTGTTTTTTTTTTTTTTTTTTTTTTTTTTGTTGTTTTTTTTTTTTTTTGTCTTTGAATAGAACGGCTGGCAAAAGTTCAAAATTCAAATTTAAAGCGCCTTTAAATATGTACTTATTTGCATTTAGTAGCGAAGTTTCTCTTTTGATTTTGTATCAGTGGTTTAAAAATTTTTGAAATTTTTTTTTTGTGCAATTAGATTTTTGTTTCATTTGAATGACGTGAAAAAGCAATGTACTGATATCGATAGTATTATTGAAGATACAGTAATTGGAGAAAGGGAAGATTCAAGAGTAGTTTTTAAACAGTTTTTTCTGAGCGTTTCCAAGCGAAGTTCAACCAAATCTTAATATTTCAGATTGAAAAATTCTGAAAATATTTTATTCTTTTTAATTTCAATATTTATAGCAATTGATGTTTCATCAAATGAACTTTTTGTGTATTCGCATTTAAATAAATAATTTAATGAACAAATAGAAAAAAGTATATAGGTTAGAATTTATATACACTTATATAGTTAGTACATTATTTTCAAAACAAACATTTGTGCTTGATGAAGTACTGTTATATTTTAACAAAATTAAATTAATTAACAAAAATAAACTAAATGTAATTAAATTCTGATGTATATTTCATTATGATTTTACCAAAAAAAAATAATCGTTTCATTTCTTACGTTTAATATCAATTACCATTCTCCGACGTGCTCATGCAGGCCAGCCATGTGCCTCAAGTTCAGTTAACAATATTAATCAGTTTAGCAATGTTGCAATTTGGATTAGAATTAATTATAAATCAATCTGCTCTACATAATCTAATAAAATAAAGATTTATTTAGAGGAATTATAAATAATCCTTGAGGTTCAGGTTACCGGCCTGCACGTGCACTATCATTTATTCCTAGCTGAAGAAATAGTGTGAAATAGTCAGTAATGAAAGACTAACTCATATTTTAAATGAAAATGTATTAAAACAAAAAGATCTTTACTACATGTAAAAATACATACACAAACAAATTCTACTTAATTCAATAATTAGAATACATTAGATATTCAAAACTTCGGTGCTACATCTAACAAAAATAATTTTAACTATTTTGACAAATTATTTTAGAAAACCATTTAGTATGTGAACAAAATTTGGCTGGGTTAAAAAAAATTATCACACACGTGGTTTTAAGTTTATGTTGTTTCTTATCCCAGATAGTATAGCTCAGCTATATACCATCTCCATAAAACAAAACGAAATCTTTTAAAAGTCCAAAAATAAATTCTTTGAAATGTTGAAAACAGTAAAGTTTAAGCATTTAAGAATGCAGAAGGTGGAATCATTTTCAGTTTATTAAATAGTGAACTCTAAGTGGAATGACTTTTGACTCTGTGTTTTTTTTTTTTTTTTTTTTTTTTTTTTTTTTTTTTCTTTTATCAGCACAATCCAAATGTGAGGGGTTTTATTGCGGCAACAAACAATGTGTTCCTCAAATATATAGGTGTGACGGAAAGAAGGATTGCAAGAAAGGAAATGATGAAGAAAACTGCGAAACTTATGAGTGCGACGAGGAAACTCAATTTAGATGCGATGAAAATAAATGCATTACTAAACAATATGTTTGCAATCATCAGAGGGACTGTTCAGATGGAAGTGATGAAGATAACTGTGGTAAATAAAGTATTACATATTTTCAATAAAACCGCGAATCACAAAAAAATAAAGAAAAATAGATGTAAAGGCATGGTTTCTTAAGACAAGATCCTTCTCTGGGCGTCAGCTGAAAGTTGACGTACCCTGACCCCAACAAAATACTATTTTGCAAGCCCGGCGTGAGCAGTCATTCCAACGCAGACATTATCTCACATTGCGCATGCGTTAATGACGTAAACAAATATCTATTTTGATTTTGTAGCTCGTTCCTTTACTAACTTTATATGTGTTATTGTCAACCAGTGCTTAAGAGGGAAAAAATGACCTTTTAATCTGTAACCACAGATTGTTTTAAGCGCGGGATCTTTGTATGATTTATATCTTACATTATACAAATTAGGTCATTTTTTAAATTTCAGAGATTAATTTTTCCTTGAAATCAAAATCTTGACCGATTTCAATAATCTGTTGGCAGTTGTCCGCCATTGTTTCGATAGTTAACGTTACGTTGTAATTCAACTGCAGTTGATTTGGACTGCAGTTGTCGTTCAATATGAGCGTTCGATGACGTATGTTGTACGTCTAACGCACAAATTGATAGATCAGTTGATAAAAAAGTTGTTATAAACAAATTGAAAAGTTGTTGTGTACAAATTGATAAAAAAGTTGTGAGAAAGGGATGATCATTAAAAAAAACTTTGCCCGTTTTATAGACCTCTGGCGGCCGTTCTACCAATCGAGATGAGATTTCAGATGCAGTATATCAGAGGTATAAGTTTGAGATTCTAAAAACGACAACGGTTACAGTTTTATAGGTACAGAGACTCGACATTTTCGAATTTGCGACACCCAATTTTTTGGTTACAAAAAATTCAGAGCATGCGAAAATATTAAACACAGTGTTAAAAAATACTCGTATCACGAAAACAGGTACTATCTGCACGACACACAAAAAGCAGCTCTGCCCACGTCCAAAAACACATGAACAAGGAAACACATGAATGATAAAAGCATTGTGCACATAAAAAACACATGAACATGAAAAAAATATTGACTCTATGAAGCGCAAAGATCGAGTCAATGTACATGATAAAGTAAAAAAAAATATATATTAGAATAACGTTTACCTGGTATTCAAACGAAGAAAACCTTTAAAATAAGGGACGCACATGGTTAGGGGTCAGTTGGCGTCCTGAAATTTCTTGAGGAAGTGCCAGCATCGGGGTTTGTTACATATGCTCTGTAACAGGCTGACGCTATGTAGCCATGATGTAAATTAACGTCATACCAGAATTGCTGCTACTATGCGCTGAATGATAACGTTTGGATGCAAGATAACGCACCTCAATAGATTTTATTTTGTAATCGTCTGTGAACAGTCGACCCAATTTCTAGTTTACGACCCAAGCAGCACACATCTCAAAAACTATATCGTAAAAACTTATCTTCGAACATTGTACAATATCGTCACGAAATATTGTACAATAAAAAATGGACCCCTTTCATAACGTATATTCAATATCGCAAAACAATATTGTTCGATATTGTGAAAAACGTTGGCGAATGTCGAACGATATTTCTCATCATTTACAAATATTGCAGAATGTCGACAGACATCGTGAACACGATATTCAAAAAACGAATGCTCTGAAATGCCGACAATTGCTAAAATTACGTTATTTGTAAAATAAAAATTAGTTTTTGGAAATATTCATGTCTGTTTGTAACCCGGAAAAAGCTGATAATAGAACAATTCTAGCTTGTCTAAAATTAAATTATTTGTTATTACCAAAACTTATAGAATCTTAAAGTTTGCAGCTTAGTTATTTTTTATTGCTTTTATACTACCAATGTTCAACTCCATAATCATGTAATTTTAAACCCAATCCAGAAGACAAAGGAACTCTTGGATCAAATATTGAAAGAAATTTTTTTGAATCTTTGAATAAAACGGCAGGCAAAACTTCCAAGTTCAAATTTTCAAAATTCCTATTAAAAATGTACTTATTTGCATTTAATTCATTTCATATCAAAGCTTGTCTTCTGATTTTTTACCGCTGCTTTAAAAACTGTTGAATGTTTCTTTGTATAATTAAATTTTTGTTTCATGTAGATAATGTGAAAAAGGAGCTTACTGATGTCGACCGTATTATTGATGAACTGGACGATTCAAGTGTAGTTTTTAAAGAGTTTCTTCTGAACATTTTCAAGCGAAATTCTTAATATTTCAAATTAAAAATTCTCAAAATGTTTTATTCTTTTTAATTTCAATATTTATTGCTATTGATGTTAAATCAAATGAACTTTTTATGTATTTGAATTTAAAAATATAAAAGGTTGTTTAATTGAGCGAATATTTTAAAATTTAGCACCAATCGACAACTTTTCTATGCTACCACTGAAAGGTTTGACATACTTCTACTTCTATTCAAACAAACTTTTTAAGAATCTACCCCTCTGTAAAATATTTTACGAACACCGTATTTGTTGGCAGGCTTGTATAGGTTACAGCTGTATGAAAATCCCATTACTGTTTTTTCTTTGATATTAATGTTTCTCCATGATATCTAATCGACAGAGAAGAAAAATTAATGTAAGGTCGTAATTGATTATTTTTATCTGGTGAAGGACAAAATCGTGTAATTATTGTACAAAACAATTTGGAAAAAAAAGCAAATACAAATAAATACTTTGGAAAAAAGCAAGTACAAATAAATACTATTTAACTCATAAGGAACATAAATATTTAAATTTCAATTATGAATATCGGTAGGAATTATTTATTGAAAAATACTTCTTTTTTTATTACTTTTATTTGAAGCAGTATTTAAATACATGTAGTTGTTTATTAAAAAAGTAAATATTAATGTTACAGTACGTTATTAAGCTTTAAATAAATCCAAACATATTTCATATTGTAAATTTCTGTTTAAATAAATCACTTAATGTTTTCCTGCGCCATTTCTATACAATGCAATAAAGTCGTAAAACTATACAAAAATTAATTTAATTTTTCAAAAGAAGCAGTTATAGATATATCAACTCATATGTCATTCCTTTATCTCTATCAATTTAAACGTACCCTTTCATGGTATATGCAATGCATATTTATGTGATTAAATATCTACCACCTTAAATTAAAAAATGTATGTAATATATTAATTTTTTAAACGATCAATGAAATGATTGATATTTTTCATTTCTTTTGAAGTATTTGCTAACCATTTTCTGTGTTGGTGGGTACAATGAAAATAAAAAAGACATTAATATTTGAAACTCATGAAGTCTGGTTGCTTGATATGCATCACACACGAATAATTAAGTCAAATTATACGGAGATCTAAGCTTTTAAACAATTTGCAGTCCAAGAAACGCTTAATCTGAAATAATTACTAACCATTAGAATAATAAATCTATTCTATTTTAAACATTCACCACTATTCTTTTAGCACAAAACAAACATCTGGCTCTTCCCTTTTTGCAGAATTGCCAACTTGCTCCGTTACTGCGGATAAATATTTTTTAGTGGTAGCCTTTGAATATGAAAGCATAATTCTTAGTTTAGTAAACTCAATTTATGGCATTTTTACCCACCACTGCTTATAAACAAATCATCATCATCTTAAACGTCACTCTATTATAGTTGTAACGTGTTAAACCTTTTGAAAAGTAACCGAAAATCTGTGATTTTTAATTGACCATTTCTAAAAATATTTTGTAGAAATGATCGCAGTTTGCATCTTTCGTTCGTTCGATGTACAAGAACTGGGCCGTCTGACGGCTTACGGCTCTTTTCCCATTCATCCTGAAATTAGACTAAGACATCAAAAAAAAAATTTGTTTGTAGAATTCCAAAACAAAAAGGTCTGAGTACTGGTTATGTATGTATAAATCCAAAAAAGAAACTCCCCGAGGATATATTCCAAATGGAGGAATCCACTACAAAAGACCTAAAATCCCACCTTAGAGAGAGGAACTATAAAATATGCAGTTTGAGTTATCTTAGTAATTGTTTGAGTTCCTTGTTTAAGCAAGGCATATAAATATGGAACCTTGATAATTCTTTTCATAAAAATGAGGCGTTCATTTATCTTTCCCACGTGTTAGTTGATTGTAGAGTTAACCCTTTGTACTCGAAGTACTTTCAGCTGTTAAAAAAATGGACGCAACCACTGACATTTTGAAAGATTTTTTTACAAACTTACCTTATAATTCCCGGAGATCACTGATGAAGAGGTAACTAAATATTAAGGTGAGAAAAATTGAATAAGAGTGGTGGGTAATTTGCAGGTGACAGACAGTCCTCTCTCGAGTGCAAAGAGTTAATTTTTCTGAGCTATGATTCTGTCTTCAGAAAAGTTAAATGAAACAAATGCATATTTTTTATTTTTTTAAAGTTTTAATGGCTGTATCAACTAAAAGCATCGCTAATTCTTTATTCAGAAAATGGCTTTGACACAGAACTTGTGCAAATAGTGCACTTCAATATTTAGTACAAACATTATTTTAGTGCTGTTGTTTAACCGAGATTTTAAAGAAGCGAAAGCGACACAAGATGAATTTTTCAATAATTTTGACACAGCGTTACTTTAAAAAGCAACAATGGCCCATGGAGACAAGGGCATGTCCATAAATAGGCAGTGATTATAATATAGCAAAACAAATTTTTATGATGTTATTTTCCTTAGTAATCCGATTTGTAAAATCTTTTTTAACGACCGTACAAGTTGGCAGCTATGCATTTGCTACATGCCTGTGGATAGAAGTATCATTTAAAGGTGTGCAGATGTCAGGCTGAAGTATTTGGAAAAAACTTAGTAATCTCTTGTTGTGGTCGTACATTTTTAACCTGTCACGAATGTAATCAAGAAGCACTTCATTTCTGGTCATTGTATTACTTTTAAACGCTCTCTAGTGGCTTCGGATAACATTTGTAATCCATGTTCCTATGTGATTTTCGTTCCTTGTGGTATGCGTAATTTGCTATGTCGTTTTGCTGACGTTTGAATCACCTTGCATATGATAAGTATTGATTTCACATAATTAGGTGTAAGCGCAAGGAGCCTATAGAGCTCTGAAACCAATATTAAACTATAACTCAAAACTTGCACTCAAAACAAAACGAACCCTATACCTCCAATGCATTCGACCCATCATTAGCTACGCAGCCCCTGTGTGGAGCACAACCACTGCTACTCAAAAGAAAAACTGGAGATAACTCAAAATAAATTTCTCAGATACATCACTGGAGCCCCCAGATCCATGAGAATGAAAGATCTAAGAAGAGATTTAAAAATCAACAAAATAGACGAACACATAGCTGAACTATGTGCAAGTTTCTTCAGAGATGCAATCACTTGTCATACGTGCAACTACTTTAAAAACTTTGATTTTGGCTCATCAAAGACAATATGAAGTACAGCCAGGCAACCGCCTTTTTCCTTTCCGATGGAGTTTTGTCCCGTAAATTTTGTAAATAGTTGTAAATACTTGTATATATTTTGCGCATTTATTATGTATTTTTCCTATTTTTCTGAGGCTATGTGGCTTCTGTGCAACTGAGATGCTCGGGGGTAATACCTCCAGGGGAGGCGAGGCAATATGCCGCAAAAACCTCTTCTCTCTCTTAAATTTGTTTGTTTAATCTCTCTATTTCATTTTAATTTTCTCTCAGTAAATATTACTGAACCCCAACTTTCACCTTTCAGTTGCACTTCGGCGATTTATTCCCACTCAGATGAATTGGTTAGATGATGCTAAGATAACCACCACATATGAGTGTTCTATATTGTATTAATTACGCGTTTCTAATAATCTTGGCTTCGTCAGTCACCCTTGACCCCCGTGGAGCTACGAACAAAATCAGTGCCCGTCACCGGTGATGTCCAAAGGCATCCAACGCGTTAATCCTGCAGTTCGAGAAATATGCTTACACTAACGTATGATGGTGCACGGCCAGCCCAAAGAACAAGTAGTAATAAACAAGAAAAAGAGGCCAAATAAGAAATGCTAATAAAACGGTATACTTTGTTTATTTAAGAATGACTATTTATATTATTTATAGACAAGTAGTAATAAAAAAATGGTTTTTGAATTTTATATAACGGTTTAAACCTTTTCGGAAAGGGCGAGTCACAAATGTAGTCGTACGGAATCAGAAGAATAAAAAGCGGTAGCTTAAGTTAGGTCATAGCTAATTTGACAGACTTATTTTTGCTTTCATTTGAGATCTAACACATCCCATCATAGTGTGTTAAAAATGTAACTATACAATTTTTAACTAGAACGAAGCAGTGGTGAATTAAATAAAGTAAACTATTATTACCCCGCCCGCAAGAAAACTGCGATAAAAATTATTTTGGCTACCAGTTTTATCTTTTTTATCCTGATTATCGACACCCTGGGAATGCATATATGATTAGCCCGTCTCGAAGAGGTTAAAAAAGAAGAAAAAGTGCATCTAGCTTTTTTAGCTCATTTTGGCCGAAGTAAATTTTACCCTAGGTAAGAATGACAACATTTCTAAACGTTTGAAACATTGTCTTTTCCAAATCGTGTCAAATATTTTGAAGCGTAAAATACAAACATCCAAAGATTATTTGCATGGAATTTAGTGTGGAATTGTTCGTATTTTTTTGACCCACCTCAGTGTTTTACATAGCAGAGCAACACGAATACTTGACAGTTGTGCTGCATTTCAAGGTCAATCTATCTTCTCCAATTTATTTTGTAGGGGTTGAAAAAAGATTTCAATTTCATACTGGGATTACCACATTCGAAGTAAGAAGAAAAATAGAATAAATATTCTAAATAAAAAAATATATTTTTAAAAACCACTTTTTTTGTAGTGTAAATTAATAGTTGAAAAATAAAAATTTAAAAATTATAATTTTAAAAAAATATTAAATAATAAATGAAAAATTAAAAAAATTATAATTTAAAAAAAGGACTAAAAAATATTTTCAAAAAATCAAAATAAAAAGTAATTTTTTAAAAACCACGTTTTTGTAATGGAGAATAATAATTAAAAAATAAAAATTTGAAAAACGAAAAACGTGGGGCCCATGAAATACATAACAGTAATGTTATATTAGTGTGTGTATGTGTGTTCATGAGAATATGTGTATATATATCTGTAATTTTAATTGTATGTGAATGTGGATGTGCATGTGCATGTGGAATATGTTTGTGTATATGCATGTATATGTGGATGTATAAGTGGATGTGTATGAGTAAGAAAATGTGTATATGTATGTGTATATGTATTGTTATGTATTTCATGCGCCCCACGTTTTTCGTTTTTCAAGTTTTTATTTTTTAATTATTATTCTTCATTATAAAAACGTAGTTTTTAAAATTATTACTTTTTATTTTGATTTTTTTTAAATATTTTTCAGTCCTTTTTTTAAATTATAATTTTTTTAATTTTTCATTTATTATTTTATATTTTTTTTAAATTATAATTTTTAAATTTTTATTTTTCAATTATTAATTTCCACTACACAAAAAACGTGGTTTTTAAAAATATATTTTTTTATTTAGATTATTTATTTTCTGCTTTTTAGTTTTGTGTTTCAAATTATTTTTTTAAAATTATAATTTTTAAATTTTTATTTTTCAATTATTAATTTCCACTACAAAAACGTGGTTTTTAAAAATATATTTTTTTATTTAGATTGTTTATTTTCTGCTTTTTTAGTTTTGCGTTTAAAATTATGTAATTGGTTTTAAATACCATGATAAGATAATTGCAGATTTATTTCAGTTTCATTTCACCTTACATCTGAAATTCAAAGTATTTATATGTACCTAACAATAATATCATATCAAAATATTTATTATTAGAATTAGAATAACGAAGGAAGCAAAATAATTTTCATAAGATCTATATATAAATATCAAATTAAATTTATTTTTATTATATTTAAAATATCTTTTTCAATTAGCAATTTGAAATGAAATATATAAATCATTTATATTTCTGGAGATCCTAGTTGTCGCATTCTTATCATTTCCTTCATTGCTTCTTCATTGCATGGTGTCTGGCCAGTAAGTTTTGAGCAATCGAGGTCCACTATTCTTAATCCGTTCAAGGATCGAACACGGCTTAACGCGACATATGCCTGTCCCTTAGCAAATGGGTCAGATCCAAGATATACGACAGCACTGTCCATCGTACACCCTTTCATTTTATGGATTGTGCAGGCTCAGCACAGTATTAGTGAGAGTTCGATCGCTCGATTGTTCCATAATTTCTGAGGGCTGGAAATTGTGGGGATCTTGGCTTGATTAAATTAATTCCATCTCTGCCAAAGTCGACACGAATAGCTGGAATATCGGTATCTTAGACCTGATCACGTCGAAATAAAGGCCAAATAATCCTTGTAGACTCAATCCGGTGATATGTTAAAGGCTCTTGTTGCATTTACGTTGTGCAGATTTTCAGTCATTACAATAATTCCTATATCTGAGCTCGATCGAGGAAGCATTTCAGACAGTTTTTCACTAACTTCAAAGGCATCGAAAGCAAATAATGTGGCATGTCCTTTAAAACCGTATTGGTCAAATCTGCCTGGAAATTTAATAAGTTTGATGTACGGAATGATGCGGTGAAGTAAATGGCGTTCTTGATCAGTTAGTGCTGCAATTTCACCAGGAACATCACCCTGGTAGCAAGTTATTCCAATACGCCTTAGATGGAGCACGACGTTTTGAGCTTTTCAAGTGCCTATTGCATCGATAGCATACAAGCAAATCATTTTTAGCGACAAGTTCCGGTGGCAAGTATGGCTTTGCTGATGTTAAACGATATTTAGCTATTTGATTAGGGTAGCATTTCTTCTGTCAGATATCACAGCACTTGTCGCAATAAGTGTCTATTGTTGAGTAGAAATCTGCCCTATCAGTTACCCATTGAGCATAAGCGTCACGTGGACATTTTAGTCTTTCTTCATGTTTCTGCATTGACTCTCCAGCTCTTGAGTCAGAGTTTTTCAAGCGTTTTGATTCCAATCGAGAGAAATGTTGATCATCTTTTTCATTTGCTCTTGTTTCACAATGTCTTCATGCGTCTTGTTAAGTCGAGAAGAACGTGAATCTGCATTCTCGTTTACTCTCGCTTGAGCCATTCGTTGTTTATCTTTGTTCCGTCCGACAATACGCTGTATTTTCGGATTTTCTGCCGTTTGTTTACGCCGTTTAGCTAATCTGCTTCTAAACGTATCTGCTTCTGCTTCTTGTAAAAGCGTCTCTAACCACTTTTGTTTTATTTTCTCCAGTCGTCGCTTGCGTTGAGTGGCTGTCTCTTTCGCCATCGTAGAAAATTTATTTCTTTGTCAAGACTACTACTAAAATAATAGAACTTTAACTTTAAATTAGGGATACAAAATTCTTTATAAAAAAACAATAACTTTAGCAGATATATAAGTCTATGTAATTGAAACTAAGGCTTTAAGTAAATGAAATAAGGAGAGTAAAAACTTAACAACTTTAATATAACATTTAACAAGTAAATAACATTCGTGGAAATATTAAAACACAATTATAGACAAAGATCGCTGACGTTATCTCCAATAGAACACAAAAGCTAAACTATATCTTCTTTTCACAGAAAACTAAACTGAAACATTTTTTAAATGCCAGATCACGAAAGTTCAAAGATAGTGCCGCCACACCATCTCCCTTCCTGAAAAAAAATTTTTAACAAAATTTTATGTAGAAAACTGTGCATATTTGGCGGGGAAGTGAACTCGTCTTCCAGAGCGAGTCCGAATTGGGTTGTTTTGATCTCGAGGAATTTCTTTTACAATTTGCTTTTGTGGCTGAGATGTCTCTTTAGATGAAGGTTCTGGCTGAGTTGATAGAGGGTGGGAAGTATCTTGATCAGGTAGTATATGAGCAGGTTTAAGTCTATCGATGCTTACAGTACACTTTTTATTATTTAAGAGAATTGTGAAATTTTTGTCATTTCGAGAAATTACTTTATAAGGACCTGTATAAGGCGTTGCTAATGAAAGTCTCATAGCATCAACTCGTAAAAAGACATGAGAGCATGTATCTAGGTCTTGGAAAACGAATGTAGATGGAGAAGAATGGTAAGCTGTTTGCTTTGGTTTTAACTGTTGAACGTGTTTTTTTAATTTCTTGATAAAATCAGGTTCAGTCACATCCAATTCTTCGTCAGAAAAAAATTGACCTGGAAGATGAAGATTTTCTCCATAGACCATTTCTGCCGTGGAAGATTGTAGGTCTTCTCGAAAGACAGTTCTCAGTCCCATTAGAACTAAAGGTAGGGCGAGAGTCCAATTTACTGATGTGTGACACATAATTGATGATTTAAGAACACGGTGCCATCTTTCAATCAGGCCATTAGCCTGTGGATGATATGATGTAGTCCGTGACAGGTGTATGCCAAATGTATTTGCAAAGCATTTAAAAAGTTCACTAGTAAATTGGGTTCCTCTATCTGTTGTTACTCTTTGAGGTACTCCAAAACGTGCGATCCATCCACTGTAAAATCCCTGAGCATTAGTTTCAGATTTTATATCTGTTAATGGTATTGCTTCAGGGCAACGAGTAAATCTGTCTATGCAAGTTAAACAATAGGTAAATCCTTGCGAAGACGGCAGAGGACCTACCAAATCAATGTTTATATGATTGAATCGTTTGTTGGGAATAGTAAATTTAGAGAGAGGAGAATGCACATGTCTCGTGATCTTGGTCCGTTGGCATGATACACAACTCTTTGTCAAGAGGGAGACATCTTCTTTAATGTTTGGCCAAATGAATCTCTCACTTATAAGATTGACTGTTGCTTTTATTCCAGGGTGAGCCAGATCGTGCAAGCAATGGAAAACTGCAGTGCGATGTGATTTTGGGATATATGGCCGGATCATCCCAGTAGAGGTATCACAATATAGGGAAGTTTTCGGATCAGAAATGCTAATCTTTTTCAACTGCAGACCAGTTTCATTGTTAAGTAAGGTTTCTAATTCTGGATCATTTATTTGTTCTTGAGCAATCTCAGCATAATTTAAGTCTCTTGGAACTGCAATCTGTTGAATTCTGGAAAAGGCATCAGCAACTGCGTTGTTTAAGCCGCTGATGTGCCGGATGTCATTGGTGAACTCACTGATGAAATTTAGTTGATGAATTTGACGTGGTGAAAGATTGTCATATTTTTGAGTTAATGCATGAATTAACGGTTTATGATCAGTGAACACTATAAAATTAGTTCCTTCCAACATGTAACGAAAGTATTTTATGGATGTAAAAATTGCAAGAAGTTCACGATCATATGCGCTATACTTTTTCTCTGCAGCACTCAATTTACGAGAAAAAAAACCTAAAGGCTGCCACTCCGCTTCTTGATGACTTTTCTGATGAACGCATGCACCAACAGCAGTATCTGAAGCATCTGTCATCAAAGCCAGCACTGCAGATGAATTTGGATGAGCCAAATAAGAGATTTCTTTTAATTCTGCTCTGCAAGATTGGAATGAGTTTTCAGCTTCAGTTGTCCATAAGAGAGGAGTTTTGTCATTTTTCTTGTAACGTCCAAGCATTTGATGTAATTGTAATTGCTTTTGAGAAGCATGCGGCAAGAATTTACGTTAGAAATTTAGAATTCCTAAAAATCGTCTGAGTTCGCTTACTGTTGTTGGCTTTGGATAAGTGGAAATTGCTTCAACTTTGTCTGGTAATGGCATAATACCATGTTCATCAACCAGATGACCTAAAATTTTGACTTTTTCTGCAGCAAAAGTGCATTTTGAAAGGTTAACGATGAGGCCATATTGTCTCAAACGCTCGAAAACTTCCTTGACATGAAAGAGATGTTCTTGGATTGTGGACGAGGCAATCAAAATATCGTCAATGTAGACAAAACAGAAGTTTAACCCTTGCAGAACCTGGTCAACAAAACGCTGCATCGTCTGTGCAGCATTTCTCAACCCAAAAGTCATGAAATTAAATTCAAAAAGTCCAAATAAGGTGATAATGTCACTGACCTGCGTTAAAATGCCCGTCTCGATGGAAGCGACGATCGTAAGATATTTTGTGCTATCTTGAGTAATTCCTGCTGTGATAAACTGAGATTCCACTTGTGAAAACCATATTGCAGGATTATTTTTCCAAAATTGGGGAACTTTAGCAGCTACACGCGAAAGTTCTGGCATTGCAGGCTCCGTTTTAGAACTGTTTCCATTTTCGCCATCCATCACGTTCGTTGTCACCAGTTTAGCAGATATATAAGTCTATGTAATTGAAACTAAAGATTTAAGTAAATGAAATAAGGAGAGTAAAAACTTAACAACTTTAATATAACATTTAACAAGTAAATAACATTCGTGGAAATATTAAAACACAATTATAGACAAAGATCGCTGACGTTATCTCCAGTAGAACACAAAAGCTAAACTATATTTTCTTTTCACAGAAAACTAAACTGAAACATTTTTTAGATGCCAGATCACGAAAGTTCAAAGTTAGTGCCGCCACATACCTTTACGACTTGTATTAGTTTTATGCTGATGACAACCAAAACATTTTGGAAATGAATGAGGAAAAACTGGATCCTACCACGTGATTTTTCAGCCAATAAAAATACTCCGACAACAATAATAAACTTTTCACCTGATACGTGACAATAATTTGAAATAATCGAATCGACAACAAAATACAATCGCGAAAATAATATATTTCTTTTAAATTTTAATTTAATTTTACTTTGTATGTCTTCTTTCTCTTCATTTTCATACATTGTCATCCAATTCTGCACTATGTGTCAAATTTGAAGTTTGTAGCTAGTCGGGAAGTTAGTTTAAAATCGATTATAAAAATACAGACATACGACATACACGAAGTCAAGTCCGATGCTTTAATATTAAAACACAATTCGCGATCGCAACGAACTATAGGGGGCGATGTTGTATGTGCCGAATCCCTGCGATTTCCATATGAACAGTCATTCAGTTACACTGGAGACGTCTTTAATGTAGCATTGTAACGTTCCATCTTTATTGTGGCTGACTAAATTTAAAAAAGAAAAATGTTTGTTTTCTTTCTTATGCAAACGAAAACAAAATGGTATCTCTATTTTTTTAGAGAAGGAACATCCAGAACACATCGGAAAAAATATTTGTAAATAAAGAGAAAAAAATAGGTATATTCTTATAAGAGTTCAAACCTAATGCTTGAGAAATAGTTTTACTAAATTTAATGGTATAACATGAAAGGCCCATTAAAATTTTAACGTAAAATGAAGAATGCTTACGAAGCAAACAAACAAAAAAAAAAGAAAAAAAAGAACCGTTCTTTTTTTGTCGCCATTTTTTAGTGTTACGAAAATGCGTCTTTGGGACTTGCCAAAAACAAAACAAGATGCAATTTTATTTTTTTAGGAGCGAAATATTTACAATCTACGAAATAAATGTACCAATGTCCATAACATGAAACTTTATCTTAGTAATCGTCCGTTTTGGAAATGTTATTTCTTTTTGAATCTTATTTATTAGAGTTCATAATGGCTATAGAATCAGGTGAGAGAAAAGTTTGTTTTGAATCTATGCTAAACTCTATATCGGCCCATTTTCCACCGAAATCCGATTGACTACTTTGATTTTAAACAAAGTGTTTCATTTTAAGATTTTTTCCAAAAATTTTAAGTGTAGATTGGCGGCACTTAAAAATCTGCCAAATCTGTAGCTGTGGTTAATACGTAAGTACCGAATTTTTCTTCCATACTTTTCTGAATCATATAACTTCAAATATTAGAATATGCAAGAAGTATACATAAATACATAATTTAATACCATTTAATTTTTCAAAAAAAGTATTTTGACAACAATTTTATCAAAAAATTATAAACTAAAAAACGTAAAATAAAGAATTCTTAGGATAAAAACGATTTTAAAAATTCCTCATTTTTCAATAAAAACTTTCATATTGTTTCTTTTTTTTAATTCTTATAGTATTTAATCAGACGTAAAAAAACCATTTTGTAGAGAACGATCATCAAGTAAGAAAAAAAATTATTTACAAGCAAATTTTTTATTATAAAAATCATAACACTTACCTGATTTATAAGTTCGGAGAATTCCAAAATGATATGTTCTTTGTTTGAAAACTTTATTCTCAAATAATATATACATAGTTTATCCCTTCATTACTTTTAGGTAACATACCACACATCAAAATTTTATAATTGTAAGATCTCGATATGAATTTTAATATGTAGCTTAAAAACAGAATAGCTGAATTCTAGTTGAAATTCTTTCAAAACTAAAAAACACTTACCAAGAAAACGATAAAAAATTTATTTATAATCAGCACAAAAGATACTTTTTCAAGTAATTCGGATTATTCTTTATTGTTGTTTTCTGAATTATGTAGATACAGAAATATATACTATTCTATGAAGAAAAAGAATATTCTATAACTATTACAGTTCTGTATGGAATTCATTGGAACACATTTATTCATTGGAATGACAAAAGCAATGTTGACTTCATTTTAACTTGTAATGAATTGAAGACAGAAAAATTATTTTACCGCAATACACAGATCTGTAACAGCAAGTGATCATGAAATCATGTTATGTTGTTGGTAATAGAAAGGTAAAAATTATTGAGAAGTTGTTCTTCAAATGCTGGGCGTGTTCTGCTTCAATGTTTGGCATGTTCTGATTAGTTTTTTCAAGAAGTTTTACCTTTTCTTTAGGGAAATTTTGGTTCTTTTTTGATGCTAAGAAAATGGCGTCCGTCATTGCCAATGGTTATGTGGGAACTAATGCCCGATATTTACAGTCTCCCGCTAGGTGGCGTATCGAGTGTTGCGATCGCGAATTATAGACAAAGATCGCTGACGTTATCTCCACAGTGTGACCCCGTTGAAATTTGTAGTTTGTAGCTAGTCGGGAAGTTAGTTTCAAATCGATTACAAAAATCCACACGGACAGACATACGACATACACGAAGTCAAGTCCGATTCTTTAATATTAAAACACAATTATAGACAAAGATCGCTGACGTTATCTCCAGTAGAACACAAAAGCTAAACTATATCTTCTTTTCACAGAAAACTAAACTGAAACATTTTTAGATGCCAGATCACGAAAGTTCAAAGTTAGTGCCGCCACATACCTTTACGACTTGTATTAGTTTTATGCTGATGACAACCAAAACAATTTGGAAATGAATGAGGAAAAACTGGATCCTACCACGTGATTTTTCAGCCAATAAAAATACTCCGACAACAATAATAAACTTTTCACCTGATACGTGACAATAATTTGAAATAATCGAATCGACAACAAAATACAATCGCGAAAATAATATATTTTTTTTAAATTTTAATTTAATTTTACTTTGTACTATGTCTTCTTTCTCTTCATTTTCATACATTGACATCCAATTCTGCACTCTGTGCCAAATTTGAAGTTTGTAGCTAGTCGGGAAGTTAGTTTAAAATCGATTACAAAAATCCACCCGGACAGACATACGACATACACGAAGTCAAGTTAATATAAACGTATTAAAAATAGCACTATCGAACTATGAGGGGGCGGAGTTATCGACTGTGCCAACCTTCATCGATCAAAAGCTACCTTGTGTTTGATGTTTTAATGCTTTAATGTAATTTTCTTGTACGTGGTACCTGCCTTTCGGCACTTGCCACTTCATCATAATTTATTTGCTTACGCAACGAAAGTGAGGGTTATAAAGTAATGATACATTGATCAAATAGTTACACAATAAAAAAAAAACAAAATTTCAAAAAATGGGACAACACTAATATCCGATTTACCCGGCAAGACGCGCGCCTCCCGTACCAACACAGAAACGCACGTGGGGTCCTTATGGACCACACAATCCTCAATTGTAGTTTAAGCTCTTTTCTCCGTTCTATTTGAAAACAAAATGAATATAATTATAAAATTTAAGTTTCTTAAAAATTAGTAACACACAAAATCATTAAAATACTCACAATAATCCAAAAAATTGCATATTTCTTATACGTTACTTACACTGTAATGTCTTCTTTATCTTATGTATTTTTTATTCATGTAATTTTGGCGTATACTAAGTGTGTGTTCATACCTTATACATGCAGTTGATGATTTTTTGTTTTTATTTTGTGGGCAAATGTACCAGCGTCCCTTAGATTTCAGAGCTTTCTCTTTGGAGTAGGTATAATTTCGTATTTTCCGTTGTTGCATGCATCCAGGCAATTCTTTCTGCAGTCTTTGGGTCTTGAATTTTTCTTTTTCAACAATGTACTTTTCGTTTCGTTGGTAATCTTTTCCAATAAATTTATATTGTTTGAAGTATCTTTTTGAGGGGAATATTCATCTAATTCTGATTGTAAGACATGATTACTCATGATTTCGCGATCGGAATTACATCCTGCTTCCTCACCAGAAAAAAATATCTTCCTTATTCTCAACCTCATCCAAAAGCTTTTGCAGTCTCTTCATTTCCTTTTCGTATGGATTCGCCATGTTTCAGCAAAGAAAAAACATCCAAAAACAAAGAGTAGCAATGTTCAAATGCATCTTTTCGACTAACGCGAAAAGGCGCGTGGGGTCTAGTCACACCCCTATTTTGACTACTCCTTTTTTTTTTTAAATATATTGACCCTTTGGAATTTGTTATACCTATATTATTTTCCTTCATTACTAAATATCCCCCGATAATGTCACATACATGTTTCATCCACTAATTGCTTCTAATATTTCTGCTAGAGCCATGAACATATAAACCTCATTTCTCTCAGTGATTATGAACTCATTAAAAACCATTAATATTCAGATGCAGAACTCGTATTTTGCACTAATGGAAAAAGTGCCTTTATAAAAAAAATCTGGCAGCAGGTTTGCATAGATATTAAATGTAAATTTTCTTCTACTTGATAACTTTCTTAACATATTAGCTGCGGGATAAAATTCTTCCTACCAGTTTGAGTCGCTAAAACAGATCAACTGGTAGCAGGATCCATATTATCATCCTACTTTTTCGCAGAAAATATATTTTGTCCCAACAATAACATATTATTTATTGAAATAAATTTATTAATAATTTTTAAAAAACTAAAGTGCCAGCTAAAATTTAAAAGTAGCAGTTTTCCAAATGCAGTGTATGGCTCTTCCTAAAATTGTAATTTAAATTCCTTATTACTACCACTGGGGAAAATCCTACTCGAAAGGATTAAAAGTTGGCAGGTTTGCATATGATTCTAATTGTCAAATATGAAAGATTAGAGTTATCAGTCTTTGACATTTTGAAAAACAGACTACTTAAGAAGTGTTGTGAGCTATGATTTGCAGAATAAGTTGTTAAAAACTCGGACATTTGAAATTTTAATGTGCAATGGTAAGTGCTTATTTTAGGCGCAGAGTACAAAAAATAAATTTTAAGCAAACTACAGCTTGTAATTCATGCAGGAAAGTCCTCAGCAATGATAACCTGCCTGAAAAAAAAAAAACTATAGTGCTTTCTTTTTCTAATGGACTTATTGAGCAAAAGAACCAAAAAATCGCCCTAAGGTTGTGTATATGAGCGAATATTTTAAAATTCAGTTCAAATCGATTCTGCTGTATCAGTGATAGTTGCTAATATTAGATACTAAAAAAGCATTTAAATTTGAAAAAAAGCAAACTTTTAGTAGAATGCAACTTTTTTAATAACGGTCAAAGTCCTCAACAGTGCAAATCTTTCAGAAAACTTAACTATAGTGCTTCCTTTTCTAGAGGGGTTTGTAAAAATACCAAAAATTCAAAGTCGATAAGGGTCGCCTTTAGTTTGTCTGATTGAACGAATATTTTAAAATAGAGTGCAAATAGAATCTGCTGTTGCAGTGATAGTTGCTAATATTAGATGCTAAAAAGCATTCAAATTTCAGTAAAGGCAAACTTTCAGTAGAATGCAACTTTTTTAATAAGGGTCAAAGTCCTCAACAGTGCCAACATGGCAGAAAAATTTAACTCAAGTGTTTTCTTTTTTAAATGACTTTGTAAAAAAACCAAACTTTCAGATTCCGTGAGGAAAACTTGAAGGTTGTCTAATTGAGCAAATATTTTAAAATTTAGCACCAATCGTCAACTTTTCAATGCTACCACTAAAAAATTACACATACTTCTACTTTAACAACCATTTTAAGTGTCTACCACTCTATAAAATATTTTACAAACACCGTATTAGTTGACAAGCCTGCATGGGTTACAGCTGTATGAAAATCCAATCACTGTTTTTTCTTTGATATTAATTTTTATCCATTATGTCTAATCGACCGAGAAGAAAATTATTATCATTAAAACAGAAAATTTAATGTATGGTCGTAGTTAGATTATTTTTTCTGGTGAAAGATAAAATCTTGTGTTTATTGTACAATACAATTGAAAAAAAAGAAAATACAAATAAATACTTTGGAAAAACAGAATACAAATAAATACTTTGGAAAAAAATGAATACAAATAAATACTATTTAACTCATAAAGAACAAGAATATTTTATTTTAGATGATAAATATCTGTAAGAATTATTTACTGAAAAATACTTCTTTTTTGTTAATTTTTATTTGAAGCAGTATTTAAATACATGTAGTTGTGTATTAAAAAAATAAAGATTAATGTTACAGAAAGTTATTAGCTTTAAATAAATCCAAACATATTTCATATTGTAAATGCTATATAAATCACTTAATGTTTTCCTGCACCATTTCGACAATGCAATAAAATCGTAAAACTATACAAAAATTAATTTAATTTTTCAAAAGTAGCAGTTATAGATATATCAACTCATACGTCATTCCTTTATCACTATCAATTTAAACGTACCCTCTCATGGTATACACCAAGGATGGGCAAATTACGGCCCACGGTTCAACCGTGGCCCGTCGGAATGTTTCATCCGGTCCGCGGAAAGAATTTTAACTTGCCGATGCGTTACGAATATAAACAATGTGCACTATACATCCATTTTATATTCGAAGATACAGAATGGCATTTTTCACAGATCTTCTTAATCATATGAACAACTTGACTGTTAAGATGCAAGGAAAAAATCAATTCATTGATGATATCTGCTCGCATCTCAAAGATTTTAGACTGAAGCTTAATTTGTTGGCCGGGCAGCTAGCAAAAACTCTTTTCTTGGGGTTAAATTCAATAAACCGAGTAAATAAGGAAAAGCTTGAGAATTATGAAAATGTCTTGAAAAAACACCATTTTCAGTTTCAGTTATCAATATTTCGGTGCCATTCAAACAGAATTAGATATTTATACAATGACTTTTAACGTAAATTGTGAAGCAACGAGGGCGGATTTGCAGCTTGAATTAATTAAGTTGAAATCTAACAATTATCTCCAGCAGCTGTTTCTAAATGCGACGAAGTTTGAGTTTTACAAATCATTACCGAGGGGCCGGGATAGCCTGGTCGGTAGGGCGCTGGCCCCATGTAGAAGAGGTCGTGGGTTCGATCCTCGCCGGCCGAAGACTCCCCGTGTAGTAAATGGTGACTGATACACGTTAAATCTGTCGAGTCTCAAAGTCCTCCATGTTCCCATAACAAATCAATACCTCTGGGGGTACTGATCCAGGAGTTTCCTTGTCTTCTGGATTGGTTCAAAATTACAAGGCTACAGAGTTGAACATTAGTAGTCGTAAACCCATAAAATTGGGTCGGCTGTTCAACGACGGTTATAAAATAAAATAAAATCATTACCGAAAGCTAGTTTCCCATATTTAATAACTCATAGCTGAAAATAAGTGCTATGTTTGGTTCATCGCATGTATGTGAACAAGTGTTTTCAACTATGAACCTTAGAAAAAATAATTTCAGAAGTAGACTAAGAGACCAACATTTAGCCTCGTTCCTGAAAACAAGCGCATCTCACTTCGAGCCTCGATACCAGGAACTTTTAAAAATGAAATCGCAACTTCATTCATTTCATTAAATATTTAAAATAAAACTTGTCTATTGTTTCTTTATTTTTGAAATTTTCACATTGCCCACCAAACCTTTCTTTTTCGATTTTTGGCAATGTCCATCCCTGGTATACGCAATGCATATATGTATATTTATGTGATTAAGTATCTACCACTTTAAATTAATAAATATATGTAATAAATTATTTTTATAAATCAGTTAACTCTAATTTCAAGGTCTTCTTCATCTTTTTATACAAGTATTTGCTAACTATTTTCTATGGTGGTAGGTACAATGAAAATAAAAAAGACATTTATATTTAAGTCTCATGAAATCCGTTTGCTTGATATGAGTCACTCACGAATAGTTAAATAATATTATATGGAGATCCATACTTTTACACATTTTCCAGTCCAGGAAACGCTTAATCTGAAATAATAACAAACCATTAGAGTAGTAAATCTATTTTATTTTAAGCATTCACCAAGTTTTAGCTACCACTATTTTATTAGCGAAAAACATACGTCTGCCTCTTCCCTTGTTGCAGAGTTGCCAACTTGTTCCGGAATATGAAGCAGAGTTGCCAACTAGTCCTTGAATATGAAAGCAATATTCTTAGTTTAGTAAATACAATTTATAGCATTTTTACCCACCACTGCTTATAAACAAATCATCATCATCTAAAACGCCACTCTATTACAGTTGTAACATGTTAGATCTTTTGAAAAGTTACCGAAAATCAGCGCTTTTTATTTGTCCATTTCTTAAAATATTTTGTAGAATCCGTAGCAGTTTGTATCTTACTATCATTCTTTTCCGCTTTGTCTTACATTATGTTGAAAGACAAATCAAATTTGCTGCCGCGGAAGCGACATCAAAGTCAAAATTTGCATACTGTCAAGTTTGAAAATAAGGATAATTTGCATTTGTGACTCTCTTCTTACATTTTATTTAAAAAAATTTGCTGGTACAGTTACTTTATACAAGACTTAAAATATAATACCCTGCTCAAAATAATTAGTTTTGAGAAGTGTATACTCGTATACTTTCATAAGCAAACTATATACATAAAAATAAGAAAGGTTTTCAATTTTACTGATATTATAACAAAACGATATAAGTCACCACTATTTATGACATTTAAAATTACAAGAAAAATGACACTTGCGTCCGATAATTAATATTTTCGAAAACACATGTGATTCTGGTAAAAGGGGGCCAAGCATAAGCTTAACCCTGGTTCTTAAAGTAAAGTAAAGTATCAAAACTGCTGTACGAATCGTAGAAAAATGCTAACTTACTGTGTTTCGTGGATAAGTTTCTTCAAAACTTACACTATAATTTTTTATTCTTGGCAAAGTAAATTTGATTTCAAATTTTGAATTCAGAAATCTTTTTTTTTTTTTTTTTTTTTGATAAAAGTACATATATGTATATTTAGATTAGAACGAATGCTTACTTAATTGTTGCCATGCGTATTCAGATATAAATGTGAGACCTAATTAATTTAATTAAAAGTATAAATATCGTCTGCTTTGGTATAAGTATAATTGTTTGCGAAAACTGTATGAAATGTTTATTACGTTTGACGAACTGAAAGAACGATTAACAATACAAGTAAACCATCTTTTTTTGGAACAAAAAAATATTTCATTTCCGTGGCAAAATCAATATAAACAAAATAAATTATGCATTACACCAAGCAACAAATTTTTGTTTGCATTTGTATAATTACTTGATCTTACCTTAGGGTTCGGGGATCTGAAATTAGTTTTGTTCCAAAAGTTGTAGATTTTTTTTCAAAATGATATATTTAGTTTTTGTCTAAATGAACACGTTTTTAAAAAAAAACTTATCTTCTTATATGCTTGCATCAATAATTTTTTGCCCTTTTGAATACAGTATTTAAAAGAAAAAGGAAATCAATCCTCGTACGCCTTCTTCCAAATACTCCTTACGTAGCAGAGAAGTGGAGACACTTAATATTCATACGACTGAATTTTAGAAAATCCTGGTTAGGAAAATATTCAAAAAATCACATAAAAAACTTTATCTCGTGAAGACAAACTGATTGCAGTTTTGTGAAGAGAAAATATCTCATGCAACAGACTTTTAGTAACCAATTAAATATTTTCATAGTTAGCAAGATTTTCGCGTGTTTTGTCGTTGGTTTCCAACATGAAGTTTATAAAGAACGTAAAAGTTTGTGTACATCTCTACAGCTAATGGAAACGGGGGGAGTGGGATATAATCTTTTTTGTAAATATATCTTTAAATGTTGAGTAGTCGAAGATAAAATAGTGCTCTGAATTTTTAGATTTCATACTTAGGATTTATTTTAACTCTATTGAAGAATTGTATTAGTTAACCCATTTTACCTCGAGTTTAATTGAAAATTATATAAATTTTGAAAATTATCTTTTTAATGGTATTAGTTTTTATAGGCAAATTTAGGGTATTTCTATGGGTAATAGTTATTCCAGTGCATTTGCTAACATTTTCCTTTATTTTTATGAACAAAAATTTTTACAAAATAATTTATTGAAAGGTTTTAGGTTTATTGATGATTTAATCATCTTTGATTGTAATGATTTTGATTTAATTAATAATATTTATCCCGATGAACTAAATTTAATTAAAACTAATTCACTAAATGTTCATGCTTATTTTTTAGATCTTGAAATAAAATTTTTATTGGTGCTTACGATAAGAGGAAAGATTTTTAATTTAATGTTATTAGCCTTACACATTTTTACTCCAACCTGTATTATAAAATTTTTAAAATATTGTCTTTGGTCAAATTTTAAGATTTAAATTTATTTGTAACAACCGTACAGTTTTTTTAACAGCTATTGGGGATTTAAAGATCAGTTTAAAGAAAAATAAATTTCCTTTCAACTTTAATAATTTTGATTTTTTGTTCCAAAAAAGTTTTAAACACTTTTTATTAATTTGGCCGATATTGAAGCCCACCTAAGTAGGCCTAGGTGGTGAAAAATTAGGATTTCATTTTCTAACCAGATGGCAGCACTTGATTTTTATTACTCATTGATTAGATGCTTTAATTCCAGGTGTCAGCACTTAACTTTTTGTGCTACTTATTTGGTTCATATATATACGTATATATATTTTCACTTTTATTAACTATAACTGTTTCTTGCTTTAATTATTTATAATGTGCTTTGGAGGCGTTTCATTCCATTTTATTTTTGTACCTTTTGGATGTGAATCTTTTGCAAATTTATAGTCATATTAAATGTGGTAATTATTTTATTTTTTGCTTGTATTTTCATTTTGGGTATTGGCTTCAGCCACTAACAACAGAAAGGCTCCTGTGTATTTGCATTCAGTGTGTCCCCTGATGAAGTGCTGTTCTGCAAACACACAATTATATTTTTAGATATTTTTAAGATATATTGTATTATTAATAGAATTACAAATTTGGTTTTAGCTGCCTTGTGCGCTGTTCCAATTTGATTTAGTGAAGTAAATGTTCGGTGTTTTGTCTCCCATTTATCAATATTGACTTAGAAATTTGAATTGTAAGCTACCACTTTCAGTTTCGAAAAATCGCAGCCGAATCTTTTCAGATCATTAATCAGATATTTATAATTTATTTATTTATAATTAAATTTATTATGAATAACATTGTGGTCAACATGAACGTCTCAAATTTGTTAACACGTTGAATTCCAGGGGGGTTACCGGTGACCAGCACTGAGTTTGTACCAACGTCTCCTACAACTAAAAGCCTCCACACGGTTTTTATAGGTAGTCCGATCAGACCACTATGAAATTAAACCAGTTTACGAAAGAGCCCTTCAATAGAAAATCTAGTAAAAATAAGAGAGTGGTAGCAAATATATGTCTAAAAATTTGTTTAATTTATGAATATTATATGTTTGACTTATTCACTTGTCAAGCAGTACAGATTCAATTCTCAAATATATATGATTAATTTCGCTCAATTACTTTTATAACAACTCAGATGTGACTGTAATTTTACAGAGGCTCCACAGCCAACACTCGTATCTTTTCTTTAACAATGCCATTCAGTCTCATTAAACCAAATAACAGACGAAGGAGTGACTACAAAAATACCTATCAAGTCAAGTCAATCAAGTTTACTTTTATAAAAGGCTTTGGGTTCATTCGCACAACTGGTTCACTTTTTAAATAGTCTGCGCAGACTACTTATAAAAGACCGTGTAGAGGCTTTTTGATGTAGGAGGTGATGGTTTGTACGTAGCGCTACAGGGGTCACCGGTGAAGCCAAGGTTTTCAGTAGAAATGTAAACAATAACAATAGCTGTATGCCTGCTCTAGTTCTAGTTTGAAAGTTTGCAGCTGCTTACTACATGTTATCCTGCTAGGCGATATTTTCAAACGGATAATTTTGTTTTCAATAAAAGAAATAAATTAGATAATTTTTTAGCTCAAATATGCCGTATTCCATAAGATATTAATGTCATTATGTAATTCTGGTGAGTTTGAAGGGAAAATTTGTTTTAGCTATTTAGAGATATATTGTTGAAAAAGATGACATGGTTGCTAGATGTTGAATAACTCGCTTTTTTGGCAGTCTTGATTTGGCCTCTTTCCATTTATTTATTACTGTTTGTTCGTGCTGCAAGCTGTGCACCATCTTACGTTAGTGTTAGCATATTGTTCGAAGAGCAAGATTAAGTTCTGTAATAAGTATTCAAATACCACGTTTGCAGGAATCTTAAAACACAATGATCACGTTGTGAGCCAAATGGCTTTAAAATACACCGGAAACAGTAACCCGGAAGTATAAGCGGCATACAGCTTGCAGCGTTCCCTAGTGTCGAAAATACCGTCCATTAGAAACACGTAATTCGAGTAAATTTTTAATTTTTTTTATATTATTATCGTTACCAAACTGGTTTGAAAAAAATTAATGCAATATGGAACACACAAAAACAGTTTTATTTATAGACACAGAGATGCCAACTTGCTCCGGACAGTGAATAAATATTTTCAAGTGGTAGTTCATTAATGTTTCTCGGTTTAATAAACTCAATTGAGTAGATTTTTATCCACCACTATTTCTAAACAATTCGTAGGCCTATATAATTTACCACTTTTTTCAGATAAGTCACACTAAATCTTATAAAAAACTAAAAATATCTATCTAAAATTTGAAAATTGAGTTTGTTGTTATTTACCGTTTGGCCAGACGGGTAAACCATGTAAAATTAGCATGGCATTCAACCTGTTGATTGAAACCGATTTTTCCTACAGATTTTATTTTTATAATCAGTTTTTACCTTTCTCAATTTCGTTCCTGGATTGATAAAATTAATTTAGATTTATTTATCTGCATCTAATTATAATTTCTCCAAACTTTTCCAATTTTTTCACCTTTGTGAAAAAATATTTTCTAGTGGTAACAAAATTTAAATTATTTTTAGTTGAGCATTTTTCAGCTTAAGTAAATTTTTCACCACTAAAAATCAAAAATTCAAAGTAACATATAAAATGCAACTCATCCGCGCTTATGACTCTTTTAAAAAGTAAGCGTTATAATCCTAGAGATGCCAACTTGCTCCGCTTTGTAAAATAGTATTTTCTAGTGGTAGCGAAATTTAAGTTACTTTTAGTTTAGTATTTTTAATTTTAAGTAATTGTTTCACCCCTAAATATCAAAAATTATAAATATCATATAAAATGCAACGTTAAAACATCAATCTACTGGTTACTCTATTAAAAAGTAGGCGTAACTATCCTTCTTCACCGAATTTTACTACATAATTTGCTACCATTTTATTAAAACTATTCCAGAAAGCGGAGCAGTTGGCATCCCTGTAATCCTCCTTACTTGGAAAGTTAAACTGTTTAATTCGCTAAAAATTTAATAAAATTATTGCTGAAAGCGGAGCAGTTGACATTCATCTAGACATCTTAATGCGTAACAACCGTATTACATTGTTTAAATATTTGCCAAAATATAAAAATGCAATTTAATTCCAACAAAAATGATGATCACGCTATTTAGGCAAAGTATGAAATAAACGTCCTGGTGATGTTATTATGTAAATGATGTGCATGTTACTGTGAATGACCGAAATCAGTGGTTGTTGTTTTTCACCGGTGAATGTTGACAATCACATAGTCGCTTTGGTGAATGTCCGAAATACTTATTACATCCGATTTGATATTAATTTATTCGTGGATATAATTACATTTATTCGATATTTTAATACTTACTGACGATAGATTGGAAGAAACATCTGTGTTTGGAGTATCGAGCAAATATACACCGGGCAATGGCACTTGACTTTAAAAAAAACATCAGTTTAGGATATACCGGGCAAATGTATACCGTGCAGTGGCTTTTAACTCGACCGGACATTTACCAAAAGTCTTGTCATACTAGGCCTAGTTAAGTGTCATTGCCCGGTATAAATTTGCCCGGTATACCCTACACTGATGATTTTTAAGGTTTACCACTGCCCGGTTTACCAATCAAAAAAACACATATACCGGGCAGTGGCACTGAACCTTAAAACAACATCAGTGTAGGATATACCGGGCAAATGTATACCGTGAAGTGGCTTTTAACTCGACCGGACATTTACCAAAAGTCTTGTCATACTAGGTCTAGTTAAGTGTCATTGCCCGGTATAAATTTGCCCGGTATACCCTACACTGATGATTTTTAAGGTTTACCACTGCCCGGTATACCCTACACTGATGTTTTTTATGGTCAAGTGCCACTGCCCGGTATACCCTACACTGATATTTTTAAGGTCAAATGCCACTGGCCGGTATACATTTACCCGGTATATCCTACACTGATGTTTTTTTAAAGTCAAGTGCCATTGCCCGGTATATATTTGTCCGATACTAAAAACACTGATGTTTCTTCTAATTTATCGTCAGTAAGTATTAAAATATCGAACAAATTTAATTAAATCCACGAGTAAATTAATATCAAATCGGATCTAATAAATATTTCGGACATTCACCAAAGCGACTATGTGACTGTCAACATTCACCGGTGAAAGTCAACAACCACCGATTTCGGTCATTCACAGTAACATGCACATCATTTACATAATAACCTCATCAGGACGATTATTTCATACCTTTCCTAAATAAGATTTGGCATTCTATACAGTACCTAGGCAATGTGTGAAATATAAACCATTTCATTTTTGGCCGGCTTATTTTAGGCATTCTACACAATGCCGGATTTCATACTCTGCCGGTAACATATATATCAAAAGAGTCACACATATTACAATATTTAGTATAATTAAGAAACTGGTAGCAAATATTTCTCTAAAAAAAATTTTTATTTGTAAATGTCATATTTACTTGTCAACCACCACAAATACAATTCTCAAATATCTATGATAAATATCTTCCAATTACATTTAAAAACGACTTTGGGTTCATGAGCACAGCTTGTTCACTTTTTAAATAGTCTGCGCAGATTACTTATAAAAAACTGTGTGGGGGCTCTCTGATGTAGAAGGTGAAGTCTGAACATGTATTGAACAGTTGCTTTGCTATTTGTGATTGGGAAATCGTCCTCACGCTGTAGCTCCTCAGTGTCATTTACACACCAATCATGCATGCAACCGTAAACTTAATACAGCTCTCACCACAAGCGCTCAAAATCCAAAGAACTTAATACAACTTTCCCAGTCTTTCGCAGATACGGCAATTAATAGTATTCGTTCACCGAATTCTATCACTGATAAAATTCTGGTAAGGGAGTATTGTAGCGTAATTACCACTAAGATAACCAAACATCACTTCACTTGGATATAAAGACATGCTAACTCGAATTATTCTAAGGGTACCTTTTGATAGATGAGGGTTGACATTGTCGTTAACACTCTCCCCATAATCTAAATCCGTTAATCCTCATTTCGCCGACAAATCACACATTCAATGCGTAGTACATATGAAAAGGTAATTTTAACAAAAGAATTTTTATTCATTAAAACTCATAGAAACTTACTGTAAACACATGAAAAAACCACATTAAGAAATTGGATGGTTTGTTGGGTATTGTAACTATGGCAGAACATATAATATAGGGTATGGTTGTGGATGTGTAACTCCTTATGCTACCATTTTTATGCGTGGAGCTTCAGTTGGTCCACATCTAATACATTAATGAACAGAAACACACAATGAAAAGTACTAAAGTACAAACTAAACTTTGTTTATTTCAAAAGTTTTGTCCAATTTTACATTTTTTTCAAATTTTTATTGATTTCAAGTACGATGCGTAAGCGGAAAATATTAACCAATTTAAAAAATTTTATGTCGCTTTTATTTTTATCCCAAGAGGCAACTTTTTCGCCGTATAGCGTACTGAAATTCACAAATTCATTTTTTTTTTTTTGTTCTACTTTAGCATGCAGGTTTCTGTACTTATAACTCAGACGGCTTATAAAACCTTTCAAATTGAAGAGCAGATGGCGCAAATCATAGAAGGGTGTCGCCAAGATGCATCCAGGGTTATAGCGAATCAGTGATACCAACCGGTCGCAGAGTCACCAGAACTCAATTTTTGTGACATAACATAATCTTTGAGAAACTTGATAATTTCTAGTGTTGTTTACCACATTAGTTTTAATTACGAATCTTTTACTTTCAAATAAACATAAAGTTATCTAAATTTATCTTTTAGAGTGAAAGCCTATTCACCGCCTCCTATTACTGAAAGCCTCCACACGGTTTATGGTAGGTAGTCTGATCAGACCACTATGATGGTAAACCAATTAGTGAAGAACCATTTAATGCGAAATCTATGAAAAATTCGAAAGTGGTAGTAAATATATGTCTTAAAATGTTTTTAATTTATGAATGTAATTAGTTTGTTTTATTTACTTGTCAACCACTACAGATTCAATTCTCACATATAAATGATAAATTTCTCTCAAATACTTTTAAAATAGAATTTGGGTTCATGCGCACAAGTTGTTCGCTTTTTAAATAATCTGCGCAGACTACTTATAAGAAACCGTGTGGAGGCTTATTCCTTACTCGGAGGTTTAAGGCTATTCTTCAAATAATGGGATGTTCGAACAAATAATAAAACTTTTTATAAAATGATAAACCAATATTATAACAGTTGTTGTTTTGTAACATGTATTCGTGACTCTTAAGTTTTGTCACCAATGGTTAATAATTCCCCTTATGCTGATACAGAAAATGGCAAAAGTGTGAGGAATTTTGAATTAAAAATGTTTGAGACTTGATTTTTGAAATCATCTACACAAGATGTTGTGTATCGTTGCTGGGGAAATTTCTTTAATTCCTATTTTTATTTTTATGTTTACTAATACTTATTTTTAATTTTTCAAGTATGGTATAAGCTATGTGAAATAAACGGTGAACACAGATGCTAATTTGAGTCCTCAACAGTGCCAACCAGGCAGAAATGAAGTCCGTAAAAGCTGGCAGCGACATAGATGCAAACTGCTATCTTTATTTTTATCATTTATGTTTCTTTGTCTAATTTCAGGATGAATGGGAAAAGAGCTGTAAGGCCTCAGACGGCCTAGTTCCACTACATCCGACGAACGAAAAATGCAAACTCCTACGGATTCTACAAAATATTTCTAGAAATGGTGAATTAAAAATCGCAGATTTTTGGTAACTTTTCAGAAGATTTAACACGTTACAACTGTAATAGAGGAACGTCTTAGATGATGATGATTTGTTTATAAGCAGTTGTGGGTAAAAATGTTATAAATTGAGTTTATTAAACTAAGAATTATGCTTTCATATTCGAAGGCTACCACTAAAAAATATTTATTCGCAGTCCGGAGCAATTTGGCTACTCTGCAACAAGGGAACAGGCACACGTTTGTTTTTTGCTAAAAGAATAATGGTTGCTAAAACGTGGTGAATGTTTAAAATAAAATAGATTTACTATTCCAACGGTTTGTAATTATTTCAGATTAAGCGTTTCCTGGACTGGAAATTGTTTAAAAGTATGGATCTCCGTATAATTTGATATACCATTCGTGTGCGATGTATTTAAAAAAACAGACTTCATGAGCTTCAAATATAAATGTCTTTTTTATTTTCATTGTACCTACCACCATAGAAAATGGTTAGCAAATACTTCAATAAAAAAAGAAGAAATCAAGTTACCTGCAATTATCACAGTTGTAAAAATTAAATATATTACAAATATTTTTTTAATTTAAGTTGGTAGATACGTGATCACATAAATATACATGTATGCATTGCGTATACCATGAAAGGGTACGTTTAAATTAATAGTGATAAAGGAATGACGTATGAGTTGATATATCTATAACTGCTACTTTTGAAAAATTTAATTAATTTTTGTATAGTTTTACGACTTTATTGCATTGTATTGAAATGGCGCAGGAAAACATTAAGTGATTTATTTAAATAGAAATTTACAATATGAAATATGTTTTGATTCACTTAACTCACTGTAACATTAATCTTTATTTTTTTAATAAACAACTACATATATTTAAATACGTCTTCAAATAAAATAATAAATAAGAAGTATTTTTCAATAAATAATTCTAACCGATATTCATCCTCTAAATTTGAACAGTTATGTTCTTTATGAGTTAAATAGTACAGTAGAAGTCCGATAATCCGGCACGTTCGGGACCGGCTCGGCGCCGGACTACCGAAAATTCCGGTCTATCGGGCGGTAATTATAAGAACAATTAGGTTAATAATTAAACTACAAATACAGTATAACTAATAAACTGCAAATAATTAAACTGCAAATACATACAACAAAGTTTATTTTACATTTCATATAATGTATGTAAACGTACTGTAAAACATATTTCACTTAGATTTAAAAAAGTCACGAATGTCTTTTTGTTTTTTTGACTTTTGGCGTTTAGTATAAAATTTATTTCTAATGATATGGAAATCAATAATTTCTGAAGCACTGTAGCTAGTACTAGCCTCAGCAAGAGAGATAAACTTATTTAGTGATTCTGCAGCTTCTGCCCAGCTGATTTTTTCCTTTTCTTCAGTTTCGGCACCTGAGTTACTTTCTTCAAGATTTTGAGTAGGCTGAGGGTTTACTACAATGTTGATAATGTCCTCATCGGTTAGTTCTTGTTCAACAGGCTCATTCTCGTCGATTAGAAGCCACTCGTCTACCTCATCTTCAGGCAGGTTTTTCAAGGGATTGTCAGCACTTCTAACGACATCCAAAACTTTGGTCAGAGTGTCTTGATGGTTTTCTTCCTCATCAGTCTGTAGAGTTAGGTCAGATGTAGGGTTTGCAGCTGGCCAAAGTTTTCTCCAGCATTTTTGGAGTGTTGTAATTTTTACCTGGTTCCAAGACAGTGCAATAGCATGGACGGCATCTTTTACTGTAAACTTTTTTTGAAAATCAGTCACGTCACAGTCGGCATTTAACAGGCCTTGAATAAAAGATCTTCTATAAAAGCATTTAAAATTTTGAATAACCCCTTGGTCCATGGGTTGAATCAAAGATGTTACGTTAGGTGGGAGCAGAGTAGCAACAATCCAGAAACTGACTCATCTACTGGCGGGTGGGCTTTGCAATTGTCCAAAAGAAGGATGGCTTTAGTATCTTCTGGTAGACCAAGGCTTTTGAAGGATTCCTTGACCTCAGGCACAAAGTGGTGAAAAACCAGTCTTTAAAGAGGGCGGCTGTCATCCACGCATTTGATTGAGCATCGCATTGGACAGGCAAGTGTGTAACATTCTTAAAAGCCCTGGCTTTTGCAGATTTACCTATCACAAAAGGGGTCACTCGGGGATTTCCAGACGCATTAGCACATAGCAAAACGGTTAATCTGTCTTTGTTTTTTTTTAAAAACCCTTGGCTGCTTTTTCTCTTCCCTCAGCTAGCGTAGATGTTGGTAAACATCGCCACAATAGCCCTGTTTCATCAGCATTGTAAATCTGTTCAGGTGTTAAATCATTATCAGCTACGATTTTCTCAAACTCGTCTTTGTATTTTTCTGCAGAGTTTTGGTTTGCTGAAAGTGTTTCTCCAGTTACATCAAGTCTTCGAATTCCATGCCGAAACTTAAAATTTCTGAGCCAACCATCAGATTAATTACATTCACTTTCAGCAACTCCTAAATCTTGGCCGAATTTCATTGCCTTTTCAACAATCATTGGCCCTGTTACCGGCTTTCCTTCAGAACGTACTACACTAAACCATTTGAACAATACACTATCTAGCTGTTCCAGTTTTGGTTTTTTTAATGTTTGTCTAGAAGTCAATTTTTCAGTTGTTACCGATTGAGAAGCAAACTTCATTAGTTCATCTTTTTGTTTTTTAATGTCATAAATAGTTGATGAACCAATATTAAACTCATTAATTAAAACATTTCTATTCTCGTCTTTTTCTAGCCGTTTGATGATTTCTAGTTTCTGATTGAGAGTCAGTGTTACGTGTTTTCGTTTCTCTCCTTTTGAACTCGAAGGCTTAGGTTTTGTAAACATGGTCACTGTACAGTTAGAACGAAAATCACTTTTTTTATAAACAATTTCAAAAGTTACGTTTACTGCGATGTGAAAGGACACAAAACAACAACGCACAAAAGTTCCGAACAATACCGAGCGTTTATTTGTATTTGCTTTTTTTCCAATTCCATTGCACAATAAACACACTATTTTATCTATCGCCAGAAAAAATAATCTAACTACGACCTTAAGTTAATTTTTTTGTTTTACTGATATAATTTTCTTCTCTGTCGATTAGACATAATGGAGAAAGATTAATATCAAAGAAAAAACAGTAATTGGATTTTTATATAGCCAGTAACCTATACAGGCCAGACAACTAATACGGTGTTTTTAAAATATTTTACAGAGGGGTAGACACTTAAAAAGGCTATTCAAGTAGAAGTATGTGAAACCTTTAAGTTGTAGCATTGAAAAGTTTTCGATTAATTTTAAATATTCGCTCAATTAGACAACCTTCAAGCGACTATCATGGATTCTGGAATTTTGGTATTTTTGCAAAGAAAAAAAGTGGAACCATATATTTGTTGACTCGTTCCGTTCAATATTACAAAAAAAAAAAAAAAAAAAAAAAAAAAAAAAAAAAAAACATTAAATTTCCTATTTGAATTAAAAACTTACAACATCTACGTAGACAACATCAATACTTATGTGTAAGGTGATTCAAACATCTACAAAACAACATAGTAATTTAAGTTACACAATACAGCTGTTATGTGTGTTACAAATGGTATCCGAAGCCACTAGAGGGCGATTAAAAATAATACGTAATATGACATGAAATGAAGTGTTTCTTGATTACTTTAGTGACCGGTTACAAATGTACGATAACAACAAGAGATGACCTTATGTTTTCTCCAGATGCTTCAGCTTGACATCTGCATAGCTGCCATCTTGTACGGTCATTAAAAAATGTTTTACAAATTGTATTGCTAAAGAAAACAACATCATAAATTTTTGTTTTGCTATATTATAATCGCTGCCTATTTATTGACATGAACTTCTTTCCATGAGCCAATGTTGCTTTTCAAAGTAACCATGTGTCAAAATTAGTGAAAAATTCTGTTTTTGCCGCTTTCCCGCCTTGAAAATCTCGGTTAAACAACAGCACTCCAATGGTGTTTGTACTGAATATGGCAGTCCACTATTTGGACAATTCCTGTGTTGAAGTCATTTTCTGAATAAAGAATTATCGATGCTTTTAGTAGATACAGCCATTCAAATTTTCAAAAAATGAAAAAAATATGCATTTGTTTTATTTAACTTTTATCAAAACAGAATCTTTGCTCAAAAAAATGAACTCTTTGCACTCAAGAGGTGACTGTCTGTCACCTGTACATTACCCACCATTCTAAATGTGAATCTTTGTTTACCTTAATGTTTAGTTACGACTTCATTCAGTGACTTCCGAGTATTATAAGGTAAGTTTGTAAAAAAATCTTTCAAAATGTCAGTGGTTGCGTCCATTTTTTTTAACAGCTGAAAGAACTTCGAGTGCAAAGAGTTAACTATACAATCTTGTAGGAAAATGTATCATCTAACACGTGGGAAAGAAAAATCAATCAAAACGGATCTCGCCTCATTTTTATGCAAAGAATTATTATCAAAGTTGCATATGTATATGCTTTGTTTAAATCAGATACGCCAAAATTTCAATGCTCTGCCGCAACGAAAGCAATACCACAACAACACAAGGAGACCAAGCAATTGTGGATCTCAGGCACAAGGCTCCAATCACGCACAATGAAACTCCACAACACAACGTCAAATGGCAAAGGATGAAGAAAGGACTAAGGTTCCGAGCCCAAGACCGGCAATGCCATATCTCATCTGCAGAACAGAATGACTCTTAACATTTTTTAAACTAGTCTCTTTTTTAAAATGTCAAAGGCTGGCAACTCTAATCTTTCATACTTGACACTTAGAATCATATGATATATGTTTTGTACAGAAATGAATCAGTCGTTGCTTTTTTGTAATTTGTTCGCTGCCAGATGAGTACAAGCAGTTGTATCTATCACTAAAAAAGGGTAATCGATAAGATCTATTTTTTTTTCACTTTAGCTCGCATTTTAATTTTTAAAAAGTTAATAATAAATTTATTTCAATAAATAATATGTTGCTGTTGGGATAAAATGTATTTTCTACGGAAAAGTTGGATGATAAAATGGGTTTTTTTACCAGTTGATCTGTTTTAGTGACTCAAACTGATAGGAAGAATTTCATCTCGCACCTAAAATTTTAAGAGAGTTACCAAGTAGAAGATTTACATTTAATTTACATGCAAACCTGCTGCCAGGTTTTTCATAAAGGCACTTTTTCAATTATTGCAAAATACGAATTCAGCATCTAAATATTAATGGTTTTAATGTGTTCATAATATCTGAGAGAAATGAGGTTTATATGTTCATGGCTCTAGCAGAAATATTTGAAGACCTTAAGGGATGAAACATGTATGTGACATTATCAGGGGGTATTTAGTAATGAAGGAAAATAATATGGGTATAATTGGTATGATATGTTTAATGTAAAAGAATTGGTTCACTTTGGTTGATTTCACTTTAGTTTTAACATAACTAAATATTTAAGTGTGTTGTGTATGATTTTGATTTCAAATGAGGTAGTGGTAAGTAAAAGTTAAAGAATTATTAGCGCAGCCTTGTAATAAATTTAGAAGAAAATAGTTCAATACGGCTATTTTTCTTCTTACCTCGAATGTGGTCAATCTGAAAATGTCTCTTACCTGGTTTACGCAGTCAATTCTCCATTTAAGGTCGATGTCTATAAATCCTGGTATGAAATTTAGTTCTTGTTCAACCCCTACAAAGTAAATTGGAGAAGATAGATTGACCTTGAAATGCAGCACGAAATTTGACGTAAACAAATGTCAAGTATTCGTGTTGCTCTGCTATGTATAATTCTGATGTGGGTCCAAATTAGATGAACAATTCTATACTAAACTCTATGGAAATAATCTTACTTTGCTTGTATTTTACGCTCCAAAATTTAGACACTATTTGGAAAAGATCATGTTTCAAACGTTAAGAAATGTTGTCATTCTTACCTGGGGTAAAATTTACTTCGGCCAAAATGATCTTAAGAAGCTAGAAGCATTTTTCTTTCTTTCTTAACCTCTTCGAGGTGGGCGAATCATATATGCATTCTCATTAAGCCGATAATTAGGATAAAAAACATAAAACTTGTAGCCATACTAATTTTTATAGCAGTTTATTTGTGGGTGGAAAAATAATAGATTACTTCATTTAATTCACCACTGCTTAATTCTTATTGAAAATTGTATAGTTACATTTTTAATACATTATAATGGGGGGGGGGTGTGTTGGACTTAAAGTAAAAGAGCAAAAATAAGTCTGCCGAATTAGCAATGCCCAAACTTAAGCTACGTCTTTTTATTCTTTACTAATCTGATTCCGCACGGCTACATTTGTGACTCGCCCGTCACGAAAAGGTTAAAATTGTTATGTATAATTCAAAAACAATTTTTTTAATACTTTTCTATAAATGGTATAAATATTCTTTTTTAAATAAACAAAGTATATCGTTATATTAGCATTTCTCATTTGGATTTTTTTTTCTTGTTTATTACTGTTGTGTTCTTGGTGCAGGCCGTGCACCATCAGACGTTAGTGTAAGCATATTACTGGAGCTGCAAGATTAACACGTTGAATGCCTTAAGGGGTCACCGGTGACGAGACTGAGTTTGTTCCGAGACTGAGTTGAGCGAAAATTAATAGAAACACATACTTCGAGTAAATTTTTAATTTTTCAATATTATTATCGTTACTAAAATGGTTTGAAGAAATGAATGCAATATAGAACACACAAAAATTGTTTTATTTATATACTCAGAGATGCCAATTGGCTCCGGACCACGAATAACTATTTTCAAATGGTAGATTAATATGTGTGATTCTTGGTTTAATAAATTCAATTTAGAAGATTTTTATTCACCACAATATCTAAAAAATTTTAGGCTTATATAAGCACCACTTGAAATGTTATCCCATAACTGGAATTATATTACTCATCAAGTTTTCTAGTTCGGCCACTAGAAAGTCATAAATCAAATTCGATACTTGCCCGGTTTTTCGACTCGCAACCTTCGTGAGTGAAGCATCGTCTTGGATCGATTGTTTGCTTACATTTATTATTTGCATTCTCAACTTCACAGTAAAAGTATTCTAAAGGTATGATTTCTTTCTTTGTGAATTGATAAAGTTTTCAACATGTGAATTAGCAACAACAATTTATCTACAACAACGCTTGTTGTGTCCAGATATTACAGTGGCCACGCCAACTTCAATTTCAACATGTAACAAAGTTTTGTGCTACAAAATGTGATTCCTATTGACAACAGACTTTGCTTTATTTGTTTACAACCGCCATTGGGGCGTATCACGCAAACTTCTATAATTTGTGTTTATGATTTGTGTTTACGATTTCGATTGCAAATTTCAGTTTCAATAGTGTTTACGTCAACAATTATAGTGGGGGCCGGGATAGCCTGGTCGGTAGGGCGCTGGGCCCATGTCCAAGAGGTCGTGGGTTCGATCCTCGCCGGCCGAAGATGTAGTAATGGTGACTGATGCACGTTAAATCTATCGAGTCTCAAAGTCCTCCATGTTCCCATAACAAATCAATACCTCTGGGGGTACTGATCCAGGAGTTTCCTTGTCTTCTGGATTGGTTCAAAATTACAAGGCTACGGAGTTGAACATTAGTAGTCGTAAACCCATAAAATTGGGTCGGCTGTTCAACGACGGTTATAAAATAAAATAAAAAACAATTATAGTGGGCGTCTCACGAAAATTTGAAATAAATTAATAGTATGATTTATGACTACAAAAGCTGATTACTTGTGACTATAAACATTTGTGCATTCTGAAACTTTTATTTATGCACAGCAACAGTGTTGTCTTTGTGCTCAACTATCATTTTACATTGTATTACAACAGTTTTGTGACGGCGCAGGGTCTGCCCAATTGTGCACATATACCGAAATAGTCAGTTAAAATCAGTTTGACTGCAGTAACTGCCGTTGAAATCAGCTAAAACATCAGGTAGATGAAAAAACTTTATTTCTCTATTCTGAAATTCACATCTCTACATCTTTTTTCATTTTGAATTTATCATTTACTCATAACGACAGTGTTGTAAAAGTTTTGACTTTTATTTTCTCACGTCACAACAGTGTTGTGATATAGCAGTGATCTTCAAACAAAAGTGCAAAATAAAATTTTTATAGCTAAAACCTGTTTGACTGCCGTGTACATTTTCAATTGGATTAAAACATGGCTACCACATCAAATGCAAATATACCAGCTTGGGTAGAAGATACAATAGCATTAAAGTCCCAACTTCAACAACAAACAGATGCAAATCAAAACCTATCCACTCAACTTGATGAACTTAGAAAAATGTTTGAAAACAGAATGGAAAGCCTACTGCAGACAATAGAAAAACTCCAATATGATAATGAAACATTAAGAATAGAAAATAAGCATCTCCTAAAAGCAAATAAACAAAGCAGAGAAACAACAATAACCATTCCTGAAACAACTCCAACCTCTCCAAAGAAACGCAAACATAAAAAGAAAACAGCAGCTAACAAAACAGCAGTACAACAACAATCTACTATAGAACCGAATCAACAAACTGTCACCAAAAGGAACAGATCTGAAAGTACGGATGAATAGGAACCAGCCCAAAACAAAAAACTGATAATTCAAAAACCAAATTTGCTTTGCTTTATTTAAAAAGAACTGGGCACATATCCCATACATCATGAAATAATACAACAGTGAATAAAAACATTTTGAAAATTAGCAACATTGTGGTAGCTATTACAAGGGTCAAGCACAGTTGCTTGATAAATTATATATAATAATTTGTAATTAAGACTTAAAAGTAAGGATAACATAAAATTGTATCGTAATGAATTAAACATAATTTGATATCAAAAACCAATTGCAACCGACACAGATCTTATACAACAACCATTGTTCAATATCTCTGAAATATAGCACCAACTTGGCATCTTTGTCTTAGCATCCTCGCCACCGTTTCTTGTAACCCTAATCAGTTGAAAATTAGTTGTTGAATATATAGCTTGAGCGTGCTCGTAGCACCAATGATAATAAAATCTTAAATACAGTCCAATAGCTACTCAATTCATTTGTTATCAAACGAACCAGCATAGAAATCAAAACAATTGGTATCGAACATTAGTGATCCTTAATAACCGGAGATGGAAAAAGAAAAACTTAATAGATCGAAGCGTGCCGTCAAAGGTACCATAACGAAATTAGAAACTTACATTGATCAGACGAAGGAGCAGAATCCAACTGAATTGGAAGTTAAGCTTAAACGTGTTGCACAATTATATCAAAAAGTTGATGAATTGAAGGATCAATATTATGGTCTAAAAGATATCAGTGACTCTGAGATAAATGAAATAGAAACTGATTTAGAAGGAACAGTAGACAGACTCGAAGCTTTGGAGGTAAGAATTAAAGATATTCTTAACTCTTTGATAATTAAACCTTCAAAAATTAATTGTGAAAATGAAATATCTCAGGCTGATTCGAAAACAAAACTGGAAATTAAACTACCTGAGATACCTTTACCGGTATATCACGGTAAATTTGATGAATGGCCCAATTTTAAATCGCAATTTGATAACATTATAACTAAAAACAATGATTTAAACGACTCTCAAAAACTGCACTATTTGAAAGCGTCATTGCTGGGCGACGCTAAACGTCTCGAAACTGTTGACGATTCTTTTGCATCACTTTTAAAGGCATTAGAATATAGATTTGAGAATAAACGTCTCCTAACTGAGACTTACATAAATCAAATTTTGGAAATTGAAAAACTTGCAAATGAATCAGCTGGAGATATTAGAAACATGGTAGATATTTTAAACAAAAATATCAGAGCTCTGAAGCTTCTAAATTTTGATCGTAATAATTTATCTGACATACTTTTTCTAAACATCATTTTGAAAAAGGTAGATCGAGAAACTAGAAAACAATATGAACAAACGATCGCCTCAAATGAAATACCAGAATTGGATAAATTTTTAAAAGTTTTAGAAAAAAGAAGCCAAATTCTTGATAGTATTAGTCGAACTGCTTCTTCTTCAATTTATAAACATAAGCTAGCTGTTAATAAGACTAAATCTTTCCTGAATTCGAATAATAATAATCCCAAGAATTCGAATAATAATAATCCCAATTCTTGTGTAATCTGTAAATTACCACACATGATTTATAAGTGCAACACTTTTCAAAATATGAAGGTTTCGGATAGATTTAATGAAATAAAACGTTTAAATTTGTGTATTAATTGCCTAAAGAATAATCACAAAGTAAAAGATTGTAAATCTAAAAATTCTTGCTTCGTTTGCAAAAAACGCCATAACACTTTACTGCATATTTATGAGATTTCTTCCCCGCCTCCTACCTCCTCAGTTTCTACGATGCCAGGCACCGATCAAACATCTGTCTCGCAAGTACATGATTTATTCCCACAAGAACATTCAAACACTTTTTCGAATTGCTTAGTATCAAAAAAGAAACAAAATATTCTCTTGCCTACTGCAGTTGTTTATATTAGAAATGAATTAGGAGACTATTATCCATGAAAGAGCGATTTTGGATTCCGCTTCTCATCTTTCTTTCTGTAAACAAAAATTAGCTAATCACTTAATGGTGAAAAAATAAAAAATAAATGCTTCTGTTTCTGGATTGAGCGATATTTCGATAAATATCAAACAAAAGGTAACCACTGTAATTAAAAACAACAGTGGGAGTTTTTCAACATCTTTAGAACTTTTAATTGTTCCTTCAATTACAAATTTGACGATAATTAATCCAGTTGAAGTATCTAATATAAAGATTCCATCCGAAATTAATTTTGCTGATCCAGAGTTTAACACACAAAAAGAAGTAGAATTAATTATAGGTTGCGAGCTCTTTTTTGAAATTTTAAAGCAAAATCAGTTTCGATCGGCATGTAGTAATTGGTTGTTTCAAGAAACTGTATTTGGTTACATTGTCGTGGGGAGCTCCGATAATACTACAAATAGAGCGTATTGTGGATTAACGCTTAGTTCAGATATAAATTCGGAAAGCCTTGATAAACAGCTACAAGCATTTTGGAATATAGAAACTGTTGACGAGCCCTCTGTTGAACATAGTGTCGAATTTGAGTTCTGCGAAACTCAATATAAAAATACTCATTATCGAAATCACGAAGGGCGTTACATAGCACAGTTGCCTTTGAAAGAGGATCCCGCTTCGCTCGGGGATTCTAAAGCCGTTGCCGAAATGCGTTTAAATCAGTTATGGAAAAAACTCTCGAAGGATGAGGAGTTGCAATCACTTTATAAATCATTCTTGATGGAATATGCTGACTTGGAGCATATGCAATTAGTTGTAGAACCTCTTGATAAAACCACTTCGTATTTTTTACCTCATCATGGTGTACTTCGCCCAGATAGTAAAACCACTAAGTTGAGGGTGGTATTTAACGCTTCCTCCAAAACGACATCTGGTCTTTCTTTAAATGATATTTTGTACAAGGGCGGTACTATACAACAAGATTTATTTTCAATACTTTTGCGATTCAGGCAACATACATATGTGTTCACTACTGACAGTTCTAAAATGTTTAGGCAAATTTTGATTCACCCTGATCATCGGAATTTACAGTTGATATTATGGAAGAATAGCGTGAATGACCCAGTACAAACTTTCAGACTTAACACAGTTACATACGGAACTTCTTGCGCACCCTACCTGACTACACGAACTATTAAACAATTAGCCATTGATGAGGGTGATAGTTTTCCCTTAGCCGTTGCTGTCATAATTAGAGACACTTATATGGATGACATTTTGTCAGGAAGTTCAGACTTTCAAGAATTTAATTTACTACAAGAACAATTAGTGGACCTGTTTAAAAATGCGGGCATGAGCTTACACAAGTGGTGCACTAATACTCCAAAATTTCTTAATTCCATACCATTAGAAGACCAAGCCTATGATTTCTATTGTGAACCACCAAATACCATTAAATCCCTTGGGGTTATTTGGAACCCAAATTTAGATTATTTTACATTCAAGGTTGATGTAAATGTACATGACTCATACACTAAACGAAAAGTGTTATCCACCATCTCACGCTTGTTTGACCCCCTTGGATTTCTTGGTCCCATTCTAACCAAGGCTAAATTGTTTCTTCAGAAACTCTGGATACTCGGGTTGGAATGGGATGAACCGCTTCCTGATTCAATCGCTAAGGATTGGCAGTGTTTTGTTTCTACCCTACCTGCCATTGAAAACATGCAAATTCCTCGTCACGTGGGGGAGAAGAGTGAAATCGTGATTCACGGCTTCTCCGATGCATCAGCCGTTGCGTATGGAGCAGTTCTGTACATGCAATCAATTTCGGGAGAAACTTCATATACGAAACTTTTGTGCAGCAAGTCCCGTGTTTCACCAGTAAAACCTATCACGATCCCTCGCTTAGAATTGTGTGCCAGTGTTTTATTGGCACAGCTTTTGAACAAAGTTCTTAAGTCTCTAACCTTGCCCATTCAACAAATAATGTTGTGGACAGATTCTACAATTGTGTTAGCATGGCTTCAACGGTCACCTGATCAACTCAAGACCTTTATCAGCAATCGAGTTAAAATAATACAAGATCTAACTAAGAACTGTCATTGGAATCACGTTGCATCTGATAAAAATCCTGCAGATGTCCTCTCTCGTGGTCTGAATGCTTCGGAAATTGTCTCTCATGAACTATGGTGGCTGGGACCAGATTTTTTGAAAAACGAACTGAATATTGTTCCAATAGATTTTGTAAACATTTCCTCACACAGTGAATTTTTACAGGAACTCAAACCCCCTGCCAAAATACTTCTAACTTCTTATAAACTTGACTTAATTGACAATATTTTAAATCGTAGCAATAATTATACTAAAATTTTGAATGTTTTAAGTTATGCTTTCAGATTTATATTCAACTGTAGAAATCCAGGTAACAAAAGATTGGGTAAGTTATCCTCTAATGAACTAAATGCGACGGAGTCCTTTTTGGTTAGAAATGTACAAGCATCCGTTTTTAAGGAAGAAATAGAGGCCATTTCCAAGGGCAGGGCTTTTTCAGGTAAGAGTAAACTTAACTCTTTAAATCCTTTTCTTTATGGTCATCAAATTCTTCGAGAGGGTGGTCGTTTGAATAATGCTGCTCTGAATTATTCTCAAAGGCATCCAGCTATACTACCTGCAGACCATCCTTTCACTAATTAATTTAAGGGATTTAATTTTGTTAATGACTCATGTGCATATCAAAAATCTCCATTTAGGACCTCAAGCGTTATTATATTGCACTAGAGAAAGGTTTTGGCCACTTCGTGGTCGATCGATAGCTAGGAAAATTGTTCATAAATGCATAGTTTGTTTTAAACATAAACCCCTTGTTACAAATCAACTTATGGGAACCTTGCCTCGAGAAAGAGTAAACCCTAATTATTTTTTTTGCACTCTGGTGTTGATTATTGCGGCCCTTTTCAAATTAAATATAAACACCAGAGAAAAGGGAATTTCCAACGGATTTATGTAGCAATATTTGTGTGCTTAGCCTCGAAGGCGATTCACTTAGAAGTGGTTTCCGATTTAACAACTGATGCTTTTCTTGCTACCTTAAAGCGTTTTGTGGCTAGGCGTGGCAAATGTGCTACGATATCATCTGATAATGCAAAAAACTTTGTTGGGGCTAGTAGGGAATTGCAGCGATTACAGAATTTAACTAGATTTCCTGACGAAAAGCTAGCATCCTATTTGGCATCTGAAGGGATAGTTTGGAATTTTATTCCTCCCAGAGCTCCAAATTTCGGGGGCCTCTGGGAGGCAGGGGTCAAATCCTTTAAGTTTTACTTAAAACGAGCTACAGGAAATCTAAAATTAACATTTGAGGAATTCCTTACAATAACAACACAAGTCGAAGGAATCCTAAATTCTCGACCATTAACCCCCTTGTCAGATGATATTGATGACCTGGATGTACTAACACCAGGGCATTTTTTGGTTGGAAGGTCTATAACTGCCATAGCTGAACCACGTTTGTTGGATAAATCGGAAACCCGACTTTCTCGATGGCAAAGGTTGACAAAAATTGTTCAATACATTTGGACAAAATGGTCTCGCGACTATTTGAACAATTTGCAACAAAGAACAAAGTGGAAAGTAGAGAAAACTAACATAAATTTAATGCAATGGTTTTAATAAAGGAGGACAATCTTCCTGTAAATCAGTGGAGCTTGGGACGAATTTTAAAGCTATTTCCAGGAACGGATGGAAAGGTCAGAGTAGCAAAGATTGAAACAAGCAAGGGGATTGTAAAACGTAGCATTAGTAAATTGTGTATTTTGCCATTGGTGGACAATCAAAAAAGATTTATGTTAATTTACTCATTATGTGTACCAACAGCATTTATTCAATCTTTGTAAATTTTATATTGGAATATGTTTATGTACCATTGTTATGCTAATCTATATGTTTATTGAATATAATTCAACGGCGGGTGGATGTTCAATATCTCTGAAATATAGCGCCAACTTGGCATCTTTTTCTTAGCATCCTCGCCACCGTTTCTTGTAACCCTATTCAGTTGAAAATTAGTTGTTGATTATATAGCTTGAGCGTGCTCGTAGCACCAATGATAATAAAATCTTAAATACTGTCCAATAGCTACTTAATTCATTTGTTATCAAACGAACCAGCATAGAAATCAAAACAATTGGTATCGAACAACCATCAACCAGTTTCATCGCACCACAACGTCAACATGAGGTAGCAGCTACACGCAATGAAGCTGACAAAAATACTACCAACCAACAACAGGATGAAACTGATGAAGAAGAGTTGGACGACAATGATGACTAGTGTATATCAAAGACGGGGAAAACCACGAATACCACCAATAATCATAAAGGACAATAATGTGAAATGGCTACAACTCAAATAGAATCTACAAGACCAAAAAATTACAGAATTTGAAGGAAAACACAATGGCGAATATCTGAAAATACACTTCTTTAATATAGATATGAGGCGTCGGGCAGTCGACATACTTGACCAATTAAATGTACAATATCACACCTTCCAGCTAAATGAAGAAAAACCATTGAGAGTCGTTCTGAAGAGCATTCCAGCATATATTTCCTCAGATGAAGTCGAAAAAAATCTAATTGATCAAGGATATAAACCAAAACGTGTAACTCAGATGAAAAAATATACCGAACAAGGAATCCTCAACCTGCCTTTGCATATCATTACTCTAGACAAAACTGAACACGATAAGAACATTTTTTATATGACACGTTTCATGGACCTCGTTGTCTCGGTATCAACCTACAGAGGACGCCGAGGACATACTCAGTGCCACAGGTGCCAACAATTCAATCATGTGCAGGCATCCTGTCGGCACACTCCTAAATGTCTCAAATGTGGCCAGGAGCATCTAACTCATCTCTGCACTAAAGACAAAACATCACCAGCAAAATGTGCCAACTGTGGCGGTCCTCATCCAGCCAACTACAGACAATGACCTAAATACCCAGTTACTAAAACCATCACCAGCAACAACAACAATAGATACAACCATCAATATCCTTTCGCTCCTGGCAACACCAACTTCAGTTCCTATGCAGATATCCTGGCCACAGCAAAACAGCTGTGGCCAGGATAACCAAAACAGCAAACCAAAACAACTCCAAAACAGTACAACTTGATACCTCAACAATACAAGAAGCCAGATCTTTACTCACTGACCTCAAGCTCTTTGTAGGATTCATGCAAAACAACGAGGCTTTCAAACTTTTCAAAAGAATGCAAAATGCAATCCAATCACATCAACAGGAAGAACAAGATGAATACTAAAACAACACAAAAATCTACCCTCAACATCTTTTTTTGGAATGCTAACGGAGTACTACAAAAGCAACATGAACTAAAGAACTTTATTTTAGACCATAACCCGGATATCATCATTATAACAGAAACGCATCTCAATGCAACCTACAACTTTACAATAGCCAACTATACTACATACAGGTGTGATAGAAGGTACAGGGGAGGCGGCGTCGCATTATTATCTAAAAACAGTCTTATAACAACATTATATAATTCTAAAGATGACAGTGGCTACGAACAAATTTCCATACTGCTTAACCATCAAAAACAGAATATAAAAATAACTGGCATTTATAACTCGCCTACAAATAAACTCACAGAAAAGGACCTAAGAAACCTATTCCCACCAAATCTGCCAACAATTGTAGCAGGTGACTTTAATGCAAAACATACAACATGGGGATGCAATAGCTCTAATCATACTGGAAATCATCTTAAAGCTCTCATCATAAAAAATAAACTTACTGTCATAGCTCCAACTTCTCCAACCTATATTCCAACTCTACTCAATCACAGACCAGACATCCTTGACTTCGCAGTAACCAACATCCAAATCCCCATGGTTGCCTGCACACTAAACCACTTGTCATCTGATCATCTACCAGTACTATTGCTCGTCGGTCTAGCCATAAAACACGTTGAAAAACCAAAACTAAAAACTAACTGGAATCTCTTCAAAAATATACTTACCAACAACAATAGCAGCTTACCAATCTTAGACGATGAGCCAGAAATTGAATCATACATCCAGCAAGTACAGTCTGAAATAATTGAATCTTAAAAGAGATCAACAACTGAAACAGAATCAATAGCTCATCACTATAGACTTCCGCCTGAAATCAAAAGCCTCATCAGACTCAGAAATCACAGAAAACACCATCAAAGAACAGCAGACCCTATATATCTTAATGAAATCAGACTTCTCAACAAACAGATCAAAAAACAAAGCAAGAAATATAAAAATCAGTTATGGCAAAACAAAGTCGCCTCCCTCTGCACAAATGATAATTCAATATGGAAAATAGCTAAATTGTTCAAAACTCCACCTCAAGTAAATAGACCCATCAATAGACCATCAGGCACAATATACTCTATAGATGAAAAAACTGAAATATTTGCAGACTCACTTCAGAATCAATTCTCACCAAATCTCAATTCCGATCAAAATCATCATGACCTAATAATAGAAAAAGTAAGCAGTTTCCACCTTGATCATCCCTCTCCAGAGATCATAGAACCTACGACCAATGAAGAAATATATAATATCATCCGAAATCTGAAAAACAACAAAGCTCCAGGTGAAGATAGAATCAAAAATATTATGATCAAACTACTACCATCCAATTATATCCAGAAAATTACACACATCATCAATAGCTGTCTGCTCCTAAATTTTTACCCTCAAATCTGGAAAAATGCATCGGTTATCCTATTTCTAAAGAAAAATAAAAATCCAAGCTGCCCTGAGAGTTATCGACCTATCAGCCTCCTAAATATTATTGGCAAAATATACGAAAAAGTAATTTACAATAGAATTAAACCACTTCTTTCAGCCATCACAGATGAACAGTATGGTTTCCGCCAAAACTTGAGCACAACAAAGCAGCTTATACGAATAATAGATTATGCTGGAAAGGCCCTAACAAACAAGGAAGCAATATCAATATTAATGATCGACATAGCCAAAGCGTTTGACAAAGTCTGGCATAAAGGAGCAATTTTCAAGCTAATACAACTCAACTTTCCTCCCGGACTTATTAAACTTCTCTCATGCTACCTTACAAACAGAACCTTCCATGTCATCATTCAAAACAGCAAATCTTCCAAACGAATCATATCAGCTGGTGTACCTCAGGGCAGCTTACTTGGACCGATTCTATATATTCTCTATACATATGACTTCCCAATAAATCAAGCAGACTTCAACAGTATTACGGCCTATTATGCAGACGATACTAGTATTATTATAAAATCCAGAAACCCAAACCTTGCTCTGATGAAATTACAAGAACACATTTATGAAATAGAAGAATGGTGCAGAAATTGGAAAATAGCTGTCAATGCCGAAAAATCTGAGATCATAATCATACAAAAAAGAAGAATCAAAATACTTCCTCAATGCAAACCAAAGCTTTTCGATATCCAAATTCCAATAGTAAACAAAACAAAGTACCTCGGACTCACCATAAACAGCAAACTCACCTGGAGTGACCACATAAAAAATACAATAGACAAAGCCAATGCAGCCATAAATGCAATTCAACCTCTTATCTACAACCAGAATGTTTCACTTAAAAACAAAAAACTGCTATATACTTCCATGATCCGGCCCATTCTAACATATGCTTCTCCAGCTTGGGCCACAATTCCAGACCATCTTATGAAGAAACTGAACCAGTGCCAAAACAAAATACTCCGTAAAATCACCTGTGCCAGATGGTTCATTAGAAATTCAAACATCCACAAAGACCTTAAAATCCCGACTCTCTCTCAGTATATTTACAAACTTAATGCAGATTTTTACGACAAAGCAATCAACTGCAATACAGCTAACTTCAACGAAATATTTAAATTTGAAAACTTTAAAAAAGACAAAAACTTTAGACCAATAGCTGCGCACTTCACCTCTGACGCCTCATACCGAAACTACCAACATAAATAAAAATCTCCAACTCTTACATCAATAGTTCATAGCAATAGTTCGAAACATCAATAGATTACAACCTCAACAGCCTTAACTACAATACCAGGCTTGAAATCCGAACCTGCTACCTCACGTTGACAATAAATTCACAGCCATCTTTACTATAGCAAGTTGCTTAGAGTTATTTTCACTTTTCTTTTCAGTTAAACAAGCAAGGAGCTTGCTCTACAATATCAGTCACCCCAGAGACTCTGTAAACAAACTGTTTATATATATATTTTTTTACTTCTGTAATGTTATGATGAATGGGATATGGGTCTTCTGCGCGGCCCAGGTGCCCAGCTTTTGTCAAATAAAGTAAGTAAGTTGTCCCATAACTGCATCTCTGCTTTCAGATTGCACATTATCAAAGTATTATAAATAGTGCCCCGCCCCCTCTATTTATCTATATGGCTGCTCGCAGAGAGAGAGGAAATGACCACAAGGTTGATCATCGACTCGCAAGCATGCCACCCCTAGCATTACACCTAACTTTATATTGCCGCTTATTTTCCCCCCACTATATTTTAGGATTTATCACTCTTACTATATACTGATTTAGTGACTTCCGCCACTGTGTTTTCGCTCTCCACTCTACCCAACTATTGACAACATTACAGGCGCCAACGGGCACAAGATCATATGAAGAAGTCAATAGCCCGCTTCGCGGACAGATACTTTTTATCTCATATTAGTTCAAGTAAATGTCATGCAGATTCTTTAAAAAAATCTGTCTAATTTTTGGAAATTTAGTTTGTAGTTATGTAAAATTAGAGTGGAATTCAAAGTTTTAGTTCATTTTACAAATTATCTTTTAGGTTTAAAATAGAAGAAAAAATGTGGAACCATATTTTTGTTAACTCGTTCCGTTCAATATTAAAAAAACATAGGTTTTCACACTTAAATTAAAAACTCAAAACATCTACGTATGCAACACCAGTATTTATCATTTACAAGGTGATTCAAACGTCTACGATAAAACATAGTAAATTAAGCATACCACAAGGAACGAAAATCACATAGGTACATGGGATTACAAATGTTATCGGAAGCCACTAGAGGGTGTTTAAAAATAATACGGAATACAATGACAAGAAATAAAGTGCCATGGCTACCAACTTGTACGGTCGTTAAAAAAGAATTGGATTACTAAAGAAAACAACATCATAAAGTTTTCTTTTGCTGTGTTATAAACGCTGCCTATTTATGACATGCACTTTTTCCCATGGGCCATTGTTGCTTTTCAAAGTAACGCTGTGTCAAAATTAGTGAAAAATTCAGTTTCTGTCGATTTCCCGCCTTGAAAATCTCGGTTAAACAACAGCACTCCAATAGTGTTTTTACTGAAGATTAAAGTGCATTATTTGCACAAGTTCTGTGTCGAAGCCATTTTCTGAGTAAAGAGTTATTGATGCTTTTATTAGATGCAGCCATTCAAAATTTCAAAAAAATACAAAATATACATTTGCTTTATTTAGCTTTTCTCAAAACAGAATCTTTCCTCAGATAAATTAACTATACAATCTTGCAGGAAACTGTATCGTCTAACACGCGGGAAAGAAAAATCAACGGATATCGGCTGATATTTATGAAAAGAATTATCAAAGTTGTATATATATATATATATATATATATATATATATTTTATTTTTATTTTTATTTTTATTTTTATTTTTATTTTTATTTTTATTTTTATTTTTAATTTTAATTTTAATTTTAATTTTAATTTTAATTTTAATTTTAATTTTTATTTTTATTTTTATTTTTATTTTTATTTTTATTTTTATTTTTATTTTTATTTTTATTTTTATTTTTATTTTTATTTTTATTTTTATTTTTATTTTTATTTTTATTTTTATTTTTTTTTTATTTTTTTTTTATTTTATTTCATTTCATTTCATTTCATTTCATTTCATTTCATTTCATTTCATTTCATTTCATTTCATTTTATTTTATTTTATATATATATATGATTTGTTTAAATCACATACGCCAACATTTCAATGCCCCGCCGCCACGAAAGCAATAGCACAACAACACAAGGAGATCAAGCAATTGTGGATCTCAGGCACAAGGCCTCCAGTCACGCACGATAGAATTCCTATGTCATCTAGATAGGGGGACTTCAATGCCAAGTCTGTTGCATGGAGCCCCAGGAGTGATCACAGAGGAGACCTTTTATTAGACTACTTATTACGAAACAATCTTGACATAGTGAACGACCCAGACGGCCCCGCCTACGTTCAATTCAGTACTTGGTCAAAGCTGGATCGATATTATTGCCAGTAACATTAATGAAATCAATAACTACAAAGTTCACGACAGGATAACTTGCTCTGACCACGAACTAATAATGGCAACAATTGGTAGACTACACCAAAACCACAGGACTCATATACCAAAAAATGATTTCCGTAAACTAGATTGGCTTTCCTTGAAAATTGAACTCAATAAAATAACTGAGCGAAATAAAATTATTGATACCTCAAATAAAACCAACTTAAATAAACAGATTGAAGACATCACAGAAGAGATAGTCAGCGCTTCTCAATTCTCAAGAAGAAAATTAACAACAAATTATAAAAAACATTGCTCCTGGTGGACCCCAGATATCAACACTATGAGGAAATATGTTAGAGCACTGAGACGCAGGTATCAGAAAACAAAAGACAATAACATCAGAATGTTTTTTAAAATAAATTACAAACATAACTTGGCGAAATACAAAAAATTAATCAGGAAAGCTAAAACTGATCATCATAAGTCATACCTTGACAAACTTGGCACAGACGAGGCTTTTGCGGCCCCATACAGAATTTCAAAGGGAGAAAATATAGGCAGAACATTGAATCACGCTGTTTTTTTATGAAAACAGCGTTTTAACAACTGATTACACAAAAAATATCAAAGCCATTAAGGCACATCACTTTCCTGAACGTCAAGACGACACTGTAGCACTTCCGACTGGTAACATGATGGACCCCCCAACGCCTTTACGCTGGGTGAACTGGAAGCTGTAATTAGAGACATGCAATCAAACAAGGCACCGGGACCTGATGGGACACCCAACGAAGTCATCAAAGAACTCTACTACACTAATAAGTCTTGGCTTCTGAAAATTTTTAATCATTGCCTTCACGAGATGTACTTCTCGGAAAGTTGGAAACTAGCCAGGGTCGCCCTAATAGAAAAACCTAACAAGGACCTTAGGCTACCGGAAGCATATAGACCTCTGTCCCTGCTTCCAGTATGGGGTAAAGTACTAGATAAATTAATTACTAAGAGACTGACATACTACTTGGAAAAAATAAGCTCTTACACGAACAACAATATGGATATAGAACTGGAAGAGGGACGGAGGACGCACTCAGAGTGGTAGTGGACTCTATCCAACAGTCCAAACTCGTAAAAAGCACACTATAGGGGTGGCCCTGGACATTAAAGGAGCCTTTGACAACGCCGACTGAGGAGTACTTAAATCACTCATAAATCAACTCGATATTCCCTACAACATAAAAGGCACCATTTTCAGCTTCCTTAATAATCGACAGGCAATTTTTGTGGACTCCAGCGGCGAGAGAGTAGACAAACGCACCGTCAAGTTATGTGTCTCACAGGGTACAAAAACACAGTTAGAATTAATCATAAACTCAACTCACTACAGAGAATTCCTCTTCTTACAATAACTAAGTGCAACGCAACTGTAAGCACTGAGGTGATCCAGATACTGGCTGGCATTAAATCAATTCATCTGACTGTAATTGAAACAATTTACAACAAAAGAAGTAAATGGGGTTGGAGGAGAGACGACATCTATCAGATCATCCCGGAAGCCACATGCAACTACTTACTTGATAACACCAATAATGATGCACCAGCCCCGATACACCCTGCAAAACTAAGCGCTGTGCCTTGGGGGTATAGTGCGCCACTAAACATCGGCTGGGAAATTTACACTGACGGCTTTAGGATGGAGGTCGAAGAACACTACAGAGCTGGATTTGGCATGATCGTTAAGTACAGAGGTGAAACTATACTCAAGACCTCATCCAGAGCGCCAGACCACTGTACCATCTTTGACGCAGAGCTGATGGCAATCAGAGAAGCCGTAAAGTGGGCGGTTAACATAAACGAAAAAATAAGTATTTTTACCGATTCACTTTCCTCACTTAATGCCCTTTCAAACCCTACACACAAAAACAATATTGTAAAAGAGATTAAAAGTCTAATTAATGAGAAAATCATCCTAAACTGGACTAACGCTCACGTGGGGATGCATGGAAATGAGGAGATGGATCAGGCCGCAAAGGATGCCATCAGTCTTGGCCCCATAGATTACCACACCCAGTTAACTCCCACACAGGTCAAGTCGGTAATTCATAATCACATTATGCGGCGATGGAGGAGAAACTGGACAAACAGCAATAAAGGACGGCAAACATATAAGTTCTTCAAAGACCCAAGGGTCACCAGACTGCAGGCTAATTTTTATCTAAATCAATATTTAACTGGCCATGGCGTGTTCGGAACACAACAATCTAGATTTTTCAGGAAGTCGCCAACTTGTAGTTACTGTGGAGATATTCAGGACATCAAACACCTAATTTGCGATTGTCCTGAATTCCGGGCACGTCGTGGGAACGATTTCCAACCGCAAACCGACCATCAATTGTTCTCGAACCTGGCCTGCAGAACAACAATCAAATACATTATTAAAGTGACCCTGGAAGACACATTGAACAACTTGCACAACTAAATCTTCTCTTTTTAGCACATTGCCGAACCTCAGACCGCAACGTCAACTTTTCCCGCCGTATTTTTATTGACACTTTTAAAATTGACTTTTACTCAGGGGTGAAAGCGAGACAGAAAAGGGGAAAGGCTGGTAGTAAAACCTTTTCAGTTATATCTAGATTTGGGGAGGAGTTTACTTAATATTTTTTTAAATTATTCAGCGAGAACTACTTTATCTTTGAAAAGAAGCAGTCTAATATATATGCTAAAATTATAAAAGAAATCTTGATAGTTACAGATATTTTATTTTTTTCGAAAAAAATGCTGGAATGATATATCTTACGTACCAGTTTTTTCTCTTTTCTGTCTTGCTATGAAAGGGCTTTCACCCATGCTTTTACTGATGCCTCATTTTAGATATCTCTTTCTGGAGCAACTTTTCTGCCACAGAACTTGTAAATTTTGTATTTGAGTTTTTAAATTTTGGTTCTGAGTTTTTAATCTTAATTTTTTAGGACTTCCTGTTTTATAACTTTAATACATGTTTTACCTTTGTTTTTTTTAAACTTAATTTTTAATGGTTCTTTGTAATTTTAGCTGTAAATTTTACATACTACAGTTTTAGCCGATCCTTTTTAAATCTGCTTTTTAGCCATTGTGATGCTTTTGTCACTTTTACTGTATTTTATTGCTTTAATCTTTTAAATGCTGAATTCTCTGAACTCTATAAGGGTCCTTTGACCTATAGTTTTAAATCCGTTAAATTTTTTACATGGGTTATTACATGTTGTGTTAGTAATTCATTTTTATATAGAGATCCTTTGACCCTGCTGGACAGGGTCCTGTAGAGTAATTTTTAGCTGGCAATTCGCACAATTAGTGAATATGTCAAACTATTTTATGTTTTAATTGTTTTCTTATACAATCTTACTCGCCTGTCATGTACAGTCCGCAAAAAAAAAAAACGAATCACCCTGAATAACTTTCGTTCTAATGGTCGGATTTTCACGAACTAAGTGTCAATCTTAATGGTTCTTAGGGGTGACCTCAAATATGCTAATTAATTAGTGCTAACTATTAATTAAGTTACGAAATCAGACACAAAAACGTACTTTCTCTGAATAAACATATATTTTTTTGTACATATTTGGAATCCTGACCCTTGAAAAAGTTCGAAAAAATTTGGTCGTAAATTGGGTCGCAATGAAGATTTATATATATGGCGAAAGTTTAAAAAAATACCAAATTACCTCGCCATATAAACTGAAACAATTTAAAACAACCATAAAGAAACTGAATGAATGACGAGACGTCATAATATTGTGTGTCTCTGTTGCTATAGGCAACCAAGAAGAGAAATTTTGGATTTGATTTCTGGACATAGAAAATAGTATTCGTTTTAATACTTCGTTTTAATTTGAATTTAAAATGAAGAAATGAAATTATTTTTGATTTACAAATATTTCAAAATTTAAACGTTGAACTTATTATCTGAAAGTTTTTATTTTTCTAAAGAGGCTATTTGAATAAAAATGTTGCACTAAAACCAAATTTACTTAAGTTATTATAAATTTATGATTTATGAAGAGTTGTAGGGCTAATTGCTTTTACACCTCAGTTCAAGTCTTTCAGGTCAGGAAGAGAAAAAAGAGATCCTGCAAAAAATTTTGGACATGATTCTGATGCGCAATCAGAAGGTTTTATAAAATTCACGGTATTTCTTTTCGATAAAATTGAAATATATATATGTCACAGCAAAAGCCCGAAGTCCGGCCAAATCGCGAATTGGCCGGACTTTTGGCCAAAGTCTGAAATTTTCTTGATTTCGGGAATTGGCCGGCCAGATCGCGAAGTGGCCACGATGTTCCGACCAAACTGCGAAATAATTGAAACGATCAGTGAATATTTTACTTTCGCGGCTTCTATAATTATATAAATAATTCTTATAAATCTTCTAATTTGAAAATATAAAAAATAGAAGTTTTTAAATTGTCTATTAAATAATCATTAATTTAATAATCATTATTAAATTGTATATTTAATTGTCTAGTCATACATACACCAAAGGTCTAGTCATACTAGGTCTAGTTAAGTGCCACTTCCCGGTATACATTTGCCAGGTATATCCTACACTGATGTTTTTTTAAGGTTCAGTGACACTGCCCGGTATACATTTGCCCGGTATATCCTACACTGATGTTTTTTAAGGTTCATTGACACTGCGTGGTATACATTTGCCCGGAATATCCTACACTGATGTTTTTTTAAGGGTCAGTGACACTTCCCGGTAAACATTTGCCCGGTATATCCTACACTGATGTTTTTTAAGGTTCAGTGACACTGCCCGGTATATATTTGCCCGGTATATCCTACACTGATGTTTTTTAAGGTTCAGTGACACTGCTTGGTATACATTTGCCCGGTATATCCTACACTGATGTTTTTTTAAGGGTCAGTGACACTTCCCGGTAAACATTTGCCCGGTATATCCTACACTGATTTTTAAGGTTCAGTGACACTGCCCGGTATATCCTACACTGATGATTTTTTAAGGTTCAGTGACACTGCCCGGTATTCATTTGCCCGGTATATCCTACACTGATGTTTTTTTAAGGTTCAGTGACACTGCCCGGTATACATTTGCCCGGTATATCCTACACTGATGTTTTTTAAGGTTCAGTGCCACTGCCCGGTATGCATTTGCCCGGTATTTATCTTCGAATCTATCGTCAGTAAGTATTAAAATATCGAATAAATGTAATCGATCGTCAGGTATCTTAAGGTATCCACATACCGGGTGGTACGGTGGACACAATTTTTTAATATTTGTTTTACTAAAAAGTTTATTTGCTAATATTGCCCCTTTTGTTTTCATTTTTAATTTAAAAATATAAATCTTCTAACTTAAAAATATAAAAAAATGGACAAGTTTTTAAAATAAAATTTAAAAAATTTAATTTTTTACTTTGTCTCAAATGAAATCAAGAAAATATCGGACATTGGCCGTAACATATATATATATATATATATATATATATATATATATATATATATATATATATATAAACACATAAACAAGGGAAAAATTACAGAACAAGGAAAATTGGGGGGGAAATGTAAAATAAAAAAAAAATAAAAATAACAAAAAACCGGGTGAAAAAAAGAAAAAAATTTTTTTAAAAATCCGTAAAATAAAGAAATAATCTTTTCATCTGCCCACACGATTATATCCGCAATATTAGAAAGCACTCTTTTTTGCGGATATAATCGCGTGGGCTGATGAAAAGATTATATCTTTTATTTTCGGAATTTTTGTAAAAAAAATTTTTTGTCTTTTTTTTTCCCCTCCTGGTTTCTGTTATTTTTCTTTTTTTATTATTTTTCCTTTTTTTTTCCCTTTTTTCATTGTTCTGTAATTTTTTCCTTTTTTTGTCTGCATTTTGAACTTATTTTATGAGTTCTATTTACTTGCAGCTTATGCGCAAAAAATAAAACTTATTGTTTTTCTTAATTTTCGTAGGATTTGCAAATAGCATCCTTATGTATAAATACCGAAACTGACTTTTGCAAATATGTTTTTTCCCTAAGCTCTTCGATTTCGATTAGTTACTTATTTATCACCAAATATGGTTACTAAATTTTCTTTGTTTTATTTCTATATTTAAAGACTTATTTTACTAATCTCATTATCACTACCGACATCTTATATAATAGCGTCATTTTAAGTAGAGTCACCCGGTATCCAACGTAGAACTAACGGACCTCTGAAATTACATATACTACTGAACATTTAAAAATAAAGCTGAAATCTAAATCTATCAGAATCACGATTGGGTTTCCACATCGCTCAACTTGGCGATCAACCGCGAGCACAACTTGGCGAGAATCAAGGGGCACCCTCAAATATAGTCTTACCCATTTTTTTATAACAATTCTGACAAAAATGTTTATTGATCATTGAAAACATAATAATTATTTCATTTTATATTTGTTTGTTTTTTATTAGTATTCAGTATGACAAAAAAATTGAATTGCTTAATTTAATTTGTCGAATTTCATTTACATGTGTTTTTATTATATAATGTGCTTTTTGTCTGATTGAAACTAAATATTATGTCAGTTAACAGTATTGAAGTTAATTGGGCAGTTATTTGCAATGGTATTTGCTTTTGAAATATTACTTAGCTTCAACTTATTAATATTACATATTTTAATTTGTTTGCCATATTTTAAAGTTTTTTTTCATCAGGTTTTAATTGTTTCAGTTTAAAATTTAAATTACTGGGGGGGGGGAGAGAAGCACCATATAGGGAGCGTTCTCTCTATATGGTGCTTCTCCCTATATGGTTCCTCACTTTATGTAAGTTTGTAATATTTTTTGTATTAAAATTGCTTTATATAAGTTTATAATGTTTATAATAAGCACTTCTGACATTTTACAATCCTATCATATTCTCTCTATGGAATGCTGGAGGATGAAAAATTGCCAGCTTATCTCCAGGAAAACGACTTTAAGTTTATTCGAGAAGCGAGCAAAAATGTAATTGCGTAGCAATTATCGGGGGTTGGCGAGCGGTAGCGAGTGTTACATAAGTGTTTACATAAAAAACATACATAAGTGTTTACATAAGAGTGTTACCTCTAATGTTTACATAAGAAAAGAAATGCACTTTTAGTTTTAAGTTAATTTAGAATACTACTAAAAATAAACTCATAATAATATTGGAAAAAACAAAAAACTTTAAGAAAGGCTGATAATTAACTATTGCAACTAAATAACTTTAAAAAAAAATAAGTTGTAGATATCCTCAGATTATTTATAGATACCTAGAGATTATTTCAACTTTAAGATACTCTTCAAACTTTTTTTTTCTATTCATTATGAAAAATAATTAATTTAAATTTATGCATCTAACTGTGCCACTCGAAGAGAAATTTTTAAAACCTAATTAAACTATACTGCAATGATAAAAAACTGATTTTTAATTAGTTCCATAGCTATGATTAAAATATACATATCAGCCGTCATGGCTCCGGGGATCGAGCTCTCGCCTCCAATGAGGTGAACCGGGTTCGAATGCCGGCGATGGTTGGTCGATACGAATTCCGCATCCGGCTTGCACGAACCACAATGCTAACGTGAAATATCCTCAGTGGTAGACTGATCATGGGTTAGAGTCCCCTTACCGTCAGGCTAACCGTCTGAGGTTCTCGTGATCCTCCTCTTCATGTAGCGCAACTAAGAGAACATTTTTATTAACCTGTACAAAGTTGAAGAATGCATTTACACAGTCAATCCCTAATTATGAAAATTTATAACTAAAAATTGGCTGTTTGCTAATATGTGTTATGCTATTGACCCTCATAGCAACATAATATGACAAATAGGACTACTTGTTCTTGTTGAACACAATTTTCATCTGTAGTTACTGCCGAGTCTATTGCGAACGAGTGTATATAGTATTATCTTCAAAATAAAAAAAAAGCTAGATGAAATGGAAAGAACTAAAAATAATAAATGAAATTATGTAATTATACGTACAACAAAAATAAAATTCAATATATCGCAAGAAAATTAAATTTCTTTTGTTTTTAATAGTTATTTCGTGATTAATTTTTGTAGTTTAGCACGAAATCTTAGTATTTACTTAATCTTTATTTTTTATTAACGAGATAAAAAATTAGATTCCTATATAAATAGGTACAGTTTTGTCCAAATTTCATAAATTCATATTTTTAGTTTTATAATAAAAAATTCTGTCTTAAAATAAAAATAAAAAATTTAAATTGCTTTATTAATCTTCTTTTATATTCGTTAAATTTTTTTAATTATTTTTTTTCTTTCTGTTTTAATATTAATGTGTTTTAGTGACTTTAGATATTAGTTTTTTTTTTAAAAAAAAAAGAAAAATAAACATAGTTTAATAACGAATTTACAACAATTAGTTGTTTTTTTTTTAAATTGTAAATTTTAGGCAGGATACTTCAAATCTGCAGAATATGAAGAAAAAAATATATGGTATGAAACTTTATTAAGCCATCTTTCATGAGTTACTCACCAAAATTAGTTCAATTTTTTAAAAGTACCCTATATTAAAAGATTGCAAATAAAAGCATCCATATATTGATACTTCAATAACTTCAAATATTAATGTTTCTAACATCAATACTCTAAATTTTATGTAATTATCTATTAATATTTTAAATGCAAATATTTTTTACGAATTTGTAAAAAAGCAAAATTCAATTAAAAAATTTTAGGCTCATTTCTTAAATTATATTTACTTAATATTTTTTTGATAAGTTATGTAAACATAAATTCTGCATAATAGATATTAATTTAAAATACCTCAAGCATTTTATCTACGAAAAATTTTTCGTAATTGCACTTATTGCACCATTATTTAGTATGTAAAATATATATTATTTTTATTTGCGAAGAATACAATGGATCAACAGTTATTCTATGCATAATTATTATAAGGTTTGTTAAATTTTATGCATACATGAAGTTGGTATAGGACACTTCAACAGTTTATTGATCTATCATAAAATTAAGTTATAACTGTTATAAATATAAAACTGATCATAAACTTAAGTATAAAACTGTTAAGGAGACAAGTAATTCTTTTAGTTTAAAAATTTATAAATTTTATTATGATTTCCAATTCTAGGTTGTTGTTTTTTTTCACTTTTATATTAATGATGAGCAACTAAATGATGAGTAACTTTAACTAAAAAATCAATACTAACTTAAACTTGATTAACTTTTTTTGTTCAATACTTTTTTTTTTTTTTTTTTTACGTCTTTCATTTTTCCTCTTTAGTTTGATAGAAACTACTTAAATCGTCACGAAGCCATCTTCATAATTAGAATAATTAGTTGTTTCCACTGAGTCTTTCTATCTATCTGAAACCACTTTCTTAGCAGGAATATACACAGTTAATTAGCTGCAAGTCTACGCAATATTTTCTAAATTAATAAATTTTTATTCTGTATTAACTTTAGAACAATATTCATTAAAATTGTATGTTTCAGTTATGATATTTAACTGTTCTCTAATTGTTAAAACAACGTAACAATTAAAAAAAATGCATCTAACTGTGTATTACGTACATTAATTTGCAAATTTACAAATTGCAGGGAATTATTTCTGGCCTTACCATTTTTGAGAAGAATAGATTGTCATATAAACTAAACTGGGAATTAATCTTATATTTTCTAAATGAATAAATTTTATTTTGTTTAAACTTTCAAAGTTGTAACTAAATTTCAGTTTGTTTGTTTTTTAAATAGCATTGATAAATTTACAGGTTAAATTTTTAAACCCTAAAGATTTGATATAAAAATTAATTTATTAATAAATTAGCAATATGTTTAATAGTTTAAAAAGTTGTTTTGAATGTCTGTTTACTGTATAAAGTGAATGAGCGATTTTCTTATTAAATATGTGATTCGTAACACAGCCTCTTGTTTACTGCCTTAATCAAATGAGTTTTTTTTAAATTAAATTTTCACTTTGTTCTTATATTTATATCAAAACAGATAATATCAAAAATATGAAAATGAAATTAATGTTTAAATAATAATAATCGTATAAATTCGATTGTAAAATTTTAAAAGCGAATTTAATGTAAGATAGTAAGTTGGGTATTATAATGAAGATAATAATATTTATTCAAATAAATTGCTTTCCTGTATATTTTTGGTGCTGCCACAGAAAATTCTTCTTTGGACCTACTCTTCAATTTATTATAGAATTCTTTTCTTCTAATTTTATTGAAATCGGGTGCATGCCCATGATTTTCATGCGATTTTTTTATGAAACCATTTTTCATAATTAATTTCGCCTTGCAATTGTTATCTTCGCATCTCCAATAAATTGTGTCGCCCTTATATTTTCGATATATATTGTAGAGATAATTTTTGTAAATCAAAAGATAACCATTTCTGGAAGATTTGATATATATTTAACTCAGAATTTTCAGAAACTTCAGAATATTTTTCGAAAATGGCTCCCAAAAAAAAGTGAACGGTATATGTTAACGAGAGTATAATTGAACGATGGTAAGGTAAAAATGTTTTTTCCTTTCAAGTTGTTTTCCTGGAGAAAAGGATTCTGTCCCCTATATAAAAATCCCTCTAGGGAAATAGTACCCTCCCCCTACAAACGGACCCTCGGTGCACATCATTAATTATCATTTAGGTCTGAAGTGGGTTAGGTGAAAAGAAGGAGACACCTTTTAAAAAACTACTGAAATCTATCTAATAGTTTTAGTTTGTAATTATTTACCGTTTAGCCAGACCATGTAAAAATAGAGTGGCATTCAACGTGTTGAAGGAAACCAATTTTATTTTTTATAATCAGTTTTTCAATTTCGTTCTTAGATTGATAAAATTTATTTAGATTAATTTTATCTGCATCTAAACATTATTTCACCAATCTTTTCGGCTTTGTGAAAAAATATTTTTTAGTGGTAACAAAATTTAAATTATTTTTAGTTAGGTATTTTTTAGCTTAAGTAAGTTTTCCCCCACTAAATATCAAAAATTCAAAGTATCATATAAAATGCAACTTATCCGCTTTTATACGTGGTCACTCTTTTAAAAAGTAAACGTAATATCCTTACTTGGCAAGTTAAACTGTATAATTCGCCACAATTTTAATAAAACTATTGCTGTATGCGGAGCAGTAGACATTTTAATGCATAACAACCGCATTGCCTTTTTTAAATTTTTATATATTTAACACGACCGATTAAGAACTTATTGACTTTTATTTTTCTTTATTTATAAAATAAATTTTATAAATGCTACAAATTTCAAAAAGAATTATGTATTTTATAATTTTATGCGTTTTTTTAAACTAAAAAATTTTTACCAATTTTATTCAAACCCACTTCAAGAAAGCTGAAGTTATTAACAAATGGAAACCTAAATTAAAAGTGGTAGGAAGCATACTTCCCGCAGTCTTCGAAAAGTTTAAGAATGAATGATGATTGAACCAGATTGATGTGGGCGGCAATTACTCCACGCGGTTTTTATAGGTCGTTTTATCAAACCACTATAAGAATATACTAGGTTTAAAAAGAGCCATTTAAAACAAAATCTAGTATAATAATTGAGAAAGTGGTAGCAAGTATTTCTCTTAATTTTTTTAAATTTACGAATATGATTGATATCCCTTATTTACTTGTCAACCACCACAAATACAATTCTCAAATATCTATGATAGATATCTCCCAATTACTTTTTAAAAAAAGAATTTGGGATCATGCGCACAACTGGTTCACTTTTTAAATAGTCTGCGCAGACTACTTATAAAAAACTGTGTTGAGGCTTTCTGATGTAGGAGGTGAAGTCGGAACATATATTGAACAGTTGCTTTGCTATTTGTGATTGGGAAATCGTCATCGCGCTGTAACTTCTCAGTCTCATTTACACACTAACCATGCATACAACTGTGAACTTAATACAGCTGTCACGTCAAAGGAATAAAGTCGTAGTGCTAAACAAAAATTAATTTAATTTTTCAAAAGTTGCAGTTATATGTCAACTCATACGGCATTCCTTTATCGCTATCGATTTAAACGTTTACTCTCATGGTATACGCAATGCATATATGTATATTTTTGAGATTAAGTATCTACCACTTTAAAATAAAAAATATATGTAATATATTTATTTTTAATAATTCTATAGATATCCGTATCAAATAGTAGCTAATTATTAATGAAGTATTTGCTAACCATTTTCTATGGTGGTAGGTACAATGAAAATGAAAAAGACATTTATATTTGAAACTTATAAAGTCAGTTTGCTCTTGATATACAGCACACACGAATAGGTAAATCAAATTATATAGAGATCCATACTTTTAAACAATTTCCTTTCCAAGAAACGCTTGATCTGAAATATTTGCAAACCATTAAAATAGTAAATGCATTTTATTTTAAATTTTCACCAAATTTTAGCTACCACTATTCTTTTAGCAAAAAACAAACGTCTGCCTCTTCCCTTGTTTGCCAACTTACTGAGGATAAATATTCTTTAGTCGTAGCCTTTGAATATAAAAGCACAATTCTTAGTTTAGTAAACTTCAATTTATTGCATTTAACCCACCCCTACTTATAAACAAATCATCTAAAACGCCACTCTATTACTGTTGTAACGTGCTAAACCTTTTGAAAAGTTACCGAAAATCTGCGATTTTTAATTGACCATTTCTTAAAATATTTTGTAGAATCCGTTTCAGGTTGCATCTATGTAACTTCCAGCTTTTACCGACTTTGAAAAATAGATTTTTAGCGGTAGCAACATTAGTGTTTTTGACATAATAAATCTTGAAGTTTGAATTTTTAAAAAAAATTAACATGCCATGACAGTTTACCTCCCAATGAAGTGTATCATGTTCAAATCCCAGCGGTGACCTACCCCCGGCTCTCGCTAACCACAATGGTGACGTAAAATATTCTCCCTGGTAAACGAATCACGAGTGACCGTGGAAGGTTTATCCCGTCATGTAATCGCAGACAAAGGGGACGGTAGACCAAAGAAGACAAACGAAATAAGAAACTTGGGTACTATTTCCGGTTGTTTCAAGCGGCATTTCAATTTTATTGTTACAAGCTATAAATTTTAACTGTTTTTTAAGATGTCGATGAGCAACATGGAGGAAATAGAAGTTCCAGAGGATATATACTATACTGTTGGAAAGAAACCCAACAGGACAGAGTCTGATCTTAAGTTTTCCTGATAGAAAAACTCATCAGATTGTTAATGCAAAATCAAGGCTAGACCATGAACCCAATTGTGGTGTCACAGCTGGTGGTTATTGCTTTTGCATTGAACGATAGTATCATACAACAGAATGAGGTGTTGTCATATACCAAATATTTGCAGAATGAACCCTGAACGAAATGATTTTATTTTATTTTATAACCGTCGTTGAACAGCCGACCCAATTTCAGGATTACGACTCCCAATGTTCAACTCCGTAGCCTTTGTAATTTAAACCCAATCAAAAAGACAAGGGAAATCCTGGATCAAATATTGAGAAAAATTTGCCTTGGCGGAGCACTTTTTTTTAATGAAACTTATTAGAGTTGCCTTGAGAGAAAAACATTGAAAACCTGCTAAGGTTAGGCTCACGTAAAAGGGACTCTAACCCATGATCCGTCTACAGAGAATATTTTACGTCAGCACTGCGGTTGGTGCGAGCCGGGTGCAGAACTCGAGTGGACCAACCATCGCTGGGATTCGAGCACAGTTAGTGACTCTGATAGAGACTCAAGCAAGCTAAATGATAAAATCAAACGATAATTAAATTTAGTTTTCAACTTTAATTTTTCTATATCATTTTGAAATCGTTTGAATAAAAAATGATTTTCAGGCATTTTTATAAAATGTTTGACACTACAAATTTATTTATTTATTTATAACTTAATGCATGGCTCATAGAAATCTTTAAATGGCAACTTTATACTTGGAAATAATTGTTAGAAAATTAAAATAAGATTATCTTTTCCTTTCTATATGACATCGAGTTTCATATGTTTAAAAATAAATTTTTAAACAAACTTTAATTACTTTACTTATATAAATTTTTAATGCATGAATAATGTTTACGTAAATAGTAATTACATATATTTTAATATAAGCATGTATTTATAAATTACTTGTAATTATTTACATGTATACGTTGTATGTACATAGGTAATAAATAAGTATATAGTTATACAAGTACATACGTTGGGTGCACATACCATATATCTATGTACATAATGTACATGCATACGTGTAAGCATATTATTTACGCAACTATGTACATATATTGTACCTTTAAACAACAATGTTATATATTGTACGTAAATACGTTCAATGTATATACAGACGTACACTGCATATACGTTCTATTATCGTAAATTTATACAATCTATGTACTTAAGAACATAAATGCATGTGAACGTATATACATTATTTTCATATACGTTCTTACATATTTTATCTATGTATACGAACATACAGAACATTGCATTTGCTTACAAACTAATATACATGCGTACATGTACCATACATGCATAATTATAAGTACTAAATATATACATACTGCATTAAGTATATTATAATACAATTATGTATATTGAGCGTAACAAACCATAACAATAATCAATTATCGTAATCATGATTACAACTGTAATCAAAAGTTTTGAAAGTTGTAATCATGATTACAAGTAATTTATTACTGTAATCGACTATTGTAATCACGAATACAGCTGTAATCTAAGTTGTAATCACGATTAGAAGTAAATGATTACTGTAATTGCTTGAAATCACGATTACAGTTATAATCAAAATTATGTTATCTTATGCACGTTATAATTATGTTATCTTGTAAGCATGCTGACAAGTGATTGATTACTGTAATCGAAAAATTTAATCGATTACATTTTTGCCCAATTCTGTCTCATACGCAATGGATATATGTATATTTGTGTGATTAAATATCTACCACCTTAAATTAAAAAATATTTGTACTTTATTTATTTTCAAAAATAATTTCCTCAAACATGATCCAACTATGTTTAATTTATTATGATTCAATTCTTAGACATTTTAACTATTAAGTCTCAATTACAAATTGTTATAAAAAATTTTCTCATTTCAATATATAACCTCAACATATAATTTATCAAGCAATTGTGCTTGACCTTTTGTATAGCTACCACAATGTTGCTTATTTACAAAATGTTTTTATTCACTGTTTGTATTATTTCATGATGAATGGGTTAGGGGCCGCTGTGCGGCCCAGGCACCCAGTTTTAGTCTAAATAAAGCATAAAAGCATTTCCTCATATGTAATAAACATTAAAACTCTCTTATGAACTGAGGGTGACATACTGAAACAGATATCCAAATCCCGAACAATCCACCTGCAATGGATCCCCTCACATGTAGATGTACACGGTAAGGAGGTCGCCGATGGACTGGCAAAGGAAGGCTCTGAGGCCCCGGCTCCCCTACCGGTCTGGACTTTCCCGGAGGTCCACACGATCAAGAAAAATAGGGTAAAATCGAAATTTCTTACCCCTCCAGCAAGTAATTGGTACAGGAGAAAGAGCTCTGCTGGATCCCTTGGCCTCACCTGTGATCGCAGGGACCAGACAGCTTTGTCCAGATTCGCCAGCAGTCATCTGAGGACCCTTGTTTTCTTGGAGGTCGCAAGGTTTTCCCAGTTTGCGGAAAATGTTCTTCAGATTTGGCCTCCCAAGACCACATCCTGGACTGCCTCCTCCTTTCCTGGGACGATCTGATCAGGGAGCCCTTGAGTTTTTTAGACTTTTTGCGTGTTTATAATCTTATGGAACTTGTCTAGCTGTCGCTAGCCAGGAGGATTTGTAATAAAGAAAAAAAAAAGAAAAAAAAAACACTCTTATAGTAAAGTATTTGCTAACCATTTTCAATGGTGGTAGGTACAAACATTAGGAAAATAAAACAAAATATATTAATATTTGATGCTTCTGAATAAATCAAATTGTACGAAATCTATACTTTTAAACACTTTCCGGAGCAGGAAACGCTCAATCTTAACTTTTTACAAACCATTAGAGCAGTAAATCTATATTCTTTTAAACAGTCACCAAATATTAGCAACCACTATTCTTTTAGCAAAAAAACAAACACATGCCTCTTCCCTCGTGACAAATTATCCAACTAAATACTACACAATGAATGGGATAAAGGCCAAAATCCAATGCAAGAATAGATGGAGTTTCCAATTTCCTTCATACTGCGAATAAATATTTTTTAGTGGTAGTTTTCGAATATGAATGCATAATTCTTAGGTTAGTAAATTTAATTAATAGCATTTTTATCTAACACTGCTTATAAATATGCAACTTTGATAATTCTTTTCATAAAAATGAGGCGAGATCCGTTGATTTTTCTTTCTCACGAGTTAGTTAATACTTTTCCTACAAGATTGTATAGTTAATTTTTCTGAGCAAAGATTCTGTTTTGAGAAAAGCTAAAATGAAACAAATGAATATTTTGTATTTCTTGAAAGTTTGAATGGCTGTATCTATTAAAAGCATCGATAACTCTTTATTCAGAAAATGGCTTCGACACAGAACTTGTCCAAATAGTGCACTTCAATATTTAGAACAAACACTATTGTAGTGCTGTTGTTTAACTGAGATTTTAAAGGTTGGAAAATGACAAAAGCTGAATTTTTCACTAAATTTTTACACTGCATTACTTTGAGAAGCAACAATAACCTATGGAAACAAGTGCATGTCCATAAATAGGCATCTATTATAATATAGCAAAACAAAACTTTATGATGTTGTTTTCTTTAATAATCCAATTCTTTTTTACGACCGTACAAGTTTGCAGCTATGCATCAGCTAGGCCGAAGCATCTGCAAGAAAACTTAGAGCATCTCTTGTTGTGTTCCTACATTTTTAACCTGTCACTAATTATAATCAAGAGGAACTTCATTTTCTGTCATTCTATTACGTATTATTTTTAAACGCCCTGTAATGGCTTCGGATATCATTTGTAATCCCATGTTCCTAAGTGATTTTCGTTCCTTGTGGTATGCTTAATTTACTATGTCGTTTTGCAGACGTTTGTGTCACCGTGCATATGATAAGCATTGATATTGCATACAGAGATGTTTTGAGTTTTTAATTCAAATATGAAAACTAATGTTTTTAAATATTGAGCGGAACGAGTCAACAAAATCATGGTTCCACTTTTTTTCTTCTATTTTAAACGCCACTTAAGCCATGTTTATGTTAGTACAATGTAATTTCTAAAGGATAAATAAGACTCATAGAGTTGTAATAAAAAAGATTTTACTTCATATAAAATATGCAAATAATAAAATAATAGCTGCAAATATAAAAGCTTCAAAAATTATGAAAGGACACAATGTACAAATGAAAAAATGTCAAGAGAACGTTATTTACATGTAATTAAAATACTAATGACATTTGCTTATTTACAAGATAAATGATAATGCACATTCAAGATTCACTTATTTTAAAAATGCATAACAAGTTATAAATAACAAACAGTTTGGTATTCTAATTTTCAAACCCAGTTATTGTTCTTAAGTAATCCTTATATCCGTTTTTTAAGCTTTAAAATTGTTAAAATTTTATTGGTATCTGTAGGCAGTTTTTTTATTTTTTTATTTACTAACTCCTCTATTAAATGCATAACAATCTTTTATTATAAATAGACAGAATAAAAAAATAGGGAGAGGCAAATGCAAATTAGCTTATAGCCAGAGCTTTTTGCCATGTTGTAGTGTTCCCTGAAATAAATAGGTGCTGTTTTTTACTTCCGAGGAGTATCATTGGTCATTTTGTTATTTTTGTTATTTATATTTCTCATTTTAATTGTAATTTTAGTTTATTACTTATAAATTTTCTTCACTTTACCCTTCTGTGCGTAATAATTCATATTTTTTTAATTTATTTGTAAATTTATTACTCATGTATATAAACTGAAACAAAATAGCAATTTTTACATTCGTGTATCGTGGTGGGCACAATTGCATTAAATCACATTTATCAAATTAAATATTAATGCATAAATTTAGCAACCACCAGAAAAAAAATTAATAAGGAGTTTGAAAATTGCAGAACATAAATGGCTAACGAAATGGAAAATTATTAAATAACTTTACACAGGCATTTATTTTAACTTTTGTAGCTTGTCATTGGTTTAAAAACATCCAGCTGTAAAAAACAACTTTAACCCTCTGCACTCCGTGGTGCCATTTACAGTCAGCACTCTAATTAAAATAGTTTATACTATAATAATTAGTAACCACATAACTTCAAAACTATATATATATATATATATTAAGTAATTTAAACGATTAAGGTCAAATAGCATTTTAGAATTCTCGGAGAGCAAAGGGTTAAACCTAGCATCATTCAAAAAAAAAAAAAAATCGGTGGTTTCAGGTGATAAATTCACATGACATTATAATAATGAAAACATTGTGGAGTAAATAAACAATATGTTACTGTAAATAGTCGAAATAAGTGGTTGTTGACTTCCACCGTTGAATGTTGATAGTCACATAGTCGCTTTGGTAAATGTCCGAAATATATAATAGGTATCGTTAAGTGCCACTACACAGCATGCATTTGACCGGTATTTCCTACATCAATGTTTTTTAAGTTTCAGTGCCACAGCCCGGTATGCCCTACATCAACGTTTTTTAAGGTCAATTGCTCCTGCCCAGTCTGCATTTAACCGGTGCTCCGAACAATGATGCCTCTCCTAAACAATCCTCAGTAGATATTAAAATATCGAATAAATATAATAATATCAACGAATAAATTAATATCAAATCGGATATAACAAATATTTCGGACATTCATCAAAGCGACTATGATATTGTTGACATTCAGCGATGAAAGTCGGCATTCTCTTGATTTCTGTCATTCACGGTAACAGATATACAAAACAAATGTTGCTAAAGCCTATGCAGGGCTGTATTTCATTCTGTGATTTTCAGTTTTTATGGCAGTGTACAGTGATTTTATGTGTGGTGATTAAATAGATCAGCAAGAATAGTTCTTCAGCTGAACTGATCTTGTAACTTCGTGCTCCGTGTGTTCACAACTATAATGTGTATTACCGCCTAAGAGTTTTGTCTTTGATTGTTGAGTCTTGATGTCGGGATAAAGACTTGGATCTTTTTTGTCTGGCTTACGGATCAAAGCAGACACCTGAATTTGATTTTCACAATCTAATTTGAGTGTAGGATCGTTGAAAATGACTCCTTTCGGAGGTTTCTCCTTACAGCACAAGTGGCTGATAATCATGACCGCCGTCAAGATAATGACTACTACAATTGTGACTATTGCCACGAAGAATGTGTTTCTGGTTGAAAAATAAGAAGGCCAGGAAGCATATGGTTCAGCTGTTGAATAAAATATTACAATTAGTTATTGTCTTAATTAGGATAGACAATGCAGGGATCATACGTGCAGCTAAAATTGTATAAATTGGTAACTAATAAAAAGCAAAAATCGATTGAAAGGGACTAAGATTAGCAACTCCAGCTTGACCACAACAAGAAAAAAATTTAAAAAGTTGTTACGAATAAAGAAAAGGCAAATGAAACTTTTGAAGACTTTTATTTTTTCTTAGCGTGTAAAATTAAGTTGGTCAAATTTAGCATATATGCGTATTTGCCAGATAAGAATTTGTAAAAAAAAATATATAAAAAAATTTTAAAAAATCTTTAATCAATTTTTTCCCAAGTTGTGGTCAGCCAGAAATTGTTCTAGTATTTTTTTTTTTCAATTTATTATGAAAATTTAATGCAAAAAATATTTTCATTTTAACAGCATTTTATATAATTTTATAATCGTCGTTGAACACCCGACTCAATTTTGGGCTTACAACTACTACAGAGATGCCAACTTGCTCCGGACAGCAAATATATATTTTAAAGTGGTAGTTTATCAATTGTGATTCTTGGTTTAATAAATTCAATTTAGTAGATTTCCATCCTCCACTGTTTATAAATATTTCGTAGGCTTATATAATTCACCACTTTATCTTACTTATGTTAACGGCCCAGGTGCTCAGCTTTTGTTAAATAAAGTAAGGTAAGTACTTATGTCATGTTATACCTTTTAAAAAACATGCAAAAATAGTCAAATATTTGCAAAATTTACTTTGTAGTTATTTACCGCTTTTTTAAATTATTTTAACTCATCCGGAGCAGTTAGCATCTCTACTACTAGTGTTCAACTCCGTAGCCTTGTAATTCGGAACCCAATCCAGATGACAAGGGAACTTGGATCAAGTATTGGGAGAAATTTGCCTTCGTAGAAGACTTTTGATGAAACTAAACCCCACGCGCGTTACATTCAGTGGAAAACCACGAAAACCTTCCACGGTTAGACTGGTGGTAAGGGGAATCTATCCCATGATCCGTCTACCACTGGGGATATTTTACGTCAGAACTGTGGTCTGTTCGAGCCGGATGCGGAATTCGTATCGACCAGCCATCGCTGGGATTCGAACCCGGTTCACCTCATTTGAAGATGAATACTCTATCCCTTGAGCCACCACTGCTCCGTTTTTACAGCATGCCATTAATGGAACGGTTTAAATTTCTGGTTTTGTTTTTGCTGCATGAGATTTAGGACGGATCTTAGGTATTTTCACGTCTCTGATTTCAGTTATGAATTCGGTTTCTCTCTACTAGATAATGTTTTTACGCTATCTAATATTATATTCCTAAATAAGATTTTTTAAATTTAATTTGAGTGAATACCAAAAGTTTCCACTTCTCTGTTACGTAGGGTATGGTTTAAAATAGATGATAATACATTTCAGTTTATAATGTGATACTTTAAGGTCATTTGTTTTTGTCTTAAGTGTTAATTTCAAAGGGAGAGGAAAATGTATATGTATGTATATAAACCCACCCGTTCATTTTAAATTTGTATATTCGGACAAAAAATAAACTGAATTAACAATGCCATTTTGAAAGGAAAAAAATTTTTAGCTCTTCAGACAAAACTCATTTGAAATTTCTTCCCCCGAATTAGATAAGATGAAATACTTGTTCAAATGCAACTAAAGATTTGTTCTTCAGTGTAATTAAGGGAAAAGTATATAAAAATGATATAAGTTTCTAAAACTGTTTTTTTTTTTTTTTTTAATTTATGCACATTCATCACCACTGACTATTGAAATCGAAAGTATCATTATCAATAAAAAAATTTAGAATTTCTCAAAAAAGATATCCAAAACCAGAGTGGCCAAATTCTATAAAAAAAATTAAAAAGTGTAATCGGTAACTAAAACGGGAGGCAAATTATTTAAACCCTTTTCAATGGTTCTTTTTTTTTTTTTTTTTTTTGGAGTTAGTTCTGAGTTCAATTTTAGGTATCAGAAGGCAATTAATTGTGACAAGACTACGGTAATGAATTAATCTTGATATAATTTGTTTGCCTGCTGAAAAATTTATAATCAACATTTGAAGCTTCGTGGTTTACTCTAACATCATCAACTAACCGTTTCCTGTAAAGGTTTCTGGGATTTGGAGAAACAGAAACGTCACAGTGGAACATCTTAAGCACGTTGAATGCCCCGCTAATTTTACATGGCTTGCCAGTCTGGCCAAGCGGTAAATAACTTCAAACTATATATGCAAATTAGACACATTTGCTAGTTTTTTAAAAGGTTTAGCGTAACATATCAACAAAAAGCGGTGAATAATATAACCCTGCGAATTGTATAGAAATAGTGGTAGATAAAAATCTACTAAATTGACTTTATTAAACTAAGAATCACAACTAATAAACTACCACTCTAAAATACTTATTCGCTGATCGGAGCATCGGAAGTTGGCATCTCTGTGTTTATAAATAAAACTACTTTTGTGTGTTCTATATTGCATTAATTTCTTCAAACCATTAACTATAAAAATATTAAAAATTTACTCGAATTATGTGTTTCAAATAAACTTTACTTCGCCGGTCATCGGTGACCCCCACGGCATTCAACGTGTTAAATATTACTCTCGCGTGCGTTAATGCTTAGAACTAAAACTTAGATTCTACGATCTTCATCAAAGAATTAAAGAATGCAGGTCTGCCAACTACTACGCCTTTTGTAAAATATTTCATAGAGTGGTAGACATTTAGAAGCCAAGGCTTTCAGAATTTTTGGTAATTTAGCCATCATTTTAAAAGCCTCACTACGAAAGAGTTGGAAAAAAGTGGAATTACATATGATCTTCTAAACCATTTGTAAGTAGTGGTGTGTAAAATGAATTTAAATCAATAAAGAACAATACATTAGAACATTAACTTAGCAACCACTAGAATAATTTTTTTCATAAAGCGTAGAAAGTTGGCAGCCCAGCCCTGACAATTTAGTAACACTTAGACTAACCTGCACTGATAACCGTTAATGTACCATTCATAGCATTGAAGCCTTTATCGTTTAGAGCAAGACACACATAGATACCAGAATCTTCTGCAACGGCATTATTAATAATGAGCTTGGACTTATGGACTCCATTGGCACCTATTCCATCCGATAGGTTGAGGGGTCTGTAGTAATTTTTTCCGGATCTAAATAAGGTGACATCGTCTATTGGTTCTGCATTTTCTTTGATGTTTAACTTCTTCAGCCACTACAAAAAAAATTTTGATCCTAATTATTTTTCTGCTTTTTATTCTTTTTTTTTTAAATATGAAAAAACAAAAATAATAGATTAAATAAATTATGTATGCATACATATTTTATAGATGTACGAAAGGTATCCAAAGTATTAAAAAACGAAATCTTAACAACATAATAAGTTAAACCTATGTAGCATTACTACGTTAAAACACATTGCCAAGTTCAAAGCTATTTTTTTATTTATTTATTTTAAATTCGTGCCAATTAAAAGTGCTTACTGCAAAGACACATAAAGCAATACCTCAAAAAAAATGTAGAGTATAAAGGATATTGTACAGTGCGCAAAACAGAAAATTGACATTCGAATCATTTTTGGTCTGATTGAATCGGATTTTTAAATACTGAGACTCAATCGTAATGATTCTAGAGATTTATCTTCATATGGCAGTTGTTTAGACGCTTGTTAATGACAAACCCATACATAAATTTTCCATCATAGCTCGACACTCGTTTTTTTCCATGGTTTCTGTTTTTTGAGATCCAAAAATTTAAATGATATATGTATACATAACGTATCACTGCAAACCTTTTCGCAATTTGAGTAAAATTTTATATTCATAATTAAAATTGTAGTAAAATGCATGCGTTCTATTTATTTCTTTCATTTATAAATAATATTTGAAACGAAATTGACAACCACTACATTTAAATAAATGAAACGTTCATATCAATATAGAATATGGATCGGTCAACTCTGTACAACTTCAAACAAATATCCAAAGTATTAAAAAACGAAATCTTAACAACATAATAAGTTAAACCTATGTAGCATTACTACGTTAAAACACATTGCCAAGTTCAAAGCTATTTTTTTATTTATTTATTTTAAATTCGTGCCAATTAAAAGTGCTTACTGCAAAGACACATAAAGCAATACCTCAAAAAAAATGTAGAGTATAAAGGATATTGTACAGTGCGCAAAACAGAAAATTGACATTCGAATCATTTTTGGTCTGATTGAATCGGATTTTTAAATACTGAGACTCAATCGTAATGATTCTAGAGATTTATCTTCATATGGCAGTTGTTTAGACGCTTGTTAATGACAAACCCATACATAAATTTTCCATCATAGCTCGACACTCGTTTTTTTCCATGGTTTCTGTTTTTTGAGATCCAAAAATTTAAATGATATATGTATACATAACGTATCACTGCAAACCTTTTCGCAATTTGAGTAAAATTTTATATTCATAATTAAAATTGTAGTAAAATGCATGCGTTCTATTTATTTCTTTCATTTATAAATAATATTTGAAACGAAATTGACAACCACTACATTTAAATAAATGAAACGTTCATATCAATATAGAATATGGATCGGTCAACTCTGTACAACTTCAAACAAATATAGTTTAGAGGAAGTTGCTCAATTTATATTTTGACTCCTCTTTAGTTATTCAAGCAACTCCACTACCTGCTTACTTCAATGCTCAACCAAATTAGTGCTGGCTGAAATTCCAGTTGAATGGGATAGGGGCAGCGTCGTGGCCCAGGTGCCCAATAAAATCAAAACTCGGGGGCTCTTTTACGAAGCTGTATCACCTCTTAAACGCTATATAAAGCGTCATGGTAGCGGGTTTGAATACCGCTGTTTCCGCATCGTGCTGTCCTTCTATTTTACAAAGGTTTATTTAAGTACCAAAAGTAATCAAAACTTTCAGAATGTTTGGTAATTTTGTCAACATTTTAAAAGCCTCTCAACAAAAGAGCTGAAACTAAAAGGCGTTGTGTATGTACTTTCAAATTATTTAAGCGAAATGGAGCGGTGTGGAAAATAAGTTTAAATAGTTAAAAAATTATACATTTAAACATGAACTTAGCTATGACTCGATTAAATTTCTACAAAAGTTGGCAGTTCTGAGATAAGTTTGTAATTTGCCTATTATAATTTTTCAAATTGCATCTATATAAATTCTATTTTGAGCCAAGCAGTGGAGAATTAAATGAATCAAACTATTATTTCCCGCCTACAAAGAAACTGCTTAGAAATAATTTAACATTTAACTCTGATTGAGAAGATTGGTACGTATACATGGCAAAGAATGCTTTGTGCATGTTACGTTGGCACGTTTGCGTGACAGTCGGCGAGAAAGGGTTAACATAACCTCCTAGAAAAGTACCTTAATATGCAATTTCAAGCCAGTTTTACTCTTGACTTTGCACCAAAATATGGCAGTAGATCCTTCCTTGATTGTTGCACTTGTAGGCTCCAAAGACAGGATTTTAGGTGGGTAGGACGGTTCTGGAAAGAATTCTTATAAACACCTGGGATAACATTCTTATTCTAATAAGCTGATATGATTTATTAAATAGACTGTATTGGAAAACACATTTATTTAATTTATAAACATTTCGATCCACTAACCCCCACATGTAATATGCGTGCTCTTAAGATCTGAGAAATAGAAAGTCCCGTGGTCGGTCGCTGATTGGTACCACGGGTAAAGGGGTCTGGAGAAAATTTCCTTCCCCTCCAGGTGTCTAAATTGAGGTCTTCACAAATACTACCAAAGCAAGGGAGTTATCCCATCCGCCGAGTATTAAAATTGTGATGTCTTCAGATCATCTTCAGGGATGTTTCGCAGACAATTTGGAATATAAGTAAATAACAAAGGAAAAATAAGTATTAATAAAAGAATATATGCGCAATAAAAATAAATACAATATTTACAAATATGTACAATTAAGAGGGTGACACCCTGTACACTCACCCCTGTAAGCAGGCATTTGAAATCATTAGTGCGAAGCTCAGCGGCATTAACTGATTCTTCGGATTTTTTAGACATTTAATAGGGTAGTGTGGGAAGTGGATGTAGAATAAAATTATGGGGAGAAGGGTTGCCAAGCACCAAATAGTCATGAGTGGGATACCAGACGGTTGAACTTGTGATGAAATCGGTAGAAAACTAAACATAATTTAGATTAAACTAGATTAGAATATGATAATATTCTCACTGAGATCAAAATAATATTAACATTTACTCTAGTGTAATAAAATAGAAAATAATAGAGAAAATATATGCAGCAACTAATTACATATTTACACATTGAAATTTTAAAAAAACTGTCAACCTCAAAGAAAGGTATTATACGCCATATAAAGTCCGGCAACTGCCTTGTCTGTGACTCTATTTTAAGCGTTCTATCAGAGTGATATTTTTATAAAATGCTTTTAGAAGTAAAGTGGAATTAAGAAATGAAAAGAGGCTTTAATTATCCCACGTCCATTTTGATCGATGCAATTTTTTATGAGTGAAAAGGACACAAGATCTAAGCATCATTTTTAAAATTGAAAACAGCGCCATAATTTTAAAAATTCGCTAGACACAAATTATTGGAAATTAAAGCAAATATTCTTTTATCGGGTTGATGGCCTGCCAACTACTACGCTTTTAGCAAAATATTTTATAGAGTGATAGACGTCTAAAAACGAAAGCTTTCAAAATTTTTGGTAAGTTTGCAATATTTAAAAAGTCTCACCACTAATGAGCTGGAACAAAGTGGCGTTGCATATGAAATCAATTATATGAAGGGGTGTGAAAAACAAGCTCAAACGAATAAAAAAATTCATTAAAACATAAATTTTTACATACAGCGGTGAAAGTTCGTCAACCCTGAAAGTAAATGTTTTATTCTCTCATCAAGTACCAGCACTTTACAGGCTTATAATTACTTTAATTTATTGCTGACTTTTACTAAGAAACACTTTTTTCTTCATTTAACAAAAACTGGGCACCTGGGCCGCGCAGCGGCCCCTATCCCATTCATCATGTAATTTAGATACATTCAGTTAAAAACATTTTAAGTTTAGCAACTTTATGGTAGCTATTTAAATAGGTCAAGCACATTTGCTTGATAAGAAAAATATTGAAATTATTAAGACAATGAAAATATTTTAAATCAATTAGTAGGGGAGTGTCGGGTACTCCCGCCCACTGTCAATTTCATATGTATAGAATATTTCCTCAAGTTAATAGTTTATCGGACATTAATTGTTATATAAAAAAAAAGATTATTTTCAAAGTTTCAAGTATTTATGCAGCTGGTAACATGGCAAGTAATAGTTTTAAAAATATGTTGAATACAGTAGTCAAATTTTTAAAATTTCTATTTTTTTAAGTTAAACTATTCTTTTTTTGGTTTATTCTTGTTGCATTATTTAATTAGATGATAAAACAATAGAAACATACAAAAATAATAATGATTACTCAATATTATACAGAAATATAAGCAATACTCCTTAAGTGGGCGGGGCTACCCAACTCTCCCCAACATAGTAAATAATATCTAAGCATTAATTCAAATAACACATATTAACGAAAATTTGAACATTATTTTTAAGAGAATTATTATAAAAACAACTAAGCAAAATATAATACATATATTTTACAACTAAAAGTGGTACTTAATACAATTTTAAAATATCATTTATTTTCTGTTTGAAAAAAATGGGAAGAAATTTTTTGTTGCATTCATACAAATACTTGATCTTAAATAATGTGGGGATTTCAATTGTGATATTAGTTTTGTTACAAAAGCTACAGATTTTTTCAATTTGATATTTTCAATTCAGTTTACCTTTTAACTGATTGTATGTACACTAAGCAAGAAGAATCACTCTGAGCAACTATTCATCTGATAATTGAGGATTCAATCAGACAAACATCCAGCATTTTAAAGTTCTTATTCCCAGAAATTATTCTACTGCATTCTTCCCAATTTTGCATTGCATTCTTTAAAATTATATCTAAATTTGTACCTTACACAGGGTTACCAAGGTCTGAAAATAATTTTAAAGTGGTAGCAAAAGTGAGATATATCTAGATGTTTTAGACTATCAATAAAAGAAATGTATATAGATGCAAAGAAATATATATACGTGCAAAAAATGACCAGAAAATAATTTCGTCATTCACAAATGAGAGCAGTCTTAGAAAAATCTTAGCTACTACTTATTTATTTTTTCCAGTTCGATGGATCTCTGTTACAATTCAATTTTTTTTTATTATTATTAATTAAGTAATAAAAAATAATGAATAATTATTGAAAATCATTATTTACATGGAATTATCTTTTGATAAACAAAGTTTATAATTGTGTGCAACGTTTTTTTTTTTTTAATTTGATTATAACGTTTTTATATTAAGGGGTTCAAACTATTGGGACCATACATCCCGGATTGCTGTTACCCCTGATAATTTGGAGATAATAAATCATAATTCGCTGTATTAAAGGCGTGTTTATTCAGAGAAAGTACGTTTTCGTGTCTGATTCTGCAACTTGAAATAACATCTGCCGTAACTAATTACCATACATGATGCTAGGCCTAGTGCGCGAAGCACTAAAACTCTAAACTAACCTATGGCATTTCTTGCTAGTGGGACATATGTACCCTTAACTTTAACATAAGGTCGATTGTTGCTTGTAATAAAGTGCAAGCATCTGCAATATTTACCCGTTACATGTAGCGTATAATCTATTTCGTCGCTGCCGAACATGTTCCGCGCGATGCACTGATACATTCCAGCGTCGGACATCTTGAGGTTCGGAAGTCGAAGGATGGAATGGGCACCCTGAAATATCAATTCATATTCTGATTCTTCGATTTGCTGACCATCCTTCAGCCAAAAGAAGTGTGGTGCCGGCTGTGATGATGCAACACAATGGAGAGTGGCCTGATCATTGACGTCATGAATAAATTTTATAGCTGGCCTTCTCTTGATAACAGGTGGACCTAAGAAATAAACAGACAGTTTTTCTGTAATGTTTCCAGACCAAGAAACACAACTTCTAATTTTCATTTGTGTAATGAAACTTAGGTATGTTACCGTGAATGACCGAAATCAATAGAATGCCGACTTTCACCGGTGAATGTCAACACTCACATAGTCGCTGTGGTGAATGTCCGAAAGATTTGTTATATCCGATTTCATATTAATTTATTCGTTGATATTATTATATTTATTCGGTATTTAAATATCTGCTGAGGATAGATTAGGAGAAACATCAGTGTGCATACTGGGCAGTGGAACTTGATCTTAAAAAACCATTGATGTAGGGCATACCGGGCAGTGGCACTTAAGTAGACCTACAGTGGTAGCCAAAAGTGTGGACATTTTTTGAAAGTTTCATGTTTTTCAACTTTGTGTGCTTGTAGAATATATTAATTTTCACTTAAATACAAACGTTTATATATCAAATTGAAGTTAATTTAACGTAGAATTTAATAACATAACAGAATTAAAATATCTGAATTACAAAAAAAAGTTATACTCATTTTAGAAAAACAAACAAACACAAATCGTTTTGAATAAGGACGTGTTTTGTAATTAAAGCGTACTAGCCAATCATAAACACTGTTCTTAGGACCAATCAAATGTCTGTAACTATAGTTTAGGTTATTTGGATGGTAAAAGAGTTACTGCTGTGGAAATATTTTTCGGAATGATGCATACTAGTACAATTAATAAGAATATTGCTGTTTTTGAATATTTAAAGTCCTTTTTTTTAATTAAACTAATTTTAAACAATGTCATCAACAAGAAGAACTAATTGGACATCTACAAAAAAAAAAAGCCGAATTGTCATATTGAGAAAAAATGGCCTCTCTTATGCTGAAATTGCAAGACATGGTTCAGTGACTTGTTCTGGTGTACGAAAGTTCTGTTCACGTTATGAAAAAACGAAATCAGTGGGAACTAAAGCCAGATCAGGCCGGAAAAAAATGCCCAAGTGCTACTGCCGATAGAAAAATTAAACGGCTATGCCTTCAAGATCGAAAAATATCATCAGATGCCATTAGATGTGAAATGAATGCAGCAGGTATTGCAATAAGTTCAAGAACAATAAGAAGATGGTTATCAGGATTTGGACTACAAGCTAGAATTCCAAGGAAAAAACCATATTTAAATCAAAAGCAACGCTAAAAACGAGTTAAGTGGGCAAAAGAACACATTAAATGGTCAGAAAATCAATAGAAGCAAGTAATCTGGAGCGATGAGAGTAAAATATCGCTCTTTGGTAGTGATGGTAGAAAATACGTGAGACGTAGAGTAGGTGAAACACTTCATCCTGATTGCATTGAAGCAACTACAAAAAACCCAACAAATGTCATGATTTGGGCATGTATGTCTGCAGATGGTGTGGGCCGAATTCAAGTGATTGATAGCATCCTGAATGCGAAAAAATACATCGAAACTGTCCTGAAACCAAAATTGATACCTTCAATCAGGGATCTCTCCCCCAACAACGCACCATTTATTTTTCAGCAGGATTCAGCTCCATGCCACACAGCAAAAATATGCAAAGCATGGTTTCGCAATAAAGACATAGATATATTATCATAGCCAGGAAACAGCCCTGATCTCAATCCAATTGAAAATTTGTGGCGACGTTTGAAAATTCTTGTACGAAAAAAACGTCCACCCAATAAAAGACAACTCATTGAAGCTATAATTAATTCTTGACACCATGTAATTACGAAAGATGAACTCCAAACACTTGATGAAAAGACGCTGTGAAGCTGTCTTAAAAAATAAGGGTTATCCTACTAAGTATTGATTGTGTAAGTATCACTTTTAAAAAAATGCAAATCTAAGACATATCTTACTATTATTTGCATAACTTTTTTTGTAATACAGATATAGTAATACTGTATTTATTATTAAATTTTACATTAAATTACCTTCAATTTGATATATAAACGTTTGTATCTAAGTGAAAATTAATATATTCTACAAGCACACAAAGTTGAAAAACATGAAACTTTCAAAAAATGTCCACACTTTTGGCCACCACTGTAGTATATATTTAGGACATTTGACAAAGCGACTATGTGATTACCAAAATTCACTGGTGGAAGTCAACAACCACCATTTTCGGCCATTTGCAGTAACAGATGTATTGTTAAATGGATTCGGGATTTCGTTTTACGCAGTGTCTGCCACAGCTTATGATAGGTCAATTTATAATTAGGCAACATTAAAAAAATTAATAATTTAATGAAAACTAAACATTAACAGTAATATTTTTTGAAGCATCAGATCCGACTAAAGTGGTACTAATAATCATGACGATTGGCGAATACGCTACTGCTTGGATAGCCCTAGTAAAATGAAGTTTTTAAAAAATCATAAGATCGTGAGTTTTCTTCCTGCATCTTGCGTTTCCCAGAAATATCTATTTTCCCATAAAAAAAAAAAAGAAGTTAATTCGACTGAACTATTGCCGATAGAAATTGCTGAAACATAATTCAGTTCTGTTTGGTTTCTCTATTTAATTATTTATTCGTAATGGCCACCATATGAATGATGGACATAAACTGTCAATGAATCCATATGTTTTCAACAATGACCACCATATGCTATCTATGAAGTACATATATAAGACGAAATTATTTTTTGATTTCACTTTCAATTATAAAACTTTTGCTGTAGTTAATTTTAATCTCTTATGTATTCTTATTTTTATTGGCCACACTTTTTTAAAAATTTTTAGGCGCTCAAATTATCCTTAAAATATGTATATTACCTTGATAAATGATTTGCCAGGACCAGAGCTCAAAATTGCCCTTAAAATATTTATATTATCTTGATAAATGATTTGCCAGAACCAGAGCTCAAAATTGTCCTTAAATTCCTTATCCTTCGTTAAAATAAAGAAAATGTTCTTAAATATCCCTAGTTATTAAAATTCCAATAAATGTTCTGAATTTTTTGTATTTTACAAATTTTTGTTGAAGTTAACAGCAAGAATAAGTATTATTTATCTAAATTCAGAAATTTTGTTAGATGCCCTGAAACAAAGTATATGACAAAATGAACGTCTTCAAAGTGTGTGAAGTATGGTATTAGTTGACTTCCATTGTTAGAGACCAGGGATGGGCAAACTATTTTCGTCGAATGCCAAAAATCGTAAAAAAAAAGTTTGGTAGGCTAAGTAAAAACTTCTAAAATAAAACAACGATATACAAGTTTTAATTTAAATATTTAATGAGATGGATGAAATTGCAATTTCATTCATTTTTAAAAGTTCCTTATAATAAAAATAGAAAAAGCGGAAAGGTCATCAGTAAAAAAAGAAAGAAAAATAATAGCTTCTAGCAAAGTAGACAAGAAAATAAATGTATATTGCTTATATTCGCCATGGATCGACAAGTTAAAATTGTATCCGAGGGCCGGATAAAACCGTAATTTGGAAGCAATTTATTCCTTATTTTTTATATTCTGGACATCCAATCCTGCTGGAGATTAAAAACAGTTTTCGTCGTGTGTTGTAGTCAAAATAGTAAAATTAAAGTGTATAATAGTGTTACTCACTGCCTTGTATTTTGCTTGCTATGTTTGATGTTCCATTTGCCACCTCTGGATCTGAAATTGAAACAATACAATTTTTTATAAAATACCATAACTGCCAATTCACCAATATAATAAAATCAATATATTATATCAATTCAATCGATATTAACCCATATTTAATAAAACATATTTTTTAATATACACTACCGAATCAGCCGATATTAACTCACAGCTAATAAAAAATATTAATTAATATACTATACCAATTCAACTAATATTAATGCTAAGTAAACCAGTTAACGCGTTTAAAATTTTTGAAACGATCAAACATTACCTTATTTTCATAATAAAATATTTGCAGCTATATTCAATACTTAAATTTTTCTAAGAACTGCAGAAACCCTGATACAATATTTACATATTACTGAGAATGTTTTGGAAATATACATTTATATAAGAAGACAAACATGCCAGTGATCATGTAATTAAGTTGTATAAAAAATTTTTACAAATTCTAATAAATTCACAAATTTCTGCTTTCGTTTCTAACCAATGGAAATAATATTTTAAATGAGTTTCATATGTTAAAGTGTATGAATATACGTGCTGTGAAATTCAGTTTTTTAACAGATATGAACAGCAAAATACTCACCATCTACAATAACTGTTATGTTCACTTGTACAAATCCATATCCATTGACACATTCACAAGTATATATACCACTGTGTTCCTTAGAAACAGATTTGATTTTGAGGTTTCCTTTTTTCGTCACAATGTAACCACTTTCGTCAAATAGTGACAGGTCTCTTCTGAACCAGTCAAAAAACAAAGGCTCCGAAGCTTCGCTAATGTCAATTGGACACTTAATTTCAAGGTTTTTCTTGAAATGGGCAAATATTATCTTCTTATCATTGCTGATATCTATTTTCCTGGGAGGACCTGCAAAATTAACGCATTTCATAATTCCGCTTTAGTGGGTAAATAATTTTTTTTTTTAAATATATATGTTATTAAATTAAATACCATTCGAGTAATAATAGTAATTAAGGGAAAAAATGAAAAACGTTGTAGATCCCGAAAGGAGAAACTGTTCTGGATACTCGAAAAAGAAAAATTCCGATTTTTGGTAATCCTTAAGAGCACATTATAGTTAGCACAGTAATAAAATTAGCCAAAAGGAAACTAGGTACTTACATTTTAAAGAGTGATCAAAAGAGTAAAATAAAAATCTCCGTAATTAACAAAAATCAGAGGTGTTTTTTTTTTTCTGCCTGCCAACTACTATGCTTTTTTCAAAATATTTTACAGGGTGGTTGACATTTAAAAACCAAAGCCTTAAGAATGTTCCGTAATTTTGCCAACATTTTTTAACACCTTACCACAAAAATGCCACAATAAAATGGCGTTACATATGAACTTTTAAATCATTTATGTGTAGTAGTGTGGAAAATACGTTTAAATGAATTGAAAAAAGAATACCTTAAAAACTAACATTTCTACTAATAGGAAGTTGCCTGCCCTGTATATACATAAACTCATGTTTGTGAAAATTGCAACACCATGAAGGAATCGTCATAATTGAATGAAATTTAATACGCAGTTGAGTGGTAATGGTACAAATAAACGATTAAACATTCAAAGCAAGCAAAAAATAACAAGAGATAGAAATCAATATTTTATTTAGCCACCACACGCCGCTATAAGTGCTGCTACACGACGTGGAATGGAGTCAAGCAAATTTTGAATGTCTGTCTGAGGAAGAGCATTCCATATTGTTTGTATGCGTTGCCAAAGTTCGTCTGTAGAAGCAACAGGGCGAGGATTACGAGCGAGACGCCGACCAACGAAATCCCACACATGTTCAATCGGCGACATATCCGGGGAATACGCAGGCCAAGGAAGAAGTTGTACCTGCCGCGATGCAAGGAAGGATTGAACAGTCCTAGCAATATGAGGGCGGGCATTGTCCTGTTGAGATACAGCGCCTGGCAAGGCTTGAAGGAAGGGAACAGCTTGGGGCTGCAGAACTTCACTGATGTACCGGTTGCTGTTCAGATTACCCACAATTCGTAGCTATTGAGATCGTCCATGATATGCTATGGATCCCCAGACCATAACTCCGGGTGTTCGTCCACTGTGGCGTTCGATAATGTACTCCGGAAGGTGGCGTTCACCGGCATAGTGTCTGACACGAATGCGGCTATCGTGGTGCCACAAATTAAAGCGTGATTCGTCAAAAAACACGACGCGCTGCCAATCAGCACGCCAGTCCCTATGCTGATTGGCCCGTTGTAGCCGCAGGCTGCGATGGTTTAGCGTGAGGGGGATCTTGTATAAAGGAGTACTTGCGCGCTGCAGCAGACGTCTACGAATTGATGAAGCACACAATGAAACACCTGTAGCTATTGACCACTATGCTGCCAGTAGTGTAAAGGGAGCCGTAGGGTCCGTCAGCGCCAAACGGACCAGGTGCCAATCATCGTGAGCTGGCGTGACATTTCGGGGTCCATTCCCGGATTTCCGAGTTGTCCGACTCTCGTCCGTCCACTGTTTCCAAACACGCATCACTGTGCTGCTGTTACGCTGCACACGAGCGGCTACTGCACGATAAGACAATCAAGCTTCATGAAGACCGATGATTCTCCTCCGTTCAAACTCCGTAAGTTGTTGAAATCTCGCTCTCTTTCGTCAAAGAGGCATAAGTAACAACTGAGCTAACGTTTACCGCTAGCAGATAACCACCGATAACCATACACGCCTCGCTACAGCCGTCTATTTATTCGGATCCATCCGCCGTTCAGAGGGCGCTTTTCAGCATACGCATGCGCTACGGGTCTGAAATTCTAATCATTTGCATATTATGCTCTACTTTGCATTTCCTGAAAATTTCAGCTCACTCGTGTAAGTCCTTCATGGTGTTGCAATTTTCACAAACATGAGTAATATACAACAGGCAGGCCACTTGAATAAAATTTCCCAAGAAATGCAGAAAGTTAGCAGTTCTTTATATGCTAAGCTACGTTTAAAAAGAAAGTTTTGAATAATCCAAACAGAAAGTTTATTTCGACTCAGAAAGTTCAGAATTGTAAAATAGTAAGTTTTGTCTCCTAAATTTTTCGCGGTAGCGTCCATAAAAAAGTTCATAATTAAAAAAACATGGAGTACAAAGTGTTATACTGTGAAAATGCTTTATTCTTCCATTCCTGGTATACCATCTTCCTAAGCTAATGGGGTTACTTCTGGTAGCTTATTTAAACATATTTAAACATTAATTTGTTTGACTAACATAATTAAAAAATCTCCCAGTAGACTAATTTATAGTTGCAAAAAAATGCATTAACGAACCTTCAGCTGAAACCTTCCATGAATTCGTGTTTGCATACAAAAACAACAAAATCAGAACCTGTTGTTTATGGATTGCAGTCCTAGAGAAAATCATGCTGTTCTACTTTTGTGAACCTATAAAACAGACAGTCCATACTTTAAATGCATATTTTAAAGCAATTTAATCGAATACAAAAAATGAACACTCAAAACGCAGAAATAGAATAGTATAAATCGAGCATAGTAGAATCTGTAATATAGTACTCATCACTGAAACAGAATATGGCAAATAGAGAATATAGTTGAATATATAATATTGTACTAATCACTGAAATATGGTAAATGTAGAAGAAGAATATTTATCACTGAAATTGAATATGATCAATAAAGAATATAGTAGAATACATAATATAGTATTCATTACAGAATTAGAATATGGTAAATAGAGGATAAAGTATAATATGTAATAAAGGACTCATCACTGAAATAGAATAATGTAAATAAAGAATATAGTAGAATATATAAAATAGTACTCATCAATGAAATAGAATATGGTAAACATAGGGGATATGGTAGAATATACTGTACTCATTCTATAGTAGTACATAGAATAGTAGAATATATAATATAATACTCATTATTAGAATATGGTAAATAAAGAATATAGTAGAGTAAATAAAATAGTACTTAACACTGAAATAGAACATTGTAAATTGAGAATCTAGTAGAATATATAATATAATACACATCACTGAAATAGAATATGGTAAATATAGTATGTATATATAGTAAATGAAGAATATAGTGGAATATATAAAATAGTACTCCTCATTGAAATATAATGTGATAAATAGAAGATATAGTAAAATATATATAATATAGTACTCATCACTGATATAGAATATGGTAATTAAGGAATATAGTAGAATTTATATTATAGTACTTATAACTAAAAAATGTAGCAAAATTGATAACATAAAACATAAAAAACGTTCTTAGCACATTGCTGACCGGAAACTTTTCTGAAAATTACCCCATGTGCCCGGATATTGTTTTGAAAGCGGATGTGGAAGTAAAAAAATATAAATAAACTTTAAAAATTTTTAATGCCGTATGATAAAACGTTAACAATCACCTACGTGTACGAGTACATCACAAGTTTTGCAAATATATCGGGTTACGTAAATTTATAACAAATTAGTATAGAATTAAATAGTAAAACTTGAATAGTAAGGAAAATTACGCCCACTTTTTTAAACAGTCACCACGAGATCACTGCTAACGAAAACACGAGTTAACTCGTGACCGGTCACTAACGTTTGGCTACGAAAATACGAGTTAACTCGTGACCGGTCAGCAATGTGTTAGCGTCTTCACTAAAACTATCCGTGTCTTGTTTTTTTTTTTTTTTTTTTTTTTTTCCTTTTCTTTTTTTTTCAACCTGTAGCCGATCTGTTTAGTGTGGTTCATTGTTTTCTTGTCTATTCTGGTTTTCGTGCAGTTTTTACTATTCTTAGTGTAAATGTAACCTCTTAATGATACCATAATGTTTAATTTTAGCTATCGAGTATCCGATTTACTTCGTATGATTTAATGCACTGCTCAAAACAATAAAAAGATATTGAGGTTGTTAGTTGAATTAAAGGATATTGAGGTTGTGGGTTGCACCTGGAGAATCGTTTGAATAATTGATACATTATCGACAGACGTAGTGGGCTCTATGAGATAAAAATTACATTTGTTTGACAGAAAAAAAAATGTGTTTAATTGGGCATTTGGGTACAAAAGGGAAAAAAACACAATTTGTGCATATGAGAAAAACAAATAAAAAAAGATGTTCCCTTTAAAGAAAAACGTTTTTAGTAGAGGGTATGATTTCCCCGGACTGCCAGTAACGCTGGACACCTTTAAGGCATCGAGTCAATGAGTTTATAAATTATTCTGCTCCACACCTGCCGAAGAGCTCTTTCCACTTCTTGGAGAGTGTGTGCGGGTGGTAGACGTCCAGCAATTCATCTGCCTAGAATGTTCTAAACATGCTCGATTGGATTCATGTAAGGAGAATACACTGGAAAATCCAATCATATGATTCTTTCCTCCTAAAGGAAATCATTCATCAAGTTAGCACTATGGGGTCGGTAATTGTCGTCCATTAACATGAAGTCATCTCCAAATGCTAAAGCTTAAGGGACTACGATAGGTCTCAGGATCTCATCCCTATATCGGCGACTAGTCAGAGCTATTTTGAATGATATGGAGATCGGTTCGTCCATCGGTGGAGATGCCAGCATGGACCATCCATCCCCCACCGCTAAATCTTACAGTTTCGTGCATGAACGCAGGATTGTTTCTAGCGCCACGTTCCCTCCAGTTGAAAATGCGCCTATTATCAGGATGAACAAAAAACTGGACTCGACAGAGAAAAGAAATATTGAGCCATTCATTTCTCCTCCAATTCACATTCTCTGTTGTCCACTCCCTGCGACCATGACGATACCTTGCTGTTAACGTGACCCACACCATTGGTAACGGTCTCAGATCCTGCAAATCACACTTTGTAAAACTTTCAATAGCTTATGCTACTTTAGCTTGTGTCCCCCCCCCCTCTAATCGGCCAACAACTCTCCAAGCATCTGATTCGGTAGACATCGCACTCATCGAAACAACTCGCTTATGTCCATCATTCTGTTTTGCTTTTTCTTACATTAAGTTGATAGCCAAATGAAATTCGCTGCCGCTGAAGCGTCATCTTCAACTTAAAATTTACATACTGTCAAGTTTAAAATAAGAATAATTGTGACTCTCTTATTCCATTTTATTCAAAAAAAAATTGCTTATACTTTAATTTTGTACTAGACTTACAATATCCTTTATTTGTTTTAAGCAGTGTATGCTCGTATACTTTCATACGCAAACTATATACATAAAAATAAGAAAGTTTTTGTAATTTTACTTATATTATTAAAAAAAGGCTTAAGTCACCACTATTAATGACGTTAAAAATTATAATAAAAAGGACACTTATGTCTGATAATTAACATTGCCTTCACTGAAAATCGTAGTTCTAGTAACAGGGGGCCAAGCCTAAGCTTAAACCTAGTTCTAAAAGTGAAGTAATTAGCAAAATCTTTCTACGAGTCGCATAAAAATGCTCATTCGCTGCGTTTCGTGGACAAATTTCTTCAAAATTTATACTTTAATATTTGATTCTTGGTTTAGCAATCTTAATTTAGTAAATTTGATTAAATTGTTCACCGAATTCTATTCCTGATAAAATTCTGATAGGGGAGTAGTATAGCGCAACTACGATTTTGAAAAATCAATTTACATGGATATAAAGAAATGCAAACGCTTGCAACGTTTTAGGGGGACCTTTTGATAAATGAAGGTTGACACTGTCGTTAACGCACTCCCCACACTCGATATCCGTTAAACCCCATTTCACCAAAACAAATCAGACATTCAATGCGTATAGTTTGTCTAAAATAAGAACTCCCCCAAACATTCGACTGGACCTGTTTTAAGTAGGGGTGCGGGGTCACTGTTTTGGAGTGGTTTCGGCGAGAGAAAAGGAATCTCTTTCTTCGGTCTATTGTGTTAAACCTAGAGTGAAGCTACCCTCTCTAAAATGCGCCGTTTCCATAGCACCTGACGGCTTTGTGGCGGGAGGAGTTCTTAGCTTAGATAAACTATAGCAGATTTATAAAACGTAATTTTAATAATGCAGTAAACAACAGAATGTTACTTTGTTAAAACATGCAGTATATATATGAAAAATTGGATTGTTTGTTAGGTATGGTAGAATACACGGTATGGTTGTGTTGTAACTCTATATGCAACCATCTTTATGTGTGAAGTTTCAGGTTGTCCACATCTAATACAAAGAGTAACACACATTGAAAAATACAGAAAAATGGTTAGCTTTATGTGTTCGCTCAAACGTTTTGAAAGTGCAAAATTTAAGTTATTGCCAGAATCTATATATATTTTTCTCTTACACGGCACCAAAAAAAAAGCCTCATTACAACTTCCCGAATGGCAACGTTAGAAAATCGACCATTGATTGCATCTAAAAATGTCACATGCCAAATCTAGCTGAGGTGGCTCAACATATAGCGCTTTTAAAAACGGAAACAATAACCAGAGTGAGCATTATCAGGTTGTTCAATTCAGTTGCGGAAAAAATAAAAATAAACAAATTAAAAAATAAAAATACTGTTGCCAGCCATAGAATTTTTTGAAAGCTAACTTAGCAACATAAATCTAAATTATGATACCTGAGCATTTGACGTAACAAATCCTTCAATTCTATAAATGTTGTATCGCCAAATGCCCAAATTAACAATTGCAATTTCAAATTAATATTGAAATGTACAGGTTTAGAATTTTCTACAGTGAAAAGTTTTCGGAACTTCAGTATTCAAAAAAGTATACAAAAGCTAGACGTTAAGAACGTATCCAATGAGCGAGCAAAGCGAGCATTGGATTGCGAAGCAATCCGAAATGAACTGCGAAAGCAGTTCCGGGGGTTGGTGAGCGCCAGCGAGCAGGGGGCGAAGCCTCCTAGTTTAATTTATTTAGGATGACCATCAAACAAACGTTAAAAACTAAAACCTGTTTATTTCGAGACTTTTGTCCAATTTTTCAAGTTTTTTTTTTTTTTTTTCAAGTACGATGCGCAAACGGAAGATATTAAGCAATTTTAAAAAAAATTTATGTCGCTTTTATTTTTATCGCAAGACGCTTTTTACTTTTTCACCGTATAGCGTACTGAAATTCACAAATTCATTTTTTCGTTCTACTCTAACATGCAGGTTTGTGCACTTATTACACAAACGGCTTATAAAATCTTGTCAAATTGAAGAGCAGATGGCGCAAATCAGAGAAGGGTGTCGCCAAGACAACACCTCCTATAACTGAAAGCCTCCACACGGTTTTTTATAGGTAGTCCGATAAGACCACTGTGAAGGATATCTACAGGGATGCCAACTGCTCCGCTCTCTGGAAAAGTTTTAATAAAGTGGTAGCGAATTAAACAGTATAACTTGTAAAATAAGCATAGTTACGCCTACTTTAAGAAACAGTAGCCAAATAATTAATGCTTTTAGGTTGCATGTTATATGATTCCTATAATTTTTGATATTTAGTGGTGGAAAAAATAATTAAAATTAACCATACTAAACTAAAAATAACTTACATTTCGTTACCGCTAGAAAATACTATTTTGCAAAGCGGAGCAAGTTGGCATCTCTATATCTACTTTCCGAACGAGTCATTTAATACAAAATCTAGTTAAAATAAGAAAGTGGTAGCAAATATATCACTTAAAATTTGTTTTATTTATTAATTTTATTGGTTTGCCTTATTCACTTGTCAACCACTACAGATTCAATACTCAAATATATATCATAATTTTCTCTCAATTACTTTTATAAAAGGTTTTGGGCTCATGCGCACGACTGGTTCACTTTTTAAATAGTCTGCGCGGACTACTTATAAAAGACCGTGTGGAGACTTTTTGATGTAGGAGGTGAGGGCCAAGATGCATCCAGGGTAATAGCAAATCAGTGATACCAACCGATCGCAGGGGCACCAGAACTCAATATTTGTGACGTAACAAAAGCTTTCACAAACTTGATAATTTCTAGTGTTGTTTACCACATTAGTTTTAATTACCAGTCCTTTATTTGTTTATTGATACAACATACATTTGCAGGCTTATGTGCTCAATTAAGGCTTATAAACCTTTGTCAAGTAGAAAGACAGATAGCACAATATAGAGAAAGACATCACAAAGAATACATCCAGGGTTACGGCGGGATTCGAACCCGCCACCTCCACGCTTAACAGAGCGTTTGCCGAGCGTTACCGCTCGGCCAGGGAGGCCCCTACCAGTCCTTTACTTTCAAATGAAAACTAAGTTATCTATATTTATCTTTTAGAGTGGGAGCTTATTCCTTAATCGGGGCTATTCTTCAAATAATGGGATGTTCGCCATAGAAAATAAAGCTTTTTATCAAATGATAAGCCAATATTATAACAGTTGTTGTTTTGTAACATTTATTCCTGACTCTTAAGTTTTGTCATCAATGGTGTCATCTATGCTGATTGAGAAAATGGCACAAGTGAGAAGCAATTTTGAATTAAAAAAATTTGGGACTTAATTATTTGAAATCATCCTCACAAGATCACTTAGGCCCCTTAAAAATAGATGAAATACTATGTTGCATGGTTTCTCAGAAATTTTCTTTAATACCTATATTTATTTATTTATTTTTACGTTTACTCTAATACTTTTTTAATTTTTTTAAGTATCGTATAAGTTATGTGAAATAAACAGTGAACACAGATGCTAATTTTCCATACTGCACCATTTTACTTATAACATCCAGAAAAACCTTAAACTCGTCAGTTGGGGTCAGAGTCCTGATTTTGCCTGGAAAATTTTAATAGTGCTAGTTTTCTTTTGTATGGTTCAGGGGATAGAGCGTTTGATTTCCAATGAGGGTTCGGGTTCGAACTCCAGCGATGGCTGATCGATAAGACTTCCGCATCTGACTTGCACCAACCATAGTGCTGACGTAAAATATCCTTAGTGGTAATCGGATCATGGGTTAGAGTCCCCTTGCCGTGTGACTAAACTTGGGTGGTTTTCCTCTCCATATATCGCAAATGCGAGTTAATTCCATCAGAAAGTCCCCCACGAAGGCAAATTTCTTCCAATACTTAATTCAAGAGTTCCCTTGTCTTTAGGATTGAGTTTAAAATTGCAGGGTTACGGAGTTGAACATTAGCAGTCGTAAACGCAAAAAATTGGGTCGGCGGTTCAACGACGGTTACAAAATAAAATATAAAATAGTGCTAGTCAAAGCCGAAGTGGCCCATGGGATATATAGTTCTTTTCGAGGTGACCCAGGTTTGAATCCTAGCATTGACTGGTTAATACGAATTCTTCTTCCAGCTCGCATCGACCATAGGGCTGACGTAAAATATCCTCAATAGTTGATAGATCATGGCCTAGAATCTTTTTGACGTTTGGTTAACCGGGGAAGGTTTTCATGGTTTTCCTTTCCATGTAATGCAAATCAATTCGAATTGGTTCCATCAAAAAAGTCCTCCGCGAAGACTAGATTCTTCCTATACATGATATAGGAGTTTCCTTCCAGGACAAAGTGACAAGGCTATGAAGTTTTCATTTATAGTCGTAAATTCAGAATTGGTTCGGCTGTTCAACGCCGGTTATAGTATGAAATAAAATAGTGATAGTCAAATTTACATTAAATGCAAGAAGAAAATTCTTTTCAAGATACAATTTAAAAGGAGGGCTGACAACTTATATTTGTCAAGACGGAAAATAGCAATAACTGAAAAGTAAGTTTTTATTATCACTTGTAATAAAAAAAATTGAAATAGTCTTGACTACCAAGATTTTTTAACAATTGTAATAACCGTACAACACTGATTTTACGAACAAGTAAATAATTATGGTTAGCTAAGAATTAATAACAGGAGAAGCTTTTTGTACTCCTCACAAAATCCAGCTATTAACCTTTTCGCGTCGACTGTCACAAATACGTGCCAGCATAAAACCGTATCAATTGGGGTAAAAAGATAAAACTGGCAACAAAGTAGAGTTCTTTAGCAGTTTATTTGTGGGCGGGGCTATAATTGTTTGATTTATTTAATTCACCATTACTTTAGCTCAAAATAAAATTATAAGATTATACTTTAAACTAGCATTGATTATAAATATATAATTTAACTAACAATAATTAAAGTAAAGGCAAAGTAAGACTGTCAAATTAGCAACGACTACATTTAAGTTACCGTTTTTTATTTATTTACATCCTGATTCTGATTTTGTACGAATGCTTTTCAGAATCACCCGTCCCCAAGGGGTTAATAAAATGATTTCGCTACGAGCTTTTCCTCTTTTTTTTTTTTCTTTCTTTCAATCCGGCCTTACTATTTAGACACCTGGTAGGGCAAAACTTTAATACAGATACATTTTCTTTAAAAAATACAGAATGTTTGGCTTTGAATAAAATATATTTTTTGCCGATAAGAAAACTTACGTTATTTTTTTTAGTTTAGTGTTTTCCATTTTAAGTAGTAAGTGTCATATGAAATACAATTTTATTAGAGTCACCTCGTAGTGACAGTTTTAAAAAATTGATGTAATTATCCTAATTCTATACATTTTGGTATTTAATTTTATACCATTTTATTAAACCTTTGGCAGAAATTGGAGCAGTAGGCATCCTGGCTGCTGAATTAAAACTTCTGAAATTATGTCTTCTGAAAATAACTTTTATTTTAATCTTGTCCCTAAACGAAAAAACTAAGGAAGAAAACTTAATTTTATTCAACTCAACTCGTCTTCACATCCTGCTTGTTGTCACTTTCTCTCCCTTACAACTAATTTGAATTCTGTCACGATATTACTGTATTACGCACGAGATTACGAATGGCTCTCAAAACCAAGGATCTCAGCAATCGAGGAATTAACAAGAAACTCAAATGATGTTTTGCTGCTGTAACTTCTTAAAATGCATTCATATCTCGAAAAAAAAAAACAATAATGATTTACAGCCACAAAATTTACCAATGGTTCTCAATTCTATAAAGCTGATAAAAAAAAAATAACACTCCAGAAAATTATATACTTTTGTACTTAAAATTCTTAAATCAAAGAAGCATAAAGAAAAATGCGCCAATAAAACCTTACCTTTGCTGTCTTTTTAAATATGATTTATGACAAGGGATAATCAAATTCCGCGTAACATGTTCTCTGGACAATCATTTACCGCCTATCATAGTGGATTTCAACTTATCTTGAAGGAGGCGCGTGTTATCATTTGGGGCAAAGTGTATTTACCTGAGAAATAGCGATATTGTGTTCCGACTGTATTTGCAGCGGCTACCATTTTAGAACATAAATAAATATTGATAACATGCTATCGTGCGCATCATACTCTTCGGAAAAGTCTAGTGGAAAATTCCGACAGCTCCGCCATTTCGAGATAGTGGTTTTTCTCACAGTTTTCAATTTAGAAAGAACTACTTCGAAAACAACCTTTACCAACCTTTTGCAACTCTGAGAAATTATTTTAACACGTTGAATGCCATGGGGGTCACCGGTGACCGACACTGAGTTTGCACGTAGCGTCAAGGGGGTCGCCGGTAAAGCCAAGAATATTAGAAACACATATTTCGAGTATATTTTTAATTTTTTTAATATTATGATCGTTACTGGAATGGTTTGAAGAAATTGGTGCAATATAGAACACGCAAAAATTGTTTTATTTATATACAGGGATGCCAACTTGCTCCGGACAGCGAATAAATATTTTCAAGTGGTAGTTTATTAATTGTGATTATTGGTCTAATAAATTTAATTTAGTAGATTTTTATCCACCACTATTCCCAAACAATTCATTGGTTTATATAATTCACAACTTTTTTTACATACATTACGCGAAACCTTTTAAAAAACTAGCAAAATCTGCATAATGTTTGAAAATTTAGTTTGTAGCTGTTTACTGTCTGCCCAGACAGGCAGATCGTGTAAAATTAGCGTTACATTCAATGCTAACGTTGTAACACCACGTTGCTAGTGTTACAACGTAGCGAAACTCATATTATTCTGTTACGCTTTTTGTAAAACATTTTACAGAGTCATGAGAATTTAAAAGCTAAAACTTTTATTAATATTTTGGTAACATAATATTTTTGGTAACATTTTAAAACCCTCACCACGAATAAGTCGGAATGTTGTGGCGTTGATAACGAATTTTTAAATCATTTATAAGTAGTGGTTTGGAAAATAAGTTCAAATGAATAAAAAATTATACATATATATATAAACTTAGGCACCACTAGAATAAATGTTTACAAAAAGCCTAAAAAGTTGGAAGCCCTGTTGTTTCATTAAAAAATTTGAATTATAATAAGTGTAAATGAGTTTAACTTCAGCTACATATAAGTAATTACCACGAATAAATCAAAGCATAATAGTCCTTGCAATAGCGAATTTCTATGTGGGTAAAATATAATTATATTTTGAGTAAAGTTGTTTTTCGGTAATTGTCTTACTACCAGTTGGAAAATCCATTTTCGAAATTGGTAAATGTTGGCAGATATATAAATGCAAGCGCCAATGTGTAAAGAATTCCTGATGGAATTTTACTAAATAGCAACTACTAATCAAAAAATACCATGGTAACTAAAAATAACGACACAAAAACATACCAGCCAGCTTTTACGCATTTGGCGTAAAATGTTAGTTTTAAATTCAGTGGTATTACACATATTCTAGTTTTTCTTTTATAAATTTAATTTTAAAATGATTTTAAACACCACTATTCTTAAAAAAATTAATCATGTATAACAATGTTTTACTATCATAGTTGTCAGCCTCCAAAAATGTTTTGAAAATGTTTTATAATTTCGATTTCCAGGAATAATACTAAGTCTCACTTGGAACTTGTTTGGCTTCCTCAAGAACAGCGTTCACTCTCATTTTTCATCATCATCACCAGCAACAATTCAACTCATCTAAAACTCCATTCAACAGCAGAGGGGATAAAAGCGAGAAGCAGAGATCCCCTACCACCCAACCATAGTTGTCAGCTGCAGCTTTTTCAATTACAACGTCTTATTTTGGTTGCAATTGAAGTTTTAATTCCATTTTGCTACCACTGAAAAAAATCATAATGGAAAGGATTAAAAGTTGGCAGGTATGCGAAAAATGAAAGATTGCAATGGAGAAATAACAATCAATAAAGATAAATTTAACCTCTTCGTCCCCGGATGTCACCTCTAAGGCCACCACTCTTGCTGGCTCGGAATCACCAGTGATAGTGTTTAAAATTAGTAGTAAATAAAATAACTTTTTTTTATTTTAGTACTTACCAGCATATTATTTGCTAGCAAATACACTTTTAAACGTGCTAACATAGTATTCTTTAACATCTAAAAGAAAAAACTAAGTAACATAATATTTTTTCATTTTATATACTGGTAGATATTTTAAAATCATTGTTGAATATTTAATCCAATTTGTGAGTTTACAACCATCAATATTCAACTCCATGCCTAGTAAGTTTGAACCTAACCTAAAAGCAAATTAAACTCCTGGACCGAACATTTGAACAAACTAGCCTTCGTGGAAGACTTTTTGACGAAACTAACCACTTAAGTGTTACACGGAGAACAAAAAGTCACATTTTTAGGCCAACGGCACGAGTACTCTACCCATCCCATGATTTCTCCACCACTGAGAGCATTTTACGACAGCACTTTGTTCGGTGCGAGCCGGGTGCAAAATTTACATCGACCAGCCATCCCTAAAATTCGAACCCCTTATCGAGAGGCTAGCGCTGTATTCCATGACTCCAAAGAGGTAGGTAATACTATTTCTTCTAATTAGTTAACGTAACAGTCCAACATAGCTGTCAATTATGCCTTTGAAGAGAATTGCAAAAATAGTCTTCATACCTGAAGGACTCGTACAGTACTTAAAACATTTAAAACAGTGTTGCCAATAATGTGATAGAAACAGTAACAAAACTCATCTATTAGCTTTCACTTCAAAATGAAAAACCTCTAATTTAAGTATTAATTATATTTTATTGAGATATATTAATTCCTAGTCTCTAACTCCCAACTCACCCCTATCGAACCCACCAATAATTATGAAGTACAAAATATTATCAAGAAGCTAAAATCAAGGAAGGCACCAGGTGCTGACAATATTAAGAATAAAATGGTTAAACTTTTACCAAATACTTACATCTCTACCTTAACAGATATTTACAATACCTGTCTGCACTTAAATTATTTTCCCACAAACTGGGAGATTGCAACCATTATTCTGATTCCCAAAGCAAATAAAAACCTAACCTTACCCGAGAGCTTTAGACCAATCAGCCTACTGTGTATTTTTGGTAAAATTCTAGAAAGTATACTGTATAACAGAATAAAACCTTTTCTAGGCTGTCTGCCTAATGAGCAGTACGGTTTCAGAAAAAACTTAGATACCACGAAACAACTCCTTCGAATCATTGATTTCATTGGTAAGGGCCTGCACAACAAACAGACGACTGCATTTCTCATTCTCGATATCAGCAAAGCATTCGATCGAGTTTGCCATGCTGGCATCGTGCACAATAGCTAATTAATTTAAACTTTTCCTATGGCATTGTAAAAATAATGCATAACTACTTATCAAACCATACCTTTAATATTAAACTAAATAGTGTTGTTTTATCCAGTAGAAAAATAAATGTGGGTGTACCCCAAGGGAGCATTCTGGGACCGATACTTTTCATTATTTATACCCACGATTTCCCCATATTTCGCGACGACCACAACAGTATCACGGCGTTTTACGCTGACGATACTGGAATCTTGCAGAAATCTCTCAAACCAGATAACGCACTTCAAAAACTACAGAACAAGTTATATGATGTTAAAGAGTGGTGCCTAAATTGGAAGTTCAAACTAAATGCTAGTAAATCGCAACTATTAATAATACAAAAGAATAGAAAGTCCTACTCAAATAAATACCAACTAGTTCTCTTCAACAACACCATATCCATTGTTGATAAAGCTATATACTTAAGATTAACCATTAATAAGAAATTCACCAGGTCTGATCATGTAAATAATATTAAAGGTAAAGTATATGCAGCAACCAACAAACTTCAAACACTTTTTCATAACCGACACCTTAGTTTAAGACTGAAAAAAACTCCTGTATACCTCCATGATACGTCCTATCATGACGTACGCTTCACCTGCCTGGTGTAACGCCTCCGAAAAAGACATCCCCAAAAAACTTATCGTACTCCAAAACAACATCTTGAGAAAGCTCACGTGAGCCAGATGGTTTATCCCAAACAACGCCATTCATAGAGATCTTAACATTGACCGCTTCGACCATCATTTCAACAAGGTAAACAGAAGCTTCTTTATTAAAGCCGCCACCTGTGAAACCGCAAATTTTAACCATATTTTCGACTACATGTATCTCGAAGAGGATGCAAAGCTTACACCCGTAGTACACTTCTGATATCATACTATCATTTAACAACACAAACACTCACTGAGTTATTCACACAGGACTTTAACAGAGCCACACATATACACACATCGTCACAATCCTTTAGCTCACCCTTTGTATGTATTTCCAAACTGTAAATAATTATTAGGTTTTATCTTCCCATTGTATTTTAATTTTACCTTTTTTCATGTACTTCTTGGTACTTGCAATCTTGTTATTGCCTAATAATGGCAAAGTGCCTTCTTTCTTCTCTCGAGAACTCTATTTTGCTACCCAAACTTTAAATTTGTCATGTATGTTTCTTAGTTTAATTCCAGGATGAATGGGAAAAGGGCCGTAAGGCCTCAGATGCCCAGTTCTACTACAACGAACGAACGATTGAGATATATTAAACATAATGTTTGACAGGAAGCTTTTGAAATACATGTCATGATCCAACTTTTGAAATTTTATGTTCTTATAACTTATTATTTTTTATAAGGACCGAACGAACTCTGTGCCTGTCAACTGTTTTGAAGAGATTTTTCTTAACAAGTATTAAATGATTTTGAGTACTATTTTTTTTAATAGATTTATATGGAAATTCTACTAGTTATGCTATGGAGTTTTTAAAACCAGACCTGCCAACTACTACGTTTTTTGTTAAACATTTTACGGAGGAAGCGAAAATCCCTAGCATTCAGAAATTTTGGTAGTTTTTGCCAAAATTTTAAAAGTCTTCCCTAGAAAGAGATGGGCTTTGACTTGATTTATGTTTTTGGTGAAGTTCAAGCCCGTGGCAGCAGGCACCACACTTCCTCACCTGAAATTGCCTTAGGGCAACTCAGAGAGCTCCGGACATGAAAAAATAATATTAAAAAAACGGTAAATCACTTTAAACTAAATTTTGTTGATTCTTGGTTAAATGTGTTTACTTTTTAAAGGTCGAGCATTGATAAATTGATTAAAAGAAGCGAATTATATAAGCTTTCGAATTATTTAGAAATACTGGTGGATTAAAACCTACTAAATAGAATTTATTAAATTATGAATTATTCAATAAGAAACTACCACTCGAAACTATTTATCCGCTGTCCGGAGCAAATGTTGGCAACTCTGCAACTGGGACAGTTACATAGATAATAAGATGTAGAAAACTGCGGAGACTAATACTTGGTGCACCGGAGTACCTGGCCAAAAAGACCACCTCCGTAAATTATGTGATCTGAAACTGAATCTGATAATTAGATTTGGAACTATGTGGAGTTGCATATGCATTTTTAAATCATTTATATGCAGTGATATGGAAAATAAGTTGAAATGAATAAAAATTAAACATAGCTACCACTAGAATAAATTTTTAGAAAAAGTGTTGAGAGTTTGCAGCTCTGTAAAGCAGAACTTTGCTTTTAATTTACGTGATAACAAAATTAATTAAACACTAACAAGAACAATTAGAATGAAACAGTTTTAAATTTTGATATTCGTTTTTAAATTATAAACAGAAATGGTTGAGAAACATTCTGATATATAAGTTAAAGTTTTTCCCACGAAAACTCACCTTTAAAAAAACATACCTTTTTTCAGTGAAATTTGGATTCTGGTCCCTCAAAATAAGAGGAGTAGCCACAATCAAAGATCTATGATCTCAATTTTTAGCCAAGAGAGTGGTCTAATATTTTAACCCTTTAATGTTAATTTTATTTTTCACGTAGTTCGCCATATCTCGAAAACTTTTTACACACATAAAAATTTTTATCCAAAAACAACAATATATATACAATCTTGTAGAGCCGTGAGGGCTCAAGGGATAGAGCGTTCGACTTCCAGTGAGGTGAACCGGGTTCGAATTCCAGCGATGGCTGGTCGACACGTATTACGAATCCGGCTTGCATCGACTACAGTGCTGACGTAAAGTATCCTCAGTGGTAGACTGATCATTGTTCATTACCTTGCCGACAGGTTAATGAAGATAGATTTTCGTGGTTTACCACTCCATGCAACGCAAACACGGATTTGTTCCATCGAAAAGTCCTCCGCAAAGGCAAATTTCTCCCAATGCTTGAGTTTCCTTGTCTTCTGGATTGAGTTCAAAATTACAGGGCTATGGTATTTTGAATATTAGTTGCCGTAAACACAAAAGTTGTTTCGGCCGTTCAACGACGATTATAAAATAAAATAAAATTCAATCTTGTAGGTAAATGCATCTACTAACACGGGGGGAGGATCAATGGGACTTTACACCGTTTTTTAAGAAAAAACGAAGTTTCAGAAAAATTCTAAGTCAAAATTCACATCTATCGTCCTTTTTAAGATTTTAACAATAGATCTTCTACTTCAAATTATCTAAAATAAAAAGATTTTATAAGAACTCTATTTGTAATTAAAAGATTTAATTATGGAAGAAAAAGCAATGAGGCCATGAGAAAAAAAAAAGCTGAAAAAGAGTTTTCTGAATAACGTATTGTTACTTTATTTTATATCCGTCGTTGAACAGCCGACCCAATTTTTTAGGGTTTACGGCTACTAATGTTCAACTCCGTAGCCTTGTAATTTTGAACCCAATCCAGAAGATAAGGAAACTCCTGGATCAAGTATTGAGAGAAATTTGCCTTCGGGGAGGACTTTTTGATGGAGCTAATCCGCATTTGCGTTACATGGTGAGGAAAGTCACGAAAACCTCTCACGATTAGCCTGACGGCAAGGGGACTCTAACGCATGAACCGTCTACTACTGATGATATTTTACGTCAGCACTGTAATCGGTGCGAACCGGGGGCGAAATTGAAATAGACCAGCTATTGCTGGGCTCCAACATTAAGGGATCTAAACTTTGGACCGCTTATTTGGTCAATGTATTTGGACAATATTTCCCAGATTGCGGCTCGCCCCTTTATTTTAGGGGTCATAATTGTGTGCAAAACTTTTTCAATACGCTTAAATAGTTTTCGAGATATAGCGAAATACGCAAAAAGTAAAATTAACGTTAAGGGGTCCAATTTTTGAAGCGCTCTCCTGATCAAACTATTGGGACCATATTTCCCTGATCACGCTAACCACATTTTGGGGGTCAAAAATTCGAGACCCGTCAAAGAAACATTTTATGTTTATTCAGAAAAACAAGGGTCTTCGTTTATTTATGTTAAACTTTTATTTTGTAACTTAAAATATCGTCTGCACTTATTAATTAGAATATTTGAGGTCACCTTCTCAAACCATTAAGATTGAGTGAAGATCCGATCATTAGATTAAAAGTTATTCAGTGTGTTCCGTTTTTTGTTTTTCGATGCACCCTACAACCACATATCTCAAATGGTCATGCTCACTATAAATTTAAAAAATTTCCATTATCTTTTTTAGCTTTAATTTCTTGATTGTGTTTCTTACTTTGGAATTCATTATTTTATTTATCCTATCAATGACTGACAATATTCAATGTGTCCAAATATAATTTCATACTATTCAGAATATTTAATTATTATTGCTTTCACCACCCCTTATTTTTCAGAAGCCATAAAACTATTAATTCACTTTATCCAATTATTTTTTAGTTCAATTAAATCTTTAAGTTTAAAACTTTCCCTAAATCTTTAAATTTAAAACTTTTAACAATTTATATACTTTTTACTTAAAAGCAACTATTATTATAGAAACTTGCGTAATAAATTTCTTAAATATATATAAACACACATTTGAACTGGTTCTGAAGACCCACAAATATCGAAATAAAACTCGAGTAGAAGATACAACTATATTTCAAAACCTCCCATGCTTCAAAGAAAACTTTTATTTGACATTCAGCTAAACAATTCTTAATGCATTCCTAAATAAACCTAACGGCTTTCATTTATCTAAATATTATTTACCTGAAAAACAGAAATTGTGTGGGATACATAAATAATAGTCCTGGCTGTTTACAGTTTTCTGTGCTTGTTTAATAATTATTGATCGATGCGAATCTTGATGTAAATGTGGCAGTTAACATTTGTTCAGACTATTTACTTAAAAGTGAGTCATCATAAAATAAATAAAAGAAGAAGGATAAGTATAAAAGTCTATTAGATAAAAAAAATTTCTTACAAAGATAACTTAGTCTTATGACCAGGAAAACTCAACATAAATTATAGGCAATCACTTCTAAGAGGTTACGGCTATAAAAGATAATCGAGCTAGGCTGACCAACGTCTCGAGAAATCTACAAAACATCTACCAACCATAAATTAATTGTTAATAATAAATATACAATTATCTTGTTACATAAATAATTGTGGCATAAATAATAATTACTGATATTTGAAACAAATAATATTGTAAAAAAATTATAGATCTTTTACATTTTTTTTATTTTAAATATAATTATTGAAACTTTTAATAAGTATTAGCAAATACTTGTACTTAGCGCAAATTAAGAAACTAACCACCCTAAATAACTTTTCATCTTGCTATCGGATCTTCATGTTCAAAGATTCAGTTTTAATGTTTCGAAGGGGTAGATTAAAATATATGTATATAGGTGCCTCAAATATATAATTATTATTATGTATTATATGTATAATAATAATAGTAATTAATGTATATATAATAGTAATTAATGTATATAATAATAATAGTAATTAATTAGTGCCGACGATATTTTAAGTTACGAAATCTGACACAAAAACGTACTTTCTCTAAGTAATCATACTTTCTTTCTTATGAATTCGGATTTCTGATCCCCAAAATATAAGGGGGTTGAAACGATATTTTAAGTTACGAAATCAGACATAAAAACGTGCTTTATCTGAATAAACATACCCTTTAATTCGAAGGATTCGGATTATCGACCACCAAAATATAGGGGTAGCCGCAATCTGAGAAATATGGTAACAATAGTTTAGTTTGGTCTGGAATCAGATCCAAAGCCCTAATGTTAACGGGTCCCCTTAATGTTATTTTTCCATTTGCGTATCGCGCCAAATTTCGAGAACTTTTTAAGCAAATTGAAAAATTGTTTAACACATTTATAAAATTAATTTCTCTAAAGATAATTCCATGCAAAATATAACTTTTTGTATATATTTATCATTTTTTATTATTTTATTTAATCCGAGTATAATCGTAATCCGAGAATAGCCGAAAAACTTTTGAATTGTAAAGTATACAATTTTTACTTCATTTAAAGAATGCAATTTTAAATCCTAAAAGTTAAAATTTTTGACAAATCTGTTGAACAGTTCCTGAGAAATGGAATTTTAAAAAAGTCGAATTTTTAAAATCGTCTGACGTACTAGTCGAAATTTTTAATCAAATTTCAATCTCTTCTATCCAGTCTGATAAACCATTCAACGAGTGTTACAAACAGCTGAAAATTTTAAGCTCATTGCTTTTAAATGTTCACGGATTTTTAAAAGCCAGATGGTTTTTTTTTTGGTTTTTTTTCAAAAAAAAAAAAAAAATAACAAAAAACTGAAATTTGGTGCTTCACTTATTAAGCTCTATCTTAACGTCGCATTTCCCAATATTGTTCCTCATTGAGTGTAGTTTCCAAACGAAATTAGCTGCTCAATAATATTTTAATCATGTGTTAACAGGAAAATCCTTTCTACGGGTGTTGCTTGTTTGCTTCATTTAACACGTTGAGCGCCGCGTCAGCCATCGGTGGCTGACACTAGACTTTCCATTTAGGCCGCGTCAACCACCGATGGCTGACACTGTAATTACATTTAGGCTGCGTCAACCACCGGTGACTGACACTGAAATTACATTTAGGCTGCGTCTGCCACCGGTGGCTGACACTGACCTTTCACACAGGACGCGAAAAACAGCTGGCTGACAGCGTATTACATGATATAGAACTATAAAATTTACACTCTTTTATGGAATTGCAGAAATTTTATTCAAAATTTACTTAATTATTGTGATTCTTGGTTTAATAAATTCAATTTAGTAGATTTTATCCACCACTATTTTTAAACAATTCGTAGGCATAAATATTTCCCCACTTTTTTCAGATATGTCATGCTAAACTCCTTATAAACTAGCAATATCTGTCTATATTTGCAAATTTAGTTAGTAATTATATACCGTGTGACTTGCATGCAATATTAGCGTGGCATTCAACGTGTTAATAAAACTGGGCACCACCTCCTACATCAAAAAGCCTCCACACGGTCTTTTATAAGTAGTCCGCGCAGACTATTTAAAAAGTGAACTAGTTGTGCACATGAACCCAAAACCTTTTATAAAAGCAATTGAGAGAAATGTATCATATATATTTGAGAATTGAATCTGTAGTGGTTGACAAGTGAATGAGGCAAACCGATAATATTCATAAATAAAACAAATTTTTAGCCATATATTTGCTACCACTTTCTTATTTTAATTAGATTTTGTATTAAGTGACTCGTTCGGAAAGTGGATATCCTTCAAAGTGGTCTGATCGGACTACCTAAACAATCCGTGTGGAGGCTTTCAGTTATATGAGGCGTTGACCTGGGCCGCTGTCATGAAATATTAAAACATTGAGTTACAAACATATTGAGTTTAACAACATTGTGGTAGCTATACAACTTTCTACAGATCGTCGCTTTGAAACTAAACCGTGGTAACTCAAAAAAGCAAGTTTTTCAGGAGAGCGATTTCTAGCTTTCCGCGCTAATGCTAATCACGCCAATGCGATAACGATTTATCTGCTCTCTAAATTAATTTCATGGAACTATGAAGATAACACATTGTTTTTCTGAAAGGGTGATTTTTTTACCCAAAATGACCCAAATATCTCATTTTTCGATTTTTTTTTAGTTACTACAGTTTAGTTTCAAAGCGACGAGATGTACATACATACATGTATTATAAAAAATTTGAAAAGAGCTTTCTTTATAAAAATATAAAAAAAAGTGGTAGGAATTTTACTCTTAAAAGTTATTATTAGATAAATTGTTTTGTTCTGCGTGATAGAAAGGGGCACAACTGCTTCTTCTCTGTCACTGTTACTTCTGCCGTGTGTGATGCTAGTATGAATGTGACTGCCTTTACTCTTTTGCGCCATGTCTTCCGTCTTTTTAAGCTAGAACATTACCATCGAATTAAAAAGTAAATTCGCTACTACTTTCGTTTATTAAAGAATCTTTTGCATTACCGTCAATGGAGGCGTGTTCTTTTTCGGACGGAACTTTCCGGTAGACCTAATAGATTTTTGCTTTTAATTATTTACCACTTTTTTTTAAATTCAAAGCGCACGTACGAGTTTTGTATCTCTTCTATTAAAATATTTCAAGAGAATTCAGCTTACAGCATTCCGAGAATTTATCTAATGAAAGAAATGATTTCAAATATACTAGCAGGTAATTGTAATTTGTAAGATTTCAGTTTTACATTAATTGTAACAAAGAAATCTATGAATTTTAATACTACAATAAAGTCCTTTAATTTGTAAATAAAATTATATAGGATCGTAAAAATAATTCTTTTCTTTTATATTACTTTACCATATATTTTACCTGTAAAGATATACCCTTTAAAAACAAGGAAATTTTAATAGTAACATACCTACCAGTTTTTAATATCATTCGATGAATCAAGTCATGCACACTGATTAAGTCGGATAATGATAAGGATACCTGACGATTTTCCCCAATGGTAGTAAAATGTAATTTCAATTTTAGGCCGAAACATACGCTGTATTTTGGAGCAGTTTATGTGAACTACAACATTTGCATATTGATATATATGCTTAATTTTTTTAAAAATAGTGGTGGTCAAAAAGATTATAAATTAAGTTTATAAATGCAAGGAATATATAGAAAGCATACATTTTACTACCACTTAAAATGTAGAAATAAAATCTTCCGCCAAATCCGGAAGAGTTAGCAGGTATGTATACAGCAACTATCAGACTGCAATCCATCAAATAAAGTGAAAAATTGAATTGAAGTCGATGAGTCCTCTGCCTCACCAGCATCGTGTAATCTGAGCTTGGGAAACTCACGAGAACGCAGAATAAGATCCTAAGAAAGTTAACCGGCGCTCAATGGTATAAAGAATTGATGACAACTACAAGGACTTAGAGATTGACCGATCAACGAACTGAATCGGAACTTTTTTGAAAAAGCATTAGATAGTAAAGCTGCAAAACTTTAACTCAATTTTCAAATACGAAAACCTATTTGAAGATGCCTCCCTGAGGCCAGTCGCACACTTTTCTACAAGTGATGCAACACTGACCATTTGAGTCCAACTCAAAGGAGCGTAAATAGGGAATTTTATATTATGGCAATGTATTCATATGACACTTATTTATGTATAAAATTATTTACCAAAATGGACAATATTCATATAGATTAACACTGATATAGATGTGTAATTGTATGTAAATGCGTTGACACAAATCAACTTGATTTATATTGTACTAGATTTCATGAAAATTGACTATGCTTTATGATAAAATTAATTCGTAAACAGTATGTGATTGTTGAGAATGTGATATGAGAAAGTGTATTGTACAATAGAGTTTGACTAATTTCTTACAGGAAGTATACTTTTATGATTCTTTTTCTCTATTATTTATTTATATGAATATGTAAAAAATGCAGCATTAATGATAGTACTAGAGCAATGTGCTCATAATTATTTCTCTACTTTTATTTTTAGGCTAGAAGGACCATAAGGAACCACCACAACGATCCTTCAATTCATGATGAAGGGGTAAAGGGCCATTTTACCACCCGTTCACCACTCAGGTACCCCGACCAACCGACAGGACTAGACTAGATCATATGCTTAGAACTAATCAGAGCAGTGTTGCATCGCTAAGGCTCTGTGGGGATGATCGTGACGGTTTGTAATTAATGAAGGCCTGCCAACTACTAAGCTTTTAGTGGAATAGTTAAGAGAGTGGTAGGCAATTAAAAACCGAAACTTTCGAATTTTTTGGTAATTTTATCAGCATTATAAAGGCCTCACCACGAAACAACAGAAGCAAAGTGACGTTGCATTATGAACTTTTGAATCTTTTATATGTAGTAGTATGGAAAATTATTTAAAATGAATAAGAAATTATGCATTAAAACATTAACTTACCTACCACTAGAATAATTTTTTTCAAAAAGCGTAAAAAGTTGGCATTCCTGTTAATGAAAATGAAGTTACAATTTAATGTTTCCAACAACAGCATTTTAGTTTTACAGAAACCAATACATTAACCTCTACTTTATTCACCACTGTTTGTAGAGAAATACATACTTGATAAACTATTTTTTAACCCCTTCAATATGAGGTGTCCCTTAAAAATGACTTTTTCTGTATTCAAAAACTGGCAGCACAAAGATTTCATTATTAAGATTCATTTTTCAAAAACAAGACAGTTAGGTTATAAGTATTATAAAAATCTATTTTTATATCTGAAATCAGCAATTACTGTACTAAGCTCCAGTGGTAGGCATATCCACTTCTTTCTTCATATTGGTGTTACTCTTATGAAGAGCAGAGTGGATGAACAAGGTGAGTTAACATTTTCAGAGTAGCTATAATCAGATTAAGAAGAAAAAAGAGTTATTGGAACTATTTTGTTATAGGTATATTAGAGGGCGGGACTAATTATTCTTTTGCCTTATTTTATTTACCACTACCTAATTAAACGGAAAAATAATACCAGCACACACAAAACTAATATAAATAATTATGTTGAACCGTGGTGGCGCAGGGGATACATAAAGCATTTGCCTTCCAAAGAGGTGAACCGGGTTTGAATCCAACGATGGCTGATCGATACGAATTCCACACCCGGTTCGCATCGACCACAGTGCTGACGTAAAAATATTCTCAGTGGTAGACAGATCATGTGGTCATCACCTTGTCGTCAAGCTAACCATGGGAGGTTTTCGTGATTTACTTCTCCATGTAACGCAATTGCGGGTTAGTTCCTTCAAAAAATCCTCCATGGAGTCAAATTTTTCCCAAAAATTTATCCAGAAGTTCCTTGTCTTCAAGGCTATGGAGTTGAACATAAGTATTCATAAACCCAAAAATTGGGTCTATAATAATAATAAAATAAAAAAATAGAATAAAAAATTACGTTAAAATTAGATTAGAAGCAAAAATAGTTAAACAACATGAAACATACCCATATTCATGCTAAAGTTATTTTACCTGATTTATAAAAATCCCCAGTTTCATTCACTAAGTTCTTCATATGAGGCCAAACATTAATGAGTCAATACATAGTTTAAAATTCTTGGTGAAAAAAATTTATGTAACTCTAAATGTCAACAATCTTAAACATTGAACCTAAACTTTTAGCATTCACAATAGTCTTTAACCTTTCAACTGTCATGTCCGAAATAATATCGGGCACAGCACTAGTGTTCCAAAATGTCCCACCCAAGTATTACTCCGGGTATTTTTTCTATTTTTTTTTTCTTCTTAAGTTCATAGTACTCTTATACCGGAATTTATCGGAAGAAATTTATTTCGGCTTCATCTCTCTATCAAACCAGAATCTAACTAGCGAAAATTTAATTTAGATGCAACGTAGAACAATAGATGGCAGCACTTTACTGAATGATTCAAATAATAGAGGTTTATATTCAAAGTGCACGGCATTTTTTAGTAGCAAAATGACGTCCAATTCTTTGAATCGATATATAGATGATTTATTCTTTTAGAAAATAATTATTTATTTTTTTTTAATTTTTGGAAAATAATGCTACATTATAAGCAAACTTTACCACTTCCAAGTTGAGTGGCAGCAGCATCCAGCGAATATGCAGTGGCTACAAAACCTTAAAATTTTTATATATGCATGTAATTTGAAATATCAATTAACTACTAAGTATATTTTATTGTGCACTAAACATTTGATTTTTGCAATAAAAAATTGACAATTTATAAACCCAAATCATCAAAATTACTTGACAGTTAAAAGGTTCAAAAATCGCGAGGTGAATACAGCTTTAAACACTACAAAGAATTATCATTTATTAATTATTTCTTTAATACAATAGTTGTCGTGTCTAATATTTTTGTTTTCATATAGGGTAAAGTTATAAATTTTGTTACTGGCCCTTTAGTCATCTGTAGCATTTTAACGGCGGTCACGTTTTAAAACATGTGATCACTTTTATAAAAATTTGAAATCACTAAAAAAAAATTTGATAAAAATCATGGTGAGGCATTAATTCAAAAGCAAGTCTCAAAATATTAATCATTCCTAAAATGAAGAAAAATTTTATTAAACAATCCTGAGTAATATAAAATAGTCATAATAAATTCCTATTTATTAAAAATTAAAAATAAATTGAGCAGTTCATTTTCGGTGAATCAAAAATTGGCGATCGGTTGGCGACTGGTAGTTACCTTTTTATCACTCTGTGATCGCTGGTGACTGTTAATTTCGCCCTATACTTCTTAAGTGTACATCTTGTCATAAATTTTATCATATGCTCTTCTAAAGTTTTGTCCAACTTTTTGGGACGGTCAATTAAAGCCATGTCTGGAATAAAAAGTTGACCTGCGAAATGTTAAACTGGGTAATTTCCGTATGAATGCCTTAACTATTAATCTGTAGGCTTTGACGTAGAATGTATAGCATGTGGATCACTAATTGAATTCGCACGAATTTACAACATGTGCAAATTAGACGCTAGACAATAACCGATGTATTGGCAAGCATGCTGATGAATAAATTTCGAGAAATCCATTGTTTTCTTTAAAAAAAAAAAAAAGGAACTCTTACGTATCCTACTAATAAAAACTTTTTAAAAAATCTTACTTTTACCATACACAAAACATCATTTAAAAAATGTTTATTAAATGACGAAAATTTTTATAAAATAAGGAATTTTTAATTTTAGGCATGTGCAAATTAGACGCTAGACAATAACCGATGTATTGACACGCATGCAGATGAATAAATTTCGAGAAATCCATTGTTTTCCACAAAAAAAAATAAACTCTTGCATACCTTACTAATAAATAAAAAAAAAATTTAAATCTTAATTTTAGCGTACACAAAACGTCATTTAAAAAAATTATTTATTAAATGTTCAAAAGATTTGATATAATCAGAATTTTTTTTTAATTTTTTAGGCTTGCAGCTACATTTCTCATGTTTTGCCACATCCTCACGATTAAAAATTCTCTGGGCTTTAATTTTACACCCAAAAATAATAATAATGGAACTGTCATGCTACCACTTTTTTTTTTGTTTTCTGCAAAATAGCCGTGACATATCAAAAGACTGATCATCAATTTAAATTTTTTGCTTTTCTATTATTACGCGAAAACAGAGGCGTAGGTAGGTATATTAGGACAAAATAGCATTTTTATACGCAAAAACTTTCATAACTTTTCACCTATGAGTCCTATCAATTTTCGTTTTGAACTCACGTAAAAAAATGCATATTTTACTTATTCAAATAAAAATTTAATAACGTTATCAATAATTGTACTTTTTTATACTTCTTACTAAACAAATCTCTGATAAAACACCCATTGGTATCATTAAATTTAACATAAAAAATACATGGAAAATAATGCCCTGCTTTATCTAAATAGTATATTTAGTTTTCCAAAAACTTTTGAAAGATCTCCTGAGTAAATTCAAGATGGTAATTTTAGCTGGCACGTGATGGGGAGTAGACAAGCTTGAATTTAGTTGCGCCAAACCGCAATTTTTGAAGATAGCATCCAGCAATGACCTAATATATTTCCAGGCTAAACTTTTATTTTTTGGTTTTTCTGGCACGTTAACAAAGCCAATGTTCAACTAGAAAATGTTTAAATTCACTAAAAGTTCTTTATTACGGCAATTCACTACGCCAAATGGAATTGTCATTACAGCGAGATTGTTATAAAGAACTTCACATATTTATTATCAAAATAGCAGATTAAACTAATAAAAAATAGAATGATGCGCTAAAGAAGAGGACCACCTTGAATAACTTGTGATTTAATGATCACGTTCTAGGACTCAATCTAAATGCTTCGAGGTGGGGGATCTCAACTATGCTAATTAGTTAGTGCAGATGATATTTTAAGTTAGAAAAACTGGCTCCGAAACGTATTTTCTCTGATTAATTATAACTATTTTTTACCACGGATTCAGATTTCGTTAACCTCAAAATATAGGGGGTAGTGGAAATCTGTGAAAAATGGTCAGGAGAGTGATCCAAAGTTTGGACCCCCTAATGTTAATTTTATTTTTTACGTATTTCACCGCATCTTTAGAACTTTTTAATTTTTTTTTATTTCCTATGAGCTGCACAATCAGTCTTCCCGGTGAGCAGACCTAGTGCGTTCTCCAGAAGTGGTATCCACTCTTTCAGGATCACTACAATTGGTGAGATACCGTTGGCCACGTTAATTTGGACGTCTAATTTCTGCCACACTAGGTGCCAGAACCGAGACTCTATTTGGATGCTAAAGTGCACTAGGAATTTAATTTTGCCGGAAATGCCAAGAGTCAATAAGGCACTCCAGGGATCTTTTACATACCGCATAATCATACGACATGGCCGCTGAGGATTTTCTGCATGCCGAAAATCCGATGTCTGGGTCGGGGATCAAACCCGCAGACTTGGGCTCAGAAGGCCGACGACAAACCAACTGCGCCAGCCAGCCACAGAACTTTTTAAGTGAATTGAAAAAATTTGCGCACAGTAATGAAGTTCGTTAATATTATAGTATAAACGAATATTATTATAATATTAATACTGTAGGCAAGAAACTGTACTCATAGAAAATGAAGTCCTTTTTTCTTCTATATTGATAAAAATACTCACAGTGTTCCGGATTCCCGCCGTGTTGCTGCGGTAGCCATGTTTAGACTTTTGACTGGGCATGATTGTCTACGTTCTCATTTATTTCGCCTCAAGCTGACTACTCTATCAGATTGTCTTTTATGTAACTCCGGACAAGCCATGACTGCTGCGCACTTGGACACGTGCTCTGCACTAAAAGACTTTGGCTGTATTGTTAAGAAGTACTGGAGAGCTAGAAATCTAATGACCTAATAGTCAATGGTTGGCATTTATTTAATAATAAATAATATTGATAAAAATATCTTCAATTTAAACTTTATCCGTAACGTATTCCTCAATTAAACAGCAGGAAATGTATTTCACTGAAACAAAAACAAAAAAGAAATTTTTGTGAAAGTCGAGTAATTTTTTACGAAATAGCGTTAGTTAGTTTTTAACTCGTCATAAACATGAAAGTTTCGCATCTTTATTATTAGTATCTTGGCAATGACTTTCGGTATTGATAAAAATATCTTCTATTTAACCTTTTTTTATAAAGTATTCCTCAATTAAACAGCAGAAAATATACTTTACTGAAACAAAAACCAATTTTTAACTCGTCATAAAAATACAAGTTTTGCATTTTTAATATTCGTAATAATGGACTTTTTGCAATATGCAGTACTCGTTATATCAAGCTTTTACAATATTTTCAAAGCATGTCCAACTATAAAACTGTAAAATCATTCTTATAATTATTTATAAATGTTTTCCAAGTCTTCTTTTCTCTACGGCAAGAGTTTCCGTTTTAAAATGAAATGAATAATGCAGTAAGGGTTATCATATTTATCACTGAAAGAAACAACTGAAAGCAAAATAAAATTTTAAAAAATCACCCAACTGATAATTTCAGTTTAGATAGAGCGGCAGATCTGTTTACTTAAACAACGTCGGGCTTTTTAAATGTGATTGTGAAATTGGCCGCTCTTAAAGAGAGTAAACACTTTGAAAAGAAATCCGTTATCTAGCCTCCACTAAACATAATATAAGAAAGAAAGAAAACGTTAAGAAAGAAAATTTTCATAAAAAAAATGCTGTGATTTAAATTTTGCTTCTTTCTTAAATCACGATAACTCATAATTTTACAAATAAGTAAATGATAATAATGATAAGTAAATTATAATAAGTAAATAATAATAAATAAATAAAAGCGCTGGCTTTAGCCAGCGTTTTTAATTAATGTTAGCGTGTATCTAACTTTTGTACATCAATGACACCTTCATGATATATATATATATATATTAAAACTCAACGGATTCATTAGATTTATTCCTAGTGTTAAACAACAGATGTCTGTAATGAAAAACTCAAGCAGTGAAGACTAAGAAAACTTTAAGAATTAAGTGAACACTTCTGTTATAGGACATGTGAATTCGATTAAAACTCTACGAATTCATTCGATTTATTCCTAATTCTAAACAACAGAATTCTGTAATGAAAAACTCAAGCAGAGAAGACTAAGAAAACTTTAAGAATTAAGTGAACACTTCTGTTATAGGACATGTGAATTCGATTAAAACTCAACGAATTCTTTGGATTTATTCCTAGTGTTAAACAACAGAATTCTGTAATGAAAAACTCAAGCAGAGAAGAGTAAGAAAACTTTAAGAATTAAACGAACACTGCTGCTGTAGGAAATGAGAATTCAATTAAAACTCAACGGATTCATAACGAAGATACAAATAAAAATTAAAACTATTCATTTTTATGACAACCAGATAATTACCGATGTAAATGAAAGTACTGACAATATGTTTGTTCATCAACCATTAAACAAAGGAAAAATTTCACCTAATTTAGAGAAATCGAAGAAAAAGTTATTTTTATTCAGAGAAAGCACGCGTTTGTGTCTGATTACATAACTAAAAATATCCTCTGCACATTGAATTATTTCAATTATTTCTTCTTCATATTCATTTAAACAACAGGATTTATTTTAATATTCATAGTCAGTAGTACATTTTACAGTTAAAAATTTTATTTTTGATTTACAAATACGGTAGAAATAAAATAAGGTAAGTAAACCTTGGTTTACTTGGTTATGGTAAACCAAGTTAAAACATAAGTTCAAAATGAATTTAGAAAACAATATTAAATTTAAATTAACATTAGATAATCTTGATCAAGTCTAAAGAAATTTAAGACCGAAATAACTTGACTGAAGAATTTAGAATAAAAGAGAAATAATCATAGGTTGACGTTAAGTCATATCAATGTAGTAAAAAATTGTAACTGCATCTCTGTTAATGTAATAGATCAAGAGTCCTGGTGTTTACCACTCGCTTCTTTTTTGGTCATCGGGGGACCTATGCCCTCTGCAGAGAATCAAAATCTTAATGGCATGTCTCCGAATCATCCTCAATGATGTTTCTGCCACCAATACAGTCCAAACTGTCAACACACCCCGACCGTTACCAATAGCCCATTGTGCAGCTTCAGTGCGACTTATATAATGTGCAACCTTAGTGCGACTTACCTTCCTCAACTTCTTCTCTCGCTGCCACTTCTCTCGCTGTACCCTGGAACAAAGGAAAACCGGATAACAATAACATCGAAATCTACACAGACGGATCAAAAATTGATGATAATGATAGCGAACCAAAGCAGAGTAAAGTAGGATACGCTATCATCGATAAGCAAAATGGACTTACAATCGATCTAATCTCCAATAGATTAAACGATGAAGCAAGTATTTACCTGGCGGAGCTCGAAGCTATTAAACAAGCTGTCATTTACATCAAAAACAAAAATTACAAAGATGCGAAAATTTATACTGATTTGCTGTCCTTATTACAAAGTCTAAGTGACCCAAGAAATAGAAGCAAGATTATTGAAGAGATCAAAGTAAATATAACACCAAGTATTAGACTTTACTGGGTCAAAGCACACATTGGGATTGAAGGTAACGAGGAGGCGGATCAGCAAGCCAAAACGGCCACGAGCTTCAGTCAGGGTGGGAGCGAGGCTCCCAATGGAAAGAATTGTCATTATATTAGATACATAAAGCAAGCCACAATGAATAAATGGAAAGTAGATTGGAGTGAATCAGCAAAGGGCAGTCAGACATATAATTTCTTTAAAGATCCCACACTAACTCGCCTGCAGTCCAACTTCTATTTAAATCAATTCTTAACGGGGCACGGGGTTTTCGGAATATATCAACAGAAATTCTTCAATAAACGAGCAACTTGTAAATTTTGTGGGAGAGTACAAGACATTGACCATCTCATAAAATTTTATCCCAAATTCCGGATGATCCGTGGCAGAAAATGGGACCAATATACTCAACATCAACTTTATACTGATATTAACTGCAGGGGAAAAATCATTGAAATTCTTAAATATACCCTGGATGATTTGCTTGCCCCTGAGAGTACACCTGACTAATTTTATCTGGTTTTATTTTTTAAACTTTTGGCTTTTAGGTTTACTGGTTTTAATACTTGCTTTTAGTTTTTTTACCTCGGCACTTGCCTTTTCCTTTGACTTTGTTCTCCCCTTGAACTGACATCTTCACTATACATAGGACATTCAAAATGAAATCTTGATCTTGATGAACTTCAGCACCCTCTGTCACACCTGGTGTCATCTTTGAGTGTTTATCCTTTTTAGGGAAACTTTGGTTTATCTTAGAACATTTTTAATACTAGAGGCACTTAGCCTTGAAAGGGGGACACTTGAACTTTTAGTCGACTGTTTTAATTATTCTATTAATCTTATTTTAGTCTTATTTGTATTTAATGTGATTTTTCCTATTTTTACCATTTGATGTTTTACCTGACCTTACTTTTATATGTTTTTTTGACACTTTTATTGTTGGTTAATTTTATTCACTTAAATGTTTTAAGAATTTTTAATTTTTATTCTGTTTTATTTTTATCATCTTTTGGATTTTTCCTATGTGTATCAATCTTCTTAGTTTTGATTTTACTTTTCGGTAGTTTTTTAGTGTTTAGTTCACGTGACAACGGGTGAAGCCCTTATCCGCAAACTCCATCCGGGGAGGGGGGGTTAGGTCGGTTACTACTATTACCTTCATCAAGCGTAAAAGGAAAATGAAAAGACTCTGCATACAACGACAGAAAGTGAAAGCGAAATTTTGAAACAGGTGCGTAGTAAAAATTTAAAAAAAAATAAAATATGTTTGTAAAAATTTTCTTTATTAATAATTTAAAAAAAAACAATATGCACGGACTTATGCGTAAGCTACATCAATGAACTAAATTTATAAAGTAAACAAATTTCCAAAGACTAAGAGGGAAAGTCTTTCCAAAGACAAATAAAGGCTTTTCAAAGACTGAGTGAAAGACTTTCAGCAGACAAATTTCCAAAGACTTAAGGGAAAGATTTTTCAAAGATAAATTTCCAGAGACTTGAGTGAAAGACTTTCCAAAGACTAAGTGAAAGACTTTGAAAAGGCAAATTTCCAAAGACTTAGTGAATGACTTTCCAAAGACTAAGGGAAAGACTTTGAAAAGGCAAATTTCCAGAGACTTGAGTGAAAGACTTTCCAAAGACTAAGTGAAAGACTTTGAAAAGGCAAATTTCCATAGACTTAGTGAATGACTTTCCAAAGACTAAGGGAAAGACTTTGAAAAGGCAAATTTCCAGAGACTTGAGTGAAAGACTTTCCAAAGACTAATTGAAAGATTTTGAAAAGGCAAATTTCCAAAGACTTAGTGAATGACTTTCCAAAGACTAAGGGAAAGACTTTGAAAAGGCAAATTTCCAGAGACTTAGTGAATGACTTTCCAAAGACTAATTGAAAGATTTTGAAAAGGCAAATTTCCAAAGACTTAGTGAATGACTTTCCAAAGACTAAGTGAAAGACTTTGAAAAGGCAAATTTCCAGAGACTTGAGTGAAAGACTTTCCAAAGACTAAGTGAAAGACTTTGAAAAGGCAAATTTCCAAAGACTTAGTGAATGACTTTCCAAAGACCAAGTGAAAGACTTTGAAAAGGCAAATTTCCAAAGACTTAGTGAATGACTTTCCAAAGACTAAGGGAAAGACTTTGAAAAGGCAAATTTCCAAAGACTTAGTGAATGACTTTCCAAAGACTAAGGGAAAGACTTTGAAACGGCAAATTTCCAGAGACTTGAGTGAAAGACTTTCCAAAGACTAAGTGAAAGACTTTGAAAAGGCAAATTTCCAGAGACTTGAGTGAATGACTTTCCAAAGACTAAGGGAAAGACTTTGAAAAGGCAAATTTCCAAAGACTTAGTGAATGACTTTCCAAAGACTAAGGGAAAGACTTTGAAACGGCAAATTTCCAGAGACTTGAGTGAAAGACTTTCCAAAGACTAAGTGAAAGACTTTGAAAAGGCAAATTTCCAAGGACTTAGTGAATGACTTTCCAAAGACTAAGGGAAAGACTTTGAAAAGGCAAATTTCCAGAGACTTGAGTGAAAGACTTTCCAAAGACTAAGTGAAAGACTTTGAAAACGCAAATTTCCATAGACTTAGTGAATGACTTTCCAAAGACTAAGGTAAAGACTTTGAAAAGGCAAATTTCCAGAGACTTGAGTGAATGACTTTCCAAAGACTAAGGGAAAGACTTTGAAAAGGCAAATTTCCAAAGACTTAGTGAATGACTTTTCAAAGACTAAAGCTAGAATGATATCATATTGCATTGAACACTTTATGAGTTTTTTTTTTTTTTTTTTTTTTTTTTTTTCAAAGCAATAGCAGTCTTTTTATTTACTCTTGAAATTATTAATCATATTTATTAGATACATAACATTGCATTTGAAAAAAATTCATTTTTTATAGCAAGAAAAGCACATATTTTCCAATTTTCACAATTTCGCGGAAGAAATTTTTCTACGGTAATTGCATAACAAAGTTTTATCGATGCAACTGAAATTCATTTATTTTCGCCATCGCTTATAAACATCACTACTAGTTTCATAAAGATGTTTTATTTATTTATCTGTCCTGATAGGCATAATATTTTCAAAACAAAGAATTAAAAAGCTTAAATATACAAAAAACTGCTGTTTCAATTTTGCAATCTGTGCTCGTAGTTTTATTAGTATAATAATTTATCATTATTTCAAAATACATATAATTTTACTAAATTAATTAAATTATTATAAAGTTAAGTGATACGGCATTTATCAGTTAACCTAATAGTAATGTTCTAGCTTATAGAGTCACAACATATATTTCGCAAAAGAGCATATGCATGCATATTCAAACTTGCCACGAAAGTATCCGTCAGAACCATGAAATAGATATGATAAAACTTATAAATGTAAATGCCCCACCACTTTTTTTATAAAGGCTTCTTTGGAAAATGGAGCAAGGTTTTCGTGGACAGAATTTTCCTATGTTAACAATGATTTGAAATATATTAAAGACAGCTTTTACTAGTCTTAAAATTGAACTCGGAATAAGTTTCAGAAACGCACTTTTCTACATTGTTCTGCAATTTCTCGTCAAAAGGCGAAAAGTCTTAAAATCGCATTCGAATAGGTCATCATCGAGCAACTCAGAAAGAGGCGTGGCGGCGACTACAAGCTCCTCCCTCTGTTTCTAGTCATCTTTCCAAACACCCCAGAGAATCGGGGTTTCATCTTCACAAAGCAACTACTGACTTAGGATCGAGAAATTCTACAGAGGGCTTTATGCCATCCAGTGTTATAAGTGCCAACATTTGGCCATACACAGAGATCCTGTTCCAGCTTGCATGAAGTGCGTGGGAGCGCACTACATCTATCAATGCGTGAAGCCATTCTCTCAGCCAAATGTATAAACTGCCAAGGAGAACACCCGGCCTGTTATACAGGTTGTGGTGCCAGACCAAAGATGAATCAAGTAGCTTTCAAGAATAAACCACAAGATGTCCCTAGCAATGCTGCAAAGTTCCTGAACATCTTCAAGAGTTATTGAAAGATGAGCTCTCACTGCTTCCGGCCCGAAAGACTCTCCATCATGTCCACCCATGATGTGCTTTCTTTTTATTTTATTTTCAGGTTCATCTGAACAGCAATACTGTGTATATATCCTTTATGGGTAGTATATGATGAATGGGAAAAGGGCGAGTATTGGCCTCGGGAACCCAGGTATACCGAACACAACAGAACATATTTGTAGTCTGTATAAGCTTTTTCAAAATACCGTATGTTTCAGACTCAAATTGAAATTTAAATTTCATTTCACTACCACTGTGGAAAGTCATACTCGAAAGGACTACAAGTTGGCAATTATTATCAGTACTCTAGAGTAGATGGTATGAGAATTACTTAATGGTGTAGCTAACAGTGCAATAAATTCACTTAAACATTTTCTTTTTTTATGGAGTGGTAGCATTAGAATTTTAAAATAATTTCAAGATGATGCTTCGTTAAGAAAAAAGAAAAAAATTTCTAATCTCTAAAAAATAGTAGTAAATATAGAATAAGAAGGATTTCAGATTTAGGATTTTCAAAAATTTGAGTTTCAGTTTATTACTCCAACTTAGAATCAATTAGTGTTATAATAATTCAATTTATGCAAAAAATTAACTCTCTGCTAAATACTGGATATAATTTTGCATTTTTTAAAGCATTTCAAACAACTAATATTTAGCATATTGCATACTTTTGTTTCTGTTTCATTCTAAAATGAGTACTTTTAAGTAACACTGAGTTAAGTGGGTCAAATTTTTTTTTTTCCAATTTTGACAAATTTTAAATTTTGTAAATGAAAGAATTACACAAAAATCTTTGATATGTTTTTTAAACTTACGTTTCCGGGGAGAAGTAGAATCTTGACTAAAATCAGTGTTATAAATTGTGATCATAAATTTATAGTCAATTTATCTATTTTTTTTTATTTTATTTTGTACATAGTGATTATTTTTTTAAGAAAATTATAAAAAGTAATATTTCTTTATTTTGCTCATAATTATTTTTAAGATTGTTTGCTTTTTATATTAAAAGTTGCTAACACGTTGCTTTGGCTACCATTACTAATGAATGTATTTAAAGTTTGATAAAGCAAGTGAATGAAAAAGAACATAGACAGAAGGGAAATTAATCTATAAATATGAATCAATCCATAAATCCACATATTAAGGAATCAATAATTCAGCAAATCGTTTCGTTGGAGTATACTCATAAGCTGATAAACTGAATAAACAAATAAATGCGTCAAAGGAAATACTATATTACTATTAATCATGTTACTATATCTTTTAAAGTTTTTTTTAACAAAAATATTACTTTAAATGAAAAAAAATAACATACTTAAAAGAATTAAAATTATTTCCGAATTTTACTTGTTGTAGCTATTGCCACATGCCAATGTCAGTAAGCCTACTTAGAAAACGAAGCCAATTTTTAAGCAGAGGGAGCGTTAATTTTTTCAGTTGTGCCATCTATGGACAAAAATACGATTTCAGCCACACATGCACGGCACAGCCCGTTTTACTGGATGTATACCAGAGTATGATCAATCTTCATTCAGTACCACCAGAAGTTATCAGAACTTGGAAGAAGTTGTGACCCCGACAGTGTTACGTGCGCCAGTCACCGTTTAATATATGGGATTTCTTTTGCCAGCGAGATTTGAACTACCGTTTTCATGACGACGATTCCAACGTCTAGGTTATTCCCACCTGGAATTTCAGTATAACATGTATTCAACAACGAAAATTCTTTTTTATTCTCTTGATCATAACTATTTTTAGATGCGCGCAGATTAAAGCAATCACAAAGATGAAATTATACGGGTTTTTTTTTTTTTTTTCAACTTAAATAAGTTTCTGAACTTATAGATTTTTGTTATCAGAAACAAGAAACAGGAAGGAAAAAAATCTTAATTTTTGGAAATTTTGGCCCCAAAATTAATTTTTGACAAAAAGAAGGCTTTTTTTACGTTTTAAAAACATTGTGTTTAAACGATGCAAATGTGTAAGTATTATAAATAAAAATCGCATTTTTCGCATTGAAGACTCCTTTAAATCGTCTATTTAAATTTTCGATTTTTTTTTTCAGACACATTGTAAAATTAAAAAATGCTGGAGGCGTATCACAGTTTTAAAATTGCATGAAGTCTTGTAAAGTACGTTTTTATAACACGCTGTGGTGTAGTTTTAATTTTAGAGGAGATATCTGTTATCTCCTTCCAATAATATATATATATATATATATATATTCTAAACGCTTAAATTACAAAAAAAAAGGAAAACTGTTTTACAAGTATATATTCTTCTTACCATACAATCGTTCGTTAATCGAGTAATGTTTAATTTCGGACGGGGTTCTGTCCCCCAAACCCTCCCCAAAACTGGCAATGAGAAAAAAGGCTGAGCATATTTGTGACAAAAAATGTTAAAATCAAAATAATATAATCTGCATGAGTTCAACTCAAGATGAAGGTTGTCGAAATCTACTATCCCCACATTGATGACATTCGGACGTGATGTGTTGCAGCCTCATCGAAAGATGTGGGAGCCCCCTAGCTGCAGAATACGAATAAGACTCAATAACTTTTAAGAACAGTTTTAATGTGAGCAGCCACTTGATACAGCGTTTGGCGCTTTTCTCTTTTTGTTACTCATCTACATTTGTTGTTCATTATTTATCGTTATTTTTATTAAATTACACTAAAATGTCAATTAGCTTGGTCTTCATTCGTACTTAGATATTTATTATTGAATACATTGTTTCTGCCACACCCGGAATAGGAATCTATGGTTTACGTTACCGCTTAGAACAGCAAGGTAAATGAAACCTTTTTATTTTATTTGATATTTTGGAAGCAGTAACGCCATCAGTATTCAAAATTATGTGAACATGTCTTGACAGAAACTCCTACTTCGATATGAACACTCCTACTTCGATGGATGAACCACATTGAACAGTTGACTTACTACTTGTGATTGAGTCATTATCTACCTCCTACCGCCGTTGCTACTCAGACTCGATCGCACACAACGAATAACATATACACTCGACTGCTAAAGGCAACACAAGAGCGACCATGACCGTGAACTTAATACAGCTCTCTCGATCAGCATTCGAAAAGTACGGTGATCTTAATGCTGCTCTCCCTGCTCACAAAACAGCAATCAATCAACTAGTGGTATCCGTTCATCGAATTCTATCACAGATATAATTCTGGTGGCGGAGTACTGTAGTGTATCCACCACTACAAAAATACAATTCCAATTCACTTGTATATAACACATATTAACTCTTTGTAGGGGTACCTTTTCATAGATGAAGGTTGACATAGCCGTTGCAGGACAGCGAATTAATATTTTAGAATGGGAGTTTATTAATTGTGATTCTTGGTTTAATAAATTCAATTTATTAAGTTATTATCCACCACTATTTCTAAATAATTCGGAGGTTTATATTAATCACCACTTTATACTTTTTATGTTAGCTACCTCAATGTTGCTTACCAAAATGTTTGTAATTAAACTGTATTTATAATTTCATGATGAATGGGATAGGGGCCGCTGCACGGCCCAGGTGCCCAGTTATTTTTTAATAAAGAAAGAAAGACTTTTTATGTTATGCTACACCTTTTAAAAAGCATGCAAAACTCGTGAAATGTTTGCAAATTTTAGTTTGTAGTTATATACCGTTTTTAAAATTACTTAGACGTGTCCGGAGCAGTTGGCATCTCTGCCGATAACTGCAATCCCCACATCCACGATTCGATTTAATAAATTTTCGGAAAAATACATTCGTGTCCTGTCGACACCATTGATGACGGATAATAGCGGAAATTCCAAAGTGTCTGCATGCCACAGGTGGCAAAAGAATGATTGTGATTTCAAAAGTTTTTCTATCCCTTTTCTACTATAGGATGGGTAAAAAAATTGGGGATGGCCTCTTTTGAGGCTGTTCCCCCATTTTATTTGCAACACTTGTATTGCCAAGATTGAAAATTTTATTGTTTGACACTATGACAATTTACTTGTTAATGACTTGGAGATCCCACTGCTTTACAACAATTGCATTGCCTCAGGGCTAAGAGAATAGAAAGGCTGGTTCACTCCTTTGAAGGAACTCTCGCCGCACCAAACGTCCGATTTTCTCCAGTGACGTCACGGTGGCGCGAAGCTTGCACTTTTAGTTCAAGAACGGAGCGTTCGATCCAACTAGCTCTAACTAATATTGGATCATTCCTTTTTGTGGCATATTCCAAGACATTTGTTGTTTTATAAAATGATTTTCCTCAGTTTTTTGTAGTCAATTTACAAAATTTTAAAAATATTAACGAAATACCAGTTTGCGCGATTGCAACTTGCTAAAATTCTGATAGAAACACAAAAGGAAAAAATATAATTTTCCACGTGTTCACTAAAGTAAATGAACAACTATGTAAAGAATGGATTCAACGAATTGCAAACGAAATGACACAGTTAATATAAAACAGCAATACGTTTATATTATCGTTAAGAACTTTTATAAAAATTCACCATCTAAATAGAAACCGCATCGTTACTTCAAAAAGAAAGGCTGGCGAAAAAATTAAAAATGCATAAAGTCAAAGAAAATTAAGGCGTAAATAAAAAGTATAAATAAAATATATAGTATTAGTTAAAATTCTCCTAATTTCATAACATATTTTTTAATGTAGTAATTTTAAATATTTATGATTTTTTTTAAATTTTATTCTTTTAAAATTAAATAACATAAATTATATTATCTTAAATTTAAATATCTATAAAAAATTGTAAAATTTCAAATACCATTATGAACCTAAATTATTATTTTGTTTCAGTAATTAGCGTTTAAGGTTGATGTTTCCTAATGATTAAGTATGAAGAAATTGCATATTTTTATATCGGCATATTTTAAAATCAGGATTCCAAATTTAACCCAACTTATTGTTATCAAAGATTATTTATATAAAAAAGTGTCAATATATGCTTTTCTTAATAATTAAAGTTAAAACTGAACTTTTTAAAATAAAGTATTTATAGTGTCATTTTCGCCAACTAGTAAAATATTTTTATAAGTTTAAAATGGTATTTTTTTAATATAATGGCCAAGAATGTTTTTTTGAACTATGTTTATGAACGGAAATAATGTGTAAATTATGTAAAGTTTGAAATCTAATAACCAGAAAAAAATCTAACTTATTTTTACAAAGAGAAAGATGCAAAGTTATCATAATATCTTTGCTAGCGATCTCCGAGATCTGTGTACACAGTGACGTCATGAGGAGAGAAATCGTAGCTTCACCTCCAGTGCCGTAACTTCACCCCTCGGGGCCCTGGGGCAAACATTTTTGGCGGGGGCCCTGTTATTTATTATATTAACGAATATATTTATGAAAACAAGTTATTTGTTCGCATATAAATTGGATTAGAAAACATTGTAAGTTTTCCACATGGCAAAATACAAAATTTCAGCGAAATCGATTAATCCTGAAAAATTACATTTTAAATAAGGCGTACTTATAAAACTCGATTTCTCAGGAACTAATGCAATATTCAACCAATTTCGCTCAAATTTGTATTTTCCATGTGGAATTAGATACTTTAAAGTGATACAAAAAAACAAAAAAAAAAAACTATGCCTTACGATTTAAAAGTTTTCAGACTATTATTGTTCCAAAGGGATCGTTAAGACACGGTTCCTAGCAGATTACCGAAGTCAAGCATCACTGGCTGTGGTCAGTGTGCGGGTGGGGGACAACTTGGATCAGTCTGCGTAGGGACCGAGGGTGTGCGGTATTTGTCCTCGTTAAACTGTTCTACGATAAAGTGCTCGACTTCGCGTGCAGGTCACCGGGCTACCGAAGCGGTGGTGCCATCCCCTCTACAGAGGATCAAACCTCAAGGGATGTTTCCCAGACCGTCGCCAATAGCCTATTGTGCAGCACTAGTGCGACGTAAATGATCAACATCAGACTATTATTAAATAAAAAATAATAAATATTTACTAAAAGTTATTTTTTGCATGGAATTATCTTTAGATAACAGAATTTTATAATCGTGTGCAAAATTTTTTCAATTCCCTTAAAAAGCTCTCGATCTGTAGTGAAATACAAAAAAAATAAAATTAACATTTGGGGGTCCAAACTTTGTATAGCTCACCAACTATTGGGACCATATTTCCCCGATTACAGCTACCTCCTATATTACGGGGGTTAGAAAATCGAATCTGTCGAACAAAACTTATGTTAATTCAAAGAAAGTATGTTTTTGTGTCTGATTACGCAACTTAAAATAAAATATCGTGCACTAATTAATTTGCATATTTGATATCACACCCTCGGATTATTAAGATGGAGTCCTAGAACGTGAAGATCCGATCATTAAATCAAAAGTTATTCAGGGTGGTACTTATTTGGTTCACTGTACGCAAATGTTACCAATTTACGACATCTCACCGAGGAAATATGACTAGGGGGAAAATAGCTATTCATGTTGTCTACTCCTGTCCCCCATTTCCACAGTAGCCTCCTTTTCCTCTAAATATAATGCTATGAAAATATCATATAAAAATATAATGCTATATATTTTTAATTTTTTACAATCATAAAATACCAATTTTATAAACCTGTTGAATCCGGTTACTGTATCGTTAGTAAGGTCTTTTCAAGACAAAACCATTACAAAAATGAAAATTATTTTTTAGTTTCAAATCTAAAAGTTTTTGGTCGCGTTATAGAAACTGAAGGAAATTATAGACTTTTTTCTTTTCTATCGGCACATATACCCACATTTTAAAAAGTCCTAATTGAAAAAAATATTCAGAAATTTTTTCTCTATATACATCGATTAACAAAAACAAAGTTAATAGAAAATCGTTCTTGAATATTTGGCCTATGTATTCATGACGCCATGTAATCATATGCGACAAAATTATGACAAAGAGTAATAGTTTTTTTTATGAAAGAAAAATGAAAAAAGTTAAAGCATATTTACTAATTAAAAAAAATTCTTTTTAATGGTTTGTCATGGCAATGAATTTTAATTGCTTCGGATTTCTAAGCTGATGTTCATAGCTTTTGTATTAAATAAAATGCGTTCTTTTATTAAATTAAACATGATTTTTTTTTTATATAAAATAAAGATTGCATTTCATTTTTTAATGAAAACAAAGTTGTTAAAAACCCTAAAAATTCGAAGTTCCAATTTAAAAATTTTAAAGGACTTAATAATTTGAAAAGTATAAAATAAGAACAAAATCCATGCACACAATTAACAGTAAAATTATCAATTAAAGTATTTACTATACAAATTAAATTTTATATACGAACATAAAAAAAATTTTTATGTTACCATTCTTATAAAAGAATTCGAACAGTATATAAATGTATTAAATAAGTTAATGCAAACATTTACTTACCTCCTTATAAATAAATTTACATTTGGTTTTCTTGTTTTCCGAAGAAAAATTTTATTAAGAATGGGAATTATCGATATCACGATTTATGTTTGAAAAAAAGGAAGTTGCAAATAATTTCAATAACTCTTAATTAAAGTTAGCTTTTATTTTGTTCAATTTTTGAAATTAAAATTTAACAGAAAATTTATATCTGAATTAAAAATGGTTAATTTAAATGACGCAATTAAATGAGCTAAAAACGGGAATTTAACTGGAACGTTTTACGTTTGTCTCAGAAAAAATCTCTTGACAAAATGACCTAAGTAAATGTCAATAAGAGTTATCCCCTTGGATCCCTTAAAAGCTTACATCTATTTTCCTAGGACATCTAGATAATTGCTAGTTTAAGACAACTTAAGGGACACATAGATGGTACTGTAAATATATGAAATTTTATAGAAGCACAAAAGAGCCCAGGGTCATAAATATGATTAAAGCAATTTAAAGAAGCAAAAGGTCATTTTCCCATGGTGTAAAAGGAGATGGCTATTTTTTGAGGGGTCAGATAACTGTGGGTCAACTCTGTGGGTGGTATGAAAGTTTTAACACCTTCATACCACCCACAGTCAAAGGATGCATTTTTCAGGATGCAAAACAGTGGTACTTATTTTAGTCTTCTAAACACTTGTTATGTTTTTTATGAGGTGCTCCTCTTCTCTTTTCGTGTTTTAGTTTTAAATTTTTTTAATAAATTAAAAGTTGTAACATGTAGAAAAAAATTTAAACAAAACCGAAGTATTTTTCTTGTGAATTTCTATTTCAATTTGGAAAATAGCTAGTGAATTGGAAAAAAAGTAGTTTCTTTTTCTAAAATTCTCAATTCTATTTTACTTTATTGTAGCGAATGTCAAATTTCAGAAGGGGTGGCACACATTATCTTCCATCTCAATTAAATTTCAGAGGAAAATAAAGTTTTCGATTTGGAAAATAGCTTTAAAGTCGAAAATAAGAGTTAAATATAAATTTTACTTGACTTTATTCCTGCGAATGTCTGAATTTCAGAAGGGGTGAAGTATATTCTTCGCCCCCTCACTTTAATTTAAGAGGAAAATAGTTTAAAAGTTTTTTTTTTTTTAAACAATTTTACTAGACTATTATTTCAAATGTTTAAATTTCAGAAGATTCAAAACACATTTTAGCCCCCCTTACTTTATATCAGAAGAAAATAAAGTTTTCTATCCACTTACTATAATTTAATACGAAAATGAAGTTTTCTATTTGGAAAATATCGTCAAAGTTATGAAGCAAAACAATTTTTTTCTTCTAAAATTTCCAACTTTACTTGGTTTTATTCTATTAATGTCTAAATTTCAGAAGATGAGAAACAAATCTTCCCCCCTCACTTTTATTTCAGAAGAAAATAAAGTTTTCTATTTGGAAAATAGATTCAAAGATGATTTTTTTAGTTACCAATTTTTATTATTTTTGAGCACTTGGAAATTTCAAAAGGGGCGAAACATTATGTCCGCCCCCTCATTTCTATTTCGGAAGAAAATAGAGAGAATATTGGAAATAAAATATTTTTTCCATTTTTACTTGACTTTTCCAAAAGTGAATAAACACATTAATCGCCCATAACAAAATAAAGTTTCCTACTTGATGTATATCTTCAAACTGAGAAAGAATAGCTTTTTCTTTCTTCTCTAAAATTACTTATTTTACTAGACTTCGACTTGGCGAATAATTAAATATCAGAAGAGGCAAAGCACATAAATGTTAGAGGAATATAAAGTTTTCTATTACAAAAATAGCTTCATAATTGAAAAAAAAAATGTTTTTTTTTTAAATTTCCGATTTTACTTTATTTTTGTGGGTGTCTAAATTTCAGGAGGGGATATTAAACATTTATGTGCTTTCAGGATGTTTTACCGTTTTTTACCCTTCCCTTTATGTGATAGTAGGTACGCAATTACAAAAAAGAAAACTTTCATTAACTCTATCTTAACACAATTTCTTTCCTACATATATATAATTAGAGTACTTTATTTTGAAAAAACATGATGTGGTCTCTTCATATGGACCCCCTTGACCATCGGGGCCCCGGGGAGGTGCCCCGGTGTAGTTACGGCCCTGTTCACCTCTAAGAGCGGAATGAGCTAGCCCTTCTCTTTATCCCTGGTATTGCCTAGATTGCAAATTTCATTGTTAGACGAATAAAAAATTTTGGTACGACTGAGTTTGTTTGCAAATTACTGTTTTATCCTCCGCCGATGCGATGCAACTCGTATTCAATTGTTGTGATTGCAAATAATTAATCTGCTAGATGGCGCCTTCACAGTTTTTGTCACCATGATTTGTTAGTGCTCTTTTGTGGGCAAAAATAGGCAGTCAAGAGTATTTTCACATTTTATGGAAAAATAAGCAAACAGAATCGTGCCCTGAAAAATAATGAAGTTTTAATTGTAATTTCTCTTCCATTGATTCCATTTTGAATTGTAACCGTTTTGAAAGTTTACTTATAATATAATCACATATAAATATATATTAAGGTTTTCATCTCCAATATGACAACCGGTGAATCAATATGTATGAAATCACCAAATTCAAAAGAAAACAGATTGCTGAAAGTGGAGCCGAATATCGAAGTATCTGATGTCAAGCGAAAAACCTCTTCGGATCTGATGTATTGTGAATATGTCGATACAAGTGGTAGAACAGTTCATGCATATTTTTGAACCTTTTGTAGTCAATGCATTTGTTTGATATTTGTTCATGTTCTTTCTTATTCTCTAGTGTTCAATGCTTGTATGTCGCACAGATATTTTCATATAACTGCGTTCTCAATTTTACAATCAAATTAAAGTTCCATATCCATTTTCATTCAAAGATTGGAATGAAACAAATTGGGAATTCTCATATCAATTCCCCCAACTGCAGTTGCAAAAAGTTTCTGTATCGATACCTGCGCCGAAATAATCACCAAGCTTAGTTGACGTCCGGGTAGTGACGTGTCGGAGATTTTCGTATCCTGATCTGTGGCAGAATAATCGCCAAGTCTTGGCAACTTCCGGACAGCGGCGCACGAGAAACTAAAAAAAAACATCTCAGAAAGGGACCAACTCGAAATTTATAACTTGTATAACCCACCCCAAGACAAACATCTACGTTTTTTTTTTTAAATTTGCAAGTTTAAAATCTATTTGGCACATTGGCGATTGTAGTTGGCTCAACAGATCACAATACGGAAATATCCCCCATGTTTATTTGTTTGTTTTTTTCCAAGATCAAAATCTCTTTGAAGATTGTAATTTGTGTGAAGAAGTACCGGTACATAAATAACCACTCAATCACAAAAGTGCCCATGCAGTACTTGTAGTAATATATATTGTTATTTCCATAAATAATATATATTGTGGCTATGCCAGATGAGACTACCAATTTTAATTTATTTAGTTTGTACCTTTCTTGTAAGAATTGCTGGGCCGGAAGTAAGATCACTAACAATAATAACTGCTAGCTAAAAGTTACTAGCAATTTTTTCTACTGTGTCTTTTTATAACTAGCAATTAGCTACTTGCTATTCAATCAAATTGTACACTATTTGCTAATATTATAAAAATTATTATAGGAATTAACATTTGGATATTGGCATTGAGATTTATAAATTTTTTGTATAAAAAAATTTATTATTAAGGCAAATTTACCAAAAAAATTCACAGAGAAATATCAAAAAATAAAAAATTCTAGTTTAATTTTTTTTTCTTTTGTACTTGTAACTAAAAAAATTATCTAGATTACATCGATTTAATTTTATTAATTCATTCACTATGTCTTATTGTGAAATTTCTCCACTGCATATTGTTTAGTACTTCTGTTTCATTATCTATGTTGAAGTGCGTTTATACATTAATTTTTTTTCAGCAAATAAGAATAGAATCGTAAATAATATTTAATTATTAGAAATTGTGCAATTGGAGTGAAAAAAGAAAATTGTCTTTGTAACTCAATATCAATTATAAAACATTACAATCTATGTTAATTGTTTAAAATTTTTGTTTAATATCCAGGGCTCCCACGATCCTTAAAAGTCCTTAAAAACTTTTTATTTTGGAAAATGAGGGCCCTTAAAAGTACTTAATTTTTATACAAATTTTTTAAAAGTACTTAATTTTTCAGCATCACTATATTTGACAGGAACAATTTTTCTGTTCAATTTTTTAAAGCAAACAATAATTTTTTTATCACCTATAATTTGATCATGCATCGAGGGTAGATCATTTTAGAGAGACAAGAAGGAATGTGTATATGCGGGCAAGGGCCTCCTATTCTTTCATTAATATATTTGTTCTTTCATTAATATTTTCTGCCTTTTGTCTAGAACGATACTCTATGAGGAGAGTGAAGCATTCTAAAAGAAAATAATAGAGTGTGGACAAGGGGGACTGCACATAGAAGAGATAGTGCATTTTGGGGGGTTGGGGCAGTTTTAAAATGCCTAAGTAGGTAACCCACACTGACCTTCAAAATTGACAGAATTCAAGAAATACAGTTCTACTGGTAACCCATCTGTTTATAGGAACTAAGTAAAATCCTAAGAAAAGGAGTATCAGAAAGATGAAAAAAAAATGGAACTAGAATCCCTCATGAAGACTATTTCCAAAAAAAGAATTAAATAAAATTGCATAATATTTCACTATGTAATAAGTAACTGTAAATTTATAGAAAGCATTTTTTTAAATTCATGATTAAACAGATCTGCAATAAACAGGGTTTGAAAAATTTCAGCCCATCTAGGTTTTTCATCAAAAACTTGGGGTTTATTGGGTTTTTGGTGAAAACCTCAAGTTTTTTCAAAAGTACTTTTAAATTTTTATTCCTGAGTACTAAATAAGAATGCAGGATTTGCTTCTGACAAGAAAGTTAAATATTTGGTAACTATTTATAGCTTGTTTTGTTGCAGTGTAAAATATTTTTTAAAGTTTTAGATTGTCACGCTATTATTTTTATTTCTTAAGGATAATCAGATTGTTACATAAAATTTAAACCTTCTCAATTAAAAGATCCCAAATTTTCTGTTATTAATGTCTGTTAGAATAAAATTTAGATTTGATAATCATTTTATTCAGTTAACATTGCAACTTAGTATTGTTTTTTTTTTTTTTCTTCTTATTTTTTTTTATTTAACTTTTGTTTGCTTTAAAATTAGTTCATGTTTTTTGCCTGATTGTTTAGTAACATTATGTAAAGTTAATTACTAATAACAGGTTTGACTGGGAATAATTTTGTGCAAAGCTCATCATAACAGTAAATATAACACATTTGCTGTTTAGTAATAATTTCAAAATTGTTAAGTTACATACCTGATAAGGTAATATTACAGAATTACTGAATAATAAAAGAATATCACTTTCAGTTTTAAACTGAAATAGAGAATAATATTAAGAATAAAACTGAATAGAGAGAATAAACTGAAATAGAGAATAATATAATAATAGTAGAGAATAATATAAAGAATGATACAGCATGATAAAGAAATATTACAAGTAATCTATAAATGATGAAGAAAGAAATAATATATCAGTATTTGTTAATTAAGGTACCTTATAAATTTTCTGGCCATAGGAATGTGTTGATACCTTTGAAAAATCGTTTAAGACTCTTTTATTTATTTGTTTCACCGAGAACTATTAAAAGAACATATTGGTTTGAAAATTATAAATCTTTTCAAACATAATTGTATTTTTATTCTATAAAAAGTTTCATAAAAATATTTATTGCAATGAATTTTAAAAAAATCATTTAGTTAAGCTTAATAAAAATAGCATGATTTAAGTTGTTTACATATTAGTATGGCATGTTTTTACTTGTACAGTAAAACTTGTGGTGCATTGTTTTAGTGGTCAACTTATAGAGGGGGCGGGTCATTGTTTACTTTTTCATTTCCTATATCATGTTGCTATATATTTAAATTTTTTTTTACTTGACTTAAAAATTTTATTTAGCAAATAACCAAATAAATATCTTAAGATATCAAAGTGAAATGTTTAAACCTGAATGAACTTCAATTTGTTACATATACATAATTCTAATATTTAACTAACTTTTTTTAAAAATTATTTCGTTAGTTATGCATGTGAAGTGTTTAATAAACATAATTTCTTAAAATATCAGAGCACGAAGACATGCAATTTGAAAACTTTAAGAAAACAAAATTATTTGAACACTTTAAAATTTATTCTGTTATTACTACACGTATATACCTATCTGCTCACTATTGCAACTGGAAAAGCAACTTTTCAACTAACACACCTGTTTTCAATGAATGAATGAAAGAAATGGTCAAAAGTTGCCCCCCTACAATTTCCACAGATGGTCAACTCACAAAAGGGTTTAGATTAGCTTTTTACACTATTTCACCAAACAAGGGAAATTTTAACATACATTGCAAAATGACAGAACATTTTCTGAATTTTTTTTTCTGGTCAACTTATGAGGGTTTTAGAATAGAATTTCATAATACTCCTAGACAAAATTGACTTATTTCAGTATTAAACATACAAGATAGACAGGTGGTCAAGTTACAAAGGTTTTGCTTCTTTATATTATATAGGAAAAATTCCGTTCTTGATAATTGAGGTCAACTTATGCAGGTGCCCAACTTACAAGGGTGGTCAACTTAGCAGGTTTCACTGTAATAGGATTTAATTTAACAAAGCTATTCTCATGCAACTTTTTAGTATTAATTCTTTGAATATATATCCTTATAAATAAAAATTTTATTAATAGAAAAGAAAGAATTTTTTTTTGGTGTAACTGAATATTTAGCAAGATTGGCCTGCATCTAAATATGTGATGTATGCCTAGTAGCGAATTATGAAAATTTGTTTTATTAATTATTTCAATGTTTTTTCTAAAAAGTTTTTATTTGCTCTTTTTTTTTTGCAAAAAAAAATTCATATCTTAATTTCTGCACTTAATTTTACACTGAAATCATTAAAAATAAAATAAGGATTAGTTTCATACATGTCGTTAACCCTTAACAATCTAGAAATATTTTTGACCCAACCTGGGTTCGAAAAATTTAAAATTGCCTGGTACTACTTTGGCGAGCCCTGTTAGTTAATCCAATTATGTCAGTGCTCAGATTATAATAAAATTGTTATTATTTTTTTATTAATCGATTTTTTTTAATGAAAGGTAATTAATTGGCACTGTCACTAGTGGAATACTTATATTCGATGATAAACAATCATACTATTTTTAAGATCCTTAATTTTTCAAAAAAATCCTTAATTTTTTCAAAAAAAGTGTTTAAAAGTACTTCATTTTTGCTTTGTTAAAAGAGTGGGAACCCTGATATCTTTGTAGGGTTGAGTGAAAATGTACATTTTATTTAACTAATAAAAATCTAAATCTATCCTAATATATTTAATTTTTAAAAATTGTGAAATTTTTAAAAAAAAAAATTATTTTAACTATTCAGTTTCCTGTTAGGTTCTGCATAAAATCTAGTTATTTTAGTTTTAAACTTTTGTATGAGTTACCTATTGATTTTTACTTGCCAAGAGCTATTTTGTTTGCATTATTCAGTAAATCCATATTTCAGGTTCAGAAAAAATATTGTTTTCATACTTAGTAAAAAATTTATTCATGTTTTGCAGGTTCAACGAGAGTGAGTAAATTATTTGAGAAGAAAAAGGAAAAACCAGTTATGGTATCATATGGAGAAAGTCCGTGTGAGCATAATTTTTACCATTTACTTTTTTATTGTGATATGGACTTCATAAATATTTTAATTTGCATTGATGTAATTCTTATTTCTTTTTGCATTTAATCTAATGTCTAAATTGTACTTTCTGAAAGAAATGTATTAATCTTTCAAATTATACTTAAATTTTATGTTTTCCCATTTCAGCAAACGCAATTAAGTTAAACTTTTTTTTTTTTTTTAGTTGATGGCTATCTATTTTTTTTAAAAAATTAAATAAAATGCTGATTTTACTTGCGTCATCAAAACGAAAGAGTAATAATTTTAAAAATGACTTAAGTAGATTTTATTGTATATATCTATAAATGTCAAAGATTTTTTTGTGTTTTCAAAATAGAAATGCACGTTTTTTAATAATGAGAACTTTGTTAACAAAAGTTTCAAAATTATGATTTAGTCTATTATCAGGGGTGATTGTGTTCCCTCCAGGTCTAGAAACTGGGAGCAGATCACGTGGTTTTTTGTCATGTAACTACGCATGTCTCAAGACCAGTGATTCATGGACTATTATCAAGGATGATTGTATTCTCGGGTTTTTCATGTCATCTCTCCAGGTCTTGAAACTAGGAGCAGGGCACAAGGTTTTTTATCACAGAACTCTGCATATCTCAAGACCATTGATTCGTGCAAATCAAAACTTATAATTCGACATAAATTTCACCGCAATGAAAAATTTAAAGTAAGAATTAAAAGTTCTGCAATCTGAAATGTAAATTTTGTTTTCATACACATGATTCTTCCACCAATTTGATTTTTCTTCTTTTTTTATGCTTTGTTGGATTTTTAATGTTTGAAACTACGCTAGAATCCCCTAATATCACGATTCATATTCACGAGATTTTAATTTCAAACGTTTTCATGCACATAAGATTTTCAGAATTTTTCACTTCCCCACTATCACCCCTGTAGTATTTCTTTCTGCCCATTAAATGTGAAATACTTTTAATTAAGAAAGAATGATATGATCTCCTAAATTCTTAGTAGTTGTAGGCTTTCTTTAAATCTAAAAATTGCTAACATTTAATAACACATTACTTTATTTTTATTATTAACCATCAAAAGATTGGTTACTTAACCTGATGTCCCTTATGCAGTCATTAGCACATCTGCCAACACTCAAGCTTGAGCCTTAATTTTCAGGCTTTTGTGTATAATCTGAGGATTTCAGGCCACCAAAGAATTTTCTTAGGCTTTTGTTCTATTTAGTGTATAAATCAGAGGGCCCATTTATAGTTTGGATAGGGCCCTCAAAACTTCCCTTCATACCAAAAATTTTGTAGTTCAAGTGAATCAATTTTTAAGCTCAACTTTAAATCTAAAAATTGGTAAATTTAATAGCACATTACTTTACGTTTATTATTAAACATCAAAAACTTGTGATTACTCAACATGATGTCCCTTATGCAGTCATTAGCACGCCTGCCAACTCTCAAGCTTGAGCCTTAATTTCCAGGCTTTTCTGTTTAATCTGAGGATCTCAGGCCTCCAAAGAATTTTCTTAAGTTTTTTTCCTATTTCGTGTATCAATTGGAGGACCTGTTTATAGTTTTATGGCACAACTTTTATGGGGCAAAGTGTGGTAGTTAGTTATTCACATTAAAGTAAATTAGAACATTTTCAATTCCTTGAATTGTTATAAAATTTTTAACCTTTTTCAAGTTATTCTATTTTTGTACTAAATTGAATAAAAATAAATGAATTAAAATTGAAATCATATCGAAAGAAACGAGTTAGAACTTAGATAATGTTTTAATATATTGTGAATCACTAATCTAAACAAAAATACTATTGAATCCTTAGAAAAACTTTCACAAAATAATTAAACATTTCAAATTAGTTATCAGTCACTCAATCTGTTTTCAAAAAATAGGATTATTTTTTTATTTTATTGTTACAAGTTAATTTAAAGAATGTTTGGATTTATAATTTTTTTTAGTATTTATTATTGTTTTGCTTATTAACCTTTTAGTTGCGGCTAGTCAGGTGAAAAAATTCTCCTCTCGTTACGGCGCTTTTTTGCAGAAATTCTTCCCTCACTTAGTCAGTGGGTGGTAACTACTTTAACCAGCTATGAATAGGAAACGTTTTGTTGTAATTTGTGTGTCACTTTTCTAGGAGGCGAAAGTAGTAGGGTTGTTATGTACATCGTTATCGCAGACGTTTTGGCATAGTTATGCATACTTTGGCATTTTTTATTTATGACGTATAACACATTATGAGAAAAAAAATAAAATATAGCTTTTAATTCATTTTACTTAATAAAGCGATGTTTTTTCTAATGCAAAGAAAGCATTGCAAGCAAAAATGGTTTAAATATTTTGCTAATTTAATATAAAATATGCATTTTATTGCATCTGAAAGATTGTTAATAAACTATTATAAACAAATCTCTTTTAATTTTTTAAAAAAAAAATACAAAAAATATTTTAATAAAATGTGCATGTGCTCTTATAAAATGTTCATTTTATTGCATCTAAAAGATTTTTTATAAACAGTTATAAACAAATCTCTTTTAATTTTTTTGAATAAATAAAGCACTATTTGAAGTTCTATTTTTATCCTAACATCTTAAAGACACTAATTAGTTTACACACTAATAATTTTGAAAAGCAAATTATTAAAATTTTAAACGATGAACGTTGTATTTCTTATGCATTTTCTTAGTTATTTTTATCTCTTAACAAATTGCAAATGTAGATTTGTTTTGTTAAACGTTTTTTATTCATTTAACTTGTTAATTTTTTCCCCCTTAGAGTAGCGTCTATAACATTCAAACAAAATTAAAATATATTTACGAGAAGGTTTTGCCTTCATTTCTATTTTAAAAACATAAATGTTACACGCGTATATTCAATAGAAATTCATAAAGATTTTGCAAGAATAACCTTATTAGAAATATAAAAAAATTATAAAGAAACTGAAAATATTAAAGAATATGTTTGAAATAAGTTCAAAGAATAAAAAAACTCCATTTATCTTTTTTACAGCAAAAATATTAAGCAATAAAAAATTTGCCACGTTTCTATTTACCTTATATTTGAGGCCCATATTGAAAGAATAAAGATATTATTCAATTTTGAAATTTTGTTTTGAAATATTAGTTAATTTTATAAAATAATAATGCTACGAAATAATATTAATTATCAGTGCAATTTTAGATTGATGAGTTTTCTTTATACTTTCCTTATTCCCTTTTTTTTTCTAATACAAAAAAGAATATTCTTCTTAATTTCTGATTTATTTTAATCTTTTTTAGAAGTGGGAAAGGTTTTGTTCAAAAAAAGTATCCCCTGAGTTATTTAGTCATGATACTGAGAAGTATTTCAGGATTTCCATGTCTATATGAAATTTTGAAGTCATCAATTGTTATAAGACATATCTATACAAGTTCTATTGATACAATGATTGTAAAACATACATTTCCTTTAGTCATGGTGTGGTCTTTCTTCAGGTGTTTGAAATAACTATTGTTAAGAATTTTAAAAATGACAGTAACCAAAATAAATAATAAGAGCCCTTGCAAAACGCATTCTGACTGATAATGCAACAATAAGCAGGAAATGCCACTTCACCTGTGGAATAGGCAGGAATGATTTCGGTTTCCTTTATCTTTTAGAGAAGGAGTAACAATTTATTTTGTGTCCAGCAAGTTAAATTATGACAAACTGTAAAACTCTCAATAGAAAAACTTCATCAGAACTTGAAAGAAAAATATGTCCTTGAGAACTTGTAGCAAGAGGTGAAAAAGATACCTTTTTAAAATAGTTCAGTAGTTTATCACATTTAAATATTTGAAAAGTAGAAATTGTTTCATTGTGACTAAACTTCCTGTTCAAGGTCACGCATTGAAAACCTTTCCATAGATGCTCCCTCATCTTTCCACAAATATTTAATTTTTTTTTCTTTTCAGTTTTTACAGTAATTTTTTTTTTTTTTTTTTGCAACAAATTAATAGTATAAATGTTTTTGTTTTTTTTCCTCATTTTTTAAAAAAAAAGAAAGAAATCGTAAACATTTTTTTAGCGGTTTCAAAAGTTAGATTCCATAAAATTACCAACGAAAAAATGTAAGCATGCTTTCATCTTTTTGTGTGCGTTAGATTCAAAGTTTAAAACGTTTGATTAGATTTTCCCTTTAACCCCATGGAGCAGCATATTACTCATGTAAAAAAATATACAATACTTTGTATATTTTTTTATACAATAATAATTTTGTGCCAGTTTAATCGAAACATAATTTAAATGCCTATCTCTAGGCATGCACTTCCTCACAAGCGGTGTAGACACTAGTTCGTCTATCGACCAGTAGTGTAAAATATTATTTAAGTCTACATGGCCCATCAGCATAATTATTCCCAGAAATTTCTTTATTTCATCGGGATTCGTTGGCACCCAACTTGCCTGATGCTTTCTTTTGCCTGATAATTCCGGTCTTGCATCCATTATTTGTTCTGCATATCTGTTTGTTTCGTCAGATAATATTTTGAACAATTTTTCACTAAAGAAAAGTTCAAAGAATTCAACTTCTCTTTTCAAATCTTTATGTTTTTCATTCAATCCAACGTTTCCAGTAAACGGCAAAACATTCACTTTATCGTCAAAAGATGGTTCTTTCCATTGAAATACTCTTTCTACTGCTATTAAATTGGAATTTACAGAATTTGACTGACAATCATCCTTAAATTCATCCTCACTATAGATTTCATCCACTTCATTCTTTTCCTCTTCCTCCTTACACTCAAATTCTGAATCAGCGTACGTTTCATCATCGAAATCATTCATTATTTTATCGATTTCTTCTTGAGTGAGTGGTCTCCCTCTACGTTATGTGGCATCATAAAAGATGCAAAAAATTCTTTTAATGTAGAAAGAATATTTAAAAAAAATTAAAGTAACAAATTAAAAAATAAAACGTAAATAAAAATTTTATTAAAACATTAGCAAAAGATTTTAAAAAATTAACAAAAACGTAAACAAGAAATAAACGTAACTAACAAAGAAATTAGTCGAAAAAATAAACTAGGATTCGCTAAATATCGCTAAAAAGGTTACGAATGAAATGCAACTAGTACTTTCAATGGGAATGAAAGAAATTCTCATACCTCGAAACTCGCCAACTGATAATAAAAGAGAAAAATCCTTCAGCCAATTCGAGTCGAAAGTGAGCACACGTGAAGTCTTTTTTCAACAATAGGAGCAAATTACAGGGGGTTCTTGAAGAAATGACAGGTGCGCTGGCAGTCTAGTAGAAAAGGGGGAAGAGAACCACCGGTACTACTGCTGATCCAGCCGCAAGCAAAGGGTTAAGTTATGCTGCAGTCACAAAGAAATCAGGTTCTAACCTTTTCTTCATAAGAACAAACTTTTGTTAAAAGTTCAAAAAAAAAAAAAAAAAAAAAAAACATTATCAATATGGAGAAGAAAAAAAAGCTATGTTACAATAACAAACCATTGTATTAAATTTAAAATTTTTAATCCCATGAAACAGCATTTAAATAAAAAAAAAAATTATAATAAATTTGAATAAATAAAAATAAATTTTTTGTTCTCATCTTAATTGTTTTTCAAAGGCAATTTTCTTTTATTTTACCTCTTTTTCTTTTTCCACCCTTTCTTTTTCAATCTCATGAGTGTGATTTGAAATCAGAAAATGCCTTAAAAAAATTATAAACTTTGCCTGATTTTCTAACCTCAGTCAATTTTATGTTTATAGTTTATAAGAAATACTCTAATCTACTGATGGAGTTGGAGAAATCTAAAGATGTACTTCCATCTGAAGGGGATGATCAGTTGCCTGTAGTTGAAATGGTAAGTAAGAAACTGGTTTAATGCTTATAAGAATTATGATACATGATTTCATAGTAAATGAATTCAGGATTGTGCTTTGAACAATTGCCCAGGAATTTATGAACTGCTAAAAGTCAGTTCTATTTATTATTTCATGCATGTTGTTTACATTTTAGAATTAGTAGGATTTGTAAATTTTTATGCTATTGCAATTTAAATGACATAATTTAGAATTTGTTTTTTTTTTTTTTTTTTTTTTGTGATTACAAATTTGTAGTTGTATCACCTTTTCTCTCGAAATCGCAGTGTGTATTCAAGCCCTTTCATTCTTAGTGCCATATTTTGCCAACATCCATGCAGCGGCCTGCGTGTGAGCTCCGTATTTAGCCGGCATGCACTTGATGAGCTGCCTGTCCATGCACCATACTCAGCCGGCATCAGCATGATACCAATTGAAATCCTGTCCAACCGGCTTTAAACTGCCACTGACTAATAGATCAATACTTGGTTTTTATATTCTAGGCCTTTATTACACACAAAAAAAAAAAAAAAAATGAATAATGACAATATTTTCCTAAAAGGAATAAAGTTGCTTTATATACCCTTTAAAAGATACATGTGTTTTATAAACATGCCTTACCATTTTTCAATGCAGAAAAAAAGTAAGTTAGAATTAATATTTTTTTGTAGTAAAATTCTGCCATAGCAATTTTTCTGGGGTAGGCGATGCTAAAGTTTGTATTATTGTTGTAACAACTTTTAATTATTTTATAGATACTGTGTCTCTTGAAATTATATAATACAAGATTTTACCATATAACTTAAAAACTTACTAATGCAGTAAGTTTGGTAGTTTTCAATCACAGACCAAAATTTCAAATCGCAAACCAAACGTTTTGGAATAACTAAGTAATTAGATAAGTTGGTTCAAAATAATGAATGAAAATTTTGTTTGTCTTAACCTTTCACTTAACTTAGGGATGGGCAAACTTTTTTGGTCATGGCCAAAAAATTGAGGGAAAAAGTTTGGTGGGCCGAGTAAAAACTTCTAAAATAAAAAAACGATATACATGTTTTAATTTAAATATTTAATGAGATGAATGAAATTGGGATTTCATTTTTAAAAGTTCCTTATATTGAGGTTCGAAGTGAAATGTGCTTATTTTAACACTAGATTGCCCAAGGAAGTCATTTTGACTGCTTTTAATTTCAATTAGAGAAACAATGATGTATATAATCACACAATTTCTTAGATTTTTGTACAACATATAATTTTTTTATTGTTAATATTTACTAATAACTTGTTATATAACTGTAAATAATATAAAAAATATTAAAAATTAATTTTAAACAAATTTCTTTACACATTAATAATTCTTTCACAATCCATTTATTTTGACTGCTTTTGGGCAATATAGGTATATACTAAGTTTCAGTCTTTCTAGTGTTAAGGAACTAGGCCAAATGCTTGTCTGTTAGTCTACTTATGAAATGGTTTTTTCTAAGGTTCATAGTTGAAAACACTTGTTCACATATATAAGATGAAGCAAACATAGCACTGAGTTTCTGGGCATGAGATATTAAATTTTGGAAACTAACTTTTGGTAATGATTTGCAAATAGTCAAACTTAGGCATATTTAGAAACAACAATAGTGTGCAATCTTTCCATACTCGATAAATAATGTTAGAACAGCTTAAAATGCACTGTCTGCCACATGTGAAGCACAATTCAACTATCTTAGAATCCATATGTCTGATCCTCGATTGGGAGCTAATCTGCGGCTATTCTATAAAGAACTTCTGTTTTCAACACTTTACCAATTGAATCAATTCCACCAATAGAGAAAGTAAAAACGTCATCAGTACTTTGTTAAAAAAAAAGAAAGAAAGAACAAAAATAGCTTTAAACAAAATAGACAAAATAATTGATTTATAACTTATCTTGTTTATATTCGCCACAGATTGGCAAGTTAAAATTCTATATGCCGGCGGGATAAAACCTTCCAACGGGACTCTAAAAAGCAGGGAATAGTCAGGAGAAGTTGCAATTTTTGACAAAAAAAAACCCGGAAAATCCCTATAACATGCCTAGAAAATAACCAGTCATAGAATTGTCAATGACAGTTATCAGTTATTGAGATTCGATTTAAATGTGACATCTGTTACAATTATGTTATAAAATTCCACCTTTTAGGGAATTTTTTTCAAGTTTCCATTCTCATTCTATTATATGCTCTTGCTCACGCAATTTAATATTTGATATTACAAATTTAAAAAAATCAAAGTTTTATGATGGTGTGGTATAGATAAAATATGGTATGGATTTTCATTAAAATTTACCTGATATGCCTGTCGCAGAATTTTTTTTCTTTCTGAAATTGAGTGGGTACCCTGTTAAATGTATGACTATTTAATAATAAGCTTTATTACAATTTCTTACAGGTATTTGTAAAACAATATATTAATTGTCTCACTGTTGTGATAACTTATGTTTTATTATAATATTTAAGTCTCTGAATATACAATAACGATCTTAACCATACTTTCTTATTAAAGCTGCTTCTAAAACAATTTGTAGACAATGATTTTCCACCTTTATATTAATGTTTAGGATATTTTTATGGTATATTGTGTAAAATGCAACAATAAACTTTAATTACTCTTTTTTTAGAACGTGTTTGTAAAAGTAAATATTGATAATGATTATTCTTCCCTATACTGTTATGACATTTTTTATTTTACTGTTTAATAATTTGACTGCACAGCGTTAAACTTTATCACAATTTTTCATTGGAGGTTAAACAAAACATTGATGATGATTGTTCGCATCTAAACATGACTTAAGGTTTTATATCTTTAAATATGTGATTTTATAATGATGTATTTTTTATCCTAATTTCTCATGGAATGTCTTTAAAAAAATATTTATAATGATTGTACAGTGTGCAACGAATCATTCTGAATACTTTTGATTTAAGTTATTGTTGTTAATGATCAAATTTTCCCCACTTAAGGCTCAACTCAATGGTTGAAAGCTATAACCTAAAATATTCTAATTCATTAGACCTAACTACAATTTAAATTATGATATCAGACACAAAAATTTACTTTCTCTGAATAAACATAATGTCTTTTTTTTTTTTTTTTTTTGGTTGATGGATTTGAATTCTTGAACCTAAATTTATTTACACAACCTTCAAAATATGGTCCTAATAATTTTGTCAAGAGAGCAGTCAAAAGTTTTGATTCTCTAATGTTAATTTGTTAATTTCACTTTTTGCGTATTTCGCTTTACTCAAAAACTTTTTGAACTAATCTGAAATTTTTTCTACACAAAATCTATTTAATGAGAGTTAAAAATTTTAGTTTAAAATTATATATTTTGTCATTTAAAATCACATTCTTTAAAATGATGTAAAAATTTATAGGCCATACAATTCAAAAAAATTTCAACTAGCATTGAATAAATTAATGGGGAAATAATAAATACAGTGAAACCTCTTACGAGGGTTGCTATTTATATTTCTGGCCTTGGCAACAGTAAGTGTTGCTAGGCGACCGCAGACGATTTTAATCGAAAGTTTGATATTTTTAAACATAAATTCAGCAGACGATTTACCATTATAGCTTCATTTGTGTTGTTGACAGTAAATTGAAAAGTTCTTCTCTTTCAAAAAATGGAATTGAATCGTGAACATTTTTGTGCCATTATTTTTCATAACTTTCGACGTGGATTGTCAAGACAAGAGTGCTTCGATGAACTTAATTCTTTATTCAGCGATAAAGCGCTATCCTACAGCACTGTAAAAAATTGGTATAACGAATTTAATCGTGGTCGATGTTCGATCCAGGACGAGCTCTCACACATCGACTCAAACAAAGGCATTTCTGACGGTGCGAAAGATCGAACAGATGGGTCATCCGCCGTACAGTCCTGATTTGGCACCCAATGACTTCTTCTTATTCCAATGTAGACAACGATTTTCGACCCCGAAGAAGCGGTTGATGCATTCAAAACGCATGTTTTGGAGTTACCTCAATCGGACTGGAAAAAGTGCTTTGAAAATTGGTTCAAATGCATGCAAAAGTGTATTGATCATCATGGAGAATATTTTGAAAAACAATAAAACCAATTTCGATCCTACATATTTGTTTTTTCATTATTAGGCCAGAAATATAAATAGCAACCCTCGTAGAAGCAACTACTCTCTATTCCACAACAGAATGATCGTTTTGGGAGGTTGGCCATGCTTAGCTTATATATTAGTTGTTGCTATATGTTGGTTACCTCCATTGACTTCAAAGTTGCATGATTTTTCTCAAGCGATTTTTATTTTAGTAATTGTCATTTTACACCGCTTCTGTGGGCTTGAAGGTGAGAAGAAGTTAGTTTATTTTAGATCCGTGTTTTTTCTAAAATAATATTTTTTTCTTCTAATTTAGCTTTCAACTCTAAAAGTAAATCATTGATAGCATCCCCTTCAGTGAACTCTGACTGAAGTAGGAGGTTATACCGTCAAAAAGAGCTCTCGAAATAAAAACCTCTTGCAAATATATTGAAAACAGTTTAATCTACTTATTTCTTTTGTTTTTATATTTTTTTTGTATTTCTTTATTTGACCTTTTCTGCACGTGGTGCGAATGTTTCCCCCATCGCTGAGAGAGGTTTTAATGGTCTCTCCTAAAGGTTTTTTCAACACTAAATCTTTAAAAAAAATTCTATGCCTTCCAAAAGTGGTTGTAAATAGAGGTGGTCGCTGCATGAGGGTGGTCTTCCAGGAGATATCACTGTAAATATTAAAAGTTATTTTTTAAATGGAATTATTTTGAGAAAAGGGAATTAAGAATGTGTGCAAAAAAATTTTGATTAGCTTAAAAAGAATTCTTAAATGTTTAATTAAGTATATTAACTATGCAAAAGTGAACTTGTTACAATTTCTCATAGGAGGTGTTTGTTAAACAAAGCATTGACGATTCAGATAGTAATGATGCTGATGGAAGTAAAATTATTTTTTGTGGGGAGAAAGATGATAGTACAACTGATGATGATACTAGTGAGTCTGAAAAGGAAGATGATGATACTGTTTTAACAAAGATGGATAAAAAGATGCAAATCATAAGTAAGGAAAGTAAACTCTGTATAGAACGTGAAGAAACAAATAATAGTAATTCTTCAAGGTTTAATTCTCCTGCAGGTGAGAGTGTTTCCGACAAAAACAATCATAGCAGTTCAAATTTTGACTCAACGCCAAAGTAATAATGTCAAAAATAAGATGCCATGTTGTGTAATACTTTGTACATTGTAAATAAAACAAAATTACATTTTATCCGTGTCCAAATGAAGTTTTTATATTTTTCATGTTTGCTGTATTTAGAAAACAGGAATTGGAATATTTTGTTGTGAAAAATCAAAACTTGCTGCTCTTGTTAATTTAATGAACATTATTGAGCAACATAATCAACAATCTTTTAAGAGATTTTTTTTTTTTTTTAATTTAAAAAGCTTTGGATACGATACACAAGATGTGCATTATTTCCCATTATTAGTGTGATTAATTTCATTTTTTATATTTTAATTTTATTTTTGTTTAGTAAGTTTCCACTTTTTGGTATATAATAAATATACTTTTATATTATCAAGTCCAATTAGGTTTAATTGAGAATTAGGAAAAAAAAAAGAGTAACTTTGAAATTCCAAAAGAAAAGCATTGTGGTTCTTTAATGTCAAGTTTCAAAAAGCTTTATACTCACAAAACTAAATCTAATTATAACATTTTGAACTACTTACTACCCATTGCCGCAAAATTATACAATCCCAAAAATTGACTGATCTACCTTAATTAATATATATTTTTTAAATGCAACCAAACTTGTTTATGGTGAAAACAAAGTGACTGCTATAATTTGCTTATTAAACCAGAATGCTCGTAAATCAGATTCAATCAAAGTTATTAAGAATTACTTTTTATCTTATTCTAATGGGCTAAATCAGCGGTTGTAAAAACTGCATTATTTTTGTAGTTAACTACAACTCTTTTTTTCTTTTTTTAATGTATTGACTACAAACTACTTTCTAAATGCAGTCACTACTTTTAGGAGACAAATTTTGCTAAAAAACTTACACTCTTGTTCAACACAGTCTTTAAAAAGGTCTTATTTAAGCATAAGGAATTATTAAGAAATACTTATTCATGTTTACATTATCCATTTAGTTATTCAAAGCCAATTATTATGAATTTGTTCTTTTAATGTTCAACTTCTTATGCATTTTTCGACCGTAAATATTTAGTTTATTTATGAAGTTTTTTCTCTTGTAAAATATTCATATTCAAATAATTTATTGAAATTAGCCGTATAATAAGAAGTTCATTAATTTTCGCTAAATGGTGAGAAAAAAAATAGGTTAGTATGAATATTTATATTTCTAGTGTATCTCCATGCTCTTGTTATTTTTTTTAAAGTTTTTTATTTTAGAATCTTCTTGTTCTCTTTTTGATTGAGTTTCTGTGATATACCCAAAGCAGAGATTTTATATGAAAGTATACACACTATCTTAAGATTATCATACATTTTTATACATGTTGAATTTATTTATTTAGTGGCGTGGTCAGAACCTATGAAAATTAAATCTTTGGCTAATTTTGTAAAAATCGGTAACTATCGCAAAGAATAAAATAATAAAAATAAGTTGTTTTCCTTCAATGCCGAATTGCCATTCAGATAATAGTTTTTAATCTTAACTTTTGCTTACTGAGTTTTTTTCTTTTTTTGAACTTTTCATATAGGTGGCATTGAAAATAAACAAACATCAAATTGTTTTGTTTAACTGTTTACTGCACTAAGTGATTAGTTTGTTTTTTAACTAAATTTTATTAATTAGAAATTATTAAAGCAGGTAGCGTAGCCAAATCTTTCAACAAAAAATAAGCACCTTTTAAGTACTTTTTAAGCACTCAAAAAGTATTTTTAAGCTCTATATGCATTGACAAAATGCGAAATAATTTTCCAAGACTTTACATGATCATGATAAAAGAACTAGTTTCCGACAAAGGACTCCTTCATTGATTATATTAGCGATTATAAAATGATCAAGATATTTTTCAGTTCAATATCGGGGCAGGAAAATGAAGCCTGAAATTGAGAATATCTTGCAAAATGCAGCAGAGTAGCATTCAAGAGAGAGCAAAAATCTCACCGAACCCAGCTCAGTAGATGCACATGTGGACTTGCAAGTATTTAATCTAACATGTAAAATGATTAGCGCCTTCATACGCTCCCAACCAACGGTACACATAAAGGGATTATGGTGGAATGTTGAATAGAACAATGTGAAAAGCACGCTTTCGCATAATACATGGCGAAAATAGACATGGTAAAGAAAAAAATCTCCTTTTCAAAAATGGAAAATTAAGCACTTTTTAAAAACACCCAATGAAAAAAACACCTTTAAGGGCTTTTAAATATCGAAAATAAGCACTTTTTAAAAACGCTACGCACCATGTAAAGGTATTTTATTTGTTAAAAATTATAAAGCATTACCTTTGCTTAAACACTTACCATACCTTACAACTAGATTTAGAATATTCTCTTCATTTGCCACTTGCTCTAATAACCAAGAGTTCACAATCTCTTTCACGTCTTAGTTGTACTGGTTGCCGCCAAAATGATGTTTAAAACATTAGTAAAGATGAAAATCATTTAATGCAATGTCTGGACTTTATGGAGTGGTCTAAAACTTACCTGCCAAAAGAGTCCAATAAAGCTCACGATTGAGCTGTATAGAGAGTCATGGAGTAGCAAAATTTCCTTAGGAAGCTTCGTAAACTTCACAAATCTGCCGATTAAAAATGCATCACTGACCGTACTTCATACGCCGCGGGTGATTTGTTATACTCGAACATTTTAAAGATGTAGAACTGACCGTAAAGATTACCTACACAGCTGTAACTGAGCGCCAAGGAATTGCAGAACTCGTCGCAAGCACTTTTTGCAATATGCACATCACCCATTGGTGTACACAGCAAAATGGCCCTCTCTTAAAAAAATAACCCTCATGTTAAGTTATGCATTTGAATAGAATTTAATTGTAAATAAAGAAAAAATATCATCATCAACATATTTTTATTAGAACAAAAGCAGAAATGTATTAGGCTTTTGAATCAGAAACAAACTACAAAGCAAAATCACGAGTGCAAATTTACATAAAAATGCATAGCACTTGACTTACATAAAAACGATCACAACAAATCCAATACAACTGTATGCATAATATATTTCAATAGCAATAATATGTGCAATGAGTTTTAAAGTGCAGTGTCAAATATAAAAGTATTATAAAAAAAATATAAAACTGTAATATAGATGAATAATATATATTTCAATTATTTATTAAATTTCCTTGGGTGCAGCTTAGTTAATGATTAAAATGAACCCCTTAAATGCATCAGAAGCATCAAAGTTTAAAATTCATTGTGTGGAAGTCAGCAACCTGGCAGTGTAGGCTATTCAGCAAACCTTTTTGAAACATTTGTTACTACCACTCTCTGTGGATACCCTAATAAGAAATTAATTAAAAAAAATTTATAAACCTAACCATTTAGTAGAATAATATTCTGATTCTCAAACATTCTAAGAACAGTATTCTGGTTAGAATTAGAATAATGTTCTGAATAAGAGTAGTATTCTGATTCTCAAGTACTATTTTTCTTGTTATAAGTACAGAACGACTTAAATAGATTATTTAAGATGAAGAATGAAATATTTTATTCAGCTGTTCAGCACTTATAAGTCAATGTTATATTTATTCAATAATGATCAAGCCATCTCGAGAATCGGTTTATTAATGTAAATGCATAGATGTTTTATTTATTATAGCTTTCCAAAGCATCTAATTTAGTTTCTAATAAGTTATAAATTTACTAATCCACAGTCTTGTCATCATCTTGAAAGTGGTGCTTCCTATCCACAGAATTATTAAAAAATTGACACTCTAAAAGGCATTTTCATGAGCAACATATATAGTTTTCAAACTCTTTTCAGATTTTGATATCAAAATTACTCTTTTTAATAACAATTAACTTAAAGGCTTTTAATTTTTATGTCTAATTGGCTTCTGGTTGTTCAACATTATAAGTTTATTCCCGACTGTCTTACAACAGATAATAAATATGTAGAGTAATTTGCTGTGCATTTTTACGATCTATCCGTAACCATGACTGTCAAGAAGCAAGCCTTTAATTTTGCATTCTAGAAAGCAAGTCTAAATAAAAATGCAAACAGTAACTCAAGTGCCTGTGTAATGACTTTTCTATATTTTAAACATCAAATTTTTAATTATGTAACTTCAGATATATCTTATTAAATTCATCATAACTTTAACAATTTTTATTATTTTTGTCGGGAAAAAACATCACACAGGTTATTAACAAGTTGGCTTTTCGTTTAACATTAAATTCCCATTCATTATCAACAGTTAATAGTCTATATGCACAACACAGTTTTTTTTTAAATCATTTATAACATATTGTGATTACACTGTCACAAACAGAAGTGGCATCAGATTTTTCTAGACTAGTGGGCAATACTTTCATAATTGATTAGCATGCCAAATTAAATTTGACTTGTTAAAAATCTCTGTAAACAATTACAAATTTTGTCCCAAGTAAGGAACATTTTGTAGGTGTCACTTCATAAGTATGAATATACTATAGTATACCAAAGTGACATCATATTTTGTTTTTCTATAGTTCTTTTTAATGAGTTAGGAATTTTGACCCAAGAAAGGAGCAGTTTTCTATTCTGTCACTTTATGTACTTATGCTATAGTATACAGAAGTGACATCAGATTCTTTTTCAATATTCAAAATCAATAAGAAATTTGACCCATGATGGAGGCATTTTTCTATTTTCTCAGTGTCACTTCATAATTATGTAGTGATACTATATACAGAAGACATATTTTATTTTTGTAAATTTCCTTTTTGATATTTAAAATCAGCAAGGAAATCAGGAATTCATGAAATGGAGTATTTTACCACTCCTCTTTGTTTACTTAACTGGTGCCACTTCTGAGAATATGGCAGTTGCTACAACAAGCTAAATACAAAGAACAAGAAGAAAACATATAGTTGAGAATTCCCATCTGGAAAGTTCTCGTCACCGGGGTAAAATTTGCTTTGCAACCACAATATTATGGCGCTGTTCATATTTTAAAATTACACATACATAAGTGAAGACAACGCCACAAGACAATAACCATAGAATAGTGAAAATATATTGACAAATACATTCAAGCAAAATATAAAAAAGAAAATGTGGAAATAATGAAGGGCTTTTAAAATGAGTTATTGAAGAAATTAATCTATTTCTAATGTCACACTAAATGTGAATTCTATTTAAAAAGTTAAGACCTTTCAGTGTCGAAGTGAAGTTATTCATAAATAACACGAAACATAATAAAAGTTAAAATCTTCAAAAACATGAGAGTATGTAGGATGATGTTACACAGTTTAGAACGTTTAAAAATTCCTGAATAACTGGTTTAAAAACAGCACAAAAACATAAACATGATATATAATGTAAATCTTGCAAGTTGTTATAAATACATGTATTCAATAAATCAATTCCAGTAAATCATAAAGTTTAGTTTTCTATTTTCTCTTAATGTGTTCTTCATTTTGTAAATGTTCCTTAGTATCAAGAATTTATAAACTGTCAGCTGAAAGACAAGAAATTTTGATAAGTAAATTTCATACAATATACATTTTAATACTCTTTGTGGGGAAAAAAAACTATTTCTTTTTTATACATACTCCATCAGAGTGTAGAGCCAGATTTTTCAACAAAAGACAAGCACCTTTTAAGTACTCAAAAAATAATTTTAATCACTTTCCAAAAACAAACAAAAAAAAAATTATAATTAGGATATGTGCAGTAATAAAAATTATTTTTTTTATAGTTTAAAGTTCTTAATTTATAAACATAAAATGTAAAAACATTTTCAAGAACTTTACATAATCATGATAAAAACCAGAGTTCTGATAAATATTGCAGAGAAAATGGTGCTTTTTTGTTATTTATGACTACAATTAACACAACAAAGAGAAAATCTCTTTTTGAAAGATAGAAAATTAAGCACTTTTTGCAAACCCTGAAGAAAAAAAAGCACCTTTAAGGGCTTTTAAAAAACTTAAATAAAAAAATAAGCTCTTTTTAAAAACTCTACACACTTTGTTTATTTATATCTGGCTTTCTTTAAAATGGATGTTTTTTTCTTACTTTTTCCAAAAAAAATCATAATTAGGATCTGTGCGGTAATAAAAATTACTTTTTTCTATCATTTAAAGTTCTTAATTTATAAACATAAAATCAATAAAATTTAGATACATTTTCAAAAACTTTACATAATCATGATAAAATAACTAGTTTTTGATAAATATTGCAGATAGAAATGTGAAAATCATGAATTTTTTTTTGTAATTTCTGATGACTATCTATACGACAAAGAAAAAAATATCTTTTTAAAAGATAGAAAATTAAGCACTTTTTACAAACCCCAAATTAAAAAAAGCTCCTTTAAGGGCTTTTAAGAAATGTAAATCAAAAATAAGCACTTTTTAAAAAGGCTACGCTCCCTGTTTTATGATTAAGATTTATTTTGCAAGAAATGAGATAGTTTTCTTCACCATAATATGTTAATGATACAAATATTCATATTTTAATCTGAAGTCAAAATACATAGTTTCTTTTAAAGCTAAAGTGGCAGGCAACACTATGAAATACCAATATCAGGGTGGGCACTCTAATCAGGTTTCATATTTTTCTGATTTTTCCAGGTAAAAATCTTGAAATTTCCAGGTTAGCATGCTTTTTTTTCTTCTCATAAAGTGTAAGATGAGTACAAGAAAAGTGTCAAAATTTTTAAGTATTTTATTTAAAATGTTATTTTTTTAACATATCATCTTGAATAATAAGTTGACTAAATTTATTTTAACAATTTGGCAAGATTTTGTTTTTTCTTTTTAATGTTTTGGTAAAACATTAATTTTTAAAAAATTTAAACATATAGAGAAAATAATATATTTAACTTATAAAATATAGTTTTCGGATTTCTGAATTAAAATTAATATCTATTGCTTTAATTTTTTTTACTTAATTATTTTTCATTAATTTTTTATTTATTTGCAATTTTGCATCAAACTTATTATAATAAAATATATATTTTGTAACAAACTTAAAATAACAAATTTTAATTTGTACTTGCTAACTCTATAATATTTTCTTTTATCATTTAAAACTGGCTAGTTGTCGTAAAAAAACAATCGACAACATTAGAAAGTACAGTTCGTCCACCAGGAGTTGGCACTTGGCTCCGGCTCCGCCTCCATCACATGGTATCCGACAATACAATTTTGCTATTTTTTGGAAAAAGATGCGAACAATGCTGAACAAGGTTGTTATTTGGCGATCGTATGACAAAAATATTTATATCGCTATCTTTATGTGCATCTTCATCTTCACCTTTCCTAAACAGCACAATCCCATAGTCTTCTAGAAGTCAAAGATTTCTCGATTCGTTTAGCAAACATGGGAGAGTTTTACGTGGCATTTTAGTTTAGCAGGGTTATAATGGAGCAAAATTTGATGCAAGCAAAGTATCGCAAAGTTGATATTTCAACTGTTTGGCGATACTTTTCCGTCTAAAAAAGTGGGATAGTAAAATAATTTAAATTAAGAAAATTAATAATTTAAACTAGGGAAATTAAAAAAATTTTCAGCTTTTCTTTAAAATTCCCTGATTTTTCCAGGTTTTTATCCAAATTTCCCTGATTTTTCCAGGTTTTTTCCAGTATAAAAAAATTTCCCCGATAATTCCAGATTTTCAAGGTTTTCCAGGTGGGTGGCCACCCTGAATATGTACCATCACTTTTACATTTTTCAGGTGTTTATTTATTTAAAAACTCGTTAATTTGTGGCGTATAACTACCACTATAAATATTAAATACCAATTCGCTAGTATATAAGACATGTTAACTTGATTCCATCATTAGGTACCTTATGATAGATGAAGGTTGACATAGTCGATTAAAACATTCCCTTCAAATTTACCAAAACACTTTACATGAAAGAACACAAAAATAATCATTGTTAACTAGTATATAGACAATTTCAATAACTCAAGGTTACCATGCAGAGTTACTGCTGTAATTTTAAATAGAATCTTGATTATCTGAAATAAGTTTGACTCGACTCACTTTGTTAATTGGAATATTTAAATTATAGAAATAATATCATTCTTCTATTCATTTTCATCAATTAATTCTAAAAATTACAAGTTTATCTTTCTATAACAAAACAGTATTAAATTATATTTTATTTCAAGGCCATTTAATGAATATCATATATATTAGTTTCATTTAATAAAAATATGTCATTCCTTTATTACATGTAAACCTATAATAATATAAGCCAGAATCAAATAAATTCACATTTTGTGGGTGTGTAGTATTTTTGAAACATTGAATAATACAGCCAAAGGCAGTTAAACAAAAAAAATTTTAATAGCATTTAATTGTAAATTCAATTCAAGCTGCTCTTCTATGTATTTTTAAATAAATTATTATTTATATGTTTAGGGCAATAAATTTTTAGTTGTTAAATAAATAATTGTGGTCTCCTTGCAGGCCATATTTGCCAACTTTTTTTTAAGCTTTACACAGGAGATTTTTCTAAATAATAATTGAAATAAGAATTTATTTTTTTCATTTTGACCATATAAAAACATTACAACTAAATTATCAGATATTTTATATAAAATATTGTTTTTAAAGAACTTTTTGTATTGATGATTTCTTTTTATCAAGATTAATTAATTTCTAAAAACATGAAAATAAAATTTCAACAGTCTGATGGACTCAATAAATAAATTAGTAACACATTTTAATATTGATGGACTGCAGGGAAAACAATACATGTTATTTTATTATTATATACCGTATAAAAATTAATTATAAAATAAATAATTAAATACACAGTATAAAAATTTATTTATTCGATAATTTATACTCACCATCATAACAAAAAAATGTTGGTGATTTTATAATGATATGTTTTCATTTTTTATTCTTTTTTCTTCTCTTCTTATACCTTGAACAAATATAAAATAACAGCTTTTAATGATAAGAAAAAAATTTATAACTTTTAATAAATAGAATAAGTTCTGCAATTTCAAATAAAATAGAAGAGTGAAACCTCTAGGGAGCAATCACTCTCCCTTCCATTCCTAGAGGTTACCTCCCATTCACTTAAAAATTGTTATCAAAGCATTTTTCTCAAATAATTTTTTTTCAGTGTCATTTTCTTGGAGCTGAAATGACACTTCTGTTGGCCTCATGAAAAGACGAAAAAGTGAATAAAATTTTGTATCAATAAAAATAATACCAACTGATATAATTATGCGTAAAAAACAATTTACCATTAATGAAGGATAAAGGTATTTTAAATGAATAATGTTTTTTGTTTAAGTTTGCAATTAATTTTATATCAATAAAATTATTTAGCTTTAAAAGATGAGAAGAGATTAGTTTGAGATGCGTGTTTTTTCTAAAATAACTTTTTTTTTTTCTAATTTAAATTTCAACTCTAAAAGTAAATCATTGATAGCCTCGTATTTAGTTCACTCTGACTGAAATATGAGGTTGTATCATCAAAAAGAACTCTTTAAATAAGAGCCTCACACAAATATTTTGAATATATTTTATTTGCTTCCTTAAATTTTTTGTTTTTATATTTTTTTTTGCTTTTCCTTATTTCACCTTTTCCGCATTTGGTTCCAGTCGTTGGGAGAGAATTTAATGGTCTCTTTTAATAAAAGTTTTCTTCAACACAAAGTCTATGGAAAAAATTCTGTACCTCCCAAAAGTGGTTGTAAATAGATGTGGTCTTTCTTCGAGGTTTCACTGTATCTTATTTTAAAATTAAAATCTTTTTTCTTTTTTTTAAGAATTACTCAGATGAGAAAAAAGATTAAGATCAGCTATTGAAAACAAAAGCGGATTTTTTTAAACATTATAAAATAATAATTTAAAAAACTTATAATAAGATATAAGTTATATTAAGATTATAAGTTATATTAAGATATTTGTCAGAAACACAAAGAAATGCTTTTTCGTAATTAATGCAAAGACAAGTGATATAATTTTGTTATTAAAATTTGAAAAAATGATCCTTAAAAAAAATAAATTTATGGTAAACAAATAAATGGTAGCATAACTAGATGCATAGTTGATCACCAATCCATTGTGTAATTCCATTTAAGCAATTTAATTGAGTAGATTATCATTGGAATTATCAGAAAGCTGTGAACATGTTATTTTTATGTAGTCTTGTACTTAATTACTAACATGAAATTATTTGAACCATATAATTATAAAATATTTTTCTCTCAAATATTTATTAAAAATTTTTTACCATTATATATATATATATATATATATATATATATATATTCAGAACAGTTATAACTTAAATACTAAAATTCCCCTCTTCCATTAATTACAGCTGTTAATTTTTTACCCTTTCAATTTAATTTATTGAGAGCTATTTAAAATCTAACTATATACTTTAATTTAGCAAATGAAAACTTTAAATCTATAACTTTTGTTAAACTGTGTAGAATTTAGATTAATGTAAAAAATTTCAAGAAAAGTTAAATTTTTAAACAGGTTTTTTTAAAACAATTTTCTACCTAATAATTATGTGACTGTTGTAATTTTTAAATTACAAAATTGAGCGATCGCATTTTCATGCAAAATTTGCTCATATCTATGAATAAATATTTACCTACTTCTTTGCATTTGAAACAAAATTTTAATATATTTGTAAATCTCCCTCGCCCTATGAATACAGTGTGTATCTGCATTCAAGATATGTTAAAGCCTCTGTGCATGTACTAGGTGACCTATAAAATAAAGAGGCCTACAGAGGCTTCATCAAATTCTAAAGAATTAGAATGACAGTTGCATAAATTAGTCTGTAACTGTAAATTATTTACTTACCAGCTGTCCCGACCCATCGTTATTCTTCTGAGGGGTTTTACCGCCTCTTTAAATGTACAATTAACCCCCAGAAGTCAATTAGACAACGCCGAACTCGCAGGTGATGCGTCTCCTCTGCGAGCAGACGATTGAATGAAATGCACTGGTTTCAGAATTCTGCAATGGTCTGGAGAAGGGGGAAAGGTGATTTTCCCAGGACTTGCGCCATGCAGCCTTTTCGCCTCCTCAGTGCAGCTATAGATCCGTAGATTACCTCTACCCTGGATACTGATTCAATCATCTGACAGATCTTCTTTACGCCCTTAAAAATTCGTAGACATAAGTGTTACAATGTATAAAAATCTATAGCAGACGATTTCTTATGTAATAAAATTTAAGGTTATAAAGAATTATAGCAGTCTCTACGTAATCAGTGGCGTGCCAGCCGGGGGGGGGGGGGGGAGTCGCCCCGTCTGAAATTTTAGTGAGGGGGCAAACAATATGTTTTGCCCCTCCTGAAATTTAATCATTCGAGAAAATAAAATCAAGTAAAATTCCAATTAAAAAATAGTAAAAAAGTAAAATTTCAGAAAAAAAAAAAACATGTTTAATTGAAGTTTGAAGCTATTTTCCTCAAAAATTAGAGTAAGAGGTTATAATAAATATAAAGGCAAAGCTCTTTTTTTCAACTTTGAAGCTATTTTTCAAAAAGAAAACTTTTTTTTCCTCTAATATTTAATAAAAGGGCGAATAATGCATTTCGCCCCTTCTGAAATTTAGACATTCGCAAAAATGAAGTCAATTTAAATTAGTAAACTTAGAGAAAAAAAAGGCCTTTTTTTTCGAACTAAATTGAGGGGGCGAATTAATAATTAATTTAATTTAATTGAGGGGACGAATAATGTGTTTCGCCCCTTCTGAAATTTAGATATTCACAAAAATGAAGTCAAATTAAATTAGTGAACTTAGAGGGAAAAAAAATTTTTTTTCAACTAAATTAAAGGGGCGAATTAATAAGTGAATTTAATTTAATTGAGGGGCGAATAATGTGCTTCACCCCTTCTGAAATTAGCCATTCGTGAAAATAAAGTTAGGTTTGTAATTTTAGATAAAATAAGGAACTTTTTTTCTAATTAAAGAAGAAAAAAAAAGAAAAAAAAACATTATTTTTTTCTGAAATAAAATTGAGGGAGCGAATAGTGTGCTTAGCCCTTATTTGAAATTTAAACATTCGTGAGAATAAGGTCAAATTAAATTGATAACTTTAGAAAAAGAGAACCATTTCTTTTTCTACTTTAAAACTATTTTCGAAATCAAAATTTTTATTTTACTGTAACTTTAAATTGAGGGGGCGAATAATATGCCATTCGTGAAAATAAAGTTAAGTTAAATGGGTAATTTTAGAAAAAAAAAAGAACTTTTTTTTCAACTTTAAAATTGTTGCTTTTTTGAAAAAAGAAAACACTATTTATTCTGAAATTTAATTGAGGGGGCGAATAGTGTGCTTAGCCCCTTATGAAATTTAGACATTCATGAGAATGAAACCAAATTAAATTGGTAACTTTTTAAAAAGTCCTATTTTTTTCTGCTTTGAAGCTATTTTCAAAATATAAAACTTCATTTTTCTCTGAAATTTAATTGAAGGGCGTCGAATAATATGCTTCGCTCCTTTTGAAATTTAGCCATTCGTGAAAATAATGTCAAGTTGAATTGATAACTTCAGAAAAAAAAGAACCATTTTTTCTACTTTTAAGTTATTTTCGAAATAAAAAACTTTATTTAATAGTGAATTTAAATTGAGGGGGCGAATAATGTGCTTCGCCCCTTCTGAAATTTAGCCATTCGTGAAAATAAAGTTAAGTTAAATTGGTAATTTTAGAAAAAAAGAACCATTTATTTCTACTTTAAAGCAATTTTCGAAATCAAAAATTTTATTTTCCTTTGAAATTTTATTGATGGATGAATAATGTATTTTTCTTCTTCTGAAATTTAGACATTCGTGAAAATAAAATTCAGTTTAATTGGTAATTTTAGAAGAAAAAAAAAACTGTTTTTTTTTTCTTCTTAAGACAAAAGACTCTTTTTTACATATGATAACTTTCTATATGCGTAATTAAACGAGAAAAAAAAAAAAAAAAAAAAAAAAAAAAACTATTTTAAAAACAAAATATTTCTCAAAAAACCCATTGCATATAAAATATATCAAATGTTTGGAAAACTAAAATAATTTTATCTCTTTTACCCTTCCCTGGAAAGAGTAATAAAAGGCATCCTCCACTGATGAAAATTGGTTTCAAAGAATCCCTCGATATTCAACAATTTCCTTTCCACCCACCTTGGCATATAATTGAGTTATTTAAATAACTCAATTATATTGACTCCTCAAAAACATCCACCTCATGTTACACTATGGGAAAAAGTACTTCTTTAATTTTCATTTTTATGGCCCTTTGTACTCTTTTTAAAGTGTCAGATATTCACAGAACCATATCTTATTTGGATATCTGTTCATAAATTGTCTGAAACAAGCAATTATCTAGATTTTCTGAGATGTTTTAGGCTTTTAAGGGATCTAAACAGGGGAAGATTCTTGTAGACATTTTTCTCTGGTCATTTCGTGATGAGACTTATAACGCTCTCTGTTGAATATTCTTTTTCAGCTCTTTTAATTACATCATTTAAGTTATCAATTTTAAATTAAAGCATAATTTTTTTATTATTTTGTTTAATTGTTTTAAATATTTGGTTGTTTTTTGTTGTTGTTTTTTTACATCAGTTTGATGAATTATTTGCAACAGTTCTTTTTAACCAAAATCGTGTCATCCATCAATAATTCCAATTCTTAATGAAGCTTCTCGTTGAATAACAATAAAACGTATATAAAATATCGAAGGAGGTAAGCAAATGTTTTCATTTCATTAAACTATTTAATGCTTTAATAATTATGTATTTATGTACTGTATAGTATACAGTACATATAGCATGTAAGTATAGTAAATGTTTTTATTATGTTCGTATATCAAATTCATTTATATAGCGGATTAGGTCATGATTATACCGTTTACTGTTTATTGTGTATGGATTTTGTTATTAGTTTATATTATGAATTTATTTATTTTTTAATTGTAAAATAATATTTTGAATTCTTTTTGCTTTTAAACAAGTTTATTTTGATTCATAAATAAAAATCAACCTTTAAATTTTTTTAAAAAAAATCACAGTCATCGTCGATTTTATAACTAATACATTCAGTGTAAATTTCTGTTCCAATAATTAGTTTCCTGGATCGCTCAAAATGAAAATCCTCGCCTTAAGTTCCAATTGTTCATGCGATTTCCTGGCAATTTTGAGGAATCTTAACTAAAATTATTAATTGTAACAATAGTTCATTTTGAAGAAGCAAACAAAAATTCATAGCCGACATTGACACCCAATTCTTAAAAAAAAAGTTTAAAACATTGTTCAATTATATAAAAAGTTATTGAAATAATTGAATATCCATTTAGTAGTAATTTGTAGTTAGGTTTTCTTTTGCATCACATTTTTTTACTGAAAGTGATAAAAACAAAGATAAAAGAATTTTCACATTCTAATTGGTCAGTTAAATGGGAAAATTTACGGAACATGTACCGAAGCGACTAAACCGTGCCAAACACAAATTATTATTTCGTTCAAGCATAAACGTTAGTTGAGAGGTTTAGCTCTTTCGCGTAATATCTCGCTCGCTCACGCACTTTTAATTTGTGATTCTGTGCAGTCCAGGTACTTCAAATAATCTCGATTCGCATTATTTATGTACGTGAACGAGCAAGAGGCTAAAGCTTTCTATTTTATAGCAAAATCGAACAATGTATTGAGCGCAAATAAATAAATAAAGCGAACATTCTTAGATCAAACAATCTGATTTTCACAGGACTCAACTTGAATGGTTCGAGAGCCTAACTTTAAGTATGCGAAATAATTAGAGCAGTGTAACAGTAGACAATATTAAGAATCAAGAGCCGCAATCTGGAGAAAAAAATGGTCCCAACAATTTAGTCAGAGCCTTTTCACGTTTGCGAATAATTTTCAGTTATTAACAGGGCTGACGATTCTAAGGTTGCTCAGTAATCTTTTAATTCATTCCTTTTTTTTGTGCGTCAGACATAGTTTAATGCATTTTTTGTCAGTATACTTGTCGTAGTAATTACGATTTTTGTCTCACTTTATTTACTTTTTATATTTAGTCAGGTATTATTGAAATGCATTTTCCTCACATTTTAAGTTTCAAATTTCGTAGTTTACTTTGATTTTTTGTTAGTTATCTTTAATAACATTATTTTCTTCGGATTTTCAATTTTTCTTATAATAATTTTTATTCCTCAGTCCTTGTTATTTTTCAAACATTTTTAAGCTAAATGGGACTTTTTGTTTATTTTTGTGATTAATTTGGTAACCCGTAACTCTTAATTCTTATTAATAAAATAGTAAGTCTTCATAAAAACTATGTAATAAATTTTAAAAGTACAACAAATTTTTCAGATTTTTTTTTTTTTTTTTTTTTAATTGTAAATATTTTTTTAGATTTCATTTTTATCGGATTTTAGCTTTTACGTTGTTTATGTTAATGATATTTTTGTTAATTTGTTCTCTATATTTTGTTAGAATAATTTAAATTCTTTAAATATATTTCATTCAATTTATACTTGAATTTTTTTAAATATTTTAAAAGTATATAGCATAATTTCCCAATATCATTAGGTTCTTCAAAAGATTTTTTAAAATTTTAATTAGTCTTTTTCGCTATCCAATTTTGTTTCGAATAGCTATAATTCGAAAAATAATATTACATTGTTCAGATTTTAAAAAAATAATAACCATGTAACCTCAAATATGCAATAAAATTTTGGTTACAATTTTATAATTAATTAATGAAAATTCCTTCATTTGTTTTAATTTTTTCATCCCTTTTCCTTTACCATGAAGATTTAATTAATATGATAAAGTTAATTCTACTTCATTGAATTACTGCATATTTATATGTTTTAAATTGTATATTTTCTTTTTCTTTAAATATATTTACAATTTTTACCTTGGAATAAACCTGAAAAATCAGAAGATTTGTTAAAATTCAAAGTAATTTTAAAATAAGATTCAATTTGAGAAATCAATCTCTTTTACGTCCTTTATTTGTTGTAATTTTTCTATACCTTGTGCTTTATCATGAAAATTAAATTAATATGATAAAGTTAATTCTCCTTTTTTGTATACTAAAAATTATATTTATCATGGATATTTTGTATAATATTCATGATTAAATTAAAATCTATGCCAGAATCAAAATGTAAATCACAAATTACTCTTGATTCAATATGTTTTTTAAAAGCGAAAAACCATTTTATGTCATTATGATTAATATGAATCTATAAAATGTCTTGCTCAGCATTAATAAATTTAAAGGAGTAAAATTACAAAATTAATCAATTAAATTTTAATTTTAATGCACTTTTTTAAAATTTGTTTTCGACTGATAAATCATTTTTTGTTAACTAGTTTGTTGGTGTGAATGTAATAGTCGTCATAAACAACGGAAATAATTATAAATAATTACAATTAGATAAATTACAATATTAAAATAATACAACTTATTTTAAAATACTAGATCGGACAAATTTTCAGACTTAGCATTGGCTCGCCCCCCCCCCCCAGTCAAAAAGAAGTTGGCACGCCACTGTACGTAATTATATATTGTATACAGTGGCGTACATAGACTTGGGCGCGCCCCTTGCAAGATTATTAAATGCTCCGTTTTTTTTTTTGTTTTTTTTTGTCTTAACACAATTTTTTTTAAATTATAATATGAGACAAGAACACTATGAAGAGACATTCGAGAATTTGTTATCATTCATTTTATTTTAATTTATATTAATTTAGGAATTTTTAATTTGAGTTATTTTAATATGAATTAATAAAGAATCGCGATGAAAGTATAGTGATATATTTGCATTAAATTAAATTATTTTAAATAATTATAATTCTTTTTTTATCATCTGAATTCTTTTAATTAATTCTTTTTTCTATTTATTCTTCATTTTATCAATTAACTAAGAAGTATATTTGCATGAAATTAAATTCTTTTAAGCATTAACATTAAAAACTGAAGAAAACCAAACTAATACTTTTCAAAATAAAAATATTTTATTTTTATCAAGAAGATCAATAAATAGGTTTATCGAAAAATATAAAGATGAGAAAAATTTATGTTTTTTTATATGTTGTTATAATAAACAGATGAAAGTTATTTATTTTTTCCCTCTAGCCCTTCAATGATGCTTCGCACGAAGTGAATTTTAAAGTTTTGTAGTAATTTTAAATAAGAGTGCTTATTTAAAGGTCAAGGTTATTATAAGGTCAAGGTTAATTACACTGTTTTAACTTAATGGGAAATTTAAGAGAATAGTGTCTTCATATGTTCGTGTTATTACACATTTTAGATCAGTGGCGTACATAGACTTAAGGGCGCCTTCTGCAAGATTTATAAATGATATATTATCTTATCAAAATGTATTATCTTAGACTTGTTTTTATTTTATTTTAATATTAAATATTTATTTTAATTTATGTATTTGCATTTTAATTAGTAAAAAATTAATAACTGTGATGGAAAGGCTAAATTTAGTAAAGTACTAAACTGGAACATTGTTATGCACTTAACAACTTACCACATTTAAATGAAATTCATCTTTAAAATTTGAGAAAATTATTAACTTTATTACAGTGATATATTCAAAGTTTAATGAAAGGTTATTATCATTTGAAAATTGAATTAAAAATAACTTATAAAAAAATAATTTTTATTGTAATTCATATTAGGGGTGCACAACCCTTTCTTGAATAAAGGGCCGCATGCCCATGTATCTAGAAATGTTGTTGTTGTTGTCGTAGGGCTATATGGCAATGGGTACGATTGTGCTTGTTTTGAAGTGGCGCCATCTGAGGCCGAAAATTTGACTTCTGCCACACCCATACGTCACCTCAGGAGATGCTTTCCAATGATATGAACTGGGTTCCAACAATGGCAGATCAATACGGTAATTTTGCACCCGGCTCGCACCAACCATAGAGCTGACGTAAAATATCCTCAGTGGTAGACGGATTATGGGTTAAAGTCCCCTTGCCGCCAGCTTAACCGTGGGAGGCTTTCGCGTTTTTCCCCTCCATATAACGCAAATAAAATTTAGTTCTATCAAAGAGTCTTCCAAGAAGGCAAATTTCTCTTATTACTTGATCCAGGAGTTATCTTGTCTTCTGGATTGGTTTCAAAATTGTAAGGTTGCGGAATTGAACTTTAACAGTCGTAAATCCAAAAATTGGGTCGGCTATTCAACAACGATAATAAATATAAAATATAATATAAAATAAGATTTAGTTCTATCAAAGAGTCTTCCAAGAAGGCAAATTTCTCTTATTACTTGATCCAGGAGTTATCTTGTCTTCTGGATTGGTTTCAAAATTGTAAGGTTGCGGAATTGAACTTTAACAGTCGTAAATCCAAAAATTGGGTCGGCTATTCAACAACGATAATAAATATAAAATATAATATAAAATAAGATTTAGTTCTATCAAAGAGTCTTCCAAGAAGACAAATTTCTCTTATTACTTGATCCAGGAGTTATCTTGTCTTCTGGATTGGTTTCAAAATTGTAAGGTTGCGGAATTGAACTTTAACAGTCGTAAATCCAAAAATTGGGTCGGCTATTCAACAACGATAATAAATATAAAATATAATATAAAATAAGATTTAGTTCTATCAAAGCGAGTCTTCCAAGAAGGCAAATTTCTCTTATTACTTGATCCAGGAGTTATCTTGTCTTCTGGATTGGTTTCAAAATTGTAAGGTTGCAGAATTGAACTTTAACAGTCGTAAATCCAAAAATTGGGTCGGCTATTCAACAACGATAATAAATATAAAATATAATATAAAATAAGATTTAGTTCTATCAAAGAGTCTTCCAAGAAGGCAAATTTCTCTTATTACTTGATCCAGGGGTTATCTTGTCTTCTGGATTGGTTTCAAAATTGTAAGGTTGCGGAATTGAACTTTAACAGTCGTAAATCCAAAAATTGGGTCGGCTATTCAACAACGATAATAAATATAAAATATAATATAAAATAAGATTTAGTTCTATCAAAGAGTCTTCCAAGATGGCAAATTTCTCTTATTACTTGATCCAGGAGTTATCTTGTCTTCTGGATTGGTTTCAAAATTGTAAGTTTGCGGAATTGAACTTTAGCAGTCGTAAATCCAAAAATTGGGTCGGCTATTCAACAACGATAATAAATATAAAATATAATATAAAATAAGATTTAGTTCTATCAAAGAGTCTTCCAAGAAGGCAAATTTGTCTTATTACTTGATCCAGGAGTTATCTTGTCTTCTGGATTGGTTTCAAAATTGTAAGGTTGCGGAATTGAACTTTAACAGTCGTAAATCCAAAAATTGGGTCGGCTATTCAACAACGATAATAAATATAAAATATAATATAAAATAAGATTTAGTTCTATCAAAGAGTCTTCCAAGAAGGCAAATTTCTCTTATTACTTGATCCAGGGGTTATCTTGTCTTCTGGATTGGTTTCAAAATTGTAAGGTTGCGGAATTGAACTTTAACAGTCGTAAATCCAAAAATTGGGTCGGCTATTCAACAACGATAATAAATATAAAATATAATATAAAATAAGATTTAGTTCTATCAAAGAGTCTTCCAAGATGGCAAATTTCTCTTATTACTTGATCCAGGGGTTATCTTGTCTTCTGGATTGGTTTCAAAATTGTAAGTTTGCGGAATTGAACTTTAGCAGTCGTAAATCCAAAAATTGGGTCGGCTATTCAACAACGATAATAAATATAAAATATAATATAAAATAAGATTTAGTTCTATCAAAGAGTCTTCCAAGAAGGCAAATTTCTCTTATTACTTGATCCAGGGGTTATCTTGTCTTCTGGATTGGTTTCAAAATTGTAAGGTTGCGGAATTGAACTTTAACAGTCGTAAATCCAAAAATTGGGTCGGCTATTCAACAACGATAATAAATATAAAATATAATATAAAATAAAAATTAGGCGTAGTGTTTAGGGGGGCGGGGAAAGACTTTTTGTTTTTAGAAAAATTTTGTTTTACTTTAGGTTTTATACCCAAAAAGCATGTAACCTTAGGGCAACCTTGTGTCGGAATTTTCTTTTTATTGTCACGAAAATGTTTCTACTAAAAACCTTTTTTCAATAAAGCAAAAATATTGCAGTTTCAAATTTTCATCGTAAAAGGATTAAAAATTATTTTTTAAACTTTTTTTTAAAAAGTATTGTCACTTAGGTAAAAGGGTCATTTAGGTCCATAATGACGTTTTAGCTGACGTCACACTAGCGATAGGATCAAATTGCATTGTGCATTTAAATTTCATGAGAAGGTGAATTTTAGCTGAGCATACAAGACTTTGCGAACCTTATAATTACCTAGATTTAATATTATTAAGCTTATTTTCACCCTATGAAAACCTCTATTTAAAATTTTAAAATAGAAGGTTGTTTTCTAAGGTTTTGGATTAGGGTAATGTGCTTAGAGTAGAGAGCATTGTCACAGATCTCGTTTTAAGGTTAGAAGTCTTACACGTAAAACCACACAAAAAACCTTTTCAGGTTCACATTAAAAGATTTTTGCTGCGTGAAAATAAACCTTGTTTTGCAATCTGGGATACATACGTTTTTATATAAATATGCTTTTGCATAAATGGAATAGTTTTCTAAAAGCAAAAACTGGGCCCTCCCCCCCTCTTTTTTTTTTTTTTCACGATACGCCTAAACACTCAACTCTCTTAAACAGAATTTTTTTTTTTTTTTTTTTTCGTGCATCGATACTTTGGAATTACGAAAACAAGCAAGTCTGGAAAAGTTTCTTGTCTGTTAAAAATAATCAATATATTAGGGGGTAAGACTGTAACATGTTTCTGATACTAGGTTAAACATATTTACCAGTCAATTCAGACTGTTATAATTTATAAGCAAACTGCAGAAAAACTGAAGTTTTTAGGAGGAAAAATGGTGTAAGTACTTTAAATTATTTTGTGTTTAATTAAATCAAAGAGTGAGTATAACAGTTGTTTTAGGTGAAATTATACTCCATGTTTGTGTGGAAGTTGAATAGAAATCATTTTAATTTCATGGGAATATCACAGAGCTCTTCAATATAACGTGAATATTACAGAATTTTATTGGCGGATACTGCCAAATATATGGTTACGAATTGGTGAATTTGAAATCTAATTGCTTCTGGAATATGTCATAGTAATAATGGGTCTTTATTGAAACACTTTAAAACTTAGTACAATTTGAATTAGGGAAACAGCTGTATCTAAAGTTAGAATAAGGAAATTTCCACTGACATAAATTTTTTTAATATTTTTCTAATTAATATTTAATTAATTTAAATGCAGCGCTTATTGAAACTACGCAAATATATGTACAGTGCGCCGAAAGAAAAAGATATCACCCTGAATAACTTTCGTTCTAATGATTGGATTTTCTACCATAACAAATTAAACCTCTGGGGGTACTGAATTAGAGCGTTCTCTGGTTAAGGTCAAAATTACGATATGTGGATGAATGACTGGGGAGAGTAGTTATCAACCTTCATCTATGAAAAGCTACCCCACCATTAGAAACGAATGTCTTACATACTAGTGAATTGTATTTTTGTTGTACAGTACTCCCCCACCAGAATTTTATCTGTGATAGAATTCGATGAACGGGAAACCACTAGTTGATTTATTGCTATTTCGCGAAAAGCCAAGAGAGCTGTATTAAGATCATTGTATTTTTGAGTGCTGATCGTGAGAGCTGTATTAAGTTTACGGTGGTGGTCACTCCTATGCTGCCATTAGCAGTCGAGTGTATACAGGCCGACGTTGTGTGTGATCAGGGGTGAAAGCGAGACGGAAAATAGGAAAGGCTGGTAGTGAAACCTTTTCAGTTTTAGCTAGTTTTGGGGAGGAGTTTACTTATTCTTTTTTAAATTATTCAGCAATATCTACTTTATCTTGGAAAAGAAGCAGTTTTATATATATGCTAAAATTTTAAAAGAAATCTTGATAGTTACAGATATTTTATTTTTTTCGTAAAAAATGCTGGAATGAAATGTCTTACGTACCAGGTTTTTCTCTTTTCCGTCTTGCTATATAAGGGCTTTCACCCATGTGTGTGATCGAGTCTTAGAAGCAACACCGTGAGGAGGTGGATAGTGTCGCAGTCACAAGTAGCTAGTCAACTGTTCAATGTGGACCATCCATCGAAGTAGGCGTGATCAGATCGAAATGGGCGTTGCTGTCAAGATAGGCGTGTTAATATCATGGTGGGAGTTTCTGTCAAGATAGGCATGTTCACATCACGTCCGGGTTACCAATGTGGGTAGAGGCAACGCCTCCTACGACTGAAAGCCTCCACGCGGTTTTTTATAGGTAGTCAGATCAGACCATTATGAAGGTAAACCAGTTTACGAAAGAGCCCTTTAATAGAAAATCTAGTAAAAATAAGAAAGTGGTAGCAAATATATGTGTAAAAATTTGTTTAATTTATGAGTATGATTAGTTTGTCTTATTTACGTGTCTACCACTACAGATTCAATTCTCAAATATATATGATAAATTCCTCTCATTCACGTTTAAAATAGAATTTGGTTTCATACGCTCAAACTGTTCACTTTTCAAATAGTCTGCGCAGACTACTATAAGAAACTGTGTGGAGGCTCTTCGATGCAGGAGGTGATGGTAGAGGCGTTGCCGACCTTCATCTATGAAAAGGTATCCCGACATAGAATCGATTTAATATGTCTTATATTGTAGTGAATTGAAATTGTATTTTTGTAGTGGTAGACACGCTACAAAAGAATGGATGTGTGAACAGGTCTGTTCTATGAACGGATGTGACAGAAATTGAATTCTTGGCCATAGTTGGCACCACTGGAAAACAAGAATAATCGCACCTTTTGCCTTAATGGCCTACCACAACAACAACAAGTGTCAATCTTTATGGTTTATAGGGTGACCTCAAATATGCTAATTATTTATTTCTACTTATTAATTAATTTAAGAAATTAGACTCAATAACCTACTTTCTTTAAATAAACATTTTTTTTTTTTTTTTACATATTTGGATTCTTGAACTTCAAAATATAGAGGATATACACAATCTGAAAGTTGTGGTCCTAATAATAGTTTAGACAGGAGAGCGGCTGAAAGTTTGATTCCTTTAATGTTAATTTCACTTTGTGAGTTTTTAGTCATATCCTTAAAATTACTACAGCTATTTCAAAAAAATTGCACCCACTCATGAAACCCATTTACTCAAAGATAATTTCTGGTGGACAATATTTTTTATTAATTATAAATTATTTTTTATTATTTAATTTAACTGTGGATGAAAAATGTTTGAATTTTCATTTTTTATCTTTTCACTTTTTATGCCATATAACTCTACATATTTTTGTATTGTAAAATCTGAAGTTTCAATTGTTTTTAATCAGTAGACGCCGAGAAAAATTTTATTTCATTATTTTTAAAGAAATAATTTGGCGACAATATTGAAATGGGGCGATCAATATTTAAATGTGGTAAACTTACGAGGAAGGTAACTTCCGCATGCGTAGCGTAAAATTTCATTCATATTTTTTCACCTGAAAGCCGAATGTTACTATTTTTTTTTTTAAATTATGAAATAGGATATTCCTTTTTATTTCGGCTGAAAATTTATTAGTAATTTTGCAAAGAGAATTAAATGAAACACCATTCAACGAATGTTGAGTTTTACTAAAACATATTTCTGATAGAATGTGGTTATTACATCTGCTTTTTTTTAAATTTTATATTTAGTTGGCTCATTGAATAATTGATACAATTTCAATAATATGCATATGTATGTATTGATTTGGAATACTGTGTTTATCAATTTCTTCAATATATATTTTTTAATTATCGAATAATTACAAAATGGAATTAAAAGTTTTATAAAAGGTATCGTTATAAATTCTAATAAGAGTTCGTAATAAATAAGAGTTCTTGAATAAATTTGTAATATCATCGATGTTTATGTGAAATAGTGTTTTGATATTTCATGCCACTGTAAAGAGTTGCCGAATACGTAGCCAACGTTTTCAAACATCTTAAAATTTCTCAAGATATTATTATCGTCTTCAACGTCTTAATCTTATAATAAATATTTTAATTGTCTGGCCGTGCGTGTTTCGCATGACTATTTTATCAACTATCTTTCCATTTTTCAAAATTTTTTTCTATAAGCTACCACTCAGATTATTTTTTTTAATAATATACTAATCGATTTTTTTTAGTATTTTATTTTAAATTTTAATCTAAGTCAAATTATAATTAAGTCCTACTTGATGAAGGAAAGCTTAGAATTCTTAATTAACAAACTTGATAGAAATTTAATAAAAAAAATAAATAAAAAAAAACAACCCTGCCTTATAATTAGCCGATGCTATTTACTTAACATACTATTTTTTTCAAAAAATGAAAATAAATTATTGGGTGTTTTTTTATTGTTTCTTATTTATTTATGTAATAAAAAGTAAATGTAAAGGGTAATCAGCAAGTATACTTAACAGCAAATACGCAAAAAATACAACAGGTGGCGTTGTTTTTTTTAAAGGGAAAAAAATTCTGGAGTTTCTATTTTATTTTGACGTTCAAAATTTATTCCCTAACTTTAAGAAATTTTCCCTTTTAAAAAAGATAATGGTGAAAAAAATTGTTAATATTATTTATCAACTTTAGTACAATTCACAATATATTGTTATGTCAGAAAAATGTTTAATATGCCTTTGTTTTGTTAAGATGCAAACATTAAAAATATAAAAAGATTTCAAAACCGTGGTGTGTTTTTAGAATCCTCTTCTCAAAAAATAATTCTTTTTCTAATCTTAGGTTTTTTCTTAATACAAAAATAAGATATTAAAACATTTTTGAACTACAACTTACTTTAGAGTTGTCATTTATATGTTCAGCAAATAGTTATAGCAATTTTTTTGTCATGTTTTCATAAATTATAAATAGAAATTTTTCTTATATTTTGCCGTGTGGAGACAAGAATGTTAATATTTCATTGATGCTCAATTGAACCGTGTCAGTTAAACCCAGAATTGAAATCTGTTTGCTCAAAACATTTTATTGCTTGAAATAGTTAGAAACAATTAAACTAATAATTATTTAAACCGATTCTTTTATTTTATTGAGAGCGGCAGGAAGATGAAGAAAAGCGAGAAAAAGCCCCATTTACCACCATACTAATATATATATAAGACAATATTTGAAGCATATGTTTCGTGCTCAGAAATCCATTTTCAAAACTTGTGAGACTTGAATAAGAAAAAAGTGATTTGGAACAAAAATTTATAAATGCCAACGAAAAATGGAAGGAAAATACAAAAATTTTAAAAAAGAAAAGAAAACATAGCAGGCGGGAGTGAATCAAAGAAAGAATGCCTTGCTAATACAATCTTGGTTGCATCGGGTAAACCAGGCGTGCTTTAAAATTTAGACTAATGGAACATGATCTATAAATCCGTTATCAAAAAATGCGATAAATCATTTTTTGCCCCTACATTCTTTAAATTTTGGGGATAAATTCAATTTAAATAATGCAAATTTTTTTACCACGCCTGTCGCATCAGCTCATCTTGATACTCGGGAATCTTGTTTTATTCCTATGAATATCGATCTCTCGAATGCCATCACTCTAAGCACGTGGAAATTGATTTTGCCCAGATTTGCCACTCTCAGCCTTTGCGGTTTTTCTAATTTTTTTAAATTTTTTATTTCATTTTTCACTCTTGGATACTACGGTTTTTCCAGTTTCATTTTTCGTTGGCAACTGATTATTTTCTGTTTCAAATCACTTTTGCTTTCTTGATTCAGGTCTGGTTAAAATGTAAACTTATTTTTGCGGGCTCGAAACATGTCGATTTTTATAATATTATCATCTCTAAATTTTTTGAAGCCAACGAAATTTTTACATATATTACATTTGGGTGTTGATCATTATTTTGATAAGAATCTTATGATCGTAAGAGCAAACATCCGTAAACAGGGCTCATGCAGTCTTTAAAACATTATTAAGGACGCGGCTATCCCTATGTTTTGGGGGTCAGAAATCCGAATCCATCGGGGAAAAAAGGTATGTTTATTCAGAGAAAGAACGTTTTTGTGTCCGATTACGTAACTTAAAATATCGTCAATACTAACAAATTAGCATATTTGAGGTCACTCCCTCGAACCATTAAGAGTGAATCTTAGAACGCGAAGATCCGATCATTAGATCAAAAGTTATTATGCGTGGTCCGTTTTTTTTTTTTTTTTTTTTTTTTTTTTTTGCGCACTGTATAACAAAATGTCTAGTGCTAAACCAACCAGAAAATTCAATTTCTCAAACTTATCTTCAAGATGATCGAAATAAAATGTTTGAACGACTTTTACAATCGATGCTAAAATTTCTAACTTTGTAAAAATACAGCCAAATTTCTCAACAATTAAATACAAAAAAAAAGATTATTAAGGCAAAATTGTAGGAAATATTTGTAATACAAACGTATCATTCGAATAATGTATTAAAAATTTGATATGGAATTTGATATCACGAATAATAATGTATCACAACTTAAGCTTCCTAAACGTTAAAACCGTGTTTTTATTATTAAACGAAAATATTTTGCAATTAAAAATTTTAAGCACCGTAAAAAGTTTTAATTTTATAAGAAAAAAGTTTTAAAAAATTATATTCTATGTTCTTTTTTTTTTTAATCCTAAATTTTAATCATCTAACATCAACGCAAATGTAAAATTAGAAATAAAAATATCGATGCAGAAGACATAGTAAATTTAAATCCCGTAGTTCCGCACTAATACGGAAGTAAACGTAGAAGGAACATGCGCTGTAAAGGGTTATTGACCTCACAGACTAGAAGCAGACACTAAAGTACCAGTACATTCTATCAATAAAATCTTTGATCAAAATAAGGAGTTATTGACCAATAACCTATAATGAATACAAAAAATAATAATAATAATGCATATGCATCAGTTTATTGATTCATTTTTTAACTTCCTTATGATTTATTACAAATATTATTTAATTCGTATTTGAAATAAATAAAAATAGCGTGCTTATTTTCAAAACAATAAATCATGATATGGAATGGTTACGATAAACATTTGATTTAAAGTCTTTCATTTTATAATTAGAAGACATAAATAATTGTTTCAATTTTTCTGGTATAAAAATGTGCCTAGACCAATATCAAATCTACTTTACATTCGTTTCAATTACACTGGCTAAGAAATTTTTTGTTGCATTTGTAAAAGTACTCGATTTCACCTAATTCTGTGTGGGGATTTCAAATCTGAAATAAGTTTTGTTTCGAAAGCTACAGGTTTTTTTTTCAAAAGGATATTTTTTGTTTAGTTTATTCTTTGTTTGAAACAAATTAATAAAGAACGTATAGGTTTGTATATAAACATGTCTGCCCCTTTGAAAATAATACATTTAAAAGAAAAAAAGAATATATGACCTCAACGCATCGCTTTCTTCCTACTACTCCCTAGATAGGAGAGAAGTGCGGTCACTAATTATTCACTCTATTTTAAGAAATCCTGGTTCAGACAATATTATTAAATTGCATAAAAATTGTAGCCTGTAAAAAATAAATTTATTGCAGATTGTAAATCAGACTCGAAAATATCTAAGATCCGTTTAAAAATCTCATAGAACTAAAAAAAATTTTTTAAATAAAATCACATTTAAAATATTAACGCTATATAGCTAGAACTTTATAGAAAAAAAAAATATTTATAAAAAGTAAAATATGTGGGAAGGAATGATTGTCCAGCTTTAAATTAACGGAAAACTAATAAGCATAAGTTTTAATTTTAAAGTTAGCAAAATATTTTAGCTTTAGACTTAATTTCATTACTCTAAGTTTCAGAATTAGATATAGTTAATATGCCATGGTAAACCTCTTGGCCTCGTTTCACCCAAAAATAGTCCAAATGATGTCCATAATTCTCTTATTACTAATTTAATTTATAATAGGACGCTGCGGCCACTGATTCAAATTTGAAATAAAAATTCAATACGGATGGTTATGCTGGCTACATAGTAATAGAGCGAATCATCATAGTGATTCGTATAAATAGAATCAGTTCAATTAGGTAATTCGAGTCATTAAATTAAATAAATAAAAAAATATCCTCTTGGACTGACGGACATTTTTGGAGCTGTTATGCGTTTATAGTTTGCTTGTCAATTGCTCGAGGAGTGGAACAATTTTGCAATTGATGGATAGAAAAATTAAAGAAAGATAGAAGTTCGTTATCGACTGAAGTAACCATGAATGAAGACAAAGCTCCAACAGGTTCATTTTGAATTTCATATATATCGCAGTTTGAAACACGAATCGATTTCAAAACTGAAACTTTAGAACATCACGCCCGGGTTAAGATTAATAATAAAAAATTAATGTCATGTTTCAAGCATGTCTTATGCTATAAAACAAAATTTGAAATGAATTGGCTGAATATTTCTCTGAATATGATAATTTAAAACATGGCTTTTAATTATATCTGTCAATTATTAGTATTTTTTTTGTTTGTAATATAGAAGTTATTCAACTAATTGACTTTATCTTCTAACTCTACATAAGCAATGAATGCATATGTACTTTCTTTATTGATGTGAAAAATGCCTTTATGAAAACAACATTTATTCTAAATGAATATAATCTAATGTTAGCTACCACTTAAGTTCTTTTTTAATCGAATTTATACATAGAAAAAACTGATGAAATTAACAAAAATTTAGATTGCTTCTCTATTATGATAGATAAGAGAATCTTGCTATCCCAGAACAAATTTAAAAATTCAATGATCGAATTTCCGCCATCTTTTTAAAAAATTTTTTTTAGGATCTTTCTGCCAAGTAAAATAAAAAAGCCATTACACTGAAGGCGAAGCTATACTAACTACATAAACCATCTCACTATAACGAACATTAAAAAGGTCAATGAATGAATGTATGTATATGATATCATATTCAATGAATTATGAAGATACTATTTTAATCATGAGAGTCAAGGGTATACGGGAAAGTAGACCGGGCAGCTAATATTTGAAGGCCGGTTGCAGCTGAACTGGTGAGAATTAGCGAGCAGCGCGACCAGAGTATCTTAGTTAAAATATCAATTGTTTAGGGGTGTGTAATACTTGATTCTATAAAAAGTCATATATGCTCTATTTTTTTTTTTTTTTTTTTACAAATGATTTTTTTCTAGAAAAAGACAAATCACACAATCTTACCCCACTAGTGGGGTTAGAACAGGTGCAAACGTGAACTCTATAGGAAATTTAGAAACACTAGAATTTCAGTAAGAAATTTATCTGCCATTTTTTTTATTTTATAAGACCATTTAGAATGTTATATCCAAAATTCACACTTGAAGTTTATATCTTCTTCCTCCGCACCTTTTAATAGGACCAGCAAAAACACTTTTTCACATTGAAATCCAATTTTCTTTTTCTTTGAACTAGAAATACATCAATATGTATTATAAATAATAGACATTTTTGTCGTCTTCATCGAAAGAAACAGTAATCAAGGATTTAGGTTTCTTTCTTGATAATATTGTTATATTGGTTCTTCAAACACTCGATCTTCATACACTTTTTTAAGGTTTCCATTTATTATTTTTTTAAGTCACTGCCAAAATAACTTTATTTTTCTATATAGCAAATTTTTTTTAATTTCTCTAGATATAGTAAGTCTTCTTTAGATGGTGAGAATAGTAGCCAGTCTTATCGCAAAAAAACAATAATTGTGCAGTTATTGAAAGAAAACACTGTTCTAAATCCTTATTGTTTGTTGGAGTGTAGATCCTCAGTAAACGTTAAATAAGTTGGGCGAAAATTATTTTTATAACAATAGTAACCAATAAATAAGGACAGTTCAAAGTAAAAAAGGAACAATAGAGAGGTGACAGTAAAACAAACTCACACCAGCGGTTCCCAATTTTTTTAAGGCTATGGAACCCTAAGTGATCAAGCATCTTTTGGCGGAACCCCGAACAAACGAATTCCGGCCACAGTGTTGACATAAAAATATCCTCAGTGATAGGCAGATCATGGGTTAAAGTACCCTTGCCGTCAGACTAACAGTGGGAAGTTTTCTTGATTTTCCTCTCCAAGTAATGCAAATGCGATTTATGTTCCATCGATAAATACTCCACGAAGGCCAAAATTTCCCACAATACTTAATTCAGGAGTTGCCTTGTCTTCTGGGTTGTGTTCAAAATTTAAAGGCGGCTACGAAGTTGAACATTGGTAGCCGTAGAACAGAAATTGAGTCGGCTGTTCAACAACGGTTATAAAATAAAATAAAACGTGAAGACTGAAATTTTTTCAATAATCGTTTCTTAAATAGTTTATCATTTAAAAAAACTCTTAAAATAATAAGTTTTATTTCAAACAGTTGAATTCGCATGCCTGGACTGGCATCTAGTCTAGTTCTGAATTTGTTTTTGGTGCAGACATTAGAACAAAATAAATAAAATAAGTTAATTATAATTTTCGAAAAAGAACTCTTATAAACGTTGAGAATAGTTATCAGAGTTTCGTTTTTCTTCAATTCCGTCATTTTATTTTGAAAAATTTGATAAGAAATACTAATGCAAATTTTTCAATTTTTTTTTTCAAACTTGAATTTTATTTTAATAATTTCATTAAAATAACCAAACTAAGAAACTATAATTTATTGTTTTGTTATAAATACAAGTTTCAAAAGTTATTAGTGATTTAAAAAATATTAAACTCTCGGAACCCCTGTGACCCTTCCACGGAGCCCCAGAGTTTCACGAAATACCATTTGGGAACCACTGACATACAAAGACACCATAATTTTAACAAGCCAATATGATAGCTCCATCTTCTTAAAATGTAATTCAGAGTCTGTTCGCCAGGAAACAGAACCAATTTCGTCAGAATCAAGATACCCAGCCTTATTATACTCTTTTCTAAATATTTTTCACAGAACACAAATTGTGAATAAACTATATTATTACTATTTTTAAATAGTACAGCTATGAATACTTTTTTAAGCAAGACAACAAGAATAGCAACTTTAAAAGACAAAAAGTAAAGTAAAGAAAAAAAAACAACAATTCATCAAATATAAAAGAATTAAAGTTTATTAAAGTCATACATTTTAAATTGCAACATTAAAATATCGATGATCTATAAAACAAAGGCAGAACATAAAAAAATAAAAACAATGCATGAATAGTTCATTTAATTCAAGCAGAACATTAACAATTTTGATATAATACTTTCTGTCAAAGACAATTTATAAGATTATCACAAATAGAGCAAAAGAATTGCTATTACACAAAGGGAAAAAAATTAAATTTAGGTCGTCTTTGGTAGAATTAAAAATATAACTATTGAAAATAAGTAACTATTAAAAAATAGCCATTAAAAAGAATCATTTCCCAGAATTATTATATATATGAATATATATATTTTTTGAGGAAATAAAAATATATAAAGCTCTACATTCCCTTGTTTATACAATAAATAGATTGTTGTGCAAAAAATAGTTCTAATATAATTTCTATACATTACTTATGTACACGCAATTTTACACAAATCTGTACAATATATATTTTTCCCTATAAAAACCAGAAAAATGCAAAACTTCTTTCAATAGGAGACTCATGCAAATAAACAAAATTGTATGTTTTTTTGAGTATGTTTTTATTGTATGTTTTTTTAACTCCACATGAGACTGTTAGACCAATTTCTGATTATGAAAAAAAATTTTTTTTTTCCCATCACTTTAATAATGCATTTTTAGTTCACATTTTTATTCACAAAGTTTTACAATTTAAAGCAATCGCAAAAAAAAGTTTAAAAAAAAAAAAAAAATGTGTATAAAAACTATCTTCATCATCTTTATTTATTAATAAGGCCTATTAATAATCTGAGGGAAAATAAATGCTGTTAATTAAAAGAAGGTATTTTTTAAATTAACATTTAAACAAATTTATTTGATAATCAACAACTTGTAATGAAATACAATACCTAAAATTAAAAATTTATAAATACTTTAAGAACTTGTAATACAATAAGATATTAGAACTGCACAATAACACTGCCAATTAATAATATTTTGAATGACTGAAAAATTAAACATTCGTTAATTTAGAGTTTTCTTCACAATGATAATTAATGATTAGGTTTTGGACGGCCTAAATTGATTTTAGATAAAAATACGTCTAGTTTATTGGCCAAAAATTTCTAAAACTGTTCATAATTCTGAAAATACCCAAAAATCTCCACTGTACACTTGTTACATATAAAAATTTATATTTAACTAAGTCTTTGATTAATATTTAGTTGTAATTATATATTTATTAAAAATATTTAAAAGACATAATTAATAGTTTAAAATAAATTTTCAATAATTAAAGTTTTTTTTTAAAAATTCCTTCACTGTTTAAAATTCATCATATCATATTTCACATCAATATTAAATTTTGTACAATTAGAAACCAATTAGCTTAGGGCCAATTTTTTAAAATCTACAGTTTTTAATTAAATATTTATACATTTTATGTACAGGAATTCTCTAAATAGTTTAATTAACAAGTCATTAATTTTTAATATAGTTTATTGCTAAAATTTCATACCATAATAATGCTTAAATGAAACTTAGCTGTAGACATACAGTTTACTAAAGAGTTTAACGACACAATGGCGAAAACCATTGTCTTTATTGTGGATTTTATTAATGTGTCTAAAAATTCTCAAACCTAGTAATTAATCAAAATAATTTCAACCAAATATTTGTCATAATAAATCATTCTTCTAAAGTATTGCAAAATTGTTATGATAAAAAAGAGAACACTTAAAATTTGATAGACATATAAATAAATAAAGATAAACAAAACATATATTGAAACTGCATGGCTACGAAAAAATAAATTTATATTGTATTTAAATTCATAATTAATGACAAGAACTCATATAAATCTTACTATGCACAGAAAAATTGTATCATCTTTTTAATTATGACCACGTTAGGTTGACCACCTAACCCGAACATCTGCTCCTGCATCCCCATGCCCAAGATCAAGAAAACTGAGATGGGCACGTAGGCCTGGTCCTCTACAAGCTCTTGCACCACTGAGTTTAGTTTATTAATTATGAACATTTGAACCGTAGTTTGTATGAACATTTGCTCAACACAAGAAAAGTCAAAAAGAAATGTTACTATAATATTAAATTTTAATTGTGTTACATAAAATAAATGTTTAAAATAAAAAAAAAAATGAGCATTTCTCAAATTTTTGAGAAAATAAATTATATTATAACTAATAATTAAAGGTAAAAACATATTTAAGAGCAACTGCTTGAATCTTATAACAATTTTATTAACCTATTCAGGACTGGCAAAAGGAAAAAGAAGTACTTCCCTAAAACCACACGATTCAAGAGTTTATGTGCGCACACATTAACAAGCAAGTTTTCCCATTAAGCCTAATTTTAAAATTAAAAATTCATATAAAATCCTTACTGCACTTAAATGATGAAATTTTCAGTTTATTATCAATAATAGTACCTGAATATGATGAAATAAAATGTTCCACATATTTAAAAAAACAATTGCAATACTGATTCAAAATACTGTTTGGAAAACACCAAACAACAAGCCTATACTCATAACCAATAACCAATAAGCATTCCATTCTTTTCCACTTCACTGAAAGGAAAACAAAAACCCAGAGCACAATAATCTCTTCATGCATTTCACCTGTTCAAATACCCTAAACAGGGCCCGTGCTAAGGATTTCAAATCATTAGCTAAGTATACGGGCCCTGTCTAGATCAAATTTTGAAAGAAGAAAAAAAACTCTTAACAAAAAGCTTACATTGATGGCATGGAATTATAAAAGACTTCAACATCTAGTTCCATTTAACAGTAGAAAGACTGAAACTTAGTATATACACCTATATTGCCAAAATGCAGTCAAAATGACTGGATTGTGTAAGAATAACTAATGTGTAAAGAAATTTGTTCAATTTCTAATATTTTTTATATTATTTACAATTATATAACAAGTTATTTGCAAATATAAAAAAATTAAATGTTGTACAAAAAGTCACAAAATTCTAAGAAATTGTGTCATTATATACATCATTGTTTTTCCATATTTGAAATTAAAAAGCAGTCAAAATGACTTCCTTGTGTTAAACAATTAAATATAAAGTTCCCAACTGAAATCAATAGGCTGAGGAGATGGAAAGACTTGTCTCATATATGATACTGTGGGCCACGAAGAGAGAATCGCCTCATACCATGCATTTGATTTGTGCTGAACGAGTTATACACTTTCCTTCTGAATGGTATAAATTTTTCTCATAAAATTTGCTCAAATTTAAGGTTTAATGTTTCCAATTATACATTATTTATTTGCAAGAAATATCACAATACATAGAAACGTTGCATTAGACGTTTTGTTCATAGCATTTAGCAAGCTAAAACCTGTTATTCTAATTCAAATGTTATAGTGACTATAATCCAAAAATTACATAAAGCGACACATTTTACGAGGCTAAATTTCATTGGTAATAATAGTAATAAATAAGGCCTGGATCTTGATGACATTTGCATTTTTTGTCCTTTAGAGCATTGTTTTAGATTTATAGGGCATTTTTGTTAAATTTTGGGGCGTATTTTGCATTTTTAAAGTTTTTTGTTAATTTTTTCCAATTTTTATTATTTTTTGGGGCATTTTTATTACATGAAATGCAAGATTTGTCTTATAATTTGTCTTGATTCAGAAGATGCTGCATCAATTAAGATAGCGCAAAACGTGTTGGCCTCTGATAAAATTGAAGGAAACTTATCATTTATCAAGTCTAACTTTGCTATTGTATCCTCGACAATTGCAAGCTTGGAGAAACAAGAATTGGAATAAATTATATTGAAGATGTGATACAATAAATTATATTGAAGTAGTGAGTCAAGTGTTGCAAAAAGCAAAGGGAAAGATAGCACAAAGTGTAGCAGCTAAATTGAATAAAGTTTTGGAAAAGAACACTGGCTTCCAAACAATGAAGAAAATCTCTAGGATATAAACAGGTGAAGCAACATCTTTTCAAGTTGAAGAATTGTCAGTAAGTGATACCGTCTTTCTCAAGTACGCACCAATAACATCAGTAGGCGTTGTGAGAAGCTTTTCCAGGTATAAAAATTTACTTTCAGACAAGAGACGCTCGTGTACACTTCAAAATATCCAAAATCATTTAATAATCGAATGTAATTCTGATATTTAGTAATATTATGAGATGGAAGTTGTTATATTCATTAAAGTTTCTATACAAAATGAAAATGTTTTGGAGTCAATACATTTTCCTTTTTTGTTGTTATTTTAGGATATAAAACATATTTTTCAAACTTTAATGAACGTAGAACAAGTATTGCATTGCTTTATATTTTTTGAAATAACTCATAATAATTTTAAAGAGTAAAACATTTATTTTATTAAAGTTATGTCATAAGGCATTTTTAGCGCAATTTTCGCATTTTTAAGGGCATTTTGTGCACTTTTTAAGGGCATTTTTAGGTCATCAAAATCCGGGCTCTAGTAATAAACCATTCAAGAGATCAAATCACCAGTTTCAAGAAAATAAATAAGCATAAGAAAAACATAAATAAGTATGCTAAAATGATAAAACAAATAATCTAACAAAATCTTTATATATAATACAAATTTAGAATACTACTTTTTATCACATTCCATTTCGAACAAATTAATAAAATATAAATTGAGATTTAAAAATATAAAAAAAATACCATAAAGCTTTTTAAAAGCTACTAATCATAAATGCTTCTCACTACCCCTAATTCTTTTAACCCTTTCGGCCCATATGGGATATATACGTCCCAAAGATTAAACTTTATTCCCTAATGGATAAACAGATCCCAATTTTGGTAGTTTTTTAATGTTTTGAGGGTTCTGGAATAAAAATATGACTAAAGAAACTTGGCAACAATCTCACATTCAAAATGGCAGACTTCAATTTGCAAGTCAATCTCGTTTTAATTTACGTATTTTCTGAATTTTGGGGTAACTGCAACTATATTTTTGCCATATTTTGTGCAAAATAGTTATGTTTGTTCTTATTAAATAATAATTGTACCTATTTAGTATCAGAATTAGAAATTTTGTTTTGTGGGATATATTGTCGGAATCGAACTTACCAGTGGGACAATATATCCCTTTCGTAGTTACCAGTGGGACAATATATCCCATTAGTGATAAAATATTATAAGATAAAATTTTAGTTTTTGTTTTGATTAGTTTCTAACGGCAACTTATGGTAAGAATAAATAATTAGATGAATTTATATATGCAATATATAGATAATTTTACAATATTCAAGACGATTAGGGCATATTGTCCCACAAGATTTCAGAAAAAGTGGAAAACTTTAAACTCAAAGTATACTTATTTTTACATGTCAGCATTAACATATACTGCTTTTCATACTTAAATTTTGATGCAGAAAAAGTGGGGTCGAAAGGGTTAATGAGATCCAATGATTTCATGATCTGTAACCAGGAGCTGGAATATGGGTATTCAACCGAATATTTGATATTTTCCCTCCAATAGTTCAGATGGGGATTTTTCCTCCAATAGTACAAAAGGGTTAATGAGATCCAATGATTTCAAGATCTGTAACCAGGAGCTGGAATATGGGTATTCAACCGAATATTTTATATATTTTCCCTCCAATAGTTCAGATGAGGATTTTTCCTCCAATAGTACAAAAGGGTTAATGAGATCCAATGATTTCAAGATCTGTAACCAGGAGCTGGAATATGGGTATTCAACCAAATATTATTTCCCACAAATAGTCCAGATGACTATAAAAATAATAATGTCCACATTTTCTGGATTTTTGATAGAACAGATATTTTATATAGTTTTATTTAAATGAAAATTTTAATTTAATTCAAGCGTTCAAATAATTTGAAAACAAATATCTAAAAATGATTTCGCAATTCTGTCTGAAAATAAAATTTTCAGCTATTCATATTCATAGGAAAAATAAAGTACTAAAAAAATTCAAAATACAGATATTAGATCTTTAATTTAAAATTTTTATAACAAGCCATTTTTTTTAATATTTGGTAAAATATGAAATTTATTAATATTTAAAAGGAGGAATCAATCTAGAAATTTTTTTTTGTTCTTTTACAGAATTCTTTCTTAAATCCAATCCACAAAAGAATAAACCTTCAGAAAATGCAAATCTCGTAGAAAGACCTTTCAGAAAAAATCAAACCTTGTAAAAAGACTCTCCACAAAAATTCAAATCTAAAAATTAACTCTGCACAAAACTCAAAAACCTTAATAGTAAAAAAAGCCTTAAAGAAAACTGACCCACACAAGTAATATAATGTTAGGGCAACAAAAATAGTATTACTTAAAAATTGACCTCTCAAACTTGGAATAATAATAATTAAAAAAAAAAAAAAATACATGCAGACAATGCTTTTGGCCGGGAATTTAAAACAACCACAAATAAACTAAAGATAGAGCTATGGATGGTAAAGTTTTAGAAGCAATATAGCAAACCATTTATTATTCAGGATATCTGAAAAATAGGAAATGGTCATGTATCTAAAAATATGCATCAGTTAAAAAATTACAAAATATTTTTTTAAAGATTAATTTAATATACCAAACCTGAAACAGCAACCTCCTACTTCTGGGTGCAGCCCTGGGAAAGTTCAAAATATTAAATAAGATCCTCTTTTACTTTTGCAGATTTGGATTTTTGCATAGAAAGTATGACAATTTAAGTCAAATTAAAATAAGATTAGAATTCAGATAAGAATCTCCAATATTTTATTGCATTTGTTAAATTTTCAAGAAGAAAAAAGTGCAGGGTACTTTTTTTTGTAGAATCCAAACCTGCAATATTAAATTGCAGTTTCTATTTATGATTTTGAAGTTGTCCTATGTTCTATTTTTTATGAATTACGTCAAGGGGTCAGATCTAACATCATTGAATGTATCTTTTAAAAACATGTGTTTTCATAGATCCAATATTTCATTAAATAATCCATACTTACGATACTTAAAAATAGTATGTAAATTATTTACAAACACGTGCTGCATCAGTGTTTTTGTACACAATTTTGCAGGCACGTATCAAAGTGTGAATACCCTTCCAAATTATGCTGCTTTGCTGCTTTGAATTCCCGCTGCTTTGCAGACTACCTTGAAACCCGGTGAGGCGTCCAAAGGCACAGACCCTTCCTCTGTAGGAGTCTCTGGTTCCCAGAGGCACTCGGAGGACAGTGTGTCTGGCGCCACTGGAATGTCCAAGAGCCGGAGGAGAAGAATTAGAAGAATGAAGGCCACTGAGGCGAGCGGAGGAGCTAAGAGACCTAGGTCTTCTGATGCGACGCCCTCACCCAGTGTGCCAACACAAAGTGAAAAGAAGCCCAGGGAGGATTGTGTTCCTGGGAGGAAAGCCCAATCCAGGGAAGCGGTTCCCCCTAGCGGGGATAGCAGAACTGGAGAGGGGGATCCAACTGGGAGCCTCCAATCTGGAGTATCTTTTGCATGCGCTGCAAAGTCGATCAAGATTGCCATTGTTCGGAAGGACTTTCCTTCGGACAGGCCTTCTCTGAGAGACTCACATGAAATACTAAAGGTAATCTTAGAGCAAACTGACGCCATCCCAGGTGGTGAAAGGATGCCTGAGATCTACAGCAACAACCTTCTCAGAGGAGCGTTGGTACTACAGTGCAATGATTACACTGTAGAGTGGATCAGGGGCCACTTTGATAACAGACCCTTGGGCGACCTCATGCTTAAAGTCTTAAGTGCTGATGAGTTGCCCAAGCCTGTAAAGGTGGCCTTTAAAACAAGGGAGCAATTCTCTGAGCAAAGCACCTTCTTGTGGCGTCTTCAGAGACTAAACCCAGGGTTGAAGTCTATGGGGTGGAGGGTTCTGCAAAGTGCTGTGGGACCTAACACCTCTAGATGGATCTTTGAGGTGGAGCCTGAAGACGTGTTGGCTATAGAGAGGGCAAATTTCTGTGCACTCACTGGCATAGATCGTGGGATTTTTAAAATCCTACACGATCCCAATAAAAAGAAGGCAGTTGAGGCTCCAACAACATCGGAGCCCTCTGCAGAACCTGATGTCCAGGAAGTCATGGAACAGGAGGATGAACCTTGGCCGGCTAATTCCCCTGATTCCAAGGTAAGTTCAATTGGTGCTCTTGATTTTTCAGAGCTAGGGTTGGACTCCGGGTCAGACGTAACCTTACGGCCTGACTCGCCAGCTTCTATGCTTGATTTAGATGAAGCAATGGAGCTGATAAAGGAAGATATCTCTTCTAAAGTTAGCCAGGATAGTTAGAGCCATCCTGGTTTCACATACACTGCTAACCAAATAGATACAATCAAGGTTGGCCAAATCAATCTCCATCACAGCATTGCTGCCTCTAGCCTTATGGCCAAAAGGTTAAATGATGGAGAACTAGATCTTGCTCTTATACAAGAGCCCTGGACCCGCAAGGGTAAAATATTGGGTCTCAATGTTAAAGGTTTCAATATCTTCTATGATACCCATTGTGACCTTCCCAGGACCTGCATTGTTGCTAGGTCTAATCTAAATGCCCTTAATCTTGTTAACTTTCTTAACAGGGATTTAGTTGCTGTAAAACTAAAATTCTATGACAAAAAGAAAATCTCTGACTTTGTCATAGTTTCAGCCTATCTCCCTTATGAGGAAAAGGACCCACTAGATGACACTACTAGGGCCCTAATTGCCCAATGTAGTGTAAACTATAGAATCATCCTGGGCTGTGATGCAAATGCTCACCACACAGTGTGGGGTAGTAGTAATTGTAACCAGCGGGGGGATGTACTTATGGAACACATCTTAAATCTTAATTTGTATGTCCTTAATAAAGGCAATGAACCTACCTTTGTTACCTGTAACAGAAGGGAAGTCATTGACCTTACTTTATGTAACTCTAGTTCAGTAGATTACATTAATGATTGGAAGGTATCTGGGGCAGTCACTGCTTCAGATCACCAACTAATTACTTTTTCTATTAAAGGCCTCTCAGGACTGAAGGTCGTAAGGAGGAACCCCAGAACAGCTGATTGGGGTTCCTTCAGAGCAGCTCTGGAGAGGAGGATGAGGAGCTTCTCTGGTAAGTACAATAATGTTAATGATATAGAGTGGACTGTTGACCAAGTGCAACAAATCATACTCGATTCATATCATATTTCTTGTCAGGTTACGTCTACTAGCTCCCCAAGGCGAGTTCCTTGGTGGTCTTCTGAGCTTAGTAAATTACGTAAAAAATGTAGGAAACTATTCAACAGAGCAAAGAAATCTGGAGAATGGCAGACCTACAGAAACGCTCTAACTGCCTATAACAAGGCGATCAGAGCATCCAAACGTCGCTCATGGCAGACTTTCTGCGATGGCATTAATACCACTTCTGCCACTGCAAAGATTGCAAAAATTCTTACTAAAGACTTCAATTGCAATTTAAATGCCATCCGTCTTGCAAACGGAAGATACAGTGAATCAGGGGAAGAGGCTCTTGGAGAACTACTTGCAGCACACTTCCCTGGATCTCATCCTGTGGAGAATGATAATCCACATATTACTACTACCTGTAACAGGTATGACTGGGAGGCCGCCAAGAGGGTGGTCTCCTATGAGAAGGTTGTATGGGCTATAAAGTCGTTTAAGCCCTACAAGTCACCAGGTATGGATGACATCATACCAATGATGCTTATTCAGGGGATAAATACTTTAACCCCTACTCTATGTAGAATTTTTCGATCCTGCATAGCATACGGATATTTACCTCTCTCTTGGAGGAATACTAGAGTGATTTTCATACCAAAACCAGGTAAGGAGAATTACTTTGAGGCTAAATCATTCAGACCAATCAGCCTCACTTCGTGTCTGTTGAAAGCGATTGAAAAGCTAATTGACAGACACTTCAGAGACACTGTGCTCATAGAAAGGCCATTGTCCTCCACACAGCATGCCTATCAACCAGGCAAGTCCACTGACACAGCTCTATACGAACTATCCTACCTGCTTGAGAAATCAATAAAAGATAAGGAGATAGCTCTTGCAGTATTCATTGATATTGAAGGTGCTTTTGATAAAGTCCCTTTTGAGACTATCATCAATGCACTTAGAAACAGAGGCATTAACTCAGTCATTACCAGATGGATAATGAATTTGCTATCCTCTAGGTATGTTTGTTCCTCTCTATTGGGTGCAAGCATGAAAGTGCAAGCAACCTCAGGATGCCCACAGGGAGGGGTTCTGTCCCCTATCCTATGGTGTATGGTAATGGACTCTCTGCTAGTTCGGTTAACTACTCTCGGCATTCCCTGTATCGGGTATGCTGATGACGGTGTTATTGTTGTCAGAGGCAAACATGGAAAAACAGTCTCTGATATCATGAATAATGCACTTCTAGAAGTAGCTAGATGGTGCTCTGAATCAGGCTTATCTGTCAATCCATCCAAGATAAGCTATGTAGCCTTCACACGAAAAAGGCAACTTGGTCTAGGTAATGTATACTACCTGAACCATAAATTGGAACTCAAAGAGAAAGTCAAATTTCTCGGGGTTTACTTTGACTCCAAATTAAATTGGGGCCATCAACTTGATTACTGTACCAACAGGGCCAGAAAGATTTTCTGGTCCTGTAGAAATGCTATTGGTAGAACCTGGGGATTGTCCCCCAAAATAGTTTACTGGATCTACTCAATGATCATTAGTCCTATAGTCACTTATGGCGCAGTCGTCTGGTGGTCAAGGACTAGATTGAGTTCTGCAAGAACCAATCTAAACAAACTTCAAAGAATGGTCTGTGTAGCCCTGTCAGGATGTCTCAGGACCACTCCTACAGCTGCTCTTGAGAGCTTACTCGGGCTTCTTCCTTTGAACTTACGCATTGAGGTTGAAGCTCAAACAGGCGTAAAGCGTCTTATGAACCTTGGCCTATGGAAAGAGTATTCCAAGCACTTGTCTTGGGGACATCTTGTTTCACAAGTGATGGGAATACCCACTTCTATTATGCCTAGTGACCTTATGTCACTAAGATACGCGTTTCATAAACCCTTCAAGATCCATTTTCCTACTAGAGATGAATGGTTCAACTCTCCTCGGTGGCTTAAAGGCAAATGCCTAATTTGGTACACTGATGGTTCTAAGATTGGCACCAAATCAGGAGCTGGAATTTACTGCTCCAATGACGGTACCAAACTTCACTTTCCCCTGGGTAATTATGCCACTGTGTTTCAGGCTGAGGTCTATGCCATTATCTTGTGCTGCAAGTTATGCATAGACATGAGATATCAAAATAAGACTATCCGCATCTGTTCTGACAGTCAGGCTGCTCTCCTATCACTGGCAAGATGTAAATTCACCTCTTTGTTAGTATGGGAATGCTTCTCGGTCCTCTGCGACCTGTCCGCTCATAACAAGGTATCCCTGCATTGGGTACCTGGACATATGGGTATTGGTGGAAATGAGTTAGCTGATGAAGCAGCACGGGCTGGCTCTAATGCAATTTTCTGGGGCCCTGAACCTGCACTGGGAATTTCTCCCTCCTCATTTAGGGCAACCATATTCAAGCTCTACGGCAAGATTGCCCATGAGCAATGGCGCGCTGCTGACGGTCAAAGACAAGCTAAGGAGCTGAATCGAGACTGTCCTAGCATACGTCAAAAGGAGCTCTTAAAGCTTAATAGAAACAGTTTAAGGAAGATCATTGGTCTTCTTACTGGTCATTGTATCCTCAAGAGACACCTACACATTATGGGTATTGAATCCAATCCTATTTGTCGGGGTTGTCATTTAGAAGAAGAAACATCACGACACATACTTTGTGATTGTGATTACTATTCCGCTCAAAGATTTGAGCACTTAGGGCAGCACTGCGTCAAAGCCTGGGAACTGCAAGAGGTTCCTGTAAGGTGTCTGCTGAATTTTATTACAGCTATAGGGCTTTCTTGCTAATCATGATTAGGGTTTGGGTACAATAGACCTCTGGTCGATGTGCCCTGCTCGTCGGAGCTGCCCAACCTCTAAGTCTAAGTCTAAGTCTAACTTTGCTATTGTATCCTCGACAATTGCAAGCTTGGAGAAACAAGAATTGGAATAAATTATATTGAAGATGTGATACAATAAATTATATTGAAGTAGTGAGTCAAGTGTTGCAAAAAGCAAAGGGAAAGATAGCACAAAGTGTAGCAGCTAAATTGAATAAAGTTTTGGAAAAGAACACTGGCTTCCAAACAATGAAGAAAATCTCTAGGATATAAACAGGTGAAGCAACATCTTTTCAAGTTGAAGAATTGTCAGTAAGTGATACCGTCTTTCTCAAGTACGCACCAATAACATCAGTAGGCGTTGTGAGAAGCTTTTCCAGGTATAAAAATTTACTTTCAGACAAGAGACGCTCGTGTACACTTCAAAATATCCAAAATCATTTAATAATCGAATGTAATTCTGATATTTAGTAATATTATGAGATGGAAGTTGTTATATTCATTAAAGTTTCTATACAAAATGAAAATGTTTTGGAGTCAATACATTTTCCTTTTTTGTTGTTATTTTAGGATATAAAACATATTTTTCAAACTTTAATGAACGTAGAACAAGTATTGCATTGCTTTATATTTTTTGAAATAACTCATAATAATTTTAAAGAGTAAAACATTTATTTTATTAAAGTTATGTCATAAGGCATTTTTAGCGCAATTTTCGCATTTTTAAGGGCATTTTGTGCACTTTTTAAGGGCATTTTTAGGTCATCAAAATCCGGGCTCTAGTAATAAACCATTCAAGAGATCAAATCACCAGTTTCAAGAAAATAAATAAGCATAAGAAAAACATAAATAAGTATGCTAAAATGATAAAACAAATAATCTAACAAAATCTTTATATATAATACAAATTTAGAATACTACTTTTTATCACATTCCATTTCGAACAAATTAATAAAATATAAATTGAGATTTAAAAATATAAAAAAAATACCATAAAGCTTTTTAAAAGCTACTAATCATAAATGCTTCTCACTACCCCTAATTCTTTTAACCCTTTCGGCCCATATGGGATATATACGTCCCAAAGATTAAACTTTATTCCCTAATGGATAAACAGATCCCAATTTTGGTAGTTTTTTAATGTTTTGAGGGTTCTGGAATAAAAATATGACTAAAGAAACTTGGCAACAATCTCACATTCAAAATGGCAGACTTCAATTTGCAAGTCAATCTCGTTTTAATTTACGTATTTTCTGAATTTTGGGGTAACTGCAACTATATTTTTGCCATATTTTGTGCAAAATAGTTATGTTTGTTCTTATTAAATAATAATTGTACCTATTTAGTATCAGAATTAGAAATTTTGTTTTGTGGGATATATTGTCGGAATCGAACTTACCAGTGGGACAATATATCCCTTTCGTAGTTACCAGTGGGACAATATATCCCATTAGTGATAAAATATTATAAGATAAAATTTTAGTTTTTGTTTTGATTAGTTTCTAACGGCAACTTATGGTAAGAATAAATAATTAGATGAATTTATATATGCAATATATAGATAATTTTACAATATTCAAGACGATTAGGGCATATTGTCCCACAAGATTTCAGAAAAAGTGGAAAACTTTAAACTCAAAGTATACTTATTTTTACATGTCAGCATTAACATATACTGCTTTTCATACTTAAATTTTGATGCAGAAAAAGTGGGGTCGAAAGGGTTAATGAGATCCAATGATTTTATGATCTGTAACCAGGAGCTGGAATATGGGTATTCAACCGAATATTTGATATTTTCCCTCCAATAGTTCAGATGGGGATTTTTCCTCCAATAGTACAAAAGGGTTAATGAGATCCAATGATTTCAAGATCTGTAACCAGGAGCTGGAATATGGGTATTCAACCGAATATTTTATATATTTTCCCTCCAATAGTTCAGATGAGGATTTTTCCTCCAATAGTACAAAAGGGTTAATGAGATCCAATGATTTCAAGATCTGTAACCAGGAGCTGGAATATGGGTATTCAACCAAATATTATTTCCCACAAATAGTCCAGATGACTATAAAAATAATAATGTCCACATTTTCTGGATTTTTGATAGAACAGATATTTTATATAGTTTTATTTAAATGAAAATTTTAATTTAATTCAAGCGTTCAAATAATTTGAAAACAAATATCTAAAAATGATTTCGCAATTCTGTCTGAAAATAAAATTTTCAGCTATTCATATTCATAGGAAAAATAAAGTACTAAAAAAATTCAAAATACAGATATTAGATCTTTAATTTAAAATTTTTATAACAAGCCATTTTTTTTAATATTTGGTAAAATATGAAATTTATTAATATTTAAAAGGAGGAATCAATCTAGAAATTTTTTTTTGTTCTTTTACAGAATTCTTTCTTAAATCCAATCCACAAAAGAATAAACCTTCAGAAAATGCAAATCTCGTAGAAAGACCTTTCAGAAAAAATCAAACCTTGTAAAAAGACTCTCCACAAAAATTCAAATCTAAAAATTAACTCTGCACAAAACTCAAAAACCTTAATAGTAAAAAAAGCCTTAAAGAAAACTGACCCACACAAGTAATATAATGTTAGGGCAACAAAAATAGTATTACTTAAAAATTGACCTCTCAAACTTGGAATAATAATAATTAAAAAAAAAAAAAAATACATGCAGACAATGCTTTTGGCCGGGAATTTAAAACAACCACAAATAAACTAAAGATAGAGCTATGGATGGTAAAGTTTTAGAAGCAATATAGCAAACCATTTATTATTCAGGATATCTGAAAAATAGGAAATGGTCATGTATCTAAAAATATGCATCAGTTAAAAAATTACAAAATATTTTTTTAAAGATTAATTTAATATACCAAACCTGAAACAGCAACCTCCTACTTCTGGGTGCAGCCCTGGGAAAGTTCAAAATATTAAATAAGATCCTCTTTTACTTTTGCAGATTTGGATTTTTGCATAGAAAGTATGACAATTTAAGTCAAATTAAAATAAGATTAGAATTCAGATAAGAATCTCCAATATTTTATTGCATTTGTTAAATTTTCAAGAAGAAAAAAGTGCAGGGTACTTTTTTTTGTAGAATCCAAACCTGCAATATTAAATTGCAGTTTCTATTTATGATTTTGAAGTTGTCCTATGTTCTATTTTTTATGAATTACGTCAAGGGGTCAGATCTAACATCATTGAATGTATCTTTTAAAAACATGTGTTTTCATAGATCCAATATTTCATTAAATAATCCATACTTACGATACTTAAAAATAGTATGTAAATTATTTACAAACACGTGCTGCATCAGTGTTTTTGTACACAATTTTGCAGGCACGTATCAAAGTGTGAATACCCTTCCAAATTAAAATCCTAGTTACAGAGTATGAATTGGGGGAAAATATCCTAGAAAGACATTCAGAACCAATTTTGCCCACTGATGAGATCTCTGAAATTAATTTAACAAAACACAGGTAATTTCTATTTAACAGAGTAATAAAAAACCCACATCTAAACAATAAAAAAACCCATTACAAAATAAGAAAGGAACGAATTATTCGCCAACATCATAATCTTTATCACCAATTTCATATAAAATACTAAATGCAACTGCAAGTAAAGCAGTGCCCAATAAATCCCCTAAAGCAGTGAGATAGGGTATGGCAGAGTTATCAGGATCAATTTTTTTCCCCCACATCCAATGCACCATCACCTGAGCAATGTATAAGAGAAGAGTCACCTGAAAGATTAATTATTCATTTATCTAAACATCATACTTTATATAATACTAAAAATAAACTTAAAAGAATAAATAGGTTTAAAATAGTGAATAATTTAGAAGTTTGTAGCAATCAATATTCAGTGTTCACTTACAAAAAGGGGTCAATGAAAAAGACAAAAATTTTCTAGTTAGAGTTGACCGGTGTCTTGGGATATTCATCCACTTTTAGATGCACCTGGATAATTTTGTAAAAAAAAATTTTCCGCACATGCGCTGTATAAAGCAACTACTTCAATTACTCTTATTTGGCGCAGTTTTTATTATTATATTATTAATTTTAAAGCAATAATTTCGCTATCAGTTTAAAATTGATTCAAACGCTTTGTTTAATTTTTTTTTTAAATATTTAAGCTATAGCAAAAGTGGCACTAGACCTAGTATATATTTCGGACATTTACCAAAGGTCAAGTCATACTAGGTCTGGTTAAGTGCCATTGTCCGGTATACATTTGCCCGGTATATCCTACACTGATGTTTTTTTAAGGTCAAGTGCCATTGCTCGGGATACATTTGCCCGGTATACCCTAAACTGATGTTTTTTTAAGTTTCAGTGCCACTGCCCGGTATACATTTGCCCGGTATACCCTACACTAATATTTTTTTAAAGTCAAGTGCCATTGCCCGGTATATATTTGCCTGATTCTCCAAACACTGATGTTTGTTCTAATCTATCGTCAGTAAATATTAAAATATCGAATAAATGTAATTATATCCACGAATAAATTAATATCAAATCGGATGTAATAAATATTTTGGACATTCACCAAAGCGACTAATTTGATTGACAACATTCACCGGTGAAAGTCAACAACCACCGATTTCGGTCATTCACAGTAACATGCACATCATTTACATAATAATCTCATCAGGACGATTATTTCATACTTTGCCATCCGGCAATTTAAAAAATAAAAATAATTGGTTTTGTTGGCGATGATCTCGTAAGGCGATAAAGAATTATTCATAGTACAGGTAAGGAAGATATTAACCCCGAAGGAAAAGTGGATGAATAACCCAAGGAACCGAGCAGACCAGTAGGGGAATACTTGCAGACCGGGTAAGAAAGTTTTAATTTTTCAGCCATTAGAGAACAAAATATCCAAGAATATTAAGTCAAATCATGAAAAAATAAATAAAAATGTGTGTGAAACTATTTTGCCCAAAAAGAAAGCATTTATATTATTTATATACTTATTTTCTTCTTGCTATCAACAGAGTTCTGGAATTTGTTATGCACAATGACCCTTGTTTTGAAGACCTTTGGATACTCACTGAGAGCCACAGCTCCCTGCAACATCTCAACAACTGAACCCATATTGGCGACCGTTATTATTGAACCATTATTTCCATCCTAAACAAATTAAAACTCTTGTCCCTTCAGCATAATATTCCCCTGCAATGGATTTCTTCTCATGCTGGTCTCTATGGCAAAGACTTAGCGGACAGCCTGGCTAAAGAGAGTTGCAGCCAACCGCATCCTACCTCCTCTGATCTCACCTACCTTGAAATTTACTCCCTGAAGAAATCCCAGTTTCTCAGGGACTGGCTGATTCCCCCCACCCACTATTGGTACAAAGGAAATAAGCCTGGAGTTTCTTTGACTCTTCCCTTTGAAAGGAGAGTCTGCACCACCCTCTCCCGCCTAGCTACCAGCCATCTAAAAGGTTTACTATTTTCTGAAGGAACTAAAATCTACCCCCTCTGCCCTAAATGCCATCTACACCGGGCTTCCGCCGATCATATCCTGGACTGTCTTGGTCTTCTTTGGGAAGACATCTTCTCTACTTTTTTTTTTTTTTGGTCTTCGATTTTATTCAGGTCAATGGGTTCATAGATCTGGTCTGACTTTGTCAGGCCAGATGAGGATAAACGACAACATTTGCTTATTAATTATTTTTTTTAACTTTATGTTCATATTGACATTATTAAGCTTTATATATAAATCGATATAATAATTCATGAATAATATAAATATATATTTATGAATAAAGAAAATAAAAACAATGATAAAAATTAATTATAGAGAATAATACAAATTAAATAAAACAACAAAGTAATGTAAAAATATTGCATTAAATAGCGTAAAAATATATCTTTATATATAAATAGATACAATAATTCATTAATAATATAAATATATATTTATGAATAAAGAGAATAAACTAATAATAAAGTATAATAAAAATCAGTAATAGAGAATAAAACAAATTAATATATATGAATAAAACATGAATATTTATGAATAAAACAACAAAATAATGTAAAAATATTGCTTTAAATAATATAAAAATATATAGCTTTATATATAAATAGACGTAATAATTCATAAATAATATAAATATGTATTTATGAATAAAGAGAATAAAATAAATTAGTAATAGAGAATAATACAAATTAAATAAACAACAAAATAATGTAAAAAAAAATTTCATGATGCTTTAAATATAAAAATATTGCTTTAAATAATGTAAAAATATAGCTTTATATATAAATTGATAATAATTCATGAATGATATAAATATGTATTTATAAATAAAGAAATAATAATAAAGTATAATAAAATTAATAATAGAGAATAATACAAATTAAATAAAACAACAAAATAATGTAAAAATATAGCTCAGCATTTTTGGTTGAATGCAATGTAGAAATATTACATTCATATGAACATTTAACAAAGAATTTTCTTCTTTTTTATTCACCTCTAAAGTTTAGAGAATCGGAAATTTTGCCAAAAGTTGGAAGATTATCATACCTGATCATTCAGTACTAAAAGAAATTTTGTAACATAAAATAATTTAAATGATCAAATAAAGAAATAAAAAAATCATAACATATTTTAAAATATATCTGAAATTTATAAATTTGTTTACTAAAGCGAACAGTTTTAGTTAAGCAAAGCTTTTTTTTTTTAAATTTAAATACATACTATTGTAAATTTTAAATGCATCTCTTTCATTTCATACAAAAAAAAAGGAATAAATTTTTACTTTAATTTTCAGAACTTAAAATGTTTTAGAAATTGGATCTAGAACATCAAACCAACCAACAATTTTATTACCACTCCATGGATTCAGAAATGCCATTAAAATTAAGAACTTTCAGATTTATGTTTTGCAGTAAAACATAAATGAACGTTTAATAGAGAGACAAATACAAGATGGCAGTTTTAAATTTAACATTATCAGTATCCCTTCAAGATTCTTGTGAGCTTATTTTAAGTGGTAAGCACAAACGTGAAGGCAGATATTTTGATAATGATTATTAAAGAATGCAGTAAATTAATTATAATCAGAACTAAGCAATAACAAAAATTGTAGTAATCTAATGTATAGAAAAAAGAGTAAGGTTCCAACTCAGTTTCAGAAAATTAACCTGTCTTAACTTGCCTACTTTAACTTAATTTTTTAAACATTTTGACATTTCCTTTTATTCAATATATTATTCTAAGAAATATACTGAAGCATGACATAGTTTTAAAAAATTATTTTTTTCTCCACACAAACTCTTATTGCAATTTTATTTAACATAAAATAATTCTAACCACATACCATGAAAGCTTTATGAAAATCATCTTGACCCCCATTTGCTACTTACTTTTACCACGAATTATGGCATTCCCTGTGGCAGAATTATTTCTAGATTTTTGCGACAATTAATCTCTAGTACTAATACCTTTCTCAAAAACATTTTTAATGGTAGCAAATATAAATGTTACTACTTTAAAGTAACAGAAGCGCTTTCTGTTTATAAAAAAGTCTATATGTATAGAATAGAACAATATATAATTTTTTTAATTATGAATGTAAGAATTTTTTTAAAAATCTAAATATAAAAGAAAACATATTGTAATATTATTGGTGATATTCTCCTGTTCTAAAAAATATTTTTATAGTTATCCTTTTTAAATTTTTGCTACTTGGAATTTACTTTTTATAATATTAATCTGTAATTCTAGCTAAAGCTAGTTAGTGCAGAATTTTTTTATTTTAAAAAGAAAGTAGAAAAAAAATCACATTTATATCACCTCTGATATGCGTGAACTACATTTTTTGAATATAATTCTGTAGAAAAAAAAATTTCAAAAAATTCTGCAGATAAAAAAAATTAACATTTTTTTGCTTTCCAAATAAAAAAAATTTCTGCAAGAACTCTGTAATGTTCTGTGACAATGTCACGGTGTCGCCACAATTCTGCCACGGGGATGAGATTAAAAGATTTATTACAGAGAGGTTTATTTCAAGGGGTAAAATTTAAAACTTCTTACCAATTGAATCACTTTTTTTCCTTAGACAAAATCAATTTTTCAGAGAAAATTAAAGTTCTTAGGCAAAATCAAATTTCAGGTACTTTCAGATAAATTAATATCAGTTTTTGAAATAAGAATATCTCTGTCATATTTTCATAATAAAATAATAATACATAAAAATAATAACATATAATAATAATATATAATAATAATAATATATCTATAAAAATATAATAATGATATATCTTTCATATCTTCCTACATGTTAGTGAAAGTGCAGATTTCTCATTTGAGATTCTCAAAAAATTAGAAAGTATTTTTAGATATCATTAAAAAGTTTAAAAGAAACATAACTTACTTGTATCACAGCAGCAAGCAAATAAAATACTAAAAACATCGGCGTCAAAGACGTGTGGCCAGCATTCATAAAACGAATGCCATAAGTGAACACCAAGTGACCCGGAATTACCATCAGCATCAACACACGGGCGGTAATCGAGTGAATGCCTGGATAAACAAATAAATTAAATACTAGTTTTATATAAACTTTTTAATGGAATTATGCACATATCTTTTAACATCTGAAACATATAGATTATAATTGTACAGGTATGACTGTTGGTATTGTTTTGGTGCTGGTTTAAGAACATTAAATAAATATGAAATAGAATTAAGTATAGAAAATAAATTTACTGTATTACTATACACCCGTAAACTTATTTACAATACAGCTGAATAACTAAACTAAACTCAGTGGTGCGACAGCCCTAGAGGGCCAAGGCCTACTGTGCCCATCTCAGTTTTCTTGACCTTGGGCTCTGGGGTGCAGGAGCAGAAGTTCCGGTCAGGTGGTCAGCCAAACGCGAAACCCCCAGTGTTTAGTTCCCAAGCATGCTTGGTACTCATTTATCGACCCACTGAAGGGATGAAAAGCTGAGTCAGCCTTGCCCGGCCTGAGGATCGAACCCAGGACCTGTGGCACGGGAGCACCAAGCGCTGCCACTCATCCACCGGGCATACAGCTGAATAGTTATAAATTAATTATACAGGTATAACTATACACTAGTGTAATACATTTACTAGAAATGTGCATAGTAAATAGTATTATATAGTATAAAGTATTTATAGTTTATTTGAAACATGTATTTACTAAACTATAACCTGTATTTACTATACAGGTTAATGCATAGTAAATAAATAAAGCAAAAAATGCTTTGTCATTAAAATATTTATTGTTTCTAAAGTTAATTACTTAACTGATTATACACAATTTTAATTACATAATTGATTTCAGATTTTACTAAATGAATTAACACAAATTAAATCTATAAGATCAGGAAAAAAACAGTAAATAATACTTTTACATTATATTAAAGAGTCATTTCTCAGGCATTTGATTAAGAATGTCTCATCATTTAACTAGTTTGGAGCAACAAAGTGACAAGCCATATTTTAATTAAATAGACCGGGTGAGAAAGTTTACTAAAAAATAACCAGAGTTCTGTGTATGCAATGAGATGTTTCTGTGAGTTTTGCAGTTATCTAGTGGAAATTCTAAATACAATACTAAGTAGCTAATATACCAAACAATAACAATACTTATATTCCATCTAGGATGATTACTAAGGAAAAGTTTGATGCATAAATGTTATCCTTGGAAAGTATGTAACTTATTACTGTATTCGCCTAGGTCTTTATGTTTCTCTTTATTCAGTTTATAATATATATATAAGTTCAAAATGAAGATAAAACAAAGGTAAATTACAGACAAATGAAAAAAGGGGGGGCGAATAATAATAATAATAAACAACTGGGGAAAGAAAAAAAAAAGAATTAATTAAAAAAAAAAAAAAAAGAGGTAAAAGTTTTTTTAAAAAACCGGAAAATAAAAGATATAATCTTTTCATCAGCCCACACGATTATATCCGAAAAAGAGTGCTTTCTAATATTGTATCAATATAGCCAAAGCAAAATATATCAATACAATAGTATGAGGAGCACTCAAAAATTTTTTTTACAAAAATTACGACAAATAAAATAAAACACAATAAGTAAAAATAACACCTAAAAACAGAAAATAAAATAAAAAGGTAGAGCAGAACAAAACAAAATCTATAAAGCGAGTAGCGAAAAATAATGAACTTACATGAACGGGAAATTTTTCAAGAATGATTTAAAGTGTTTACGTAACAAGATTGCCAGATATGAAAACTTTGAAAACAAAAGTGCAAATTGAGAGTAACTAGAGGAGTTTAAATTGTGTTCTTGCTGCATTACTGAAGTGCGTTAGATTTGTTAGTTACCAAGGATGGGCCAGAAAACTGATGTATGCGAGGTAATATTAAACTGGATAATTTAAAGAATTTGACTATAAATAAAAGTCGTTGAAATTACGAAAAAAATAGAGAACTTATAAACAGTCGTCGACGCAAAGCCAGAGTTGTAGCTACAAATAGGGTTGAAAATCAATACCTAGGTGAATGTCTGAGTGACGACTGCCTCACGCTTTCAATTGGTGGCATGAATGTAAAATGTGATTACTGTGATGCTTTGCTTTTTCAAAATGAGCACGGAAAAATCAAGCATAATTGTTGCCATCATGGTAAAATAGAACTAGAATCCCCTGAGTACCCCGAAGCACTAAGAGAATTATTATTAGGACACTCTTCTGATGCACAACATTTCAGAAAGAACATACGCTTATACAATGCAGCATTTTCACCTGCTGAGGAGATTCTTTGTAATGGTATAAGTTGTGTTTCAGTAAAAGGTGAAGTAAATGCACTTGCAACTACTAGCCTTGTACCAAAAAAATGTTGAAAAACCAAGATATGCACAAATTTATATTCATGAATCAGCATATACATTTAGGTTATCTGACAAGTGTAGTTTGCCTGTGTTACAAATAATTCAAAGTGTTATGAACACTAATCCCTATGTTAAAAACTATAAAACACTTTAGCAGAGATATGAAGAACATCTGGAAGAAGATGTTCATTTAGTGTTTCGTTGTAGTGCTATTTCTGATAATTGTCGATATAACTTGCTCACTGCAAGCGCTTTGGCTGAAATCACAGCAGTCATTGTTACGGGCAATGATGGTCTTATTCCATCTGCAATAGATTTTGTGGTTTATCCGAAACAAAATTATGAATGCCAAAAACTATTAAAATTATCTCAACATGTGGCACCCATGGTTTTCCCATTGTTATTTCCATTAGGGAATCCAGGCTACTGGACTGCCGCTCCACAAATTAAGTCTAAAAGTAGGTGCCGTTGTCATGCCAATGCGCAATCTATGCATAACAGATGGTTTGTGCAATGGGACACGATTAATAGTGAAAAAGGTTACTAAATCAGCTTTATTTTGCCCTATTATGACTGGCGATAAGGCAGGAAACACTGCATGCATCCCAAGGATTACCTTAAACACTAAAGATAGCAACAAATTTCCATTTGTTCTCCATCGCGCACAGTTTCCCGTTTGATTGGCCTTTAAGATGACAATTAACAAATCACAGGGCCAAACATTTAGCAGAGTTGGTCTTTTTATTGATCAGAATTGTCCGATTTTTAGTCATGGACAATTATATGTTGCTCTATCTAGATGTCGAACCAAATCAGGTTTAAAGGTGAAAATAATTGGTTCACGTAATGAGATGGAGAAAGTGGCTATGAGAAATGTTGTATCAAAGAAGTTTTGTGAAATGCAAAAAATGTGTATAAATAGTATTTTTTTTTAATTTTGGTCATTTTCAAATATATGTAGCTTTGTATATATATGCAGCAAATATATACAGCATTGTATATAGTAATGTATTAAAGTATTTTTTTAAATTTTGATTATTATCAAATCAATTATGCAGTACAAAGAAGTTTTGTGAAATGTAAAATAAAATTTATTATATAGTATTTTTCTATCAATCTGCAATGTATTACACTTTGAATTGATTTAGTTAGAATTTTTGATTGACTTTATTTTTTATTGATAGTGACTTTTATTTAAAATTATAAGTTAATTTTTTTATATTATAGAGAGTTTCTTAAATTTTGTTTGCGAAGCAAACAGAAATTGATTGCGAAGCAATCATTGGGAGTTGGCGAGCGGCAGCGAGCAGGGGGCTCTGCCCCCTAGTATATATATATTTTAAGACATTTCTAATTATGCAAATCACTCAAATTATGAATTCTCACTTTATTGGTAACTTAGAAGCTAGCTTAGAATTTCTGGTAAAAACATGTATAAGAGAAGGAATAAAACTGGTAAAAATTAAGGGCAGAGTTAGATTAACATAGAAGCAAGGTTATAATTGTCTCTCGTAAATTAAATTAAAATATTTATTCAGAGAAGATTAGAACAATTTAGTTGCATTAGAGTTAACTAAAAAACTAATTGAACTTTATAAATATAATTGTTAATTATAAAGTATAGATAACGAGAAAACTCGCTTTAGTTATATCACATCATATAGTGTTGATTTTAATAAAACAATTTTAATAGTTTGAAGGAAAGGATGCATAAATTATGAAGCAAAAGAGCACTTATTCATTGAAAGGGATATTAAAAAAGTTCAAATGCAACAAAATATTATAAAAAAAAAACTTAAAAAACTAAAATAATGACCCAATTATTTTTGTTATGAAAATTATAATAAGGCACATTTCCTCTGAAACAGACAATGTAAAAATACACCTTAAGAGAAGGTACATCAGATAATCAGAATTCTACTGTGTATTAAGTTTGAGCTGCAATGGCTAAGGGGATAGAGCGTTTGCCTTCCAATGAGATCCGAACTAGGTTCGGATCCCAGTTGATACAAATTCTGCATCCGGCTTGCACCGACACAGTGGTGACGTTAAGTATCCTCAGTGGTAGACGGAGCACGGGTTAGAGTCTCCTTGTCGTCAGGCTAATCGTGGGAGGTTCTAGTGGTCTTCCGCTCCATGTAACACAAATGTAGGTTAGCTCCATCAAAAAGACTTCTACGAAGGCAAATTTCTCCAATACTCGATCCAGGAGTTCCCTTGTCTTCTGGATTAGGTTCAAAATTACAAGGCTACAGAGTTAAACATTAGTAGTTGTAAACCCATAAAATTGGGTCGGCTGTTCAACGGTGATTATAAATATTAAATTTAAAAAACTTACTATTTCCAAAGAAAGTTGATAAAGGGTTTGTACAAATAACTCTATCTTCTTTTGGTAAAACTCCTAATTTTGATCTTTGATGTAAGTATGTGGATATGCGACTGGCTTGTACAGCAACTAAGTTGCCCCCAACACCTAATGAGCATAAATAAGATTAATAAAATATAAATAACAAAATGTGAGGATGTAAAATTTATTAAAATGAAGACAAGAGTTAAAACTGCATTATTTAGTAAATAAGTTTGCTAAAGTTTAAATTAAGATAAAGTTAAATTAAGAAAAGTTAAATTAAGATTGATAAGTTTAAATTAAGATAAAGTTATTTAAAAGAACGTTATAGTGTTGGGATAACAAAGAGGTGATTGTATTTCAAAATCAGAAGCTCGTTTTTTAAGAAATAAACAGTTCAATGATTTAGGTTAATTAATTTTTTATATATATATTTCTTTTTTACGTCTTAGCACAAGGATATTTTAATGACAAAAATCATGCAATCTCCCACAATCTAAAATAAATTTTTTTTGTATTGATGGAACATTTAGAATAAGAGATGGAATTACATATGTACTCATAGAAGTCTGTCAAGGCAAATAAAGCCCTAAAAATGGGAGCTAGGTGCCATGAGTGAGTGATTGTGTACTCGTAACCTGCAACCCTCACATGGTCAATGAATAGCTTCCACATTGCAACCAAATATTTACCGGAAAAACTTACGCGACTGGCATAAGAAATTACAACTGTCATTTTAAACTTTGAAAAAAGAAAAAAAAAAAAAAAACACTATATTATTAAAATACTAAAATTTAGAAATATTAACTCAAGGAGTAAAAAAAATTTCAATCTTTAAACGTTTCAGTTTTGTTTTCGGAAGAAACTTTTCCTTAAACAAAACATGTTCAAAACAATAGTAGTTAAAAGATTAATTTTAAATGAAATGTTTAAGAAACTTTTCCTTAAACAAAACATGTTCAAAACAATAGTAGTTAAAAGATTAATTTTAAATGAAATGTTTAAGTTATTTACATAAAGTAAAAAGAACTTATAAATGAATTTTTTTACAATAAAAAGCAGATAAAAACATGCTACAATTCAAATTTTTGTTTAAATGATAAAATGTAAAAAACTTTAAAAGAGTTTTAATTTGTTTGTTATTTCTCTTTAATTTTGTAAAATAAATTAATTTTTCTATAATTACAGAAATGAGCAATTAAGTTATTATCTATCGACATAAAAACTGAATTTTTTTGGCTGAAAAAAGTTTATTGCTTCTGAAATCATTCCTCCAAGCTTATTTTTTTATGTCAATCTCTTTAGAAAAAGATTGTGCACCCTTAGTCCCCTAAACAAATATATATTACAAGGGTATAAATGTTAACTTTGAAAGAACCTATCGACGAAAAAACTTATCAATGAAATGACCTTGTCGACGAAAATTGTTGTTGATTAAAGGACCTTGTCAGAAAAATTACCCTGGCCACAAAAAAGCCTGTGAAGGAAATAACTCTATTGACGAAATGATCTGCGGGTTAAGTGACGTCGATGAAGTGATTGTCGCAGAAATGAACGCGTCCAGTCTTTCACCATTGAATTAGTTTCAGCGATTGATTCATTAGTATTTCTAAAAAATTATAGAATTAACTGCCCACATAGATAACTATAGTTAAAATCAAAAAGTAGAAACATACCATTAATGACAGGCTGGAAAACAGCAATACCATGAAATTTGTCCACAGCAAAATCAAGGATACACCCTCCAATACTAATTTGAAAAACAAGTAAAGAAGACAGTTACTGGTTATTAAGATTTTAAACTGTTGAAATTAAATAATAAATGCAATTGTTCAATAGTAAGTGCTTTAAGAATATATTTTTGATCCGAAAAATATATCGTAAGTAACTTAATTATTTTCCTAAGAAGTAATGTAACCAAAATATTTAACAATTTTTAACAACAGCAAATAGATGAAATACACAGCATATTTATTCTCAAAAAATGGAGAATATCTATTCAAATTTATAATTGGAAAAAGATTGATTAAGTAAAAACAACATTTTAAATCATAAATAGTAAAATTCAATAAAATTTATTTGTGTTTTGGTGACAAATGGTATACACCTCCAAAAAATGGCAAAGATATTAAAAATAGAGATGATACAGACTTACATCAAGTAGGGATAAAAATAAAGTTTAAAAGAGTACCTGAGAAAAATGTACAGTAAGTGAAAAATAAATATAATCTAATGCAATTCAATACGAGATAATTTTATATAGTCTTACAAAAGTCATAACTTAATATCGCTAGAAAAACATATAAATAATGTATTGACAGTTAAAAAATATAAAAATTTTAAAAAAATTAGGAAAATTATAAAGATTTACCATATAAAACGGTTTTAGGTTTTAAAATTTTTACTTTATGAGATTTTAAACATTGTTTTAACCTATAATCGTACTATCTTATTCCTAAAAATAATTTAAAAATAATATATTACCTGGAAATTGCCATAGCAGATATAACAGGAGTCCATCCAGAATATAAAACTTCACAGGTATATTTATTGTTTTTTGCAACCACTACCCAGAGAGGGGTTAGTATTAGAAAGAAAATGATAAGTGATATTGCATAACCAGGAGTGTCTGAAAATAAAATAACCAATATTAAACAGTCTCTGAAAATTATGTATTCTTATAATAATGCTTTATTATATTACTTTTTCATGAAAAATAAAATTATAAAATAAATCGCTTCCATACAAAATTAACAAGTGTATATTTAAGCAATTTAGATTTAGAAAATTTCAATCTTAGAAACCTTGTAGGCTAATTTATCTGTAAATAAAGCAATTTTAATATTTATCTTTGTCAAAATAATAGCACAGTACTTTCTGAAAGATACATCGAAACAAAATTGAATTATCTAAAAAAAATTTGTACAGTAATATAACTTATCTATAGCTTTTAACAAATGGCAGCAACTTTAAACTTCTATTTTTATTTGTAATATCTAGACATGATTTTTTAAAAAAATTTTTTGGTCATATATTGGCTCAAAATTTACCACGGATGTCAAAAATTGACCATTCCGTAGGCAAAAATATTTTATAAAGTATTTATAGAATACTTTTGCAATAATTTATGTTACTTACTTTCATTTTATTTTATATCTGTCGTCGAACAGCCGACCCAATTTTGGGTTTACGGCTACTAATGCTCAACTCTGTAGCCTTGTTATTTTGAATCACTCCAGAAGACAAGGAAACTCCTGAATCAGTACACCCAGAGGTATTGATTTGTTATGGGAACATGGAGGACTTTGCGACTCGAAAGATTTAACCTGCATCAGTCACCATTTACTACTTACTGTCATTTTATTTTATTTTATAACCGTCGTTGAACAGCCGACCCAATTTCATGGGTTTACGGCTACTAATGTTCAAATCCGTAGCCTTGTAATTTTGAACCAATCCAGAAGAAAAGGAAACTCCTGGATCAGTACCCCCAGAGGTATTGATTTGTTATGGGAACATGGAGGACTTTGAGACTCGACAGATTTAACGTGCATCAGTCACCATTTACTACACGGGGAGTCTTCGGCCGGCGAGGATCGAACCCACGACCTCTTGGACATGGGCCCAGCGCCCTACCGACCAGGCTATCCCGGCCCTACTTACTGTCATTTTATAACCGTCGTTGAACAGCCGACCCAACTTAATGGGTTTACGGCTACTAATGTTCAACTCCGTAGCCTTGTAATTTTGAACCCAATCCAGAAGACAAGGGAACTCCTGGATTGAGTATTGGGAGAAATTTGCCTTCTTGGAGGACTTTTTGATGGAGCTAACCCGCATTTGCGTTACATGGAGAAGAAGACCACGAGAACCTCCCACGGTTAGCCTGACGGCAAGGGGACTCTAACCCATGATCCGTCTACCACTGAGGATATTTCACGTCAGCACTGTGGTCAGTGCAAGCCGGATGCGGAATTCGTATCGACTGGGATACTTACTGTCATTAAACAGAATTAAAAATTATGAATCTGAATAAAATTTATCTTGTTGTCAGAGCTCAAAATTTAAAATTGTGTTATGTTTGGAAAACTGCCTATTCAATATAAATTTATGATGTGCATACATACCTAATTTACTATATAAAACATAGCTGATACCAGCTAGAAGAGACAAAGTAGTTAAATCTCCCAAAGAGGCTGCTATTGGAGTAGCAACATTATCTGGGTTTATATGTAGCTTCCTTGAACAAATAACTACTCCAACCATAACACAACCTACAAAAATATATTAGTTATAGCTGAAAGAAATTTCAAATAGCTTCCCTGAAAAATAACTATTATAATACACAACTCATAAAAAAGTTTTTACACATTTAATAGGCCCCAGGTCACCGTCCTCCAAACACAGAAAATCTAATTTTTATATTTTGCAAGCATTTTAAAAAACATGTTTCAAAGCAATGGTTTACCCTAGATTTTTTAAATATCTATTTTTATAAATATAATAAAATAATTAATTTCTAGTTTTTTTAATACAGTCGAACTCGTTTATAACGAGCTCGGATTTACCGAGGGAAACGAGAATATTTTGTTGGATCAATGTTAAGTCAATGGAACAGAAGTCGCTTTTAACGAGCAAGACTTGGTTTTAGCGAGCAATATTTTTCTGTCTTGCAATCAGTTTTATCATCTTTCTATCTTATCTTTTTTTCAAAATGATAAGAAATGCGCACAAAATAAAAAATTAAAAAAATTGCGAACTGAAGCTTAATTTCCCTTATCACTCTAATCTAAAGCATGGGAAAAGTCATGTGAGAGTAGGCGGTGACGTATCGATTTCGCGACTTATCGGCTGGTTGGGGGGAGTGAAAGTTGTCATTTAATTAAGAAAAGTATTTAATTAAATTAACAAATGTAATAAAGTAAGTAAGTATTAACTAAATTTTAAGTAAACTCAATCATTTAACCTCCCAAGTCCCCTCCCTTCTTCTGGTTGCACGCCTACCTTAAGGACCCGTTTATTACGAGCACTCGGATTTAACGAGCACATGTTACGGTCCCTTTGTGCTCGTTACAAACGAGTTCGACTCTATTACTTTAGCTAAATCCAAATGTTTGTGCAATTATATTTTTATTCATACTTACTAAATAAAATAAAAAACTTCTTCCCTAAATTATATACTTAACAATATATACAAACACAGATTTATGAAAAAAAAATTTGCAATTCACTTTTCATATCACTTGTAATAAAAATTCTAATCGAGGCCCTGACATCAACTGACCCTGCGACAATTGTCTTGGTCTGTCAGAACTTGACCTAACATTAGGCAAACCCAGATGCTTCAATAGAGACCCAGAAAAATAGGTAGGAAGTTGGCATAATGATTTATGTAATCAAGTTTATGAATATTTATATATAAAATCAAATTTAATGCAAAACAGAAATTGGCACACTACTGGAAAATACAATAGTTATTTTTTCTATCAATTGGATAATAATAATAGGAAATAGAAAATTTTAGATTTAATTCATAAAATTTATTGCATTTTTTTAAAAATAACTTTATGTTTGAAATACACTTCTATGTTTTTAATTCCAGGTAAATTAAATTACTATAAAATCAATATATCTTTTTCATAAATACATATTAAGGAATTTTGTTAACCTTGGGGCACTGAAGATAGTTGCGTTGGCCCTGTTTCTTCCCGCCCCCTCTTGAGTAGGGTCTTGAACCATGGAGTCTAGAGTATCATATGGAGATCCAGCTTAATGTAAAATTTCCCCCACAATGTGATTTGTCAGAATTTAATGGATAATGGATGCAAAACTGCCGCTAGGTGGTATCTCATACATCTCATCTAGGTGCTGGTGTTGGAATTTTTCACTCGTTATTCATACACGTGCACGCTATTACTGCACGTGCTAATTTTAAATTAATTGTTTAATCGCTAATATTAATATTAATTTTTTTGCAGCTTCCTAATATCAGCTTGTTTAAAGCTCTAAATGTAAGTTGTTAATTATACTTTCGTTTGTTTGACTTTTATGCTATTAAACTTTTACTCTTATTTTATGCTTTCAATAACATCGTAAGGATATTCTCTTCCAGAATTGTTTTTTAAACATCAATGTAAGTAAATTTTGTTTTAAATCTTATTCTTCTTAATCGTTAAAGTGATTGTTGATTTTCGAATATTGCTTCTTTTGATTGATCTGATCATCCAAACAATTAGAGAGAGAGATTGTAAATATCAACACATTTCGTGTATGAGATTACATGAAGTTACATGAGATTATCTGGAAGGAATTTATTGTGTTGAATGTTTACATAATTTATATTTTGTTGAGTGAGGTCAATTATTGTGATAGAATTCATTGCTACTCCCTTTGAATGATTGATTGTTTTCATTTCCTAAGAAGAAAAAAAAAATTGTATCGTTGAGGATGAAGATTGTTTTTGAAATTTTTGTACTTATCTGCTTTATAATTAGATGCAGTAATTCAGATGAGTCTGTTTAATATTTTAAGAAAGTGTTCACATAAGTTTTGATACAAAATTAAAGTTTGATATCAATAATAATAATAACATAATTAATATAATTTTATAATAATTTTAACATAATTTTTTTAAAAACAAGTTTTTGTGTATTACTTAAGTTAATGACATTGATTTTAATTAATTCTGTTTTATTTATGAAATGAAGATTCTAACTTACGATGCTGAATCAGATACAGTTTTGTCATGTGCTAATAAAGGGTATGTTAAGCGAACAATTGTTCAATAATATGCGATAATGTTATTCATTAAAGAATACTACATTGTATGTTTGTTATAAGAATTATTTCTTTTTAATCATTTGTGTATTACTTTTAGAGTTTCGGTTGTTATAGAAGAGATTATTGATTATTAGGATTTTTAATAATTAAAGATATAGTTAATTTTCTATCTATTTTAATGAAATTTCTGTGTGTACCAATATTTACTTCACATTATCATTCTTTCATCAAAGTAATGTTAAGTAACAAAGTTATTCAGTTTATTATTAATGTTATTATTAACTCATATCAGATATAATTTAACTTGTTTGAATCACAAAGTATTTGTTTGCCATTGTATGACTTCTTTGCCAGCATTTAGAAATTAAATAATTTTTTAATCACAAATTAATCTTAATTTCTTTTAATATACCTATCAAAAGAGATTTTATAATACATATTTTCTGAGTTGTTTAGATATAAATACCTCTCTTTATTTGTATTATTTTTTTAAGGATATTTGTCTTCTTTAAGAGTGGCAAAAAGCAATTCCTCGTGCTGATAGGATGCTTTAGTCCAATGATCATGTTTGTACTTTGCGTTTTGGTGACGATGATATTGAGACCCATTATCAAATTACATTACCTGGCGGGGTAAGTTTCATGTCACTTTATTTTTGGGCTATGTAATAATATGTCAATCGTTAAGATATAATATTAATGTTTCATGTCAAAATGTGTTTTTCTAGGTACTTATATTTTGTTAATTGATTTATTCTTAATACTAATATTGATATTATTTTTAACTTATTCTAATATATAATAGAAACAATTTCATGTTTTTGTGTGTTTATTAATTGAAGTGTTTATTAATTTTAATTTATAGCTAATGGTCTCTAAACATGAAAAAGATTTTTTTTTAATGTAAACTGTTAATTTTTTTTCTGGTATTTGCCTGGAACTTTTACATTTCATGTTTATTTTGCCCTTCATAAATTTCTTGTTTAACATATTTACTGGTTTTAATTTATATCTACTCTTAAGATGAAGTAGAGATTGTAATATAGTGAATAAATTTTTTTCTGGCATAAATAATTTATTTATTATTATTTTTTGCCTTTTATAAATTTTATGTTTGAAGTATTAATCAATTTTCATTTCCAGCTGGTGGTCTTTACAGATGATGATTTCTTTTCTGCCTTTTGCCTGGAACTTTTTCTTTTTTTTCATTTTCAAACATGTCATGTTTGACTCATTAATTAATTCTCTAAAGATATATTTCAGAAATTAACTCATATTTCAGAAATTAAATAAATATAACTGTTTATTTTTATAGCCAGATCTTCCTAAAGGTGAAGAATAAATTGTGATATGATCTATTGTCCTGCAGTTTTCTTTGCTTCTTCAGATTTTTCTGGCATTGCCCTGGAACTTTAATATTTTCTATTTTTTGCCATTCATAAATTTCATGTTTGAGATATTAATTATTTTTATAGTTAGTGGTCTCTAAAGATGAAGAAATTATAGTGTGGTGAATTAATTTATACTTCCTTGTGCTAGAATTTGCAAATTGTACTCATATTATAACTGTGAGATATATATTATATAACGCAAAGCTTGCTCTTTGACTTAGTTTAAAATACATGATTAAGTTTATTTAAAATTACTTTAAATGTTTTGGATCCTAAAGCATTTTTTCCTTATGAATAGTGTGTGAAGTATCATCTTTTGAGTCACCAAAAAATGTATTGCTAAATAATTGACTCCATTGAAGCTGATGTTAGTAAAACTATGCAGCTCTTTGGGGTCAGTCATATTTGGCCAAGAGTTAATGAAGTAGAAGCAAGAGTGTTCTTCCGATGATAATTGCCACGGTATGACTTTTTTTTCTTCCTATTAATATGTAGTTATCCAGCGTATTAGTCCAAATTTAAAGATTGAGATTTCTTTTTTTATTTTTTTTTAATGTTAAAACTGTTTCATTATAATGTTTTCCTAAACTTTTTATGCTTGCCTTTTTTTATACAGAAATTTATTATTTTTTTGACAATGTAGTTTATTAAAAAATTCTAAAATTAACTATTTGAACCAGGGTTGGGGTTTTGGACAGGACATGAGGGTTTTCCTGTCCTAAACTGGGTAAAACTGTCTCAAAGTGTCCAAAACCTTGAACTTTGGTGAAAGATAAAAATTCTATAGGTGTAACCATTGTACACATAATAATTACATGTATCAATAAATATTTGATATTTTTTATACAATTTACTTTAACTTATTAAAGGAAAATAATACAATATAATAGGATAAGGTTTATAATTTTTGAAGCTCCACAAGTCATTGAACAACAAAAGTGAACACCTCATCCTTTAAATATGCTTTTAATACTGATAAATAATGTTTTTGCATAAGGATAAATAATGCAATATTAAAAAATAATAATAATGATTTAAAAAATTATTAATTTGTTTAAAAATTAACCTTTTATTTTTCACAATATTTTTTTTAAATTTTTTATAATTTCTGCATGATAAAAAAGACATCTATTTTTTAAAAAAAATTTTTAAATATAAATATATTAGTTTAAATTGGAAATACAAAATAACTGAGAAATGTAACAGTTTTGAAGGGCATAACACCAGTTACTGACACTGGTGATGTATCACTACTATGCTAAAAGAATTGAACACGAATGAAATAAAAGTATTCTTGAATAGATAAATAAACCTGTTTATGACTAACCAAACACTAATAGCTTAACCTATATGGTCAAGACCTGTATGGTATTGACCTGCAAGGTCAAACTTCAGTTATGTACTGAAGAATGAGAGGATCCATTGAATCTTCCTTTGTTTTAATTGAAGAGTCAAACAATATTAATAAAACATTTTAAAAACAAATATTTTCTAGTAGATTTAATTATTAGTTCTATGTTTATTTTACCTTTTCAATATTGTTCAGATAAAATTGTGACATAATTTGAGTAAAAGGGTTTTGGACAGGACGGATTAATCCATTCTGTCATAAACCTTGCCAACTCTGATTTGAACAGAGGCAGAGTTTACTAGAAAATTGCCTCAAAGGATAATAAAAGCATAATTTTTATTTGAAAAGTATTAAGAGAAAAACTGTTTTAATACAGTTCTTTCAAAGTTTAACATTCAATTAATTAAAATCAATAGCTCTCCAATTGAATTTATAATAAATTTTTATTTTACGTTTGATTAATTTTTGAACTACTAAAATAGCATTTAACTTTGTGAATTTGTTTTAGAAAAATGTAAAAAAAGGAAATAATGTCTGAAAAATAACTTCTCTTTAACTAAACTAAATTAATAAATGTTTGCTTTTGCATGAAGTTTGCATACCTGCCAACATGTAATCCTTTCAAGAATGATTTTCCCCAGTGGTAGTTAAATGAAATTTAAATTACAATATTAGACAGAAACATTTGCCGTGTTAAAAACAAGCTTATACGGACTTCCACAATAGTACTATAACATAATTATATATATGCTCAATTTCTTAAATAATAGTGGTGAATCAAAAAGATTATAAATTAAGTTTATAAATGCAAGGAATATATAAAAAGCACTACTACTAATTATTATATACTACCACTTTAAATATAGAAATAAAATTTTACGCCAAATGCGTAAAAGTTGGCAGGTATGTGTTTGTTTAGTACGTTTAGCCCTGAGAAAATTCTATAACATCAAAATAAAACCATTTCAAAAATAGAAACCAACAATTTTTAATAATAATTTTGACTTATCTGAAATAACAAAAATGAAATTGGCACATAATTTTATAAGTTCGTTTCAAAAAATTTCTATAAAACAATCATCAAAAAATGTATCTCAAAAAAATATATTTGCTTGCTTAATCTATGTAAATTCTTTGAAATCACTGAAAAATCAATTACGTAAAATAGAAAAATCAACAGATTCTTTAATTATTATTTAAATGATGTGCTTAAAAACGGACAATTTTTTAAAAACGTTTTTACAGTACATAAAATTACTTTATCTAAATACACTTTCATAAATCGCAAAATTATTCAATTAATCTGTTACTTTAGTCTATCCAATTATAAATTAAAAATTTTAGCAAACCTAAATAAAAAAGGAAGAAACATAAATTAAATTTCAAACAATTAATAATACTTTAAGTGTTCGGAAAACTCAACCAAGATTTGAAATCAGCTCTTTCTTTATCATCCCCAGATGAGGAGAGAAACGGAGACTCCCCCCCCCACCCAGAACTTGTTTTTGCCAGAGCTTTTACTCTGGCCGTTAGGTAGAGTTCTGAAGCTAGGTACAGAGTTTGTTTGGGAGGGTGAAAAAGATCTGCTTCCGTTTTCTAAGCGCGAGCTGGATATCCTACCCCTTTAGGATCCATGTCTTGAACAAATGGTGTGTTAGCTTGCTATAATTTTTTAAACACCTGCATTAAGCAACGAGTTTAGAACTCTTTATTGCAAAAAATTATATTAAAATGAATAAGTCGTAAATTTCTAAAAATAAACAAACAAACAAAATATTTGAAACAAAAATATTGCTGGTAATGAAAATAACGCAGGACTAAATTATTTATTTTGGATTCTTATTTTTTTATTTATTCTTGTCTTTTGTTCATCTTCACAATTAATAAACCTTTCTGGATTAGATGTAGTGATTAGATCACATTTTTGACAGTGACGAAAACTATTAAACATAAAATAAAAATATATGACGTATAAAAAAACCTATTAAATTGTGCAATATGAAAATTACATACTGTAAAAGGCCAAAGTATAATAGCGTGCAAATTAAATACGTAAAAGAGTATTAAATATTTTTATGTCAAAAACAAATAACAGTTTGTAAATAAATAAAAAAAATTTCTGTCTCCCTCCCAACCATCATACATGAAACGAGCTTCTCTGACGCCAGCGCTCCACATGATCACAATACAGTACACTTGCATTAGTATGCATATGTGCTAAATTAGGAATTGCAGAGGGTGCGGACCCATGGGAAGCACTCCCTTCTCTTTTTGATGGTCCGGAATGATTTATAGAAAAAGTGTGAAAATGTAACATTCCATTGATCGATAGATTTAAGAAGGGGAAGAAGAAGAAAAAAAAAAGAAAAAAAAACGGCAAATTTGATCTACAAATGTTACCAGTCAAACTTTAGTTTTTTTCTTACTTTGTTTGCATTTTTTCGATAATCACATGATAATTAGCACATATTTAGTGTTTACTTCCTTTATTTACAATTGTCAAAGTAATCAGTGTAGCTTAAGAGAAATAGCTCTTAATTTTTATAAATACAGATAAATGATGAACCTTTCACAATCTTTGAATTAGTTGGAGTGTTATGTTAACATTCGGATTTCTAAAAACTGGCAAATGCAGGAGTCTAATTCCGAAATTCTTTTGCTATCTAGGGCTAAGTATTAATGATATATTACTTAAACTAAGTGCGGGCATTCTTCTGAAAGAAATCTATTTCTTCAAGCATAATAGAAAAAAACTAAAATAAGCACAAAGCTAAAAATCACATAATTTTTTTTATCTAAATTGAATAAAAAATTTATTAATTTACAAAATATATTTGAATGCATTAAATTAATATGTTGAGTCCAAAAATGTTGCAAAAAAATACAAGGAAGACACGTCAATCCAATTGATATCTCAAAAAAGAAAATAACTTTTGAGTAGCAAGAACACAATTGTATAATGTTTTCAAATAAGTAAAATGTGTGACTTTTCAGAAGCACTTAAGTAATATAATAATGTTTCAAATATTCATACCTAGCACAAAACTTGCCAATGAGGCTGTTACCAAACTAGAAGCACACAGAAGGGCAGCATGCTCTAAATTAAATTTGCCTTCAGGTATCCAACCCATGATCATTGCAAACAAAGATGCTAGGAAGCCCACAACTATTGCCTGACACTGAAATAATTGCAAAATCTTAAACATAGCACCACAAATAGTTTACAAAATTTAAAAATGAAATTAAATATTTAGAAAAATAAAAACTTTTACCCAAACTAAAGATGGTAAAAAATAAATAAGTAAGAATAAATTTAAATAAAAAAAATTATCTTAAAAAGCTTTAAGAATGCGACTAAATATCAAAATGTGAAATAAACAACTACAATAAACAACTTCAATGTACAACTGAAATAAACAACTATTACTTTATTTGAAAAATAAATTCTTAAAAAAATCACTTTTTTCCCCAGTGATTACCTGTATTAGTGCCATATTACCAGTTGCCAATTTCCACTGTTCTTTTGTAGTATCCATGTTTCCCAAATTAGCCTACAATATTAAGCATACTTCAATATTTAATTAAATATAAAAATTATTTCTGAATAAATAGAAGAAATTATGTAAAAAAGGACAAGATATGATTATTATATATTATATGAAAATGTAACTGTTTTGGAAAACATATACAGTCAAACCTTGATTTATTATTCCTACAGCTTTCGTTTTCCTGTAAGTATAATCTTGTATCAATTGTCCTGTCGCAAATGCCGTTCTTATAATGTTAACTACGCATGGTTAGATTGTTCTAGATACTTGCCAGTTCTCGCATCTATCATTCAGAAATTCTACCAATATTTAAAAGAAGTATTGAAGTTTTTTCATTTTGAAAAGAAAAACAGTAACTCTACAGAAAAGATAAACAGCTAATGATGTAGAAAGAAAAAATTAGAATTTGTGATAGTTTGAGTAAATGCAACAAATATCATGTTTGATATTTATGCATTAATTGATGTAAATGTGGTGGTAACCTGTAGTGTTCGAGGTTGTGCATCGGTCCAAGGAATGGTCGCAGAAACTCAAAAAAATGCAAAATGATTGGTCGTACACACTTTTGGACATTACACACTAGTTTTTTATTTTGCAATTTTATAACACATATTATCCCATAAAAATAAATTTACAAGAAAACATCAATATTAACTTCATGAAAATATTTATAAAAATGCAGTGTTACTTTAATTTCAATTTGATTAGTATGAATTAAAGCCTTGAAAAAAATTTTGGTGCCATAAATGCAGATGGCTTATAGAGACGACATAATTTAACCATAAAGGCTATTCAAGAAAGCTGACATCAACAAATACATCAAAATAAGTGGCTTAACCCACTGACAGTTTAGCAAAAGGGTAAAATTGGGAGAATGTTTCTCCCCTATACACTATTTCCCTATCTAATAACATGGGTAAACCGGTTTTGCTATGTGGAGAAGACTGCAGGTTAAATTACGACTTTTTACGTGCAGAACCGTCAGTGGGTTAAAGCTTGCTGGTCACATCTGTCCAATGAACCCTTTTCTTCTTGAAATTTAAGATCTTCAATAACAAGCCAATGTGAACTAGAGTTAGAGGTAGGCCTAAGAACAGATGGCTTAATGGTGTGGAAAAGGATTTCAAAATCCTAAGAATTACTAACTGGAGAACAGTGGCAAAGAAAAGATCAGAATGGGGGAAGGTTCTAGAGAAGGCTCTGGCCCACAAAAGGCTGTCACGCAATTAGAAGAAGAATATAAGTTACGGTAAAAGTCTTTAATATCAACAATTCACAATAGCAAAAGAAATTGTCATCATAGTGAGCTTGTCATTTTAAACAAATACAGATTCTTACATAGCAGGAAAAAAAATACAAATGTAAAAGTGTGCAAAAGCTTTTGATGACATTGAATGCTGATTTCAATGGTTATAAATAAGAAGTCAATAAGAAATAAAGGAATGTAATATGGAAATGTTATCAACAAAACAAAAATCATTTTGAACTGAGCAGCAGGATTCTTAATAACAGGAGATTGCTTCATTTGTAAGAAGATAAATTGGTTAGTTATTGTGTACACATGCATGCTTATGCATAAAGCTTTAAGGTTGTAAGAAGATAATGAGGTGAAATGATTGTATGCTATTCCTTTTTCTGTATTGAAACCAGATATAAATTTAAAAGGTCTTCCATTTTATTCCTTTTTAGATATTGCTAGTTTAAACAGAAAAATATATTTTCCACTAATCATTATAAAAATCTTTGGTAATTTAAACATTAGCCTTTTGATGGTGATTTGAAAATTGGTTGTAATAGTGGGCTGTTCGTATATGCTATACCAGCTTGTTGTTGTATGGTACTTGTTAACCTTACTGCAACCAAAATCAAATCTAATCAATAGTATATCAAAATTTCCTAAAAAGTTAGGAACACAATGTCATACAGAGCAGTTATAGTACTTCTATTTTTCAGTATAGCTATTTAATACAGAAGGAAACTATAGACAAAATTTAAAAACTGTGGTTTTAAACAAAAACTGAAAAGTTAAAGCAAGTTATTTTCCCTAACAATACTTCATTTCATTTATGATGATATTCATAGATCATCATAACAATATTTCATTTTCATTTCATTTCATGTCCTATTCAAAACATACAATTAATAACTTGGTTTAACAATTCTGAAATTTCAAAAATGTTCATTTAATTAAAATTTAAAAAAAAAACCACTTAGAAGAATCATGAAGCTTAATATAGTACATGAAGTGGTGAAATGGGTGAGGGGATCATCTTGGAGCAATAGGAAAACGGGTGCATAAGACTAAGAATTTTGGGAACCCTGATTAAATACTTCTGACAACATTTATTTAACAAATGAATTTTGGCATAACAGGTTAAAAAAGCAATTAAAACAATAAAAAAACATAACACCATAACAAACTAACCTGCGTTGATAATCTAGATGCAAGGGTCATTTCTAAATTCCCTTTAAGACCTAATAATGCAGGCACAAGGATAAAAATTTCTGATACTGTTTTAAAAACATCCCAATGCTGAAAACAAAATAGAGAAAAATTACTAAATAAATCTCATCAATTCATACAGAGTTTGGACAAGAGCTCAAAACAGGAAAAAATTGACCACCCCGCGGCAGAATCATTGTGACACTATCACAGAACATTACAGAGTTCCTGCAGAAAGATTTATTATTTGGGAAGTAAAGAAGTGAGGGTTTTTTTATCTGCAGAATTTTTTGAAATATTTTTTTTCCTACAGAGCTTTTCTTCCCCTTTCTGCAGAATTATATTCAAATAATGCCTTTCTCGCATATTGGAGGTGGAAATAAAATACTCTTGATTTTTTTTTCTCTTTTCTTTTGAGAGTAAAAAAAAATTCCGCAATGATTGGCTTTAACTAGAATTCATATTATAAAAAGTAATTTCCAAATAGCAAAAATTTAAAAAAGGTTAACTATAGAAATATTTTTTAGAGCAGGAGAATATCGCCTATAATATTTAAATCTGTATTCTTTCATATTTCGATTTTAAAAAAAAATTCTTACATTTATAATTAAAAAATATACATACTGTTTGGTTCTATACATGAAGGTTTCTTTCTTTCTTTTTTTTTTTTTTTTTTTTGTAAACAGAAAGCGCTTCTTTTACTATAATTAGTAATATATATATTTGCTGCTGTTAAATGTCTCTCAGAAAGGTATTAGTACTAGAGAGAATTGTCGCACAAAGCTTGAAAAAATTCTGTCACACCATTTTAAGAAATATCTAATAAAACTTTATAATGAATTAAAATAGAATAATACAAACACAAGAACAAACACCATTATACATTGACAAAACAATATAGGGTTATTGTACAAGTTGACCCTCTATTTTCGGCTGCAATATCAGGGGTCAGCCCAGGCCAAATTTACTACTGTTTAGCAGTATCTTCACAAATTCAAATTCAGGAAAAATGGTAGTTTCACAAAATACTTTTTCTTAAAATTTTATTTTTGTATCTTGTAAGAAACGATAAATCCATATTTTTGTGTTGATTTTTTAATATAATTTTTAATTTTAACAAATTATGTCTAAATTTTCACAAAATAGGTACCTCTCAGAAATTCTAACTCATCACTCAGAATGTTATCTTTAAAGATACAGGTTGAAAAATCCTATTTCTTACGATATAATAATTATTCTTGTTACATTAAACCTTCCATTAATAAAGAGCTCATTCAATTAAATGTCAGTACTGTCTATAAAGTTATGGAAAAACATACAAAAATGTCAACATAAAAATTTATAATGTATTACTATGAGCCTTATTATCTGGGTTACCCAGATTAATATATCTATTATATATTAATCTGGGCGTACCACATGCAGCCTGAAATAAATTAGGCTGATAGCATAATGAATGAAATATTTTCTAATTAGCCTAAAGGTTCTTAGGCAAGAAGCCCATGAGAATGCAATACGCCTAAAAGAGTGTCAAGCTGTTTCAAACTTCTCCATTTATCCTGACGCATTGCAGAATGACATTGGCAATTTGAAAAAGAAACATATTTTTCAATTGTAATTGATAGAGAAATAGTGGTTAAGGGAATAGAGTGTATGTCCTACTCCTCCAATGAGGTAACACAGGTTCAAATCACAGCAATGACTGGTTGATTAATATTCAGCCCTTGGCTTGCACAGACCACAGTGCAACATAAATTATCCTTAGTGGCAGAAGCAGCACAGGCTGGCTCTAATGCAATTTTTTGGGGCCCTGAACCTGCGCAGGGAATTTCTCCCTCCTCATTTAGGGCAACCATTTTCAAGCTCTATGGCAAGATTGCACATGAGCAATGGCGCGCTGCTGACGGTCAGAGACAAGCTAAGGAGCTGAATCGAGACTGTCCTAGTGTACGTCAAAAGGAGCTCTTAAAGCTTAACAGAAACAGTTTAAGGAAGATCATAGGTCTTCTTACTGGTCACTGTATCCTCAGGAGACACCTACACATTATGGGAATTGAATCCAATCTTCTTTGTCGGGGTTGTCATTTAGAAGAGGAGACATCAAGACACATACTTTGTGAATGTGATGTCTATTCTGCTCAAAGGTTTGAGCATTTAGGGCAGTACTGCGTCAATGCCTGGGAACTGCAAGATGTTCCTCTAAGGTGTCTGCTGAACTTTATTTCAGCTATAGGGCTTTCTTGCTAATCATGACTAGGGTTTGGGTACAATCGACCTCTGGTCGATGTGCCCTGCTCGTCAGAGCTGCCCAACCTCTAAGTCTATCCTTAGTGGCAGACGGATCATGGGCTCGAATCTCTGTGAGGTCAGGTTAACTCTGGGAGCTTTTCATGGTTCCCCCCCCCCCCCATTTAATGCAAATGTGTGTTAGTTCAATCAAAAGTCCTCCACAAAGGCCAGTTTGTCCCTATGCTTAATCCTGAAGTTTCCTTGTGTTCTGGATTAGATTCTACATTACAAGACTATGAAATTGAACATTGATTGTCAAATGGCTGTTAAGCACCTGCTATAAAATTAGCCTCTGACATATATACTATTGATATATTTGTCAATGAAGATTTTGTTGATAATGTTATTGAAATGTGTTGTATATAAACGTTTTAAATAAATTATTAATACATTTTAAATAAATTATTACGATAATTATATATAATGAATTATCAAGGATTTATTAGTTATATTTAAAAAAAAATTTTTTTTTTTCATTAATAGTTGGAGAGGATAAAATAATTATAAAATAATAATTGAAACTTTACAGTGTATCAATACCTGTACAATATCAAGGACGAGACCTGCTCCAACAGTCCCAAATCCTGCTATTAAATAAGGCACAAATACTTGTAATGCTATAGAGAACATAGATTCTTTGGGGTGAAGCACAACAGTTTTTTCTTCTAAAAGAGTTTGATGACTATCACCATCCGAAAACTCATCGTCAAAGTTCCAATCACTTTTGCTTGAGTTCATTTCTGTCATTTTGTATTTGATTGTTATCTGCCTGGATGAATTTTTCTCATCATAAGTTTCTGTTTTGTCATCCACCAGGCACTCCAACTCATTTGCTGCCGCTCGAGGCACCATCTTTCTCTTCTTTAAAATGACTTCACTTTCAACAGTTGTCATATTCCGGGTAAAGTCACTGTAAAACAGATATTGATATTTTTAAACAAAAATTATGTACGCATTCCTGAACTAATAGCATAAATCCTAAACTTAAGACATTCCTGAACTTATGTAAAAAAATAGGTAAATAAACTTTAAAACTATTAGCATTAAATTTAGAAATTAAAATGAAAAGGAATTAATAGGGAGTGAAAACAAACAAAATTTTTTTTGATTATTATTGCTTTTTCGTATGTCTGAAAGATGGCATAAAAGTTTCAATTTTACTAAAGTGTTCTGAGGCAAGTAAAACTATGAAAAAATTACAAAGTAAAAAAACCGACACATTTGAAAATTTAAGAAAAAACATGAAATTATAGAAGAAAAAAATAAAGATTGTGAGAGAATCTTGTGAGAAAATAGTAATATTAGACTCTCCCCTCACTGAACGAATGCTATTATCAAGAATGATCTATTTTAATACCTTTCAGTTATCACTGTCTACCTCATAGTAATTGTGTAGAATTCCTCCCACCCCTTGAAACTGGCCAAAGGTCATTCAGACCAATAGCTTAAAACAATTGAGAGTTTCTCAGTGACTTCAGATCAGACTTAGATGAAATGTAAAACTTTTTGTGAGCAATTATAATTAACTCTTAATTAGTTATAATTAGAATAATAAACTCAAAATTATAAACTCATACATTATATATATCACAGTATTAATTATTTGCCACCTTTTTAGGGAATTATAATAGAATAAATCAAGTTTTTTAATAAAATGTGCAAACTTTTACAATAACCAGTTTTTCATTTGACAAGGAAATTTTTTATTGAACAATTGAAAAAATATTCACTAAATTATAAAACAAGAATACTATTATTTTAATAATAAAACAAAACATTTCAACTTTAAAGAACAAAAATATAATAATACTGAAAACAAATAAAAGGTCATGCATTTCCCAAAATTCTTGACAGTAAAATAACTTCACCTCTAAACATTTTACGATAACATTCATTGTAAGTATAGATTATTTAATTAATTATAAAAACATATTTCATGCAAAATAACAAGTATTAAATGTATCATGCATCTGGCTATAAAATTAACTAGAGTAATCAGATTATTTTAAAACAAAAATTATATAAATTCAAGTTATCTCAAAAGTAATATATATTTAAGAGGAAGTTATAGCAGGGGAGAAACCCTTCATGTCATATTCTCTTCACCTACAAAACTAATTTAAAATATAGAAAAATTGAATTCGGGTAAAGTTAGAGTAAATTATCAAGTTTCAAATGCTAATTTTTTTTTTTTTAAATTAACAAAATTTTAACAAATTATGGCAGGGTTTCTTAGGATTATTAATTGGGAAGTTATCCTGCAATATTTTGTTTGCATTTTGATAACTTTTTTTGAGCTGCATGTTTTTTTTCTCCCTAAGTTTAACTAAAGTTTCAATTATAAAATACCTTTGGAGGTGAAACATAATTTGCCATGAAAGATTTTTCTTGCCATATAGCATCCTCTTAAAGTATCTCTTCAAGGCTTTAATCAAGGGGGAAGGAAAGACAGAGACAAGTGTTCGTTGGTCTGGGACTGCATAGAGCCCTGTCAAAATTCCTTACAAAAATGTAATTATTTTAATAAATTTTTTAAAATTACCTATAATTCCTTTTAACTAAGCAGTTATAAAATTTCAAATAATATGCTATAAGAGTTAACGATCATCGTATAAAAACTTTTAATATCTGACAAACTTTGATAAAATTTAAAAAATAAAATGCAAATATTTATAAATTATGTAATGAATAAAACAAATATGCAAAAAATCTTATTAGTACATAGCACATGATATTATAAAAACTGTATGACCAAAATCAATTCTGAAATGGAAAAAAAAAAAAAAAAATGCCAATATAAACTTTTCAGAATATAAAAATTATACCCATACTACATAACATGATACAGAACTTTAGTTTTAGAAAAATTTAAATTTTATTTAAATGAATATTTATAAGAAAATAGAATTATTTTGATACATTTAATTTAATTAATCATTATAATGAGATAAGAAACATTTAGAAAACAACAATGTGGAAATAAAAATAACTTTCAAAATTGTAATCAATTTAAGAATGAACAATATTTTGTAGTTTATTCTTATCTAATTTGAAAAAATTACATAATATCTACAAAGTAAACTCTCCAGTTCTAAATGGTATCTTTATTCATAATTAAATTTAATGCAACATAGGTTAAACAAATATTCGAAATACAAAAAATAAAGTATTGTGAATAAAAATAAATTGACTTCTCAAAATAACTCAAAGACAACAAATATAAATATTTTAAAAGAAAAGTACTGGTGATAATAACTCATTAAGAGAAAAATATTTAGCTAAATTTTTTTAATTAAAAAAATATGAAATATTAATCAAATTAGCTTAAATTGGTGCAATGAATAAATAACTTACTTTTAGAAGAAATGATTATTTTATAATCCCAGTTATCTGTCACATGCTTGAAAATTCATGCACATTCAAAGATGAAATGTTCTATAAGTTAAACAAGATAAATATATATATCACACATAATATAAAAATAATTATAAAACGTTTTAAAGAATATTATACAAAATTTCATTGCATAGGAAAACAGGGTTAACAAGATTTTCCACACAAACATAACATCGATTTTACAACTTGATTCCCTTTAAAATGATTATTTAAGTTTTAAAAAAAAGAATTCAATACAAGGCATTTATTAATCAAATATATATTTTTTCTATTAATATTGTTGGATTTACAAAGCTGAAATAAATAAAAGCTGATCAAAATAGAAAAAAAAAAAAAAAAATTGCTTGCAGATTAATGATTTCAGAGGGACCATGAAAAAGACTTCTTTTAAATAGAGTGTGTGCTTAAAGAGAATCAGTACGAAAACTTTACCAAGTTAGGATAGTCAATATATTTTATAATAAATTAGTGGGTGTAAATACATTCTTCAAATTTATTTTTAACGCACAATATACATTAATATAAGAAAATAGAAAAACGAAAATAAGGTGAAATAGTACCCCAAATTTTTTTTTCTTCTTTCTTTAAACGGTCATGGCATCAGCTGCGACCTTTTTAATTAACAGTGATTAAAGAGGCAGAATTAAACATTCTTTTTTTTCATTTTCAAGGCCACTATCTTCATCATTTTCATAGATAACGTAAATTTCATTAAATCAGTTGTTAAAATATATCTTCATCACAGTTATAGAAATCTTCTCATCAAGCATCTTCTATGTCTTTCTCATTCAGTATAACTAAACTTGTTTTCACTAATTGAAAACTCTCTTTGTTAAATTAACATGTTAATTTTAACACCTTAAAAAATTTCCTCCTGAAACAGAGTCATATTTGTTCTGAAAAAGATATTTCAAGGATTGCAACACATTGCCTAAAGCATTGTTTACATTTAGCAGGAAATTTAAAAATCTAAATTTATGTATTAATGTAATTAAAACATAAATTTATGTATAAGCATAAATTTATAAAATTATGTAAAACAAAATTTATGTAATTAAAACATAAATGATACTACAACTAATAAAATTTCCTTTGATGGCCATACAACTTGCAAGTTATGTAATAGCCATAAAATGGTTATCGTAAGAAAAAACTAGGATTTGAAAGAGCAAAAATTAAAATTTTTAATATTATTTATAATAAGTATAATATTTTATTATAATTATATATAATATATATTATAAAAGTATAATAATATATATAATATAAGTATAATATATCTATATAACATATTATTTACAATAATTTATATACTATATTATTTATAACAAGGTTCTTATAGGTTGTAGAATCTATAATTTTACAACCGTAATTATAAACTTATATTTCATTTTTTTTTAAATATTTAGGGATTTGAAAATTCCCATGAAGACCCAGTAATTGTAAATGGTTTAACTCTTGATGGACCAAAAAACTGTTAGAATATAATATAACAATCATAAGAATAGTGATCACCTTATGGACTTTTAAAATAAAACAGTTAATTCTTCAAAATTTAAAGTGGTTGATTAAAATTATTAAAATTTTAGTGTTTTGTTTTAATGTAGAAAATTAATGGGGCAGTTTTCATTCTACCCCCTCCCTGAAAGGATTAAACAGACACTCAATTGTATTTGTAAAATCATAACGCTATTCAGTAATATATATTTTTAACAAATTTGACGTTATTTTAATTAATGTAAACAATGTTAAGCGTAATGATAAAATACATAACCAGGATCATTTTTACTCTTTGGTTATGCAACTTTATTTAAATCTTTAAATTCTCAATTAATTTAGGAAAATATAAGAAAAAATTATTTAAAAAAAAAAAAAAATTGAATTGAACGATTGCAGTAAGACTTCGAATAAATACAATCACATTCCTTTTCGCACAAACAAGTTGAATAACATTCACAAATAAAACTTGCAAAATGGAACCTATTTTTAAACTATTCATATTTTATGTACATATAAAAAAAAAATTCAAAACCAATTGAGTAAAAATGAAAAGCAATAAATAATAAGAAATTATAAATAACACTTACAACACGAAGTTGAATAGAGAAAGAAATGAATTTTTAATGAAATTGCGAATCAGAAAGCTGTAAAAAAACGGAAGAAATTAATAACCAAAGGAACTTTGAGAAAAATAATCTAAATAATTTACCATCAGGAAACTATAAATTATTTCATGATTTATAACCCGCTTACGTCAATTTAAACACGAAACGAAACATAACTGACACTGTTTACATTTTAGTGTTGCCATATTAGGAAACAAATATTAAGATGAAATTCTTTGATTGATGTGTTTTCTTCGATTAAAAAATGCTCTATAGATAGCACTAAATAAAATTTTAAGCTTGGGGCAACATTAGAGAAATTTATTGAAAAATTTTAAATTTGATTAAGAAGTGAATTAAGAAGTGAAGTGATTATGCTTAACCATGTGATTTAATTGCATACCTTGAATAAGGTCATGCGCGTGTGTCTACATGCTCGTGCTTAGGGTTTTAAGCGCCCATTTCATCTTGATTATTATTTTTTTTTAATGGCGGGCACTCGGAACTATTGTCCATTGGCCACAGAAAGTGCCAGAACTGCTAACTCTCTTTTCGTTACCCAGTGGGCACCTGTGGCGAAGCCACGACGGTGGAGCAGCGTCGCCCACGTCACACTACCACAACCCGTTTATAGGGCGGGTCACATTCACACACAAAGGAGAAAGGACATAGAACACAGATAGAGAGAAAGAAACATCCATGCCTTGCCCGGGATTCGAACCCAGAACCTTTCTGATGCTAGGACAGTTCCCTGCCCCCTACACCTTCGAGATGAGAAGGCCTTCCAACTGCATCTTCAAACCCTCGTGACGTCACCATACTTCGATTATTCCCCGCGACATCTGACACTTTCTGCTTCGTTTGTTTTAGTCAGTTGTACTAGTCTTTTGATTTGGATATTTGTAATCAAAACTCATTCTTATGTAATTAATTATAACAAAATTTTAAACAAGGTATGCATCATCCATGTTGTGTACCGGCATGTCGAGGGAATTACAAAAATGGCTCTGAAGTCAGTGTTTTTAGCTTCCCTAAAAATGATGCATTGAGAGAAAGTTTGCTTGGTCATCCACTAATGGATTTCTAAACAACTACACAAAAACAAAAAATGATGCTTTACTAAAGGACAGAAAAAAATGCAGCTTTGTTAGCTGAAGTAAAGAAAAATAAGAGAAAAGTTGAAACATTAAACAAGAATAAATAATACTAAGCATTATTAATTAATCCTCAGACATAATGAACTCTACATTTTCAATTAGCAACTTTTTGCATGTCAATGTTTAGTTAAAACATTATTATACATAATTTTTGAGTTGTTAAGTATTTATTTTTATTATTCTGACGAAAATTATTTTATATCACTAAATACATTTTTATTAGTTTTTTTTTAACTTTAATTTATTAAATAAAAAATAAATTAAACACTTCTATAAAACGTTGAACGCTCTACAAAATTAAAATAATTAAATAATGTAACAAAATAATTATTTTGTAATGTGTGATCACTGTTTCTCTGCAATATCAAATTTGTTATAAATGCACATCATTAATATTGTTACGTTAAAATCCATATCATTTTTCAACAATTGTATTAATATTTTAATCACTCTTAGTTTAGAACTTAGAATTTTTTCTAATTGTACTTCAATTATTGTATTATTGAAATTCTTATATATTTTTCTAAAATTTTATTGTAATTTTTAACATTCATTGTCTAATGATTTTATAATGATTTACAATATATTTCTATGTTTATTTTTAAGTAGAAAAAAAATTGTATATAATTTTTTTTCATTTGTTGTGATAAAAATAATGTATGGTCGGCATTAAGCATTAAAAGTTAGTTTTTTTCGTTACTTTTTCGTGTAATAAAATATGCCTTTTTTGTGAATTACTGTTTCTTTTTTTTATTTAGTATTCGAAATATCAATTTTTTTCAGTTAAGTTCAAAAATAAAATAAAATTCAAAAATGGTATCGAAGCTCCAAAAATAACTTTCTTCTTAAGGACTGTGAATCATATATTTGCACGGATAACAGATTTTTTGATTAGCGCGAATTTTTTAGTTTTCAAATTTTTCTATTAACAGTTTTATTAATTAAATTTAAAGAGAAAAAATAGGATTCAGTCCTTTCTCCCAACTATTTTTGCAGCATTTTAATGAGTGTCTAATATAATATAAAGAGACAAAGTAGAAATAATTATATTAGGAAATCTTTCCCCATGTTAAAAGCTCGCAGCAAGGGGAGAGGAATGATCGAAGTAAAGTGACGTCACGAAAGAGTTGTAAGGCCTTCTCTGTCTCGGAGGTCACGCCTACACAGGCCGGTCGGCATTTATTGATAATAAAACAACAAATTATTTTACATACTACAATAAAAAATTACATTACATACAACATTAAAATATGAAAATGATGTGTAATGAAAAATTATAATTAAAAATTTACGTTCTCATTTACATTGTAGTGCAAAAAAATTATATATTGTTTCTTTATTTATTAACTTCTTAATTTTATGAATAAAGCATTTGCCATAAATGAGATTTGATATCAAGGTTTATTATCACAGCCTTAAATACAAATTAGTTATGAGGTACAGTATCAATAATATTTTTTAGATAAATATATCATTTAAAAAAATATCATATGATTCAAATCGATGTTTTTTTTTTTAAATTAAATATCTTTTAAATCATGCCCACCCAGTTTTTATTATTTTTATTTTTTTTTCCTTGCCATTTTCCGTTGCAGTTCTTAGAGATTGCTCTCCACACACACTCACAAATCGGAAATAGTTAAAATTTTTAATACAATTAAATTCTATGATATAAAAATTGAAAGTTGACGCAAAGTTCCAAGCTGTTATTTTAAAAATGACACTCCTGATATAACGGAACATTAATTGAAATGTAATTTATAATAACTGGTACGAATTATATATTCAAGAAATAGAAAAAATATTTTCATGATTTAGCAAATGTAAAGAAAAACTTGCAATAAAATTATCAGTCCACAAAATTTTGGCGGCCCTAAATTTTAGCACTTACCTCTAAGCACGGCCCTGTCTGTCGAACCTGATTGATTTCTAAATCAACAAAAGCCAGGATTTACCTACGATGGCGTCACTTGCAGGTATATAATTCAAAACTACAGTAATCTTAAAATAAAATTGGAGAAATATTTTTTAAAAAAAGTTTGCAGAATCCCTAAAATTGGAAATTTGAATAAAGTTTAAAATTGCACCAAAATATTGACGTATTCTTTTTTTTTTTTTTCTTTTCTTATTAGGTTTTGATAGAAATGTGACTTTTTGGAAATTCTTTAATTAAGAAAATTTTGGTTCAGTGATCTTATCGCTGCAACAAAATTTTACGCAAAAATAGAAAAAACGATTATTTTACAAAAAAAAAAAAAAAAAAAAAAAAAAAAAAAAAAAAAAAAAGCGAGAAGAAGTATTTAAAACTAATTCCTTTTCTCCTTCTAGGTTTTTTTTCTTCTTTTTTTTTTCTTTTAAATAATTATATTAAATTGTTATTTCTCGTAGACAATTTACTAGTTTCTTCAAAACTATTTTAATTAACAAAATTGATAATGTAAAGTGTTAATTGTATGTATCGTACATTAATTAGTTACATTAATTAGTTACATTTATTTTAGTTCTCAAGCGTATTTTTGCTCAATAAGCTTTGTTAAATGTTAATTGAGATGAGAGGAAAATTTCAATAGTTCCAAAAGTTGATTTTGAAGACAGATTTCAATATAGTACAACTGATGGGCAAAGTTATCATGCTGCCTGAAATTTGCCAACAGGCCCTTTTAATATTTACTAAAAAAAGGAGAAAACAGTATAAATGTACTTAACCTTTTACAGGGCAAGAAATTTAAATCACAGTTTTCGTCAAGAATATATTCAAAGAAGCTAACTTGTTCAGCTTTGAGAAAAATTTTATCTTAATGGTAGCAAAATTATTTATGACTTCATGTATGAATCTTAACTCTTAGTAGTATTAATCTTGTGACACAAAATAATTTTTAATGGCTGTTAAACATTTTAGATGTTATTTTAATGATTTTTGTAGTTTTAACTAGTTAAATGTTTATATTAGCTTTTTATTAAATATTTTTTTAGAAAAGTTTTATTTTTATAAAATAAATGGTTAGTAAACTTTGTCCATCAAAAATGAAGTCTCCCTCCGTGGACAATTAATATAGCTCAATAAATATGTAATAGAAACCAGCATATGTGAAATCCCTATAAGACAGCTGGTGGGGAAGGCAAAGATTCTATTTTCTAGTGTTAACTATTAGTTGCTTTTACTCTCTTTGGTGTTAGTTTTGGATTGTTGTGTTCAACTGAGGTTTGGCAAAGTTCTCAATGTATACTCCGTGGTCATCATAAAGAAGGTAAGATAAAACTATTTTATATTTGATATATAAATTTTAGATTGCAAAAATAGTATATTTAATAAAAAGAACTGCGCCATTTTTCTAACTTTAAAATTAAAAATCAGAAAAATTCAAGAACTTGTTTTTGTCTCCTCCGTGGACTTCCCCTCCGTGGACAAAACAGTTCCACGGACCACGGAGGACAGTCAATGGAGAGACAATAGTAGACAACCAATAATACATTTTTATTAATTAAAAAACTATTTTCTTTTAATTGATATTTTTTAAATGGAACAATGGTGTTAATTTCTTTGTATTTTTTAAGAAAATCAATTAAGTTTAACTTTTTTTTTTAACGGACAAGTAAGTATTGGCAATTTTTTCAAATAATTTCTGTGATGTTTAACATTTTTTTTCTCTTCAAATTTTAGGAAAAAAATGGCAAAATCAAAATGCAAAAAAAAAAAAAATAACTCAATCAAATGTTCAAATCTAACAACGAATTAACGAACAGAAAAAACTTAGCATAAGACAAGCTAGACAGAAATTACATCTCCTCCGTGGACAAGAGAAAATTAAAAATATTTTAAATCTTGTAAAAAATAAAATAGAAAACTTGACCATTATTATAAGGACATATAACAAAAATAAATAAAGGCATTTATGTAATTTTTATCACTTTTTTAATTACTTTAATTTAAAAAATTTTTTAGTCTATTTATACCTTTTCAGTGAGAATGACCCTAAAGCTGTCTTGCACATGTGACTACGTGTAATAAATAATTCAAAAATTCATATAAAACGACCTCGGTCATCTTGTAGTGAGCTTAAAAAAAAAAAAGGAAACTAAGTGAAATTTCTGTAAGCATAATTATTTAATTCTTTCGTAATCCATAAAATCTTTTGCTGAAAGAGTTTGTATCGATCTGTAAGAAATTTACGTTCAAATAGCGTACTTCCAAAACAAACCGATCTGCTTCATCTATATCTGTATATTTTTAAAATTAAAATGGTTGATTTAAAACTACTAAGTCCAAGCGATAGATATTTAGCAAGTTTATTGGTTTTACAAAAATAAGTCGCACAGTTTTTATCTAATGGCCACTGATAGGAGATAGGAATTTTAAAACACTATAAGCCCATCCCCAAACCTTAGAAGTTATTTTTTACCCTTTTATAGATGGAGATATGCACTGATTTTTTATTAGAAAGTTAAAAGTACATAATTAAAATTTAATAAATTTTCTGGGTGAGATTTATTATCATGGGACTCACTATTAGCATTCTACTGTGTGTATTGTGTTATAAATTGTGCTGATATCCTTCACAACAATGAATAGTACGCAATTACAATCACTTAAAACAATATGCCGCTTTATTCTCCTCTAGTCAACAAATGGAAAGAATATATTTCGTAAAAATAATGAGTACTTTTATTGTCTGTTTGGCGAAAAAAAAACTCTTCTCGGCAGCCGTTTAGAGCAGCGGTTCCCAGTTTTTTTTTCGAATATGGAACCCTAAACGATCGAGCTTATTTTAGCGGAACACCCGGCATTATTAAGAAAAAAAGTTCATTAGCAGCTGTGAATATACTAACCAAAAAGAAAAAAAAAAATTAATTATTGTGAAACTATTTAATGAGTAGAATGAAATATTTAATATTATGAATTTTTACTTGGTGCATGCATATATAAAAAATGAATAAAATAAACTGAATTATGGTTAATAAAAAAGAATTTTTTATAAACGATGTGAATAATTAATAAAAAAAATTTAATTCTTTATTCTTGAATTGAGTTGTTTTACTTTGTATTGAAAAGCTTGCGGAGAAATATCTTATGATTTTCTTACAAATTCATAATATTTTTGCGTAACGTAACAGAACAACGTAATTCTTTATTCTTGAATTGAGTTATTTTATTTTATATTGAAAATCTCGATGAGAAATATCTTATGAATTTCTTATAAATGCGTAAATCTTTTCACAATTAATACAATGCATTGTTTTTTAAGAAAAAAAAATGTATATATAATTAAATTTTGCTGCTTTTTTTCGTTCGTATTTATACAGCAAGTGCATAAACAAGCGAAATACAAAGTAAATTATGGATCATTGATTGGATATAAATATTAATATTATCAGTAACTCTCAGAACCCCTGCTCTCTTTTTACGGAGCTCCAGGGTTCCACGGAACACCATCTGGGCATTTAGAGCATTAATGATAACCTATAATCACAAGGATAAACTATTTTAAGTAGGGTGGAGAGGAAAATATTTAGGACAGATTTTAAGGATATGTCGAAATGTCTCTTTTTTGAAATGAGCTTTTTCTTGTTACCATAGAAACAAACAACACCCGACTAAAATGCAGAAGAGGTATCTTTGAGAAGTTTCAGCAGAATTTCAAAAGTAATATTTATTAATTTATAGTAAGAAATAATCCAAACTTACCGAAATAACTCAAACTTGAGAGTACTTTAATGTACGCGTTTCATAAAAGAAGGAATACTTTAGAATATTTCTCTTAATTCCAATATAAATATTATAACACTTACATAAAATACTTGGCCGAAAAACAAAGCCAACGAAATAGTATTGATTTGTAAGAAATTTACCAAAAATATTCGCGCATTAAATGAAAAACTTGCTAAAATTAACCTTTTATTTCATTCTCCTTTTTAATTTTATTTACTCACCTGTGGAATTTCCATGGAGATAATAATAGAAAAAGCAGAAAATCGACGTGCTTAGCCGATTTAGTGTTAACAAAACAATAGACGTCATTTAACGGTTAAAGGCGTCTGATAACAGAAAAAAGTAGATTTAGGTTGTAGACTGTTTTAAAATCTGCAATAAACGCATGGGACTTTTTTTTTCGTTACGTAAATTTACTTATAAGAAAGGATTTTCTTCAAATGTTATCATAAGTAACTCGTCGTCGGTGAGTTATTTTATTTTATTTTAGGCACACAGTTAAAATAAAATAACAGACTTTTAAAAAATCTCAAATTAAGCGGTGACGGAACTGGACACAACAAAAAACAGGTTTTTTAATTTTATACACTGAACCCAAATTTTTAACAACTACCTTGCTCTTTGAATATGCGCGTACAAAAGCAATATGGAAATACACTTTATTTTTTATTTTTTTCCTTTTAAAAAAACACACCGAATAACAGAGTTGAAGGCTTATATACGTCGAAGCGGAAAAAGGCAAATATTGGTATTAAAATAATTTCATTCTATCTTTATTATTTACTTTTAACTTTTTATTATTATATTTGTCTAAAAACAAGCAAATGGTGATAAAAAGTTTATAATTAAGAGTAGTTAGATTCAGAGATACAAATAAGCACTTAATTGTAATGTACTAATGTGTTATATTATGAAATTTACGAATGAATAATTAATTACGAATGAATTATGAAATTTATGACCGATTGAATGATTTTTTTTTATCTCTCTAAGCATGCATTAATAATGACCATTTTTTTTTAGGAAAAAGGTTTTTTAATTATTGTGAAATTATTTAATGTGTAGACTGCAATATTTAATGTGATAATTTTTTACTTGGTGCATGCATAGGAACTCTTAAAAAAGTACTGCTGTAAACGATGATATATATTATAGAATAGTTATCAGAATATCATTTTTGAATTGAGTTAGTTTGTTATGAACTGAAAAGCTCGATACGAAATACTTATAAACTTTCTATAAATGCATAATCTTTTTATAATTTATTCAATATATTGTTTTTGAAAAAAAATTATATAATTTAAATTTTTTCATTCGCATTTTGAATAAAGTTCATATAAACAAGCGAAATATTAAATAATTTATTTATCATTGACGGGATATAAATATTACTGGCTAAAAATATCTAAACTCTCGGAACCACTGTTATCTTTCCACGGAACCCCTTTCGGGAACTGCTGGTTTAGAGCATTAACGGTGACTGCAATCACAAGAATAAACTATTTCATGTAGGGTGGAGAGGTATATATTTAGGACGGATTTTAAACATGTCATTATGTCTACTCTTTGAAATGAGTTTTTTCGTGTTTCCATAGCAACAAACAGCATTTGACTAAAATTCAGAAGAGGTATATTTGTAAAAAGTTTCAGCAGAAATTTATAAGTAATGTTTAGCTCTTCCTGGTAAGAAATAAACCAACTTACCGGAATGATACAAACTTGAGAGCATTTTTATGTACGTCTTTCTTAAAACAATGAATACTTTAAGATATTTATCTAAACTTCAATATAAATATACTAATACAAAAAATACTTAACCGAAAAGCACAGTCAAGGAAAAGGTATTGATTTGTAAGAAATTTATCAAAAATATTGGCCCATTTAAGGTAGGTAAATGAAAACCAAGATTAAAACCATCTTCTATTTCAGGAGTTTCCAACTTACATGAGTCCGGGGGTCACAATTAAAAGCACACATCAAATGGCGGGCCGCAACTTTATCAAAATTTAATGTAAGACTCTTTTATGTTTGAAGGAACATTAAATATTACTGTCAGATTTTTACCAAGTTGTACAAAGCAAAATTATTGAATTACAAATTAAAATAAGAAGAAGATTTTTAAAAATACTTAATTGTTATTAGTAATATTTAAAAAAATATTAAATAAATAAAAAAAATTCGGGCTACAATAACTTTAATGTACACCTATGTATTAAACAATTAATGTGCAATAGATATCTAATTGTTAAAATATAAAACTTTAAAAAGGTTGGTATTAAAACTTACATAGTACCATGCAAAATGTTTAATGAGAAAATTGAGGTTTGTCTGCTGCAACCACCAGAGAATAGATATTTACATTTTAAATTTACAAATGTGTGTGAATATTTTCGTCCAAAATGAGTGGTTTCAAAAAGTTAAATAGGAGAATTTCTTCGAGAAAATTTCTGATACACGCATGCTGAATTATATTCACAAAATACAAAAAAAAATTAAATAAAAAAGAGCAACATACACGATTATTTTTGTATTTGAATAAATATTTTCTTGGATGCAAAAACCGAGAAAATTTTTTTTTTTGCACCGTTGGTGTGTTAAATTTCACAGAAAAGAAGAAATTAGGTTTCTGTTAACGAAAAAAGTATTTTGAACCCATATAGATTTTTTAGGAAAATTGTCGGCAAAGAAATGACAACTAATATATTTTAGTTCGCGGGCCACTAAAAGAGGCTTCGCGGGCCGGATGCGGCCACCGAGCCGCCAGTTGGAAACCCCTGTTCTATTTCATTCTTTTTAACTTTACTTATTCACCTGTAAATTTAACATGGAGATAATAATAGAAGAACCTAGAAAATCTACGTGCTTTGCCGAATTAATGTTAGCAAAATAATTAACGTCATATAACGGTTACAGAAATCTGATAATAGATAAAAAAAAAAAAAAAAATTATTAAGGTTATGAACAGAAGACGTATTTTGCGTTATCTCAACTAATTAGTTTTCACCTATAGTACATATTATTCATTTTTATGTGTACTGTTGTAAAAATTAGCTCTATGAACATCGAAATAATTTTATCCGCATAAACTTTACGCAAATTATGTTTAAAGATTATTTTCTTTAAAATGTTAAGTAACAAGTTGCAGGTGAGGTTTTTTTTTGTTTAAGATATAGCTTCTTAAAACGTGATTTTTAAAAAATCTCGAAATGAGGGATGATGAACATGGACGAAGTAAAAAATGAGTTTTTTAAATGTTAATTATTAATCCAAATTTTTAACACCTACATTACTCTTCAAAAATGTGCGTACAAAACCAATATAGAAATAAGCTTCAATTTTTTCCTTAAATAAAAGAAAGAAGAAGAAAAAAAACGAATGGCAACAGAGCTGAAAGCTTGTGTGCATTAAGACGGAAAAGAGAAAAATTGTTAAAAAAATCATTTGAATCTATCTATCTCATTTTCGAAATAAATAAAATATTTATAACTAGCTACCAATTTTTTTTTTTTATTACTTAGTATATTTTAGTTTTTATTATTTCTTTTTAAATAAATACGTTGAAATAAAGATAAAAAAGTTCAAAATTAAGTGAAGTCAGATTCAGATACAAATTAATACCAAATAGTAATGCGTTAAATACCAGTTAAATTTAAAAATAATATGCTAGGGTTTTAATAATTAGATTTTAAATTCTTTGTCGAACATCAACTCCCCTCACCTCTCTTCCCTCACTTTAATTATACTTCGATGAAGGAGTAAATAGGCTCCTGGGCTAAAGAGAATAGAAGGGCTAGTTCACTCCGCTCTTAGAGCTGAAGCTACGATTTCCCTCCTCATGACGTCACTATGTCCACAGGTATCGGAGATCGCAAGCAAAGATATTATGATAACTTTGCATCTTTCTCTTTGTAAAAATAAGTTAGACTTTTTCTGGTTATTAGCTTTCAAACTTTACGTAATTAACACATTATTTCCGTTCATAAACATAGTTCAAGAAAACTTTCTTGGCCATTATATTAAAAAAATACCATTTTAAACTTATAAAAATATTTTACTAGTTGACGAAAATGACACTATAAATATTTTTTTTTAAAAAGTTCAGTTTTAACTTTAATTAGTAAGAAAAGCATATATCGACACTTTTTTATCTACATATTCTTTTATAACAATAAGTTGAGTTAAATTTAGAATCCCTGATTTTAAAATATGCCGTTAATAGCAATTTGTTCATACTTAATCATTAGGAAACATCAACCTTAAACGCTAATTACTGAAACAAATAATAGTTTAGGTTCATAATGACATTAGAAATTTTACAATTGTTTATAGATATTTAAATTTAAGATGATATAATTTATCATCATAAAAAATCATAATTATTTAGAATAACTACATTAAAAAATATGTTTTGAAATTAGGAGAATTTCAACTATACACTATATATTTTATTTATACTTTTTACTTGCGTTTTAATTGTCTTTGACTTTATCCATTTTTTAATTTCTTTCACCTGCTTTTTTTTTTTAAATTAACGAGGCGGTTTCTATTTCAAGATAACGAATTTTTATAAAAGTTCTTAACGATAGAAAAAACGTATTGCTTTTTTTTATTAACTGTGTCATTTCGGAATCCATTCTTTACATAGTTTTTCTTTACTTTAGGGAACACGCGGAAAATTATATTTTTTCCTTTTGTTTTTCTATCAGAATTTTTGCAAGTTGCAATCGCACAAACTGGCATTTCGTTAATAGTTCTAAATTTTTGTAAATTCACTGCGAAAACTGAGGAAAGTCATTATATAAAATAACAAATGTCTTAGAATATGCCACAAAAAGAAATGCTCCAATATTAGTTAGAGCTAGTAAGGCCGGAAGCTCTGTTCTTGAAGTAAAAGTGCGAGCTTTGCGCCAAAGTGACGTCACTAGAGAAAATCGGAGGATTGGCGCGGCGAGAGTTTCTTCAAAGGAGTGAACCAGCCGTTAGCCCTGGGGCTAGATGCTCCGTACCCAGAATTTACATCGGCACTGACAATTATTAAAGTAAAATGATTTGATAAAATCGAAACTCATGACAGCTCAATGTCTAGTAAAAATTAATGATCACAGATTTTTTCTAGATAGAACTGAGTAGAACAAATGAATGGTTTTTTTTTTATATCCCGATAAGCCGGCAGCATGCGTTTAAGTACTTTTTTTATTATTTTAAAGAAGCAAAAATTCTGATTGTTTTACGAATTATAATTTATAATGTAAAATAATTCGATCCTTTTAAGTATTAACTGAATAAATAGCTACCGTGCGCAAAGTTTCAGGAAAATTAAATAGGATGGGCAAAAATTTTACACACATGAAAATTCCTAATTTCAATCGGAAATATTTTACTATGTTCCGAAAAAATTTTTTGTCACCAATTTTAATTATTAATTAATTAAAAAATTATGAATACGATTTAATTTCTAATTATAATAAAAATACTGAGGGAGGGCTTAATCTGTGTTTTAGAGTTCTGATTAAATACGAGAAAAGAAGGGAAAAAAAAAAAAAACACTGTAGTGACAACAAACTACTTTGGAATTGAAGTCACTACTTCATAACTTTAATAAGACGAACACTACACTGCAAACTACAAAAAAAAAGCACCGACTTCAATAGTTTCACTACTTGTAGTGCTCTATTTCCGACCACTGAATATTCCTTCAGTCATCTTCAGTCTCCGTTAGATGCGATGCACTTATCAAGTCTTTTTTCCCCCACGATTTGCAGCCTCTCTAAAATAATTCAAGCTTGAAATCGTTCAGTGCACGGCATGAAGCTGTTTTTAGCGCTTCCACATCATCAAAGCGATAATCTTTTAGATTTTTTCTTCATTCTCGGTAACAGGAAAAAATCGTTTAGGTCTGGAGACTATGGATGGTGGGAAACTAATGGTTATGTATGAAGGTTTTTTTTTTTTTTTTTTTTTTTTGAACCCTAGTAAGAATGCGAAGGACAATATAGCAGAAACGCGTCTCATTTACAAATCCCCGGATAAAATCCGCATGTACGGGCTCCAACTTACGCCTTTGCTTTTTGAAATTTGGTCGATCGGAAAAGGGCCATCTTCATGGATATTCTGACGAATTTTTTTCAAGACTTCTTTGTTTCGAAATGTTGAATGGTGCCCAGAACGAGCAAAGTCTTCAACACTCATCTTATCACGGTTATGTAAACAGCCTAAACCACCCGAAAACTAATGCGCGGCTCATAGGATTTCCTTCAAAAGGAGGCTATATCACGGAAAACACTTTTCATCACGAATTCTTTTTCTTCACCGTAATTATTTTACCGGGTTCGAATCCCAACGATGGCTGGTCAATACCAATTCCGCATCCGGCTCGCACCGATCACAGTGCTGTTGTAAAATATACTTAGTGGTAGACGGATCATGGGTTAGAGTCCCCTTACCGCCAAGCTGTGCCGTAGAAGGCTTTCGTGACGACAATGTAATGCAAATGTGGGTTAGTTCCTTCAAAAAGTTCTCCACGAAGGTAAATTTCTTCCAAGACTTGATTCAGGAGTTCTCTTTTTTCCTGGATTGGGTTCAAAAACAAGGTTGCGGAGTTAAATGTTAGTATCCGTAAACTCAAAATTGGTTAGGCTGTTCAATGACAGTTATAAAATAAAATATTAAAAAGTATAGAAAAAGTGACTTCTACCAAACCTAGAGTAAGCCATGAAGATTTAATTGCTGGAAAAAAACTAAGTATCAAGAGGCAAACAAATTCTTGGAAGAGAACTTTGATTTTGGCTGATATTTTGAAATTTTTTTTTAGCATTTGAAACTTCTTGGCTTACTCTTGATTTGTGTGAACTCTTTTTTTTTCGACAATTAAAAATTTTGATTACTTAAATAATGGCGGTGGAAAAGAATTTGTAATTCAAAATTTTTCTCGTAGCTGCAGTGTTTGCAAGCGTTTAGCTGCGTAGTTGCAAGAGTTTGCTGCAGTGTTTAGTAAATTTCTGTTGAGGATTTTTCTAGCAGGGAACAGAATTTCAAACTCACTTTGCGTTCTTCCTTTACGACTTCACAGGCGGAAAGAATAAGAGTAACGCAAAAACTATACGCTCTCAAAGTATCTATAACCTACAATGAGGCCGCCTACCTTCACGGTCGTTTTGTGAAGATCTCTACTATCGCCACCTAGCGGACGAATTCCATACTATACATCTATAAATGGCAACGCACTCTCAATTCGGAGTTTTTTTAAACACTTTTTCTTGTCATTTCCACTCCAAGGGGGGACATTTCTAAATAGATACAAATATTAGTAGTTTTAGCAGACTATATTATTATTTTTTTTGTCTTACCTCATCTAGGCATATCACTTTAGTTCATTTCGATTTTTTATAGGATTTAACTGTATTATCCATTTAAATTTGAACTATTTTTACAACGTTAGCTGAAGTTTATTTCTCCCTTTAAAAAATTTTTTTTTTTTTTTTCTGTTTAGTAATAAATAAAAGAATATTCTTTTAAAAGGTTGAGATCTCCAACCCTCCCAAAATACCTCCAAGATGACTCACTCATTTTACCTTAGTCTTATTTAATATAATACCACAGCTTTTAATACTTTAGCATTATTTTTATTTTGTTCTTTATCCTGACGAAACTACTATTAATTGATTAACTATTTATAACAGTACTATCATACATTGTATATTAATTTTAAATACAATTATATAAAGTGTGCAAAGTTTTGTTCAGCCACCTTCAAATTACACGTCTTATTTTAATTTATTTAAAAAATATCTATTTATGATCGAATAATTAATTACATTCAATTCGGTTGAACTGTCCGAATCGAATCGGATGTAATATCTATGCACTAATTAAAGAAATACTTTTTTTCGTTGCTAGCTTTTTCTCGTGTTATTTTTTCGGGCTTTTTCTTCTGATGCTTCTTTTTTCGTAATTCAAAGCAATCGTACAGTGCAAAACGCCTTTTTTTTAAAAAATATATATATATATAAAAACATAGTTAATAAAAGCAATAACTCACTCCAGACAGTAAAAATATAAAACCATTTAATCACTCAAATGTAAATTACATAAATTATGTAAATTTAACAACAAAAATGCCGTTCTAACACAATAGTTTGGCTTAGACACCTTTTTGGCAGGAAATGATAAGTTATTTTTAATAAACAATAATTTTAAATAATAAATTTCATTTTATGCACTCCCGACTAGACCACTGAGAACGCAGTCAAGTAGCAAAAAATTTGGCACATTAAACAGTAATTTAACGGTAGTGCGGTATCCGTAATCACTCAATCGGACAAAAATCCAACAGTTAGAAAATATAAAAATCGATTTAAGCATTTAAGAAAAAAAAACAAAAAAACTTTAATTTATCTTTATGTACTTTTGGTACCTGATATTATTCGCATATCACAGGTACTTGTAATGTGTTTATAAATTCGGTATTGGCACATTTTAGGGCTCCAATTTCTGCTGTTATACTCTTTGTAAAAAAAGTAGGTGATTCAAGGATATGCAACTTTCCCACTCTCCACGCTTTTCCTCACTGTTAACATGGCTTCAGGAAAGCTTTATTATTCCCCACAGTAGTATTTTTCAGTAAGAAATGTGAATATACTGCCGTGGGGAAAGCAAGATTTTCGAATACCATGGTAACGAAGAGAGGATAATTGTGGAGTGGGAAAATTGCATAACCTTAAGACGCCCATTCTATTTATAATGAGAATAGTATACCAAATGTAGCAGTAATCAGACCCTTATTGATACAACATTGACATGATGGCGTATAACAAATAAACTATCTTTTGCTAATTTTAAAAAAGAAAATATATTTGGACACATTCACTTACTACTTTTAAAAAATTGCAGACTGAAAAACCTAACATTCGATCAAAGTTCTGAAAAATGTATTTATATGTGACCAAGAGGATTTTATTTTTTTCCCAAAAGAATTTTATATTTATTTTCCAAATATACAAATGAGTAAAATATACTTCGATTTCGAGCAATGGCTAAGTACCGATAAAATTGAAAAAAGAAAAAAAAACATTTGCATCTTCATTTGTAAAAGAATTTATTGAATAAAGTGATGAAACAAAAAAAAAAAAAAAAAAATAAATAAAAAAAAAAAATAGTTCCTGTTGCTGATAACAATGCAAAAGTAAGAGCAAGCTCACAAAAATTGAACCACTCAAAACTGCATGCTTTGCAATAAATCAAACACTGCATGCATTGCAGACAAATATGCTTCAAAGCATGCAATGCAATGCAATAATGCATGCAAGACAAACGAAAACAAATTTTAACAAAACTTTATATGAGCGGTGGAACATAATGTTTTAAAGCTCTTTGAAAAATAAATGAAAAATAAAAACAGTTTCAAAGATATTTTTTATCAAACAAAAACTTTCTAAAATATAGAAGTGAAGAAATTAAAAATTCTTTACTGTTGCTTAAATAAAATATAAAATGGTTTTAGAAAGGGGAAAAGATTGTGGAGAATGGATATCAATTAAATTTTTTCTTAAAAAAAAAAAAAAAAAAAAAAAAAAAAAAAAAAACACACATTCTGCATTCGTTTATGTCACTATTAGAAATACGTTTGAAAGAAATAAAACAACACGATGGTGCCACTTTTAGCTATACATATGTTTTTATAATTTTTAGCCAAATTGTCGACTAACTTGTGTTTGATAAGGAATAATAGCTGTTTCTTTTAATTCATTTCCCTAAAAATAGCCCTACCGGGTAACGGGTGCTATTTTTAGCTATACTTACATTCTCTTCAATTTTTAACCTAATTGTTAGCGATTTTTTGTTTTAAAAAAATTCGAAGATCACTTGCGTTCGTGTTTAATGCTGTTTATCTTATAATTACTTTTGAAGCAATTAAAAACAGAATAGAATACGATGATACCATTTTTAGGTTCACTTGATAATATATTTTTAATAATTTATTTTAACTATATTTGCATTTTTTAGCCAATTTGTGGGTGATTATTATTTTTTTTTTTTTTTTTGCTTTAGAAAAATAAATAAATAAATCGAACTGTAAAGTAGTAATTTTCTCAAAGAGTACTAAACTGCGTAGGTTAGTTTCAACTGTACATATAATTCCATAGCACTTCTGGAGAGATACATTAATTCCTCCTTCAAAAAAGTGAGCAGACATATTAGAAAAAAAAAAAAAAATATTGTACTCAGTAAAAAATAAATAAAAATTTGACGGATGAAAACCACAGATTAGTTAGTCACACACTCAGACAATCTACTTTTTAGGTTCTTTCTCGATAGCTTCTTGAAGTTTCTTTTCGATATTGCTGAAGGCATCCTTGCCCATATAGTCAACTTGTCCACGCTCCCATGCGTATCTTCGGGATTCAGAACTTTCCGTGAATCCTGAACCTGATACACCCAGTTGAAGTTTAGAGAGCTCACCGGCTATTCCAGTCTAAAGAAGAAAGAAAAAAATTGAATTATGAAATTAATCAATTAGAATCTCTGTTAATGGATTAGGCATCTTAAGACTGCGCGATTTTTCCACACTCCCCTCCTCCATTATCATGGTTTTGTTGTATCATGTTTATTCCAATTTCTTACTGATACTTATTGCAGTGGGGGAAAGCAAGATTAGCTGAAACCATGGGAATAAAGGGTAAATTGTGGGGAGTGTAACCTCAAGGCACCTATTCGATTAACAACTAGTCTAATACATGACTTTAAATAAAGTTATTAAGTAAAAAGTGGTGGTACGCATAGGGTGATTCAGTACAGCATACAAATTTAGAAAGGAGATAGAGAAAATCAAAACGATTAAAAATTGCGTATAGCAACTCATACCAGGAAATGTCAACGTATGCCGCTAAAACTGCTGCCCTGGCTCTTCTTGTGCACTTGAAATGGTGCTTTTATGAACATGAATTATTAATTATATTTTTTTAGCAATAATAGTCAAAACTCACATTCAAATAGGCTCATAAATAGTCATTTTCCGTAATGAATCGGCGATTAACTTGCTCGCCAAATCATTAAATAAAGATGAAAGCGCTATTTCTGTCCTATTCGAATACGATTTTTGACAATTGCTGAAAATGCATAGAAAATAATAAAAGTATCGTTTCAAATACGCATGAACAGCCAGTTCATAATGTGGAAACGTCTTCAGCTGATTGAAATGACAATTCCTGACTTTGTTGTACAATTCTCAGTCCTTACAGTGCATCCTACCTTCCCTCCAAGTTTACCCCTCAAATTTTTACTTACCTGTTCGGTTTTAATAAGACACTATGATTTGATCTGTCACATATATTATTTTTTATATTAATGCATTATGGTAGACAGAAGTAAAAGTATCGTGGTTTTTCGAAACAAAACTAAAACTAAACTATGCTAATAATAAATACTGTGCCGCCTTTTTTTTTTTTTTTTTTTTTTTTTTTTTAAAGCTGTCGTTGTAATAAAAGGAAGCTACGCACAAATGGATTAAAGTCACAAATTTTGAGATAAATGACACAAATATTAGAATGATTCTAACATGAAAAACCTTTAAAATTTTATTTTAAAAAAAAATTCGATATCAATATATCAATTTATATAACATACATGCTTAGTATTTAACATAATTTTTTTGCAATAAGATTAATAATTAACTACCAGGGGTCTGTCCAGACATTTTGTGAAAGGTCCATTTTTGTAAAATTGTGAAAAAATTACTCGTGATTTGTGAACATAAAATAATCATTAAGTCACATTCGTTCAACCAGGGTCCTGCTTTGAGAATTTGTGCAAATAGGGTCCAGTTATTGCAAAAAAACTTCTTCAAGGAGCTTTTAAATTGTAAAGACATACAAGATTATGCTCAACACTGTAAAATTATATTTAAAAAAAATTAAATTTTAAAAAATAAATAGCAATTGCTGCTACTAAATTAGAGATGCAACATACAAATATTTGGTATTTAGCCTATACTGCTGAACGCAGAATATTCATTTCGGACGAATAAAGGAAGAAGCGTCTGCCGAAGACAAAACTTAGTTCGTTTACATCTGTGTTCCTCCCCCCCCCCTTCCTGGGAAGGGTTTATTCAATTAACAAAACAATAATGAAGATAAACAAATTTGTGAAGGGTCCGATTAAAAGAAAAATTATTTTGTGAAGGGTCTGTTAACGGACCCAAATCTCTTCTAAACAGACCCCTGACTACACATGAAGAATATCACACTTTTATAGTAATCAGGTTAAGAAAAATCTTAGTTCTTACAAGAATTGCGATATTAAAATCTCGTGAATATGAATCGCGATATTGGTTTTTAAAAACAAGTGGATACGAATCACGATGCATGATTTTCCGGTTGCTTGAAAACGAATCGTAGTGCGTAACTTGTAAATTACGTATAAATACGAAATATATGTCTTATATTACAAACGTGTGAATACAAATCTCAATATTGGATTTTAAAAATGCGTGAAAATGAATCTCAAAACTGATTTTAAAAACGCTTAGGCACGAATTCGCGATATTGGAATTTTAAATAGCGTGAATACAAATCACGATGTACGATTTTTTAATCAGGTAAATACGAATCGCTACGTGTGACTTTTAAATTCGGTTAAGACGGAAATCAATGCTTGATATTAAAATAACGTACACAAATCAGATTAAGATTCCGTACCAGTTCCAAATAATCCAAAATTGCGAAAATCCGCCGAACCGCTGGAATCACATGTGTGTAAACGTCTCGTTAACGGGATTTAGCGAAAGGTTCAAAATTTAAATTTTAGATTGCTGAATCTCGTGAAAATTTCGTAGGATTATAAGTTTTCAATTAGCGGAAGTTCGAGAACTAACGGTATTGAGAAACGCGAAATTCAGGGATATTCCCTGAAAACTCATATATCCTGCTTTTAATTTTTGTACCCAGGAAGGATGATACGAAAACTCCTGAATTCCGGTGTACACCCGGAATACAATCACCCCTCAGCTGTATTGCCTCAAACGAAAGTTATGTATCTTTTATGTAATGTATATTGAATATATTTTATTAAATTGTTTTTTGTAAATTACGAAGATTTATATTTATGGGTTAATTTTACTGAATCCTTGTTCATTTATACACACATACGGGCTTGTTCTATAAAAGAACGGCTGAAAAACTAAACTAATGGAGGAAAAACAGCACGAAAATAAATCCAGCGTTACAACGGGGTCCGAACCCACGACCTCCAAGGTTCCGAGTATTTGGGGAAACTTATCGCATCACTGAGGTCCCGCTATATTCATATTTTAGTATAATTTAAGCGCTTTAATAATCCCTCAAAGTAGATATTAATTCATAGGAAGGATTATATGCTTACGCATTCTTCGGAGAGATTCGGTTGGACGTGCTTCATGAAGACATCCCACCACATTTGCAGATGTTCCTGAGAGTGTGGACTGTTAGGTTGAACTCGACCTGTTTCACTATTGTAGAACTCCATCCACGGCTTGATGGGACCCAAGAAGTGGACAATTTTGACATCTTTTCCGAACCTTAAACATATTAAACACAATAAATAACTAGCACAATCACACCCAAGCTATGAGAACAACGTTTATTGCGTACAATTAGCTCTAAGATTGTTACTCTAATTATATTACAGTAGAGCGCCGATTATCCGAACCCTTATTATCCGAACGTCCAATTATCCGAACCTTGTCCGAATTCGCTTTTTCTTCTTCTTTTTTTTTTTTTTTTTTGAAGTTTAGAATACTTTTTAACTTATCGACATTTTTTCTAAACTTGGAAGAATAAATAATATCCACTACACCTGAAGACCATATTTAATTTACAACCTTTTTTAGCAGTTTTCTGATAGTAGCCAATACATACAATACTGTATTGTTATACAGTTATATCTACATACCCCTTTAGCCCTCTTCAACTGAAAATTATCTTCCAAGAATGCGAGCTTCAATTTGACAGTCTACAATGGTTCGAATGAGGAAGGAGTTTATGAATAGATATGTGCTGAAGTTCTACAATTGGGGGATGGGTACTTGTCACTTATGGTTAATGATTAGTGATTACAGTGCTTGGAAACTTAAATCTTGGAATAAAATTCTTAACAAAAAAATAAACGTAATTGAAGTTTCTGAACCAGTAGATCCCGATGAAAAGATGCCTGGTTATACAGCAGAAGAAATAGAAGACTGGTGTTGAGACACTGAAAACGATCCAGGATTTCGAATTTTAAATGATGATGAAATTGTTGCTGAAATTTTAAATGAAAATCGGAATTCCACAGACGAAGAGGAAGAAGTAGGTGATCAAATTCAAGATAGTGGACCGTCTCATATAGAAGCATGCAATTCATTAGATATTGCAATGAATTGGCTAAAACGTCAAAATGATATGGATCCAGTTCAGTTGATTTATTTAAAAAGAATAAGGGATGTGGCTGCTCAAAAAAGAGCATCTTCTTTGACACAAAAGTCTTCGCTGGATTTCTTTTGCAATGGAAAATAAAGAAAAATGCGGTATGTGATAAAATCAGAAAATGATAAAAATTTTTTATAAAAAGGCGAAATATGATAAAAAATAATTCAAAATGAAAAAAAAAGTTTAAAAAAAATAAATAAAAAATATTTAAAAATTGAAAATAAAACTTTTAAATATGCCAGAGCTATTTTAGATAATACTACCAGTTCTAAGCCTAGAAAAAGTGTGAAGGGAAGTTAGTGCATAAATAATAATTATTTAAACTAGATTTTAAACAACTTTCCAATTATCCGAACTTTTTATTATACGAACCACGTTCGGCCCCCAGCAGTTCGGATAATCGGCGCTCTACTGCATATTTTAAAAAATATCCATTCACTGCACTTCGCTGTTACCATGGTTTCGGCATATCAAGTTTTTTTCGCCGTGGCAAAACGTATCAGTAAGAAATTGCAATATACTGGAGTAGGGAAAATGTAAAATTTATCAAAATCAATAGAAAAATGGAAGGGAAAGTGTGAAGAGTTGGAAAATCGCGTAACAACCGCCTATTACATTTGCAAAAAGTGTAGAAAATATCTGCAAACAGTAAAATAAAAATTGGAGAGTTAAGTGATTAAATGCGCGTAGTGGCATTGAGTTAATTGGTTGATTGAATTGAATAAATTGGCTTCAAAGTCCATATCTTGCTCTTTTTTGAGAGTGAGGAACTAAATATTTCGTATTGCTGTCATTTATTGTCCACAAATAGCAAAATCTATATATCTCCGACATTCATTTGGACTGTTCGCGTCTTAGCGGTCGGTATTATAATATGCTGCCACGAGAGAGGTAACGTTTGCTTTAAGTTGTGGACTTTTTTTGTCTAAATGCGCTTGGAAGTTTCCTCGATTAAAAAAAAAAAAAAATACTTAGAGATTGTCACTTTGTACTTTCATCTACTGAAAACTCCAAAATCTAATGTTTATCAGCAAAATAATTTATTTTTTTCCCTTCCCTCAAAATGAACCTAGAATTATCATTCATTTAATTCTTCAATATTATACATAGAAAAAATATCTTAACAAAACTTTTTGATGAAATCAAATTAGAGCAATACTTCACCCCATGGATTTGTACAGTTGATGATACATAGGAAAACAAAAATACCCCTTATACAAGCTACATTATATCAATATATATATATTAACTCCTCCAAGAAGATGTAAATTTTTTTTTACGCTTTCGTAAAGTCAAATAAAAATTAATTCTTTATAATTTAAATTTTCGACACATTACGTTCAAATCCATAAAAACGTTAGTTCATTCAGAGAAGTACGTTTATGTATCAGCATGTATGAATTTGTTAAAATATTTCGGACAGAAGTTTCAAAATTTGAATTTTGAAACTCAGTGTACGAAAATTCGATCAGAATTCAAGGTTATTCGTTCTTCGTTTTAATCTGTTAAACATGATCCCTCACATCTCAATACTGAAGGTCTTTTGTCATTATAATTTCATTTATTAATGTTAATTTATTTATCAAATAATAGGTTAAATTTATTTAATGCAGTAATTTTTTTATGTAGAATTTGAGTTGTCTAAATAGTGAATTACTAAGTTTAATTAATTGATCAAATAGAAGATTAAATGCATTTAATTGATCAAATATAGTTGGTTAATAAGTTTAACTTTGTGGGCTCCACCCCCTGTTCACTGACGCTCCCCAACCCCCGAAGATTGCTATAAAATCGTATATGGTTTGCTTTGCATACTGATTTGCTTTGCATACCATGCTCGCTACTAAGTTAAATCCATTTGAAATGTGTTCTAGTGTAAATTCTTAATTTAAATTAATTATTTGAATAAAATTATTTTTGAACCTGTATAAGTATAAGTAAAACATAATATAGAACATTTTGGTTGTTGACATGAACTATTTGCTTTCAACCTTTCAATTCTACCCAATATACAGTCCAGTTTGTTTCAGCGTTTCGTTGTTAACATGTGTGCTTACGCTTGCATGCGCATGACAGCTCACACGCTTGATATGTCAGTTCTTTTTTACCAACATGAAAAAGAAACGAAGATGGACTTCCTTTGCAGCAGTCCTCGAGAAATATATATAATTTGCTTAAATAGTATATTAAATTTATTTAAATGAGCAACTCTTTAGGTTAAATTTATTGAATTAAACAAATATCATCATAAATTTTCTGAAATGATCAAATAGTAGTTTAAATTTAAAATAAAATTAAAATAACATTAGGTATCTGAAAGCACGCTTACTGATTATATGCAGGCTGATATGTATATGCAACGTTAGCATTCATATTGTAGATAAAAGACAAATGTTTTGATATGTCAGCCGTTCTCCAATTACTGAAATAAGCATTTAGAACACCTTGGTCACCACCTGGAAATAAAACAATTGTTCATCTCTGTGAGGTTAAAAATTACTTTAATTATTTTATTTATTACTTTTAATGAGAAATGCAAGCTTTAAGCAGAATTTAATCATTAATATATAAAAGACTGGAATTTTTACTTTTTTAAAAGGGTTTCAAAGGAATGTCACTAATTAATTTAAGTACTTATGAAATTAAAGATTTTCTTAATACCTTTCTACAAATTTTCATATAAAATATTGTACCTACCGTATATTCCGGCGCATAACGCGCCCCGGCGTATAACGCGCACCCGTAATTTCTAATACTTTTTTTTAAATTTTAAGATATACTCTTCGTATAACGCTCACGAAAATTAGGATTGTACATGTGCTATATTTCGTCTTTCAAGATCGTAAATAGAAAGTTATTTTTCCTATCTTTTGCAAAATTAAAAGAACTGAATTTGACATGTATGTGAGGGTAGAGTTGAAAGAGTAATAATGTGATTCTGAGAAAAGAGATGTAGTCGTATTCAGCAGTGCAGGTGTGTGGAAGAATGTTGTTCCCCACATTCTAGAAGTAAGGGGGGGAGGGTTATCTGGAATGCTGTCTATTGTGTATGTCTCAAAAGCATACCACGAATCAGGAGACAAAACGTAATTCCTCTTCGGCCAATCGCACCATTTGATGTCCTGCCTTTGAAAAGTAAACATTGTAAACTTCAAGAATTCAGCGTAGTTTTTAGTAGTAGACATGGCTCCTATCAAACGAAGCAAACACAGCGCTGGATTTAAATGCAAAGTAATTCAGTTTGCGAAAGAAAGTGGAAATCGGGCTGCGGCGAGACATTTTGGTATTGGGGAAAGCTCGGTGCGTGAATGGAAGAAATATGAACAAAAAATAATGGATATGCCTAAGGATAAGTGTGCATTGCGTACAGGACTAGCAAAATGGCCGGTGTTAGAGGAAAATGTAGAAAACTGGATTTTGGAAAATCGGCAAAATGGCTTGATTGTAACAAGAAACTGTGTTCGCTTGTTTGCTCTAAAATGGGCAAAGATTAATCCACACGAGAGTGAAAATTTCAAGGCTACTGTGAGTTGGTGTAGCCGATTTATGGCTCGAAAAAATTTAGTTCTACGTGAAAAAACCAAAGTATCACAAAAACTACCAAAAGATTTGGATAGTAAATTGTTAAGTTTTCAAAAATATATTATAGAACTGCGAAAAAAAAGGAATATTTACTTTCGCAAATAGGAAATATGGATGAGACCCCAGTCATGTTTGACATGATCGGTAATAAAACAATTGATTTAAAGGGAGTAAAATCTGTCAACGTAACAACAACGGGACATGAGAAATCTCATTTCACCGTAGCCCTTTCTTGCTTAGCGGATGGAACGAAACTAAAACCAATGGTTATTTTTAAGAGAAAAACTTTTCCCAAATGTAATTTTCCAAACGGTATTTTTGTTCATGTCCACGAAAAAGGCTGGATGGACGAAAATGGTGTTAAATTGTGGGTAAAAAATGTCTGGCAAATCCGTCCTGGTTGCGTAAGAAAACCAGAAAGCCTTTTAGTGTGGGACATGTTTAGGTCTCACCTTACAGATAATACAAAAAAATTGTTGAAAGAATGTAACACCGATATGGCAGTTATTCCGGGTGGATTGACACCATTAGTTCAGCCCTTGGCGAACAAATCCAAGGATCTCACAGTATCCTTTGGCCAAGGTTCAGCCATTAGACGTCTGCTTAAACAAACCATTTAAAGCCAATTTAAAAAAACAATGGAACACTTGGATGTTGGAGGGCGAGAAAACCTTTACGAAAGGAGGACATATGCGTCATGCAAGTTTGGAAACAGTGTGCGAATGGATATTAAAAGCATGGGATGAAATTAAGCCTGAGATTGTTAGAAAATCATTCAAAAAATGCAGCATTTCAAATAATCTGGACGGATCAGAAGATGACTGTTTATTTATGGATGAGGGTAACACAGATGATGAAGACGAAACAGATTGTGATGACGTGCCTGAAGAAATAACGGAAGACGAATATAATGAACTATTTATGTAATAACGAAAATGAATAAAGTATATAGGTAAAGGTATGTTATTTCTTTAAAATAAAGTTTTTTTCTATATTAATTTTTTTTTAATCAATAATTTTTTATATTCGGTGTATACCGCGCACCCGTAAATTCCAATATTATTTTTTGTATTAAAAGTGCGCGTTATACGCCGGAATATACGGTAATAAATGCTTTTGCAAAAACCCAACACCTAAGGTTTAAGTAATATATTGCTCAAAATGATTTTAAAATAATTTTTGGTGGCTTTAAATTTAACATTAACCCTTAAAGGATCAATGCTGCCATATAAGCGGCATGGCACTTTTTTATGTGTATGACAGGAAGAACCACATTTTTATGACACCTACAGTTATGATTTATATAACTATACTTAATTATACAATTATTAATACTTTTACTAAGTATTACAATTATAGCCGATGGGAAGTAAATTTGAAAAACGTTAATAATTAAATCTATTGTTGTTTTGAATAAATAACCCCAAAAACTGAAGCAGTAAGATATTACCTGATTAAAAACTTCATTCATTTCAAAAATATATAAATAGGAAATAACAGTCGCCATGTTACAAGCGCTCAAATGCTGATTCTTTTGTTGGTTCCTCTCCATAGAGCGTGGAAATGCATTTTACCCCAATTTGCCCCTCTCGGCTGCTGTGGTTTCTTCTTTTCTTACCTTTATTTCTCAATTTTTTGTTGGCGACTTAACGTTTTATATATTACAAATATCACTTTTGTTTCTTCTCATTCTCGTTTTGAATATGGGAGCCCATTTTTGAGAGCTTGCATCATGCCGACTGTTATTTCCTATTTATATATTTTTGAAGCGAATGAAGTTTTTAATCAGCAAATACCTCATATTGTTTATTTATCTGTTTGTTTATTTTTATAATAAATGATACACGAAATAATATTAAACGAATAATAATAATAATAACGATAGCGAATTAATAATAAACATATGTTGATATCTTTTCATGATATTTTAATGTATTTTAATATCTTGTACATTACTTACAAAAACATCAAAATGATTATTGCATTAAGAAACGGAGAGAGAAATTTAACTGAAGAGATTCATTCTAAAAGGACAACTATTTGCTTATTTTTGCTAGCAAAGGGTAATCCAAAATTGCTAAAAATATGATTGTGTGATATTTGAATGGTCTTTTATTAAATTAAAAAAATATACCCCTAAACAAGTGTTGACGCAAAAATATTATCTTACCATCGAAACTTCCCTTTCCTAGAGCTTGTTGTATTATCTCTTTGTATGTTTGATGATTGGGTGTAAAGACAAACACACCGGAGTTGAAACAATCTGGCCAGCCACAATCGGGAACTGCAGAAAGCTCTTCTTTTTCAAACAGCTCATCACAATTCTTAATAACCTATACGAAGAAGTTACTACAGTTCATAACATATAATATATATAACTAACATATATAATAACATATACAAAGAAAGAACGTTATGCCAGTAAAATAACTTGTAAAGAGGGCCAAAAAAAAGCGGGACCAATTTGAATGACTTTTGATCTAATAATCGGATCTTCACGTTCTAGGTCTAGATCTTAATGGTTCGAGGAGATGGCCTCAAATATGCTAATTAATTGAATTAGACGATAATTTAAGTTACGAAATCAGACACAAAATGCTTTTTCTCTGATTAAACATACATTTTTTTTCAACGGATTCGGTTTTCTGACTCCCAAAATATTAGGCGTATCCGCAATCTGAGAAATAGGGTCCCCATAGTTTGGTCAGGAGAGCGAACCAAAGTTTGGACTCCTTAATGTTAATTTTACTTTTTCGCGTATTACGCTATGACTCGAGAACTTTATAAACGAATAGAAAATTTTTTGCACGCAATTAAAAAATTGGTTTCTTCAAAGATAATTCTAGTAAATTTTTTTAATTATACTATTTTATAACAGTTGAAAAAAATTTTTCATTGTAAGGTATAAATTTTTTTTCCATCATTTTAAAATTATGTAATTTTACATGACAAAATACAAAATTAGAGCAAAATCGTTTGAATAGTTCCCGAGAAATCGAATTTTAACCATAAAACTTTTTTAAAATTTGATTTCCCAGGAATTTATTCGAACGATATCCCTCGAATTTTGTATTTTGTCACGTAAAATTGCGTATCTTGCAATTATGTAAAAAATTTTATACCTTACAATTAAAATTTATTTCGACTATATTTTAATAAAACAAAAAATAAATATTTACTAAAAAAAAAATTTTTTTTTTGCATGAAATTATCTTTAGATAAACGAATTTCATAATTGTGAGCAAAAAAATTTCAATTCGTTTAAAAAGTTCATGATATGGCGAAAATACGAGGGTTGCTATTTATATTTCTGGCCTAGTAATGAAAAAACAAATATGTAGGATCGAAATTGGTTTTATTGTTTTTCAAAATATTCTCCATGATGATCAATGTACTTTTGCATGCGTTTGAACCAATTTTCAAAGCACTTTTTCCAGTCCGATTGAGGTAACTCTAAAGCATGCGTTTTGAATGCACCAACCGCTTCTTCGGGGGTCGAAAATCGTTGTCCACGTAATTTATTTTTGATGTGTGGGAATAAGAAGAAGTCATTGGGTGCCAAATCAGGGCTGTACGGCGGATGACCCATCAGTTCAATCTTTCGCTCCGTCAGAAATGCCTTAGTTTGAGTCGATGTGTAAGAGTTCGCATTGCATGATGAAGAATGATTCGCCTGTTCTTCTGCTTTTTTCGAATTTCTCCGATGACTTCTGGTAAACAAATGGTCGTGTACCATTCAGAATTTCAGAATTGACCGTCCTGCGTTGCTCTAACGCCACTGTTGCCACATGACCGTTAATGCCGAAGAAACAGGCAATCATTTGTTTCGATGTGCTTCTTCCTCGAACAACTTTTGTTGGTTTTGCCACGTCTTGGAAGACCCATACAGTTGATTGCTGTTTTGTTTCCGGCTCATATGCATAGATCCATGATTCGTCACCTGTGTAGATGTTATACACTGCCTTTGATGTACCTTGAACGTATTTTTCCAACATTTCTTTGCACCAATCGACACGAGCCTTTTTTTGAGCGTTTGTCAGATTATTGTCAGAGCGTTTGTCAGCGGGATCCAACGCGAACAAATTTTTTTTTACGCTCAAATGTTCATGCAATATTTTATTGATGCTAGTCATACTAATGTCCAAAGACGCCTCTATCTCACGGTATGTCACATGGCGATCTTGCTTTATCAGTTCACGCACAGCATCGATCTTTTCTGGCACAACAACGGATTTTGGACGACCTGCACGGGATTCCGTCCTGGATCGAACATCGACCACGATTAAATTCGTTATACCAATTTTTTACAGTGCAGTAGGATGGCGCTTTATCGCTGAATAAAGAATGAGGTTCATCGAAGCACTCTTGTCTTGACAATCCACGTCGAAAGTTATGAAAAATAATGGCACGAAAATGTTCACGATTCAATTCCATTTTTTGAAAGAGAAGAACTTTTCAATTTACTGTCAACAACACAAATGAAGCTATAATGGTAAATCGTCTGCTGAATTTATGTTTAAAAATATCAAACTTTCGATTAAAATCGTCTGCGGTCGCCTAGCAACACTTACTGTTGCCAAGGCCAGAAATATAAATAGCAACCCTCGTACGCAAAAAGTAAAATTTACATTAAGGGAAACAAACTTTGGATCACTCTCCTGATCGAAGTATAGAGAAGATCTTTCCCGGATTGCGGCCAACCCCTATATTTTGGGGGTCAGAGAGCCAAATCAGTTTAAAAAACGTTATGTGCGTTTTGTGTTTGATTTCGTAACTTAAGATATCGGATTAAGAGAACTAATTAATTAGCATATTTGTGGTCAACCCCTCGGACCATTAAGATTGAATTATAGAGTGTGAAGGTTCAATCATTAGGTCAAAAGTTATTCAGGGTAGTCCATTATTTTGCGCATTGTACACTCAATTTAAAGAAAAGCTTTAAAAATTTAGCTGGAAATTTTGTTTCATGTAATTCAAAATAATCATAACTTTTTATTTCGAACATTGCTCAAAATGCGCACCTGAAGAAACGGATCTCGCATCTTAAGATGTCCATTTTCATAAAAATGCATTTTGAGCAGAATCCATTTTCTTAAATATACATTTCGATTTTCTAAAACATGCATTTCAGTTTTCATAAAGATAAATTTCAATTTTTTTTTAAAAGCAATGAAAAACTCAAAAACGAAATTCCACATGATTCAGGTTTATTAATTTGACCAAGATTAGGTTAATAAAACTTAAATGTAATGCCTACCGACAAACTATTAAATTATCCCTAATTTAAAAATAATTACCTGTAATATTTAACAAACATTCTTTCTAGTTATGTTTAAGACTTTGAATATTATAGAGATGCCAATTTAAAGGCTGAATTACATCCTTTAGTGAAATAAATCAATAAATTGTCGTAATTTTGTGGTTTGAAATATAGACTGTTTGTACTATTTCTATTAGACAATACGTATCCCAATAGAAACATATTCCTATCGGTTTCTGTCTAACTGATTGATCATTGATGAATTGCGAGTGGACAGATAAGTGAAGCAACGTCAACTTATCCGAAATAAAAGTCTTAAAATGAAGAGCGATTTTTCTTTATAATCACTTAATCTTAGGATATAGGACATTCTTAAACTATATTTTCTGAAATAAACACACTTTAATTGGTACAGACACGTTTGTTTGACAATTGGGTACTTGCACTTCTAGAAGAAGATCACAAATACCTACACATGTGACCTATGACGTCAGTACCAGCTGCTAAGCAAAATGGCGTGTTAAATTTGAGCTAAGTTTCTCCACTTAAGTTAGAATGTTAACTAACGCAAATTAAATACAGAGCCGTAGCACATCAAATTTGTTGAAATACAATTCTTTCTCGTCTACTTCTTTTACTTAACCTAGATTTATTTGTTAATTTTTTTTTATTGTAACCGTGATATATTTTTGCTTTGTGTACCTAGCAGCTTCGATACATAATTGTTTTGTTTCATTTTCTACATGACCTCGTGTCTGTCTTTCAGTTAAGAAATATATAGTGAAAGAATATAGAATGTGTCACTTAAGAGAATTGATACTTGACGAGTTTGGCTTACTCGAAATAGAATGTTAAGAGCAGTTGCTAACGTAAACAAATGCCCCGTTTCAACAACCAATCAGGATCGCGTTATCCACACTACGTCACTTGCAGGCATCCCATCATAAACAGTAAATACTTATTACGGTATATTTACTCTTTAATATAACTTATACAAAATTGTTTCCAGTCAACATAAGCAATTAAAATAAAGAATACAAAATTAAATATTATTAGGAATTCTTAATAGTTAGGAATTAGTACTCCACACTATTGTTAAATAATCGCTTTTTCAAAAAACATTCAACGATATATATATATATATATATTTTTTTTAAGTAATCAGAAACTAAACACGAATTTGAATAATGCATCCAGTTGCTGGGGTAATAATTAGGTTTAAATTTTATCCCAACTTAATCTGTGTTTATTCGGATAGTTCAATTGACTACTTTCCGATTTCGATGTAACAATTTGTTCATCGTCAATAAACAGAAAATGGTTGAAGCAATAGTGGGAGTTGGTGAACGGAGCGAGAAGGCAGGAGCCCCTAATAAATAACATTTTAAATATGTGTGTTGTGGGAAGAGACAGAACGAATCAATCTTTGTTTGAAAGGAGAAATGAGTTTTATAAATAGACATCGGCACAGACCTTCATTTGTTTGGTGCGTGTTTGAAAATCTATTAAAATTTCTAAGCTGGCGACATGGAATTAAGGATCCACATCTGTGACGAAGAATTTTTAAGAATTTATCTTTCTTTTCTAAAAGGTCTTTTGTATTTTTAGCATTGTTGATGAGTGTGTTACAAATGTGCTCCACTTACTAAAATATCTGCGTCTAGGAAAACACACTTTTGGAACTGAGTGAGCCGCCAACAGTGAAACTTTGTGAAAGTGACGCCAAGGTCCGGCCTTGTGAGTATTGCCAAGTTAGCTTCATCTTTGCTGTCTAAGACGTCAACTTCCTGCACCAAGTCGTACACATTACCTAACAGACCTCTGAAATCATAGCAAAGGGAATACTTATTCATACAGATCAGTCATTCTTTTATTTTAAGATAGAATAACTTTTGACGCCAAGCATCAAACATAGCGTAATTTAGCACAATTATATTTTAAAAGTAACTATAAGTCAAATACATGCAGAGATGTTACAAAAACCATGAATAACTCTCCGATTAGTTGCTCCAAAAAAGAGGAGCTTTATAATCTGAACTATATAGGGGCTAAAAACATTAATTAAATCAAAAGAGGAAAAAAACCATTGAAATAAATAGAAAAAAATTGGAACGATGGAATAATACATTAGCATAAAAATTTAAACTAATATTTTATATTCATTTTAATTTAAATGTATGCGGAAGTTACACCTTAGTAAAAAATTTTTATTCATAACAAAATAGTCTTATGTTTTCTTAAATGTTAATAAATAAATAAAAAACTTAAAATTAATTTTTAATGACATAATTTTCTATGCTATTTAATTTTTTACTAGGTAAGTAATTAAGTAATTACTTAAAATAATTATAAGTATTTTAAGTTTTTATTATTTAGTAAGTGTTTTAAAGTTTTAGTGTGTGTTGATTAGTTGCCCACTTTGACTGGATGCCTGGATTCACAGTCCCTTCTCATTGTGCTCTGCCGAACCAAGTACAAAAAACTATTTACCGAAAAGATAACGCTTTTCCTACTTCATATCAAAATCTCCGTTCTTAAAACTTTTTCCAAATTTGCAGGAACCTTACACTAACTGGAACTATATGAAATATGGCTGCACATTTTTCTAAGCTCGTTGAATTTGCAGTTTAAGATACAAGATGATGTAACAATGCTGAATTGGGACAATAATGCTCTATTACTTACTCAAGGCGGCAAAAATAAATAATGCTTCAGCTACAATGCCCCACTTATATAAAGCCATTTATCTAAGTCTATATCTAAATATATGATTACAGGTAGTAAGCTACTTCCTGCTCCACCTGAACTAGAAAAGAAAAAAAAAAACATTGAATAGGTAAAAAATGAGAGTGCCCCGTTGAAATAAATCCTCCGATTAAATTCAAAATATCCGCTACATTTTTATATCGCTTAAAATATGTTATATTACATGTTATTTACTAATCCCAGAACAAAAGCATTGCTATTATGTCAGGTTTCAATTTTGGAAATATTTAATTCTAACACAGACTAAAACGTTGGCACATATAGCCCTATTGATGAGGATAGCTCTCACTTTTTTGGGGAAAACACGTCAGGTAAACTGTCAGGCCATTCATGACTTGCAACAAAATTAAACGCCGTGAAGATTATGCAACGTAAATGGAAGCAGTTTCCTCCTGGAAAATTTGACCGACTTGAGCAACCAATTCTCTCTGCAAATGGAAATAAATGGATTACTAGAATACTTTGATGACCGGCAGCCTTCAAACATTATTAGGGAAGAGGCAAGATTAAGTTTACCCCCGATAGCTGAAGCCTTCTCGCACAATTAATGAGACCTCCATCTTGCTGTATAATGGAAAAGAAATTCTCTTTTCTCTTTCCATTGTAACAGCCTACAAAACCAGTTTGGGACCTTTTAATTCTTTTATTTACTACTCTATTTTGCTGTTGTCGTAGGCCATTAAGGCAAGGGGTGTGATTCAGAGGCGCCATCTAACGCCAGTTTGCTGGTAGATAGTTTTCAACATGGACTATCCTAAATTGTTTTTATATCGTACATTTCTTGTAGGATACATAAAACGAAACATTAGATGAGAAAAAGAAATTTTCTCCAAATGGATAGCAATGTGGAGGTTCATAGATGTTGTGGGGAGGCTTCGATTATGATGATAAACGAACAACATTCAATGAACATTAACTGAACATTCGCCATTGCCGCCAACAACCAGGCTCATTTAATGGTATTTGAAGGGTGAATTGTAAATCCACATCAGATTTTCCAGCAAGAGAATGACTTCATTTACGCTGCAAAATCTTCATAGTGGTGGTATTTGGATCTCAGGGCACATGTCATGATTGGCTTGTTCTTTCTTGTGACCTCAATCTCCATGAAAATGTGAAGGACTATCCTCAATGAAGCAGTATTCACAAAAAAGAGTTTTAGTCTATGACAGAATTGCACACTTCTATCATTGAAACTTTACATAATATTGATGCTATATTGTTCTCCTGAGATTGGTAAATGGCATGCAACGTCACATATTTTAAGTCATATAAAAATGTAGCAGATATTTTAATGATAATCGGGGACTTTATTTCGGCGAGTATTTTCCCCCTCCTTCTTTACTACATATTCCATGTGTTTCTTCTCTAAGATGAAGCAGGAAGCGAGTTACTCCTTTTAAATACGTGTTTAGATATGGACTTTCTTAATATAAATGTTAGATTCGGTTTTCTTTTCGTCCAGTTATGACTCAAAACCGATGTGGCTTTATTTTAGTAAGACACGCAGCATAAAATATATCTAATAAAAGATGCATTTGGAAAAGAATGAGGAAATAAAATTAAAAAATAAATAAATAAGATATCGCCTAAGGCATTTGGTGATCGTGAAACCCCTCATTTGACTTCATAAACACCCTTAAAAGTATTGATCTGCAAACTGTATGTTTTTCAACAAATCTTAATTGTTAAAATGGAATGAATAAAAATAATATTCGAAGAATAAAATAAATTTTTTAGAAAAATATTAGTACTGATGAAATATTTAGCTCAACATCACGAAGAACAGGTAGCAACATAACCCTTTGACGCAGAATTTTTATTAAATATATTTTTCTTACTTTTTTCATTATTTTTATTAATAAGGTTAAAATATGTAAAAAAAATATTATTTTCAGCACTTAAATAACTTATGGTTATGAAATAAAGCATGAAATACTGGTGTCTTTCTTTTGCGTTAAAGGCAAAATCTTCCAAACATGGCTCACTTCCGAAATAATTTTTAATATAATTTATAATTTTTAATATAATAATAATTTTTCAAATTTGCACATATTAGTTGTTATTTAGATCCAAGAGAAACAGTTATTCATGATTGAAATTTCTTTAAATTACAAAAACAGTTATTGATAAAATTTTGAATATGAAAAGGGGAAAAAGAATTTTTTTATCGATTTTTCTTTTGAATTTTATATTTTAGTACAAAAATAATTTCGATAATTTTACAGATATTTTTAGTAACTATTACTGTCCTTAATAAATAAGAAGCACCAACACACATTTTTGCCTGCAATTATAGCGTCAGGAAAAATATATATATAAGGGACACTGGTTTCCCACCTGCGTCAAAGGATTATGAACAGCTTTTAATTAAAACGGCCTAATCAAGTAACAAAACAAACGGTGTTTTAGGCTAACAGTAAGGCTTTGGTAAAAACAAAATTGGGAATAAAAACTGGAAAAAAATACTAGGACAGCAGTTCACAATTTTTTCCCCTCGGCTACGGAACCCTGAATGATCAACCTTCTTTCGGCGGAACCCTGATTTTATAAAATAGAGACAACTATGAACGCATTAACAAATAGAAACTGCTTTATTTTGAAAATATTTAATTAGAAAAATGAAATGATTTCATAGTTTTATCATTTAACTTTTCAATTAGGTATTATGTCAGACAGTTGAATTCACAGTCCTGGATCTTAATGCAGTCTAGTATTGAAATTTTTTTTGATACATATATGTAAGTTATATGAATAAAATAAGCCAAACTATGATTTTCGTTGAAATGAAAACTTGAAAAACTACTACAAAAAACTGTTGCGTTGAAAATGGTTATTAGGAAAACAAATTTCTTTATTAAAGAATAAAACTAATTTATTTTGATTTCTAAAAGCTCTATGCGAAACACTAATGCAATTTTTTTATAAATGCGTGTTTTTTTTATAATGTATTCAGTATAATGTTTTCAAGGGTATCTAAGAATCCTTGAATGAGAATTTTTTGAAAAGTCCTCCTAAAGATAAGTGCAAAGAGTTAATTATAACTACTCTAAATCGATGTATATTTCAAATCCACTGAATCTTATCTTTTGTATGCCACAGATTTCCTGCATTTTGAGAGTGTTAGACTGATAAGATATCACTTTTTATGAGTTTGGATCACGAGATATTTTTTATTGCATATCGAAGTTACAAACTAATAAAGGTCGAGCTCAAACTCTCACAAATACTCAGCTGGCGATAAATAAACAAATCTAAAGAAATGCGTCATCGTTCATTTTACTACAGGTTTCTGTTCAATATATAACATTGAAACTTAGATTTAAAAAAAGTTCGTGACAACTGCTATAAAAACTTATTATCTAGCTGGTTTCCACAACTATATTTATATGACAATATAAAAACATAGTATGGCTCATGTAGGATATATAGTTTACCTAAAAAAAAAGTAAAAATTATTAGCACATTTATTTTACACTTAGGGTTTATCTAGTAGGAACTAAACATTGTCATTTAGAGTTTATTATCTTTGAGGATGGTAATGGGCCGTTGCTACCTACCGCTTTGGGGGTAGACCGACGAGAAGTCGGTAGAACAGTTTAATGAGAATCAACCGCTCTCTCTGACCGTTGCTTGATTTCGGTGATTTGTTGGGAACCATGTCTTGCGATCACACAATGGAACTTCATGAAAAAAACGTTAATACAAATACAGTAAAAAAAAAAAGCTATCACTCACCGTATTTTCTCTGAGACGTGTGGGGTAATGATTACGGCTAATTTTTTAGTTGTCTGAACATTCCTTAAACTCTGAGCAAGAACCAAAGCTCCCAAAGCATAGGTGTCGTTTGTGACACAGGTTACAAAAGCCTGTTTATCCACTAAAAAGAGAATAAATTCATTCAAAATCAACGATACAAATAAGGCTTTAAATAATGATAAATTATAGATTTGATTCCATTTTATGTGATTATTTATTTATCATACGCATCATACCTTGCTAATTTTTAACCACTTTTTTGATTAAGAGCAGTGGCAACAGGGCAAGAGAGCGACTACAGGGAAATACATGCACTATCGTGCATTTATCTACAGCAGGACTTTTCCTGAAAAAATGTGCTTTCCAATATAAAAATAGTAATTTCACTAGCAAAGTTTACTCATTATACATACAAAATTGAATATTGCCCTCTGGAATTTTAATTTTCTTTATCGGGTATTGCTAGCATCCTCCTAGCTTTCAGAAGAACTACATAACTCTTCTGTTCTTCTAAATATGCTTGTAGAACGACTTAATTTTTAAAAATACGCATTTTAATACCTTGTTTGCCAGTACAAAACATTTTCAGGATTTGCGATAGTTGAAGCTATATGGGGAGTCAGTATATCGAATGCACACTTGGAGGGGAGGTAAGGGCGCATTGTAAGGAATGAGAATACCCATAGTCGGAAAAGCTCTCGTACGGGCCACTAGGGAGTGTCTTCATAAATTTTAATCTTATGATTTTTTAACACTAGGTTTACGGACGTTCCTTAATATATACCTATCTCTACAAACACGCGTCAATTTGACGCATGCACGAATACATCACTAGGTTTACGGACATTTCTTATATACGTATCTCTACGAACACTCCTCAATATGACGCAGGAAATAATACATATAATTGTGATTCTTAATTTAATAAATTCAATTTAGTAGATTTTTATTCTCTACTATTTCTAAATAATTCGTAGTCTTATGTAATTCACCACTTTTTATTTGCAAAATTTACTTAGTAGTTATTTACCGTTTTTTTTAATTATTTTGGCGTGTTGGCATCTCTGCACTTAGAAACCAATGTAATTATATACTATAAGAAAAAAATTAAAATATGAGATATATATTTAAGAAATATTCTAGTATTTCATTTTTCAATACTCGAACTAAGCAACTGAAACCTTCAAAATCTGACACTCTGACATCAATTGACATTCTGCGTTTGTTCTTTCTATTATTGCTTATCGATTATTTAAGATAACGATACCGGATCGAAGTATTGTCGGTACATTCCTATTTATTATTGATGTGATAGTTGCATGTGTACTCAAAATTTTGTCTAAATCACGATCGCGTCAAATTGACGCATATCCGTAGAGATAGGTATACCACAAAGAGAATTTCAATATTTCAACGCTTTTGAAGAAAATAGACTTCAATATATATTTACCTCGATCAATGATTAAAAGTCATTACAGTCATACAAGAGATAAAATAAAAATTCAAACGGGTTTTATAATTTTCCTTACAAAACTCGAAATGCGTCAAAATGACGCGTCCCGTAAACCTAGTGTCAATAATAGCTGTCAAAAATTGCCTAGTTTTATCGTAGTTTGTTGATAAAGCGAAGAACTTTGAGAGCTTGCTAATTTTATTGCAAACTGACAAATCAGTAAATCGTGATAAAACAGTCACTTCTTGGACTATTTGATACTATTATTTGAAAAAACAATGAAAATTATAATAATTCAGATAAATAAAAGTTACGAAAATGCACAATAACTTAAACTAAGCTCCCCATCTGCCATGTAATTCTCCTTCAAAAATGAATAACTCAATCACTATATATAAAATACGAGATTCATCATGCATCCATGAAGTTTATGAACAAATTTCCACAGCTGAATTAGGTTTGATTCGTAGAAAAAGAAAGTTGCAAAAAATCTTTTTTTTTCTTTAATATTCACATGTTTCTTTTAATTTTGAATGATCCTCTTTTTTTTTTTTAAAAAAAAAAGCATAAATTATTTTTAAATGTTTTAATACTTTTAAATCTTTTTAAGCGCAAATTATAAACTCCACAAAGAGAACAGTAAAAAAAAAAAAATATATCAAAAGAGCAAAACGTCATAAGAGTGAAATGTTACTCAACACACATTACCTGCATCACATTTTAAGATACTGTATCATTTATAAATAACATGATAAATTTAATGTACATTAATACTAATGTAAAAGCTCATGTAGATTTTAGAGGATGCGATTATGCTGCACTCAAATGAAAGTTCATTATGAACGATTCAGGAAAAGTGGAGTTATAAACTAAGTCAGACAAAAAGTGGAATCGCATAATTAGAGGAAAAAATTATTTTTAAGGAAATCTGTTTCGCATTTCTAGAATGCAATCTGCGACAACAATTATAAAAAATGGTTACGATTTTATGATGAAATACAGTAAAAAAATATATTTATATAAAAAAAAAAAAAGGAAACCGTCTATTTTAAAACCACAAATGTACGGATTTAAAGTTAGACACCATTCTCTGAAACATTCTAATAAGTTCCAAAGCTTTAGAATGTAACCTAAGAAGGAAAAATTATGTAGTTTCGTTCGCCAATTTTTGAGTTTTGGGACAAGCTTGCAAGACGGACATTGAAAATTGAGACACTTAATGAGCAAATGCCTTTTACTTTATTTTTGACAAGGATTTTAAAAATATATATTAAAGACAGTGTTCACTGAACACTATAAATGTAGATAAATGAGCCATGGTGGCTCAGAGGATAAAGTGCTCTCCTCCCAATGAGGTAAACCGGATTCGAATCCTGGCTATGGCTGGTTGACTCGAATTCCACACACGGCTCGCACCGACCATAGTGCTGACGTAAATTATCCTCAGTGGTAAACGGATTGTGGGGCTCCTCGCCGTCAGGCTAACCGTGAGAGGATTTCGTGGTTTTGCTCTCCCTATAATGCAAATGCCGGGTTAGTTCCATTGAAAAATCCCCCACAAAGGCAAATTTCTCCCAATACTTAATTCAGGAGTTGCCTTCGCTTCTGAAATGGTTTCAAAATTACAAGGATACGGAGTTGAACATTGGTAGTCGTCAATTGAAAATTCAGTCGGCTGTTCAATGACGGTTATAAAATAAAATATGATGAAATGATAACTAAGAATTACAAGGATAAAAAGTTTAAAAGCATCTCAATTAAGTTTGAAATTAATACAGAAAAGAAAAGGAAAAAAAAAATGACTAAAAAATAAAACTAGGAAAAGTAAAAAATATATAAACACATATATTTTTAATTAAAAAGAAATCATAACATAATTACTTTTCGTATTGAGAAGATATGAAAATGCTTCTTATCGTAGCCGATCCTTGGCATGAAAAAGAAAGATTCTTTGCCTAACTTACCTTTTTACTTTTAAATTATCTTTTTTTTTTTTTTAAAGAGATAAGATATATTTCCACACTAATATTACAACTCTTATCGTGAAATTATTTATTATCACTTATTATCAATGGTTAAAGACTACTTGATTTGCCTTCTATCCTGTTAGCAAACGTATGATTCATGCGCTCAACGTTATTTACAACCAATGGAAATTCCAATCATTCAATTTTAAGATGAATAAATATCTAAAAATATCTAAACTCATTTCAATTTTATGAACAGGATGCTATAGTTATCGGTTAACTTACATATTATCGGGTTATAGTTATTGGTTAACGTACGTATTATCGGGACCAAATTTATTATAACGAAAAAAGAAAGAAGACTAATATTTAGTGAGCGTCTCCTTCCTTCCTTCCGTCACAGAAATTTTTTTAACTTCCAAAACTGACTGAAGCTTAAAAATAAATTATCTCCTTTTTATCTCTTAAGTATGTCAACAGAAAGTTAGGTCACTGTCTTCTAGCATTTTAAAAATCTTATGTAATGCATTTATTTTAACGTTGAAGCAATGATCGTAAAACGTTATATTAACCTTAATTTGATGTTAATTTTCACACAATTAATACTGTTAAGTTCTAGTGCAGCGATTTCCAAATGGTGTTCCGCGGTAGATTAGGATTCCGTGAAAGAGTTAAAGGTGTCCGAGAGTTAAATCGTTTTTTTTTTTTTTTTTAAACAGTTTTTATTATTTTTTTAAAAACATTTTTGAAACATGTAATTATATTTAAGTGTGATTTTTTTTTAAATGACAATTTTTAGCCTCCTCTTATATACATAACGTTTTTAAACTTGTATATTTCGACAAAAATATACTAAAAATGTCATTTTAGTAGGAAACTATTATCTTGGAGAGGGAAAAACCGATATCAGAATTGTTAAAAAATCACATTCAACATAAATCGAAAAAAATTGGTTCCCCACTGTCATAGATTGAATCTAAATATAGTACAAGATTTTAAAAAGTTTAAAAAAAAAAACTTTAAAAATAATCTCTTCCACGGCACAACATTTGGGAATTACTGCTCTAACTAATCGAAAAGAAATCTTAATTGCAAGATTCCATCTTCAAACACGAAAGCAAAATAACAGCTTGCTTAAATAAAATGACTCATTAAGTATGATAAAATACATAAACACATTCTCTTCTGCATAATAGAAATTCACACCTATTCTTTAACACGTAATTGACAGAAGTGCATTTGCTTAACACGAGGAAGCATCAGTATGACCCCAACAAGATTTTTATCACACCTTGCCAAATGAAGCTGAGGAAGTTGATGAGCCGGCTTACTTTTTAACTTCGTTACATTTTTTAAATAGAACTAGGGAAATAAAAATAGCTAGTTACATTTATTGAGTTCAAAGCTTTCAATTTTTTTGTGTCGTTAGTCAAAATATATTGAAATAGTAATAATTTAATAAATTAAACTTAAGGAATTCAAATTAATAAATACGCAAATTGACATATGTTTTTTTAATAAGAATTTTTTTTTTTTTTTTTGCAGAAGTGACACAATTTTAACAAAAAGTTTTGTAGGAATTGTTTAAGACCAAAAATTTCTACATGGCAGCTTATATTTCCTTAAAAAGCTTTATTCGCATGGTTAAACATATTCTGCTCCCCTGAATGTAATTAATAACAAATATTGAGAATTAATAAAAAAAAAAAATAAAAAATGTTGAGATCAGATAATTATTGGCGAATACTTTGATTCAACTTAATTTAAAAAAATCGTATAAAAATTTCAACATAAAAGAATTAAAATTAGATTGATATGATTAACAACTCATAGCTTATTACCAATAATATAAACCAAATTGTTATAATATGAGTCTTAAAAGTATTAAGAATATCATTAGAAAAACTAATTAATAGTTTCAATGATTTTAGCTACATTTTTTATTGTATAATATACAATAAAAATGTCACAGATAATATAAATCATATAGTATAAAATGTAAGTATTCTGTATGATTTAGTATAAAATAAAATGTCTCAAATTTCAAAAAAGAAACTTGCTCCAGGTTTTTGACAGTTTTCGACGTATCTTGACAATTTTATTACAGTTTTCGACAATTTTCGACAGGTTTTTGATACGTCATGTCAAAAAGCGGTCACAAAATTTCAAAAGAATTCTCGATTTTCAGAGTTTATTGATGAAAAAAAGATTAAAAAAGGAGTTTAATCAATATTTCGATTATTCCAAATAGATCTGGATTCTGGCTCGAAGTACTTTTGGATATATGGGTATTCGAGTTTTTGTCCAAACCATGTATGGATCTAGAAATTTTTTTTTCTTTCACTGTATAACTTTATAATAAAATTAGGCCTGCTTTTATTTAATGTGTACTGCCATCAGGTGACTATTCTATTGGAATAAAATTTAATTTTATACATAATACGTTCACATTATGTTATGGTATTTAACTTTGTAGCGTTGTTAAACATCAATTAAATGTTTAAGATTAATTTTTTTGGATAATTGGATTTTATTTAATTAATGAAAATGGGATCAACGGGAAACTAAGAAGCGAGAGCTTGTAAAGCGAATACAATTATTTTAATATTTTTATATTTAGTGGCTCCGCAGGATTACAATATAAAATTATATATTTTAATATCATTCGCTAATTTAAATTATTGATAAATAACTTAGCTTTTTTAGTCATAAATTGAATTATTTGCAACACATTTAATTTTAAATTGCAAAACAATTTTCTAGGACCACATCTATTAAGAATTTTCAGATAACAATTTTATTTGCTAGGAAAAAGATATTTAAAAGAATTAATAAGCATGTTGTAGGAAAACAAATAATTATACATTTAGAAACTAAAAAAATAAAAACTGTCTGTTGAAATGTTTACGAATGTTATGAGTATGTAGTAAAATTAGTAAATGATAGTACACAGTATTAGAGATAGATTAACGCGATAAAAATAATACTTTTTTTAAACTTTACTCATCAAAATTTAATCCGAAAATTAAAATAAATACAATTTTTATGTAACTCTGGTCTACAATGCTAGTGATGTGAAATGCATAACATCCTACAATATCAGTTAGTTCAATTTGTAAATCAAGAGACTTTGAAATAAAAGTATGAGAAACAAAAATCTAATAATTGCGCATTTTATATATTTTTGTATTAAAAAATTATGCATGATATAATTTTTTTTAAATACAAAGCATATAAAATTTATACGACTTTAAAACTTCAAACATTTGTTAAATTCTTTTTCAACTAGTTTAAATTTAGTTAATATTCATGCAGAATAATATTAAAATCGTTTTTTTATATATCAAAATTAATGACATGAAAAAAAGTAAATTACTTTCTACGTTATCTGTAATTACAGGTTACTTTTCTTTCGAGCACGGCTAAAACTATTTGAACTGATTTGGAATTTTTTTTTTTAAACAGGAATGATAATTTTTATGTAGATATACCGAGAAAGGAGTTCAAGGAATAAATGCTTTTGGAAGAATTTCAAAGAAATCATTGCTACATGTTTATATACAATGTTATGTTTGTTAAAATAAACATACTAAATATTGTAGAAAGGTATATTTACAGCTTTTTTTGGAGGGGAGCGGATAAATAATTTTAGTCAATAAAAAAATCGGTTAACTTTTAAGGAAAAAAATATTTATCGTTTTTTTTTCTTCTTTTGGGAAACAAATCGATTTAGTCGGTAAAAAAAAAAAAAAAAAAAAAAAAAAAAAAAAAAAAAATTACTTTTTACTTAACTTTACTCTTAACTTGAAAAAGTAGTCGTAGATATGATCTCTTTTGAAAATATATTAAAAATATGTTAGAAGTTATTCTGAAAAAAAATTTTTTTTTTCAGTTCAAAATTTTTGTTAATAATGCTGGTTATTTTAAATAGTTAAAGGAAATATGTAAGGGAAGGATTCATAAATAATCCCAAGAAACTGAAACAGTTAGATGTTACCCGATTAAAAACTTCATTTACTTCAAAAATATCTTAATAATTCAGAGATGTATAAATATCTGCCATTTATATGCGTTTGAAGCGAATGAAGTCTTTTACAAGTAATTTAGGGAATATTTTCCGGACTAATTCATACTAGAAGAGAATTACAAATAGTATGTAGAATAATTTTGCTATCTCAAATATAAAAAAGTAGGTCGGAAAATAAATCTGTTACGTAACTATTGAGGAAGTTGAAAGAGTGCCAAATTTAAAGACAACTAGTGCTGAGTATTCAAATCGGAAACTTCTACAATTTTACAAATAGTTTCATAAGTTTTTCCATAATACAATTTCCACATTTTGAGGCAATCAGGATTAACTTTAGTAGTCTTTTCGATTACGAAAAATATATTTGAAATATTTCTTTTTTTTTATAAATTGTATTGTAATACAAAATAAAATTGTTATCTAATCTAAAAGAATAAAATATATCGCTCAGATTGTTCATGGATGTGTATATCAACAACAATAAACAATTTCTGAATTAGCATTTTATGATGGAGTCACTGATTTCTCAGCTCGGTTCAATCGGTGATTAAAGTTTTATAGCGATTAAGTGCAACAGGATGATGAAATTTATCACTAAAAATTTTTGTCACCTGCTCCGAGAACAGGCCTATAATTCTTTTCGGCTATTCAAGTAAAAACTGTGGATGATGTTGGGTAACGGTTGCTAAGGGCGAATAAATTTGACAAATGGCGAGTAAAAATGGTTTGCCAGTTGCCAACTCTATCACCAATTTTTTCGTTGAAGATGCTCCATGCATGAATTTTATCATTATTTTGTTTAATAAAAGAGGAATTATAAATATTTTATAATGAATATTTATATGAATATTTTATAATGAATATTTATTATTAATGTTTTATAATGAATATATCTTATTGTTATGAATTTTTTATAATATTCTGAAAATTACTATATTTCCCACTTGTACCTTAAAGTTTTTCCTCAGTTTTAAAATAAATCTTATAGTGTTTACGATATTTTGAGAAATGCTTTATACAAGTGCCTTGTTTTAATAATATCAAATGTTTTTTTTTTTTTACTTTCAATTGTTTAAAATTTTCAAAAAATGGCGATTGTTAAAAACGCTAGAACTGGCTTTCCTAATTATGTCCTGCAGTGGGTGACAACACTTGATAAACGAAGAACATTTTTTATATATATAACCGTCGTCGAACAGCTAACCCAACTTTTTTGGGGTTTACAACTACAAACGTTCAACTCCGTAGCCTTGTAATTTTGAACCTAATCCAAAAGACACAGGAACTCCTACATCAAGTGTTAGGAGAAAATTTTCCACCGTGGGGGACTTTAAGATGGAACTAACCCACATTTGCGCTACACGGAGAAGAAAATCACGAAAACATACCACGGTTAGCCTGACGGCAAAGGGACTAACCCTTGATCTACCATCTACCATTGAGGATATTTTACGTCAGCACTGAGGTCGATGCGAGCCGGGTGCGGAATTCGTATCGACTAATCATCGCTGGGATTCGAACCCGGTTCACCCCATTGGAAGGCGAACGCTCCATCTCCTGAGCTGTCATGGCTCCCAAGGACAATTTTCGCTACGATCTACTAAACTTTTATTTGTAAGTATTTTGTACATTTTACACGCTATTTTTAATCCTTTAAACCTCAGCGCAACGGCAACCCTTCTCCCTACTTACAGTATTATCATTATTTTCATACGTGTCAATTACGTGTCTAACTCACAGTATTATCATTATTTTCATAATTTTTCAATTAATTAAATAAATAAATAAATTTAACGGTAACTGATGCAAAAAAATATATATCTTGTAAAACCAAAAAATAAACATTACACAATTAATAAAATAAATACAATTTCAGCTATAATAGTTATCAAAACTAATTTGACATTCGCACAAATTTAATCTATCGATCGATTAAAATGCCTTTTAAGTACATTCATACAGAGGAAATCGTAATACCAAACAATTAAATACACGAAATGCTCTTGCATTATTTAAATATTCTTTCTTAATTATCAGTATTTAAGAATTAATTTGAATAAAAAGTTGAAAAAATTAAATATAAGCATTTCCTAAAACCATGTAATAAATATAAATCCAAATATATACGAAAGGTAATCTTAATTATAACTATTATATCTAGAGTTTTCAGCAATTTTCTCCCGATTGTATATATGTTTAATGTTTTGTCGAACCTTTACGGCTCTTAAAACATTTCATCTTCACAGATACTTTTAATGTCGTGTAGAGTCTTTTATTTATAGTGAAAAGAAGTTTTAGGAGTTTTCTAAGTTTTTTAACTTAGAAAACTCCTAAAACTTCTGGCAAAACTTTGAAAATTCCAAAATCCCCCACGTTTTGGCGTTTTTGAAAAAAATAAGACAGTAAAAAAAATTAATAATAATAATAAATAAATATTATAAAATTCAATTAAATAATTTTTCAAAAAACATCAAAATTGGACATAAAATATGACCATACTTGATAAAAATAAGCCAAAATATTACCGTAAAATAAATTTACATTTCTTCATGTAGTAAATCCAGTTTTAGCTAACAAAATTTTGATCCCTATCTTCCAATCGGTTAATTTGACACAATCATATTTCCAATTCACCAAGAAATTAAAAAAGAGAGAGGAGAATTTACAAGATGGTAGTATTTGTATTTATTTCCTTATTAATTATGTACAGTAAAAAATGCTATTTAGAAATATTTCAATTAAAGTTTCTTATTTTTTAAAATTTTAGTTTTATCATCATCACTGTCGATAATCAAAAATCTTATAAAAATTTGGGCGTTAAAATGTCACATGTTTCTTTAATAAAATTAAATTAATTTAAGCATAATAAATTAGTACTTGGCCAATTAAACTGGCACAGTGAACACCCGACTTTTTTAGAAAAGTTAATAGGTCTGTTAAGGTTTGACATTTTGATTAGAGCATAGACCTAAATGAACACTATTTTGCCCTTTGCTTAGATATATACAAAACGTGTTGTATGATAAGAAATTATAAATTTTGCATTTTATTAATTTTTAAAATTTTATAAAGTGTTTTCATTTTTTGAACTTAAATGTTCTTTAAACTGATTCTAATCAAATATATAAGAACCGATATTAATATTTAGCTAATGAGACAAATTTAGCTGGGAGCTCATCCTGTAGTTTAATATAAATTTTTCTAAAGAATAATATAATTTTTTTTCCTTCCAAATATGATCAACAAAAATGTGTTAAGGAACATCATTCTACGATTCCAATGGAAGTAATTGTAAAGAGAAACTAAATTTTATGATAAAACATACAATAAAAAAACATTAAACAATATTTGTTCAATAAAAAAGAAAGAAAACAAACTTACTACGGAAGAATTCGACTTCGATTGTCACTAGTAGCAAATTATAATCCTTCTAGTGATAATCAGCAAATAAATTTTGTCACGTGTCAGTGACGTCACTTATTGTTCTTTCTTTGATATTCTACGAACTGAAATTAATTTGCGATTTCTTTCAAATAGACAAGATAAATAAGTTCGAAACTTTTCGATTTATGCACCAATTCGCATCTGGCGAACAACGCCCACAAGAAAAGAACTTGAGAATGAAGAGTTTTTTTTTATTTATTCCCTATCACTTTCCAAGACTGAAAATAGCTCGGCCTTCTGCGTGTTTTTCTAAGATCGTCTGCTCTTTCGCCTCCAATTCAAAACGTAAGAAGTTACTTTCCTGATAACCACGTGATACGTAAAACAAGAAAAAAGTAGATTAAATTTGAATAATCAAAGCGTGGAGTAGTGTTACGAAATAAAATGTGCGTATTTTTACTATTATATATTTTGTACTTGCATTGCTATTAACGCGGGAGCTTGATCTTAGTAATGACGTCAATTTATCGGCGTCTTATCAGCTGAGGAGAAAATTGGGAATAAAATTCTAACTTAAGCCACATTCTTTTAAAAAATGAAAGCGTGTATCTTTCTGAGTATTATTATGCTCTCAATTATTATGCTCTTTTTCACTAAGAGTAATTGAAAGATGCAAATTCCACTTTAATAAAAAAATTAATTTTTTCTTGGAAAATTTCACTATTTTACATTAAATAAAGCAGTTTTTGTCCGTTTTCAGAGAATATTCTACGAATGTAGGAAATGAAAATATGAGAAGTGACTCATAAAGATGACTCATAAAAAATCTTTTTCATAAATTTAAAACATTAACGTTCTTTTTCATAAAATTAAAATATTTAAAACAACTAAAAACAATTTGTGAAGACTATTTTTTAATTTCAGTAGTAAATGAAATAATATAATGTTTAATATTAACACATATATATAAAATTAAATCTCAAAAATGATATAAAATTGTAATAGGTAAAAAATTTTTTGCGAAATAGCTGCATTAATTTCTAATATATTTTTGCTTCCGATGAGAAAAAAAATCTATGTAAAATATGCAGGGTGTTTGTAATTACCAACCACAATAAATATTTTTAATATCCTTTTGAAAAATGAAGTAAAAAAGGTTATAGTTTAAAGATCACAAATTAATATTTAAGCAAACAAGAAACAAAAACGATATCGGAACTTCTCGAATCACAAGTGAGGGAAGAGAGATGAAAATATCAAAAAATCCTTAAACTTTTCGATCATTATTAAAAAACTAATAATAATAAATAGAAAAAAAACTTGCATAAAAAACTTTTATATAAACGAGTTTTACAATTATGATAAAATTATTTTTAATCAGCTTAAATATTTTCACAGGGGGGGGGGGGCGATTGCGCAAAAAGTAATAGATGGACTATAATTTCCAGATTGATTCTTCCCCACACTATTTCGAAAAAAGTACATTCGGGAAGAAGGTATATTTAATTCAGGGAAAGTACATAATTGTGACTGATTCCGTAACTACACAAATTAGCCTATTCAGGTGAATCTATCGAACAACATAAATACATTACATTTTAGTACAAAAAAAATCCAATCACTAAATAAATAGTTATTCAGGTGTTTCAATTTTAAAATTTCGCACTGTTTATTTTTTTCCGGAACATATTAGCCTTTTGTTCACCCGAACATTTTGAAATAAGAACTTAATATTATTTTAGAGAAAGTGTTTTTCAGAAGTAATTATTTAAGAAGTGTTTTTCAGAGAAGATACTTGCGTTTAATTTCATAACTGTATTATTAATTAATTAATTAACATAAATAAGGTTATTTTAGGGATTTTTTTATATATTGTAAGGCATTTTTTAGGTATTATAAGGTATTTTATATAAATTCTTACATTAGCATAAATTTTTTATTTTTAATGGCGGACACTTGGAACTACATTAGCATAAATAAGGTATAATAGTATTAATTATGCCTTGTTTATGCATAATAATTAGCATGAAAAAGGTAAATCCTTCTTATTGATTGCAGCTATCAACTCGTAAAACTCCGAACTAAAATTATTTAAATGTTACAATGTGCGAAATGAAAAAAAATAGGTTCCCTTCATATCTTTTGTTCTAATGATCGGATTTTCACATACAGGGTCGATCATAATCTTTTAAAAGGGTGATCTCAAATATGATAATTAATTAATGCTAACTATAAATTAAATTACAGAAACATTTACTTTGCCAAGGCTTTTGGGGACATCCCCAAAAATTTGAAAATTCCTCCTCCCCAGTTCCACAAACAACTAAAATACATATAAAATTTTAATTTCAACATTTAATATCCTTTAACTATATCTGATACATCTCAATAAGATTCACAACTAGAATTATTTTGCAAATCATTATTTCAAGAAGATAATCTTAACATTGTGAAAATGTATCATAGAAAAAATAAATACTGAAATAAAAGAGAATCCCTCTAAAGTCGCAATGCAAACCTGTTTAAGAGGTGGTAATGTGTAGTTCTTTTTAAAAAATTAAATAAAGATGTTAAGCTTATGATAAATGAAAAATGCTTACAAAAATGATGAAATATTTCTAAATAATATATAGATTTTCTTAAGAAAAATCTCAAAAGAAATTTAAAATTTATCTCTATTTAATATGATTATCGTAATCACAATACGATATGAAAAAATCTACAGCAAATTTTTTTTAATAATGCGTTTAAGTGTAAAGAGATTTTGTCAAAATCAAAGTTTCTCCGAAAAATCCCTTTAAAGTCCCTGCGGAAAAACAAATTTTACTTCAGTTCTAAAGGTCAGAGAACAAAACTTGTAAGAGATTTAGAAAAGTAATGAGCCAAAGTTCAAATAAAGTCATTAAAAAAAAAATCACAACATGTCGATTTTTTCCGAATCAGGTACCTTATTTAATAAAAATAATATGCAGTTAAATCAGGCTCAATTTTGCATCACATGTTTTTTTTCTCCATTTTATTTTTTGTTACTTTTTTTGGGCTGTTTTTCAGTGCTTTTTTTTACCATTTCTCTGTGAGAATAACAATTTTCAAACATGTTGGAGATTATTTTGCGTAAGTTTAATTTAGCTTAGTGCCCTTTTCGACGAACAATTTGTAACAATTATTGTTATTAACAGATAATAAAATTCCAAAACAATCGGGAAACAAGAAAATTGGTTTAAGGTGAAGTAGATTTTTTAAATCACTTTCTTTTCGTTCTAATTTTCCCTCTCCATTACATTCCTGTGAAAATCTCTTTCTTCTGCCCTATTATGATCTTTTATGTCATCAATGCTGCTATTATTATCGAAAAGTTCAATTCTTCCACCAAAATTGAAGACTTAAACCACATCTTTAGCGAGTCGAAAAATTTTGCACTTTATTATAAATTTAATTTATCCAAAGATAATTCCACATGAAAAATATTTTATTTAATAAAGATTGGAAATTTTTTAAAATATAAGGTGTGAATTTTTTTACATCATACTATGGGATTTTAAACAACAATAAAATTTGAACTAACTTCGAGAAATAGAATTCTTATATATATATATATATATATATATAAATAAAATTTGAAAGAATTCGATTGAATAAATTTTGAGTTTTATATATATAAAACTCAAAATTTATTCAACCGAATTCTTTCAAATTTTGTACTCAAATTGCTTAGTTTCAAATGGTGTAAAAAACTGTTTACATTAATATTCAATATTTCCTCGACCCTATTAAATAATATCAAAAATGCATTAATATAATTTTTTTACGGGGAATTATCTTTGAATAAACGAATTTTACAAATATTTGAAAAAAATTTCGATTCGGTTTTAAAAATTCTCCGAGTTATGAAGAAATTCGGAAAAAAGGAAATTAACAAATAAGGGCCCTCCAAACTTTCGACCGCTCCCCGCGCTTATACTTCGATCGTCAAAAATTGAAATCCTTTGAAAGAAAGCTATGCTTATTCAGAAAAAATTAAATTTTTGTGCATATTTCAGCTACTTAATTTATAGTTAGCACAAATTAAAAAGGCTAAGTCAAGTTTTTTAAACATTAAAATCGGCACTTAATTTGTGAAAACCTTAACGTTGGAGCAAATGTTATTTAATTTGATATCTTTATTTTGCACACTTAACATTTTCAAAAATATACAAATAAAACATTGTCCACGGGCACTTTTTGAAATAAAGCCAAGACCAAGAAGAGTTAGAGAGCCTAAGTTATATATTTTCAGTTTTCCTATTAAGAATTTACACAGATCGAAATTCGGAATTAAATATTTGTGTTAGGTAAAAACAAAAATAACTAGAAGCTACTTTAAACTTCAACCAACAATGAAACTAATTCTAACATTTTAATAATTGTTCCTAAACAATGATTATCAGACTTCGATAAAGTTTATATTTAATATCTTAAATATTAATGCATATAATACAGAAAAACAGCGTTAACTTTGTTAAATTTTTTATTAATTAATTTTATATATTTTGGTAAATTACTATTATTTTGGTAAAATACTATTTCTAAAATTTCTTTATTCTTGAAATATCTCATAATTTTAGATTCTCTCAGCTTTTTGTATTGTATGTATGTCTCTTCAACTTTTTCAAATAAAACAAGTTTTTATTTAATAATTTTCAACGAGATAAATGTGACTAGGCATTAATAGGTAAACGAAATAGCAGTTTATTTTTTAATGAAGGGGAAAAATTAACATTAATTTATTGCTAAATAAACATCAAAATATTTTCAGAGACAGAGTTAAAAACTAATTGTTTTATTCTTTTTACAGTAATTTTGTTGCTCTAATTAGTGGTGTAGCAAAGTCTGTGTTGGTACCATATATAGAGCTGTAAAACAAATAGAGCAAGTCTGCTGTTAAATTTTCTCATTTCTCTTCGTTCCCATTCTAAAGTGCTCCCTCTCATTCGGCGAAGTTAAGATGAGTTCCCCTTATTGGCAAATTTGTGTTTTGTACTTATAAAGGCAACGAAGATCTCCTTATTGCTAGGCTACAAAAATCTCAAGGTTTCCACCTCTAGTTCCGTTATATGAGCGTGGTGGCTCAGGGGATAGAGCGTTCGCCTTCCAATGAGGTAAACCGGGTTCAAATCCCACCGATGTGAATTCTGCACCCGGCTCACACCAACCACAGTGCTGACATAAAATATCCTCAGCGGTAGAGGGATCACGGGTTAGAGTCCTTTCGCCGTCAGGCTGACCGTGGGAGGTTTTCCTCTCCATGTAACACAGATGCGGATTAGTCCCATCAAAAAGTCATCCACGAAGGCAAATTTCCCCCCAATGTTTAATCCAGGAGTTCTCTTGTCTTCTGGATTGGGTTCAAAATTACAAGGCTACGGAGTTGAACATTAGTAGAAGTAAACCCAAAATTGGTTTGGCTGTTCAACGACAGTTATATAATAAAACATCCGTTGTATCATGATGAATACGTAAAGGGCCACAATAACCTAAGGCACCCTGGCCAACCGGTTGCTGTATTGCAGCAGGATAATGCCCATGCACATGTTTTTAAGACTTCACAAGTCTTTTTTAATGCACAACAAATATCCCTCCTTCCATGGCTCACGTATTCCCCGGATATCTCTCCCATTGAGAATGACTGGGATTTCATCAATTCGCGACAGACTCGGTATAGTTGGTCGGGAACAAAGTAAGATTGAATTTTCAAGTAGAATCCATATGGAATGCCAGTACCCCAAGATTACAATAAGAATTTATTCGGTTCCGTGTGTAGGCTCTAATTGCTCAGCATGGCGGCCAGATAAAAGATTGATTTCCAATGATTTTTTCATTTTTTATATAAATTGGATTTTTTTTTTTGTACCACTATCAGTAATATGTGGAATCAATTTCATTCTCTTCTGACAATTCCTTCACAGTGTTGCTTTTTTTAAAAAAATATTAGTGTATATGGAAGAGTTTTTTCTTTCAAAAACATTAGAAAGAGTAAAAATATATAAGATAAATAAACAAAGATGAAAAAAAAAAAAAAAAGCAATGTCATCAAAACTTCACCTACTACATTTTAGCACTGAATTAAAAAAGAATTATAAACTTAAAATGAGTTATTTAATACAATCAATAATTTATGTTTACGTATTCTTATTTTTTATATTAACTTGTAAGATAGATTTATAGACATAAATTTGGACTTGAGAATGAATTGAATGGAACAATCGGGATAAATATGATGTTTTAAGGAAACGAAGAACATACTAAAAGTTCATTCATAAAATAAATAAAACAATTTTAATTGCAAAAAGTGATAAATTAACTTATCTTTGAAATGTATAAAGTCTTCCTTTAACACATTTTCAGTACAACTGAATGCGGCAGAATAAATTACTATATTTTAAGATTTTTGGCTTTAAAATTTCAATATCTAATATCTTTCTTTTAAATAGCAAGAAGAAACGGAAGGTGGAAAATACTTTGTTCGCCCTACAGTCACATGGTTTTACTATGAGGACAAAACTTGTTATGTTTACGCTCTACTATATTCGACCTCTATAATTGGAACTCGAGTCGGAGTTAAGAATTGTCACTTCCATGTTCATGAAAATTTAAAATGAAATTTGTTAAGGAATTTATTTTATTTTATCTAATTATATTTCTAATAAAGCACAAAATTTGGCATAATTTTAGCAAGAAGTTTTATTTACGACAAATTTTTTGAATGAGTTGTCCTGAGGGGAAAAGATACATACAAAAAGGGGGCTACAAAAATAAAATTTCTTGTGTCCCCCTTAGAGCTTTTAGTCGGGGAGAACTGCCTCTGTCTTCTATGCCACAAGTTTTTGTTGAGTTTTTTCTCAATATAACACTTAAAGACAGTTTTTTTTATAAACCTTTCAGGGGTTGAGAAAAATTGCAAATAATTTTCCTAATTATAATTTTAATATATGTTGTATATCTTAAAAAATTACCATATAAATTTCAAAACATTTAATAAATATTTATTTTCAATGTACAAAAATACATTATTGTGTATATAAACTGGCTGCAAAAACTATATCTCTCTTGATCTCACGCGACGCATCTTCCATCTTTTTGGCAAGTACTGTATCACCCACAAGAGATGCACCATTTCTAACATCCTTCAATAACTCACTCAACCTTTGTATGCTGCGAACAATTATGCCTTCATCTATGTCTGTTTTTTCCATAATTTTTGCAAATACCTTTGAAAAAAATTAAAATTTAAGATATAATTTGTATAACATATTTTAAGAAGAAAACATGAATTCTTTCTTCTTTTTTACATACACGTAGAGTGCACAAGAAAAAAAGAAGAAAATCCATTGAAAATAATCATACTAATAATTATCAATTAAAGTATGAAAATTTGGAAAAATAATCAATGTATTCATAAAAACTTTGAAAAGGAGGTTATTTATTAAATTAATTTGGAAACATATAAACATGACAGTGAAAAAACAAAAACAGTGGCAATGAGCAATAATAGTTCAATGAGAACATGAAAATATGTATGTAAAAAAAAAAAATTTGATTTTTAAAGTTTTATCACAGTGAAAACTACAGCGCCTTCTAAATTAATTAATATACAAAGAGAATACATATATAAACTTATTTATACAAAATGATTTTGAAAGAGTAACAGTCAGAAAGCTTTGTCTTTTTTGTTTTGAAATGTATTATCAATTTTAAAAGACTCATAACTGATTTTTTAATTACAATCTATACTTATATGAAATAAATTAACTTTAAAACTGTTTTTTGTTAAAAAAAGTATTTATAGAGTCTATATGAAGAGCCTTGTTGCAAAAGTTAAAAGGACTATTTTACAGTAAATGAATCAATAAAATTTATTTTCCTTTAAAATTTCCCCCAACAATTTTAAGATTATAAAATAAAATACCCAAGTACGTCGAAAAATTTTGAATTATTTTTAATAAAAATTTATTTTTCTTCTATTTGGTGAAGGTTTAATAAAATATATGTTTGATAACATAACATAAGAATTCAAAAGACCCTTTATATGCATATGTTTTTCAATACTTACACAAAATAAAAAACAATAAACATTTAAATATTTTAGAGATAGCTTAGTTCCTTATTGATCGTAAATAATTCTACACTAACATTAACAAGAAAAGAAGCAAAGGAAATAGAATGAATGGTACTTATTAATCTTAAGAAAACTATTTTCTATATGAGATAAAAATTTTTTTATGGTGAAATAATTATCTTAGTTCCTTATTGATTATCTTAGTTTCTTATTGATTTCTTAAAGATAATTATCTTTGTTTCTTATTGATTACAAATAATGCTAAGCATTAACAAAAAATAAATAAATAAATAAATAAAAAAGAATGGATGGTACTTGTTAATCCTTAGAAAACTAATTTCTATTTGAGATGATGAATTTTTAAGGTAAGAAAATTAATTTTTATGGTTAGATAATTATTCTGTTCTTTATTGATTGTAAATCATGCTACACATTAACAAGAAAAGAAGCAAAGAAAAAAGAAAGGATGCGACTTGTTAATTCTAAGAAATTTTTTTTTAATTTGAGATAATTAATTTTAACGGTGATTCTCAAGTACAGTAGAATTGCAGTTGTTTCAGAAATAATTGTCATTATTTAAACTTTCTACTGTGTTTATATATACATACACCAGTCTGACTGAACTAGGAATAGGCGCATGAAAGCACAACACCCTTTATTTTATTATCATAATTAAGAGAGCGAGAATCAAAATCACACTAAAACCACTGTGTTCCACTATTTAATGTTAGAGAAAAGTTTTGCAAGTATTCCCCATCATTTCCTTACTTATATGAAAAAAGGGAAATAATATTAGTTGCAATTCGTTCAGACAATAGGTAGAGGATTTTCTCTGGTTTTCATTCTCGGGTGAGAGAAAAACTTAAAATGATAATTACTGCACTCTTTAATCTATTTTTAGAAGAGGGACTTAATTATTAATTATGTGAATGGCTTTCGTTTTTAATAATGAATTGACATAGAGAACTTAGACAAATAATAAATAATACAAAAATATTTGTTAAAGCTTTTTATATAGTATTATATATAAATATACAAACATATATATCAATATTATTTACAATATTTTATAAGCTTATGAGAATAATGAGAATAAAAACATTAATACTCACAGTTCCCTTTGCCCATTCATAAACAACTTCTGCTAAATAGAAATTGTACTGAGATACAAAATTAGGGTCACTTATTCCACTTCGAGCTTGCTCAGTAGCAATTTCCCCAGCAACGAATCTTATATCTTCAACTTTCTAAGGGAAATTACAAAATAATAATAGTGCTAAGAGATTTAATTAATTATTTTATCAATTGAAACAAGTATTTTATCTACCAAAACCGCTGAAAATTAATTTTAAAAAAATTACTTAATTCCTGAAACAATTCTCTTTTTACTTATAGTAATAATTAAATTAAAAAAGAAATAGTTCAGAGAGAAAGGCACAGTTTTAAAAAATCTATTAATTTTAAGGAATAAGAGGGTCATTACACCTCCGAGAAGTTCAATTATAATAATAAAGATATTTTAACCCACACTAATACGATATTCTGGCAGCCACAAAATTTTACTATAGTTTTACATAATAAAATTTTTTTTTCATAGTAATATTACTTTTCGAACTGAAACACTTAATTGATATTCTACTAGTTACACTTTTACTCTCCAAACAATAACACGTTTCTTTCAATCGTTTAAAGAAATAATGTATAAGTTTGAGAAAATACTGAAAATATTGCCTTAATTCTACCAATAAACAAATAAATATGTCTATCTTATTTCCAAACTGACAAAATCTGGAAAATATAGGTTGGCTTTGAAATTGAAAAAATTCAACTCATTAAATTGAATTGATTAAATTAAATTTATTTATCATTATTAAATTTAATATTTTCTGCCCCTACCAGAAACGTTCTGCAGTGTTGTTGTTGTCGTCAGCCATTAAGGCAAAGGGAGTGCGATTGTTCTTGTTTTCTAATGGCGCCATCTATGGCCAAGAATCAGACTTCTGATGCATCCATTCGTCACACCATTTATAGGGCGGACCCATTCATACATACAACAATTCATGCATCAAAAAGATTGAATTATTGTTGTTGTAGGCCATTAAGGCCAGGGGGGTGATTGTTCCGGTTTTCCAGTGACGCCATCAATGACCAACAATTCGACTTCTGCCACACCTATTTATAGGGCGGAACAATTTATACATCCATTCATTCATCCACAGATCATAATTTTGACCTGAACCAGAGAACGATCAATTTCCAATTCAGTACCCCTATAGTTATAGAATTTTTTTTTTTACAGGAACATGGAGGACTTTGTGACCCGACAGATTTAACATACACCAGTCACCATTTACTACCCTTGAAAAACATCTACCACTAAAATGTATTTCATATCGTAGCTTACATAATTTTAAAAGTTTGGGGCTGTCCAAATATTATATCAGCATATTTTTGGCAATTTTGACAATCTCTCTCTTCCAATTTCAGCAAAAATAAGCAAACCACTAACTCCTTTTATTCTTACATAAGAAATTTGCTACATCCCCTGCTTTTAGACTTTTTCTATAGTAATTTATTTTTAAAATTATATTAAAAAAAATGGTAAATTTTGAATTAAGCAGAAATTTTGCATTATGTTTCAGTTTATTTCTTAAAATTTTGAGTAAAATATTCTTAAAAAATCTTCCATGTGGTCATGTTCTTGATTTCTCAAATTCCATGAAGAGTTTTTTAAAATTATTTATTTTTTCCAACTAAACTATTATTTCAAATTTGAAATAAAAGCTTATTTTTTTCTAATACTTTTTGGTAAAATTTTCTTTGTCTTTAAAAAATTTTTTTAAATAAAGTGACTTTAGCGTCTTGTATAAGTGTTGTTCTTACCCTTACTCCTTCAGGTCAGCAAAAATAAGCATATGACAAAACGCTCCCCCCTCCCATTAAGTGGGTACATAATATTGGAATACCCTTTAAGTTTGAAGCAAATTTTGTTTATAAATAGAATTACATCTCCAGACATGTCAATTTTCCAACAATCCATGATCAAAAGTACAATTATGCATGCGTTAAATTTTAAATTTTATTAGCGCAATTTCAATACTACTCAACTTAAGGTGTCTTATTACACAGCTCAATACTAGTATATGTCGAATATTAATAATATTATGAATTTACAATTAAATAAAAAAAAATAAACATTTAAGTGAAGCGTTAATTTTTTTAACGTTCACTACAAAGAACAAAATTTTATAACTCTTGGTAGAAAAAGAAACTTATTTTTAATAGATTATTACAAAAATTCCTGATAACCATAAATTTTTACTACGCAATCATAACACCATAATCTAGACTACGAAATCGTATTTAATTACAGAAAAATCTTAATAGTCGACAGCGCTTTATGTCTTTGTAATACCTTAAAATAGAATGCATTCAAGTTAAAAGAAAACACAAAACATAAAAATTTCTTTTGAATTACATACTTTTTTTAAGTGACTGGGCAGTTCTAATTTGGTGTCATCACATTTTTGCTGGAAAACCATACATGATAAAAGAGCAGCCACCTCACCAGGAGTACAATCACTAAAGATGGATTTGACTAGAAGCTCCGTAATAAGCAGTTCATGATTACTCATTTCCCGGGCCACAGAACCTTTTAGTTGGACATTTTCTTCATTGTCAATATACCCTAATACCCTAAGTACCTAAAAAGAACATATTCCAGTCAGTGTTATAGTTTCAAAATAAGTATTAAATATAGTTTTTTTTAAAAAATACTGATGAAGAGTAGATCAAAACTGGTATTTATCAATTATATGAAACAAAAAGTCAGGTTTGCTAATGTGTGAGTACAGCGATCTTGATCTTTTTTAATAACTATAATTATTAAATTTAATAATGTCCCAATCATTATTGATAACATAACATATCATTTAGATAATATTGCGATTATGCATAACAATAATTTCTGAATACAATATTATTATGAGTGTTGATAAATTTTATTTGAATGATAAAAATACTGTCCAATGTAAAAATAATATAAATTAGTTTAATTTCAAAAATATCCTGATATATTGCAAAGATCAATATTTTTGATAATACTTAGTGACAACGAATTTTTTTTTTATCGATTATACAACCGATGTTTGTGTTGGCGACAACTCAGAAAAGCAGACTCCAACATATGGTTCATATAACAAATAAATACCCTTAACCTCAATTCATTAAACAATATATTAGGACATAAAATAAAATAGGGAAATAAAAACCTAACTTAATTTTTAAATAAATAAACAGTGTAAAATGTTTTTAACTTGATTTTTGATAATTAATACAATAATCAGTAAAATAATTAATTGTAAAAACACAAAAGTAATCATAACCAAGTTAAATTTTAGTACGTTTATACTAGTTTTTATTTAATTTACATACTTTCAAAACAGTTTAAATAGTGTTTTGTGAACAGATTAAATTAATTAAAATAACAAATTATTGAAAAAACTTATTAAACAAATTATTAACTTTAATGCACTAATTTTGAAACAGAAAAGGATGAATTAGGCATAGTAATACAGCATAAGTTACAGTTTGAAACTACAAAAGGGAAAAAAAGAAAGTGAATAAAAACAAATAAATATGTACTTTCATTTGTGCTTTATTGGAGTTATTACTATTTTGTTGTTGTTGCTCTAATTTCAAAATTGTCCTATTTTTCAATAGCTCATGTATAATAAAAATATCTTTGATTTTATTTTTGTTCCTTTTTATTAAATATTAGGGTTTTTGTATAGGTTTGGTTTAATAAACCCAACAGAAGGTAGTTTCTGTTAGGTTCTAATCCTAACAGAAAATTTTAAAGTTTGATATATTTTTTACACATCAATAAATATAATACTATAATGCTATAAAAAGTCTAAATTTTCAATTAAAATTCTGAATGATTGTTTTCAGCTAAAGCTTATTTGCCAGCATTATTACTATTATTACACTCAGTTAATTTACTATATTTTCTCTATTCTTGACATGAGAATAAAATAAAAAGCAATTGTTCAAAAGAAACTTTTGTTAAAATTGTTAAAAGAAACCTTTACTGCTACTAGATAAACATCTATTTATTTGTCTAGAGAAGTCTTTTACACAAAAATATGATTTTTTTTTATTAGAAAATTGTATTTTTTTTTTAAAAATTACAATTCTTGGAGTTCTTTTCAGCTTATAAAACTTTTCGGCAATAGTAAGCGCTTCAGTAAGGTTTTAATGAAAAATTATTTTTTTCAGTTTAAATTTTTGTTGGCAATCGAGAAACAACAAGAAATCAAATGTGATTTAAAATTACATCTTCTAAAATAAATTGTTTGAAATCACAGTCCTAGATCATGATATTTAGAATCAGTAATACAGTAGAGCGCTGATTATCCGAACTGCTCGGGACCGAACGTGGTTCGGATAATGAAAAGTTCGGATAATTGAAAAGTTGTTTAAAATCTAATCTAAAGGATTATTATTTGTGCACTAACTTCCCTTCACACTTTTTCTAGGCTTAGGACTGACAGTACTATCTAAAATAGCTCTGGTGTGTTTAAAAATTTTTTTTTCAATTTTTAAATATTTTTATTTTTTATTTTTAAACTTTTTTTTTTTTCATTTTGAATTATTTTTATCATATTTCAGCTTTTTATAATTTTTTTTATCAATTACTGATTTTACCACATTTTTCTTTATTTTCCATTGCAAAAGAAATAAAGCAAAGACATTTTTTTCAAAGAAGATGATCTCTTTTGAGCAGTCATATCCCTTTATTCTTTTTAAATAAATCAACCGAACTGGATCAACATCATTTTGACGTTTTAGCCAATTCATTGCAATATCTAATGAATTGCATGCTTCTATATGAGAAGGTCCACAATCTTAAATTTGATCACCCACTTCTTCCTCTTCGTCTGTGGAGTTCCGATTTTCATTCAAAATTTCAGCAATAATTTCATCATGATTTAAATTTTGAAATCCTGGGTCATTTTCAGTGTCTCGACACCAGTCTTTTACTTCTTCTACTGTATAACCTTGCATCTTTTCATCGTTTAGATTTACTGGTTCAGAAACTTCAGTTTCGTTTATTTTTTTGTTAAGAATTTTATTCCAAGATTTAAGATTCCAAGCACTGTAATCACTGATCATTAACCATAAGTGACAAGTACCCATCCCCCAATTGTACAACTTCAGCACACATCTATTCACAAGTTCCTTCCTCATTTTAACCATTGTAGACTGTCAAATTGAAGTTTGCATTCTTGGAAGATAATTTTCAGTTGAAGAGGGCTAAAGGGGTATGTAGGTTTAACTGTATAACAATACATGTATGTATTGGCTACTATAAGAAAACTGCTAAAAAAAAGGTTGTAAATTAAACATGGTCTTCAGATGTAGTGGATATTATTTATTCTTCTAAATTTAGAAAATTTGTCGATAAGTTAAAAAGTATTCTAAACTTTAAAAAAAAAGCACATTCGGACATGGTTCGGATAATTGGACGTTCGGATAATCGGCGCTCTACTGTACCTTCAAATAAATTATATTTTTTAGCAGCATGAAACCACAGGTAAGTCAATTTTGTTTATGTTACAAAAACTTATCAATAGTAACATTTCAGCCAGCTGTGAAAATGAACTCAAGGCGTCTGGTTTACAAGACCAATCAGAGTCTTTATTTTAACTTATATGATTTGCTAATACTAATAGAGATTATAAACTGCAAATATAGAGACATATAATTACATTTTTACGCATCTGATACTCTGGATGGAATGTAAGGCTTTCTTCTGACAATTTATAGGAATATTCTTTAATATCTTCCTCCATCTGTTTATATGACGATAGCTCTTCAAACTACGATTTAAAAAAAAATATTAAAAAAAAATGTGTTGATCATTGTAAAACAGCAACAAATATTTTGAGGCAGTAAATGTACTTACATGCTTCAAAAACTCTGGGCATTTCACACAAGTATAAGATTCTAGAGATTTTTCTATGTTTTCTACAGAGCGTATTTTACTAGCAAAATTAATGTCTTTTAGTAATATATTGGCAGAAGGTAAACCTTTCATATGAGATTCACACAACGAACACAGCTCTTGAAATGCTTCACTGATAGCTCTTCCTGGGCTTGTATTCCTGTACAAAAATGAATATGCTTTAAAAATAACTTCAAAATAAATAAATAAATAAATTTGTTTTTAAAACAGTAATAGCAGTAAATTCAGTTTTTTTTTCATTATAATTTCTAAAACATTGCTTGGTTGTTAATGGCTAATAATGCTAAACTAATGGCTAATATTAATGGCCCGGAATTCACGTTTAATAATGATCCAAAAAAATGCTGGTAAAAAGGACTTTGAGCCGAAACATTTTTGATGCTTACCAGTTCCGCCAACAGGCAATAATCTAAATATTTATGCTCAATTTTTAGTTTCAGATAATTTGAAATTTTTTTTAAAAAGGAGCATTAACTATTAAAAGGAACATAGTATTTTAATTATAAAAATGAATTTTAGATAATATTATGATAAGTATGTCTAGTATTACATATTAAAACTAAAGTATATATTATATAACCTAATTTAAAATAAATTAAATAAAATATATTAGGAACACACAAATTGTCTGAAATAATTTTTAAAAAAAAGTGAAATAGAAGCACAAAAAATCTCTATATACGTATTTATTTTAGCCTAAATAATTTAAAAGAATAAAAAAAAGAGATTATTATTATAAAACTAAACGAGCCCTGCAGCATGGAAAAATTTAGAGCTCTAACTACAGGTAAAACACAATGCTTCAACTCCCAGCTGGTGAAGGTCCACATTACATTACCACTATTTAGGTTGGAGAGCAGATGTTGGTAGTCATCAGCTGGCAGAAAAATTATTAAATAACAATATCTTCATAAGAGAAGAAAGAGGATGTGGGAAAAGTAAGGGGATGCATCTCTGCATTTTTCTTGAAACAGATACAGTGGATAGAATTAATTTTAGTTAAAGAATAATAACAAAATATAATAAAATATAATAACAAAATGCATTTCTGCACTTTGAGTTCTTCACACTTTGTGTTTATTTTTTTTATAATAATTTTGTTAATCTTTCTTCAGTAATTGGGATTTTTTTTTTTTTTTTTTTTTTGCCCGGCCTGGTTGCAAATTTTACACAAATGTCAAGTGTTGTAAATACCAGGCAATGATCCTTACACATACCTAGTGTAAGGAATAACAAGTAAGTGTACATCAGGTAAGTTAACTTAACTTATAAAAACATAAATACCATGCAATAACCCTTAAACTTAAAAAAAATCATTAGTGTAAGGAATAACCTCAAAGAACATGAGAGATGGGAATACGATGGGAAGAAAAGCAATAAAATACTTTTCATTGGAAAGTAGCTTCGAATTGAAGGAATAGTACTGGACATTTGTTGTTTTGTAATCTTATTTTATGGTCTTAACTTCATGCTCCCTTACTGTGTATGGTTTTTTCTGGCTCTGAAACTGCCAAAGACATTACATTAGAGTGAATTCCAAATCAGTAAGATATGATTGGAGAAAGTGCAGTGTAACTAGACAACAATTAGCGCAATCAATTGAAACCCGTCCAAGCTGTGGTAGGTAAAGTTGCATGAAATTATTTTATAGCCGCTGTTGAACAGCCAGTCCAAATTAGGGTTTACAGCTACTAATGTTCAACTCCGTAGCCTCGTAATTTTGAACCCAATTCAGAAGACAAGAGAACTCTTGGATGAAATATTAGTAAAAATTTGCTTTTGTGAAAGACGTTCTGATGGAACTAACCCGGAATTTGGTTACATGGAGAAGAAAACCACGAAAACCTTCCACGATTGGCCTGACAGCAGGGGCACTCTAACCCATGATCCTTCTAACACTGAGGATATTTTACAGCTGCACTGTGGTTGGCGCAAGCTGGATGCAGAATTTGTATCCACCAACCATGGCTGGGATTCAAGCCCGGTTCACCTCATTGAAAGGCAAGGACTCTATCCCCTGAGTCATCATGGTTCGGCACAATATTAATTTAGAAAAGGGTTAAAAATGTTGTTTTCTGCAAACTTATTTACACATTTTTCAGTGTCAAGCCAATTTCTATGAGCTTAGGATTTGCTCATAGCATATGAAATGATTCTTTGAACAATGTTACTGAGTTTTGTTCTAGCAAATGAATAGTTTGGTGAATATGTAATAAGTTTAATTTTTATTGTTTTTTGAGTAACAGAATTAGTTTTCAGTTACTGATAATGAGATTGAATATAATATGTTTGATTGTACAATATACTTTGTTGGTAGACAGTGTTTTAAGAGGAGTATCTTAAAAACTAGAAGAAAAATATTTTCTTAAAGAAAAAATATTTCTCTAATATCTTACATAGCTTACTTATTGTTTTACATATCTTACATATTATAAAACACAAAGTATTACTTTATAAACAAATTCTTCTCCCCAGTTTTGGAGTTAGTAAAAAAATTCAACCTAAAGACAAGAAAGAGTAGAGAATAAAATGTTAAAAGAGACTTAAAAATTAGTGATTTTCAAAGTGTGAATCATAGCATCCAACTTTATCATGGCAACAAACACATAAAATAATTATTAAAATAAAAATACTTAAATGATTTAAGCACACTAAACCTAAAGTATGTTTAAATGAATTTAATAAATTTAACTAAGAATATAATTACAATATAGATACAGAATATAAGTTACTTTTATGGTATATATTGCAAGTCACATTAGTGCACTAGACTTAGAAATTTTTTAGGCAAAAAAGACATAAAATTTTTTTTAGGCAACAAAGACATTTAAATGAAAATACATCAATAATTTAAGCAAACAAAACTTAATATGTTTGAATTTATTAACTTACATTTCTATAACAATAATTAAAAATATAGATACAGAGTATAAGTTACTTTTATAGTATATATTGTAAGTCACATTAGTGCATTAGACTTAGGAATTATTTTTAAATATATTAAATAAGTAAAAGAAATAATGAACATTAATAATTTATTGTGAAAGTATCCAAAAAAAAAAATAATAAATGCTATTTGATAATTATCACAATAAATTTAGTATAACTAATTTTCAACAGAATTTTAAAATATAGAAGGCTCCTAACTATATATTCTAATGTTGAAGAAGTGTCTGGTCAGTGGTGGAGGGGTCAGCTGGAATAACAAAAAATCAAGATGGGATGGAGTTCCAATTACTATTTCATGTTACACATAAGATAATTATTTAAAGAAAACAGTTCATTAATTATTATGTTAATATAGCGACTAAATACAATAAATGACAATTGAAATATTGTTTGCCAATTGTCAAACAATCTTAATTTTTTTTAACCGTCACTCCATTATTACTTTTTTAATAAATATGAAATTATAATGAATATTTTATAATATTCCAAAAAATACTAATGTTTGTTTTTAAAATTTTTTCTTAATTTTAGAAATGAACCTCGAAATGTTTATCATATCTTGAGAAATGTTTTAAAAGAAATGCCTTACTTTAATGTCAAGAAGTTTTTTTAATTGTTTAAAATTTAAATTCCTGAAAAAGCAGCCACATGTGTAATGAATGGCCACTGGCCAGTAACTGCTATAACATTCCTCTTTTTTTTCCGTCCTAAGATGAGCTTTACAAATGGCTCGTTTTTATATATTTTTATTATTCTTGATAGTTCCAAGCCAGAAATTCAAGAGCCTTCTGTATATTAAGAGAAAGAAATAAAAGAATAAGCATAAGAAAATCACTTTTTAAAATGTTAAAAAGTAGTAATTGTAATTTAAAATTTAATGCCTATCAATATTAGCTTCTTTCAATAGCTAATACAGTTTATGAGTACAATATAGCTGTTACAATGTAGTTAATATAGCTGTTACAATGAATGAAATAGTCATTTCTAACCTTATTTACATTACAAACATTACTGTATAGCTGTTACATTTAATTAAATATTCATCTCTAACTTCATTTACATTAAAAATATTTTTATAAATCTTAAAACTTACATTGTTTCCATTCTTTTCCAATCTCTAACAATTGCAGCCTCATCAATCCTGAGTGACTTATTACAGATAACTTGAATTTCATTAAATGTCACAGTTAAAATTTCAGGCTGTTTATTGCTAGGGTAAAATAACTGCTTAGTCCAGGGTTGTATTTTATGTGAGGTTTCATTGGAACTCAGAGACTTTTCTTTTTCTCTGATTGCCAGCACTTTACACTTGTTATCTTTGTCTAAATTTAGTAGTGTGCACAAAATGTTTTGTTGGAAAGCTGTAGATATCACAAGAACCCTGCCTGACACTAACAATCGACTGGAGAGAGCAATACCGCATTTTTGAACCTGAAAAACAATTGTAATTCATATCTATTCAATGTCATATAATAAAACAAATGTAAGTTGACCATTTGATGGTCCATTTAGATAAGTAGTCAACTCATAAAGAAGACATTTAATTGTTTAGGTTAGTTTAGAGCTTGATCATAAAACCCAACTTAGACAGATGAACATACAGAGGTGGTTAACTTAACTGGTGTATCTAACATGTTAAACCTTTAAAGTAAACCTTGAAAAACACTTGTGGGACACAAATTCGAAGGTACACTGAGACAAGACTCCACACATTTCCTAAAAATAATAAACAAGTCCAGGGCCTATGTCCCATTAACTCATCACTATAAAAATATCATAATGTAAAATTGTTAACTGAGTTTCTTTTTCTTAAAATGACAGAATTTAAAAAAAAAATCAATTAATCCCCAACAAAAAAGATAATGTCTGAATCATGTATATCATTTGCGGATGGTCCCTAATTTTGTGCTTTTAGAAGCAGTATTGATGAAAAGAGGTCGCACCAAAACTCCAAATAATTAGATTTTTCATTTTATTCCTTTTTGTGTTCTAAGAAAATAGGATGTTCTAAACACACACAAAAATGAGGAATATCGGGCAAAAAGCTAAAAATCAGTAGATCAGTACAAATAATGACAAAATATTTTATAATCAAGAAAATCAGAAATATCAAGGTAACTAGAAACTACTCAGGTTTATTTTAAGTAGGGTGACATTTGTTCTTGAAATAAATTTTTTTCTCTCCTCCAAAAATCGTTGTGCACCTCAACGGTACTTAATTTAACATTTAATTTGTAAGTTCTTTTTATATAACTCAATTTTTAAATTTTACATATCTTTTAAAAGATTCAACAGCTTGCTTATAAAATTAACTGTTTTTTTAAAAATATTCTTAAAATGAAAGTAATTTTAATAGACAGCTAATTCAAAATGGAAATAATAAGATAAAAATTTTAAAAATTGTCGAGTTTAGTGCAAAAATGAATAATTCAAAATAATGTAATGTATTAACCATGATTTCTTGCTTCATTGGCTTGAGTTGTCTTATTGCTAAAATGTATTCGGACAGGTCAATGTTGCACACCGAACAGTCAGTTTTTTTAGTTGTCAGAAGTTTATTCCTAGCTTCATTCAACATTTCTTTGTATAACTTTCGCTGTTTCTCATTGTCTGACTCACCAAAGGAACGTTTAATTACATCTTCCACACGGAAAGTTTTTATTTTCAGCAAGTTCAGAATCATGGTGTAAGTCAACTTAAATTGTGATTTGAGTTTTGCTGGTTTTCCCTGTTAAATAAAAAACAATTCAAAATAAAAATATTTATTGATTACATTATATTGTACTTACATGGTAACTAAAATGTTTTTATGCTTTTTTGTTGCATGCAAAATTATTTTTGAACATTTATTACACTTTTATAAAATTGATAATTCACAATGCATCAAAAGAATATTTCTAAAATCTGATATATATATATATAAATGTTGGCAGTCGGACCGAGCAGGAAAACAGACATAGGATTTTAATGAAAGCAAAACAATTTTATTTGATAATTCTTTATTGAGTGGTAAGCAAAAAAAAGTGTTGTTTACTATGTTACTAATTAAAACAGAGAAGCAGGATAAATTTTCATTGAATTAATTAAAATTAAAAATGATCGTTGCATTTACTTGGCTGCATATAATAATTTTTACCATTTTGAAAGATGTTTTTGGAATAAAATCATTCTTTTATGAAGTTATGAGTTTTCAGATACTCTTGAATTTTATAAAAAAAATTTTTTTCTTCTTTTTAATCCTACTTAACCTGAATCATCAGATTAGATTAAAACTCGGGTTTACTTGTTGCAACATGCTATTAAATTTGTTCTGCTAAGTTTTAAGGCTAGTTTTTGTTAAAAATGTCGTTAAACTTTTCAATGACTTTTGAATACCTTCTGATACATCTTTAACAAGAGGAAGTTAGAGAATCTTTACACTCCAAGTTCATTAGATATTCATTAAGAAAAAAAGAAAAAGGTCAGACTTGATAAACATTTAAAACAAATTGGAAAGAAAACTGAAGATAAGTTTAAGAAGATTAAAAATTAGGTATAACACTTATGAAAAAGGGCAAGAGGATCAATGTTTAATAAATAGATACAAATTGATAAACTTGCAAGCATCATAGTATGAAGCGAACTAGACTCAGGGACATCAGCTTTGCAAAGAACTATAACAGTTCCAGTGTCATCTAGGCCTCTGCGTCCAGCACGTCCAGCCATTTGGATGTATTCTGAAGATTCCAGATCACGGAAATTAAATCCATCATGTTTTCTAATTGAATCAAAAACCACAGTTCTTGCAGGCATGTTAACTCCCATGGCAAATGTTTCTGTTGCAAATAACACCTTTGAAAGAATATGATTATAGATAATTAGAATTTGTCTAATTTAAAAAAAACTATAGCAGTATAAAAGATGTGAGAGATTGTGGTGGCATAGACATTGGATACAGTTAGAATTATAGTACTTTATAAATTCAATAACTTTATAAATTCAAAACTTAGTAATCTGAATTCTGGGTAACTGGACGTCCGGCATACAAGTTAAAAGTCATACAAATCATGCTAATGGCTCAAGACAACTGCTAAACATGCACTTTTTAAAACTATACTAGCTTAAAAAAATTGAAATATGAAAAGTATTTTTTAAATTAAAAAAAAACGTTCTTTTTTGGATTTCTATAAAAAAAAAAAAAAAAAAAAAATGACAAAAATTATATAAAATTTTTACCAATATTCAAGTGCTAGCATGAATTTAAGTGGTATGCTATAGCCAAACCAATTGTGGCGTCATTAAAGACTCATCACATAAAACGTCATCTTCATTAAAATGCAACGCGGCTGGAAGAAGCGGATCTCCCAAGGTGCAAATCAGCTTTCTCGGACGCCGTGCACCTACATTCAAGGAAGATGAAAAGCAGCTCACCGTCGATCAGTATGCCACTTCGATTTCAGCTTTCACCCGGAGATGTGTGCTGGACCTAAGCCGCCGAGCCTCGAAGTACTGATGTCTTTTCACATACCTTGATGATGGACTTTATGTTGTAAAACGCTTTTTTGAATTTTAGTTGTTTATGAAGGAAATAAACAAAGTTATAGTTATAAAGAGTTCTGGTATCTTCTAAACACTAAACAATTACCAAGTTTGAACTTAGGGTTTTTAGAATCGTGAGCACAAGGTAAAAAAAATATTGAGAAAAACTCATTTTTAAAGAAAAAAATGTAAATAAAATACAAGCTTATTGCTGGCAATAACAGTTTAGAAAATAGTTATGTAATTTTCTGTTTTCAATGAGAGGTTTTTATTTAGTACCTTTGCTGTAACGTTAGAAAATTTTTCAATATGATCTTGTAAGTGTTTGGAAAAACACTTAAGGCACCTTAAAAGATTCATTAACTTTTGATAATAAGGGAAATGAATTACTTTTAATAATCCTTTTTGAAACAGCATTTCCACAACTTCCTTTAATATTGGTAGAATTCCACTATGATGAATGCCAACTCCCCTCTCTAATTGCATACCCATAGACTTCACCTGAAATTGAAATCAACAGTTTTAAAATTAATAAAAAAAATGTTTTTAAAATAGTTTATAAAATTTAAGGTATGATTTATGATAACATTTAATCAAGATTTCATGAAATCAAGGATCATATAATAATTTGTAATCATGATTCCAACAGCAGTAGGATATAGTACTCCCTAAGCTTTACTGGTCATGAATTTTCCCAAACATTATAGACTTACATGTAACCCAATAATGTCATTAAACCTAAAATTATGAGAATACTTATAAGTAGCTTACAAATATGTAAATTACATTTTAAATATTTGCTTTTTTAAGGCAAATACACACATGTAATGGTAAAATTTCATCATTAGTTGCAGTCATTAATTCAATATACTATAAGCAAAGGAATATCTTTCAATTAATAATATTTTGTCAAAGATCCTATGTAGTCAGAATTGGTCATAATGCTGTCTCTACTTCCCAGACAAGTTGGTATCCATTGACCTGAAGCTATATGGGCATCAAGCAGCCACTGAATATCGAACCCAAATCTTTCCTAGCTCAGTGCATTTAACTACTGAGCCAAAACATCTTAAACTTTATAATTACCTGTGGTAGATTTTGGTCTTCCTCTTTGAGCTTTGAAATGCTGTCACGGAAAAACTTATTGATTTTGTCTTTCTCTTTCTGTGTTGTGAGATCTTTGCTTTGGAGCATCTCAGCATGAGAGTTGCACTTCTTTCTGGAGAATGTGAAACAGACAGCCGGAATCAGGTCATTCTTTTGTAGATGCCCGAGAAGACCCATGTAAACATTTTTCTCCTAAATGAAAAATAATGGAAAAAACTATTCAACAGAAATTTTAAAGCCTAACATTATTTTTACAAAGCATTTTTTTTAAAGATTTAACTCATACCTGTTGCATTAAAATTTGATAAAAATAGCAAAAGAATATATTTAAAATCTTCTTAATAAATACTATCAATAAGGTATTACATGCAAAGAAAAGAAAATAATTTTTATAAAAACTAATTTGTTTGTTTTTAACTACACACATTTTTAAAAAAATTTTCCATCATAAATTTTTACTTTCGAAACTTTAAATGGGATTTGAAATAAAACATTAATTCAAAATATTAACAATTTTGTTGAGATAAATATTTTAATAGAAATAGTTTAGAATGTGTTAAAATTTACTAAATTAATTTTTGAGATTTCTTATGTACAAAGTGCAACTTTTATTTCAAAAAAGGATTTTTGTGTTGGTATCTATGCCAAAATAATTGCGTTGTGTTGGCAATTTCTAAGCTACAACCTGCAGAAAAAGAAGACCAACTTGAAAGGTATAACTCGAAAACAAAACAACATATATATTTTTAAAAAATATTTGCTTCTTAAAAAACCCTTTGCTGCATTCGCAAAGGTATTAGGGGTGAACAAATATCCCCATTTCAACTTTTACATTCCTGGAAACAGTCGTAAGCCAAAAAATGTTATGAAGAAAAATTAAAATTGTACAACAGAGTAATAAAGACAACAGCAGATTTAATAAAGTAGTTATTGTAGTATCTTATTGTAAATATGTATTGTTTTTAAGCTATAGTAAGTTAAAAAAAATATAATAATAATGCAATGCTTAAAAAAATATTATATAAATCAATTTACTTAATTTTTTTAATCTGACACCACGACAGTGTTTTGAATGTTGAGCAAAAAATTAAACTACATTCATAATTATGCTAAAAGAAAAAGACCCCCCCCAAAAAAAAAAAACTTTTTTTTCCCAAATAAACATGATTATTACTCATTTGATTCTTCATTTAAAAAATGATGAAAAATTTTAAAAGTTAAATTATACCTGAGCTGGAGATATGTTATATTTAGGCCCCTTTGGTCCTGTATTTGATTTTGATTTGGTTTCTTTGTCCTTTTTGGCTTTCAAAGCCTCCATATACCTGTATAACACATATTTATCATAAAAAATGTTTAAATATGGCTATTTAGACTCACAAAAAAAAGATAAGACTGGTGATAGTCTTACTTATCAGTCAAAAATTTTCCAGTAGCATCAACAATTGGAAAGATTTCATTTTCCGCTTTTCCTACACTACCAGTATACAGGTGATGAACTAAAGGAACAGGACGTTTAAGGGTACTGATGACAAAGATTTTTCTTTTCTTGATACCTCTAAAGTAATGAAAAAAAAATAATTTTTTTTCAATAAATAGATTTTTTTTTATTGCTTTAAATGCATGAATAATATAACCCACTAAAATAACACACACAAAAAAAAATCAATGTACTTTCTTTATTAAGAAATTATGTAATATTATGAAATTTTAACAGAAAAAAATTTCAAAATTAATCACACAAAAATGTTAAATCAATGTACTTTCTTTATTAAAAAAATATGTAATTTTATGAAATTTTAAAACAAAAAAATTTCAAAATTACTGGAAAAAGTAACCTATTGTGAAACTGGTAATAATATTATGCTTGTTAGAGGTAACTCAAGTAAAACTTACATTTCGCAATAAGTATTTTTTTTTTCATAATACAACAACACAATCAATAAATTAATTCAGTAGTATAACTGCTAGTAGAGAAAGAGTTAAAGGCAGAAGTGATTATTCTTTATCAAATTGTTTTTCGTTTTATATTTTCACTGTGCTTATTTGAATTTCAAACAATGTATAAGTGTAATCTCAATGATATACTGGATTATTCAGAATATTTCTTTTTTAATCTTGTCCTTCAGCATTTCCTCAATGAGCTGGACAAGGTTCAAAATACTTGTTTAAGAAAATTAACACACATGAAAATGCACCTTTTGAATGTTCAATCTATGCTTAAGAGGAATTTTGTTTGCGAGTTCCCTTACTTTTAATCAGCAAGGAAACTTGCAAACGAAAACATAATAATTATGCTCAGTTCCTTCAGACTTCAGGATCGGATGGCTGGTAACTGGGTGATAGGGTACAGAAGTTAAGTTTCAAGCAATTTTTAGATTAAGAACACTAAACAATAAAGTGCTTTTAAGAAAATAAAATTTTGTACGATGTCAATTTAATACCACTATACAAATTTATAGGACTCATGACAACCTAGTAAAAAAACTGTTGACTTTCAATCTTTTTAAAGACTTAGTTTTAAAAAAAAATGTGCCAAGTGATTTAGATATATAGACGACATAACATAATGAATTTTTTAAAATTAATATATTAGTTCATTCTTTAAAAAAAAAATTTCAAAAGAGAAATTTTAAAAGTTGAATCAAGTGTTATTTACCTTTTTAAGCTGTGTCTATTTACTTAAGAAACATTAATTCAAGCTGCGTACAGAATAAAAATCTAACTCAGGTTTGCTTATTGACGCATAAGATATTTTGCAGTCTAATACAGAAGTGAAGTATTTCCAGAGTTGGAACCAAAATGAGGTACCTGCTATACATATTAACACATTCCTTGCACATAATACAATCAGGACAGTCAACAAGTCTAAATAAATAAATAAATGTGGAGCTGTGATGGCTCAGGGGATAGAGAGTTCGCTTTCCAATGAGGTGAACTGGGTTCAATTCCAAGCGATGGCTGGTCGATACGAATTCCATATCCGGCTTGCACCGACCACAGTGTCGAAGTAAAATATCCTTAATGGTAGATAGATCATGGGTTAGAGTCCACTTGCGGCCAGGGGAACTGTGAGAGACTTTCCTCTCCATGTAATGCAAACGTGGGTTGGTTTCATAAAAAAGTCCTCCACAAAGGCAAATTTCTCCCAATATTTGATCCAGGAATTCCCTTGTCTTCTGGATTGGGTACAAAATTACAAGGCTATGATTAGAAAATTATGATAAGTTGATCATTAGTAGTCATAAACCCAAAACATTGGGTCGGCTATTCAACAACGGTTATAAAATGTGCCAATTAATATTCTTGTCTAATTAACAATCAGAAAAATTTTGCCTTTGGAGATTTCTAGGAAAACTGGATGTTAAAATGCCTTCCTAAGACTTACCTGGAAACTAGTCTCTTCTTAAAAATAATTTAGTGACATCGAATGTTTTATTTGATTTAAAACTAAATTTCTCTCTGATTTGGTGACACAGGGGTGCCCGAAAGAGATGCCTGATTTTCTTTTCCCATAAATCGCTATGTATGGGAATCCCTAGTCAGATATTTCCCTTGCACAAGATAATAAATTATTCTAATATTTTTTATTTATTATCAATGATAGTTAAAATTTAAAGTTGTCAATTGAAAACTAATTTATAATTTTCTGATTTTTTGGTCAAATTGAATAATTGTTAGAATGTAACATGCTAATACTAAAACGAATATTTAATATCTAGCGTTCAAAAAATGGAAAGAGATTATATGTCACATCTCTTAAATGGAATGGATATTAAAAAGACAAGAAGCAGAGATTAAACAAAGTATTTAGTTGTTCTCGGAAGGTTAGAGTCAAAAAGGAATTGATACTAACCCCAGCCAGTCTGCAAACTCTGCTGTATTGGGAACAGTTGCACTAAGCATAATCAAGTTGACATGATCAGGAAGCATAATGAATACTTCTTCCCAAACAACACCTCGCTGCAATAAAATAAAATATAGAAATTTTTTTTTCAAAAGAAAGGTTATTGATCCAAAATTTATTAGATTTTTTTAAAATAAATATCTAAAATAATTTTTTTTACCAATGAAGCAAACAAATGTAGAAATATTGTGAAAAGTTAAGAGCTCTCATAATCGGCACTAACAACCAAAAGGGTAATGGAGATAGATCCATAAAAATTGTAGCAACACTGTAAAAGTTAACTACTTTCTTAACAGCAAGGCATCTGCCCAAAAGGTAACGGATATACAGAAAAAAAATGTAGAAGCAATGTAAAAAGTTAAGTACTCCCGTAACAATCAGATAAAAGTCTTGTTACCAAACTTGGTTATTAATTGCTAAGGTAAGATGTTGGAAATAAAATCTGATAATTAATCGCTCATGAGATTTTATCAAGCTGAAGAGTTTGAAGTTTGAAGTTTTATTTCTAAAAAAACATGCAACTTTTTAAGCAATATCTGTTCTTCAAACAGCCTTAAGTTTGTTTTCAGAAAACAGATCAAAATAAAAAACAGATTAAAATTTAATGTTTCAAGCACTTTTAATTGAAGTTACCATACCAGCTACCAGAAATAAATTAACTTTTTAAAGAATATTTTAACAAAATTCAGGACCACTGCTCGTTTTATGCACACTGCAAGTTCTAAAACAAAATATTTTTTATTTTAACAATATGACATACTTTTGAATGAATTATACATATAAAATAAAACAAATTCGAATGAAACTGAATATCTTTAAATTAAGATTTAAATACAATAATGTCTAGGTTAATAGAATGACAACAAATTATATAACGATAGATTATTCTTTGCTGAATTTTTTTTAAAAAAAGTATTACTGCCAAAAATAGAAAAAATGTGATTTATTAATATAGTCACATTTATGAAAATGACAGTAATCATCATAATATGTTGAAAATACAATAATAAGTTGGCATAGTAACAGACCAGTTAGTTTATAAAAAAATTAATAATTGGTAAGTTAGATATTTGCCAGAATTATATGATTTGTTGCACAATTAAGTAACCTTAATCTCTATGAACCCTTGCACTGAAGAATGAGCTGATCCAGGAATATTTACTTAACACTTGTGAAAGTGAAAAATACAAACTCAATCATAAAAAAGCATAATCAAAACAATAATTTGGGAAAAAATAATTTAATCAAGAAATTAAAAAATAATTTAATGTCTAACCTCAGAATCATTAATATAGTGCACTTCATCAAAAATAACCCATTCTAATTCTCGAACAACATCAGAACCGTGATATAGCATTGATCTGGAAACAAATTCAACTAATTTTTACATAAAGTAATAATAAACTGACAGCAATAACACAAGAAAAAAATCCTTATTGAAACAAATCAAAGAGAATTTATTAAAATATTACATGAATAATTTTATTTGAGGAAGAATAAAGATGTATTAGATAAAATACTATTTTACAAAATTTCATTTTAATTCTAACAGATAAATAAAATTTGTAATAAAATTTTAATTATAAGTTAGTACAAACTTATTATTTAGATTTTAATATTTAGATGCAACATACGAAGTTTGCAAACAATGAAAGTTTTGTTAAAACAACTGTATTAACTGTTTACTGTAATTAAAATTAATCCAATAGCATATTTAAAAAACTAAATTTTCTTTAATTCCATTTCAATTAGGTTGAAATTTCAAATTTTAATAAAGATTAAAGATCCCAAACGATTTACAGTAAAAAATGTAAACATGCTTTAGACTAAAAAAAAAATGTAAAAATTTTTTAGATTAAAAAATTTTTTGGGCAAAATTGAGCCATTTTGGCCTTGTTAACACAATTCTCGCGGGTCACTACATGCAATTAAAAAAAAAAAAAAAATTAATACATACTAATAAAAATAATATATAAAAAATTAAATTAAAAAAATATTAAATTAAAAAAAAAAAACTAAATAACAATAAAAAATAAAAACAGATTTCTATTATTTGGCATTACAGTGTCAGAATATAACTTAAAAAAATATCTAAATAATGAAACAAGACTTTATTATTTTTTAATTTTAACTTTATAAAATAGAATATTTACACAATTAAGAGATAATAGAAATAGAATAAATAGATTATTTCCACAATTAAGAGCTAACTAAAAACTGAATGGTCAGTTTGATAAAAATTTCATAATATATAATTTAAAAAAATATGTAGAAATCAGAAGTTAAAATATAAAATTGTTAACTACATTGTTACCTTAAAATTTCAGTTGTCATGATGAGGCAAAATGCAGTTGGGTTGATCTGAACATCTCCAGTTATTAACCCAACATCACCAAACTTTTCTTTGAAATCTCTGTACTTCTGATTCGACAGAGCTTTGATTGGAGAAGTGTAAATAACTCTGAGAAGAAAAAAAAAAATAGTGTTAATAAAGACTTAAAGATAAAAATAAGTCCATCTAAGATTTGTTTTCAATTAGAGCTATGAAGTCAGTAGTTGAAATGTTTGACATTGATTTATACCCTACTTATTAAAATTTCAACCTATTTCTTGTGAAGTTTTAATGTTAAAGCTGAGTAAATGTTAATTTCAAATTACATATTTTCATTTCTCTATGTACAATTAGAATTAAGGATATTTTAGTAAAATTAAATTTTGAACAAAAATGTAACAATTAGGAAATAAATTTTTAACAAACATACTTGTACAAAACATTGAAATTGCATAAAATCATTATGAAGAAAGAGCTGAATTATGAAAACATCTTATTAATTCTTCAGAGAATGTTTATGAACTAAGAAACTAATACAAATGTTACATTGAATTCATTTTTATTATCTTTTAATTAACTTTGGAAGTTAACTAAATATTCTAAGTTTTATAACTAATTGATTTCAACTCAAATGGAATTAATTCATTTCAAATGCTTAACTTTATTTTATACTCTAATTATTAAAATTTCGACCAAAATCTTGGGAATTATTAATGTTATTCCTGAGTAAATGTTAATTTAAAATTACTTATTTTCATGGTTCAACAAATGGTTTGTTGCCTTTATCTAAGTTACTTGATCATACCTAATTCAGATGTAAAGATTTCAAATTTTTGTTACAAAAACTACTGATTTTGTTTTGCAATCTTGTTTCTCAGTGCGATTTCTGAAACTGGATAATTTATAATTCGGTACTTGCAACTCAGAAGAAGATGATCACAGATACATGAATAATAACCTCTGTGTCAGCTGATCGTTTTTATAACTGTCGTTGAGCAGCCGACCCAATTTTGAGTTTAGGGCTACAAATGTTCAACTCAGTAGCCTTATAATTTTGAACCCAATCCAGAAGACAAGAGAACTCCTGTATCAAGTATTGGGAAAAATTTGCCTTCGTAGGAGTTTTTGTTAGAACTAACCCGCATTTGCGTTATATGGAGAGGAAAACCACAAGAACCTCCCACGGCTAGCTTGACGAAAAGGGGACTCTAACCCATGATCTGGGTGCAGAATTCGAAGCGACCAGCCATCCCTGGGATTCAAACCTGGTTCACTTCATTGGAAAGGGAACGATTTTTAAATAACATGAATACGAAGTGCAAGGTCTATATTTTAATTTAGGTAAATACTAAAATCGATGTCTGGTATTCAAACTGAGTGAATAAGAATCGGTGCGGATTCCGGCACAGTTCCAAATATTCAAAATGGCGAAAATTCGCCAAACCAGAAGAATCATATTGGCAGATTTCTGCCAAATAGCGGAAGATTGTCATCTTGTTAGCGAGAATTAACAAAAGTTTCAAAATCTAAATTTTATTGAAGAATTCCAAGAAAATTTGGTAGAAGTATAAGTTTTTGATCATCAAAAGTCCGAGAACCAATGGTCTTGAGAAATTCTGCAATTTTCCCAGAAAAATCATGTGCCCTGCTCCTAATTTGCAGAATTGGGAGGATAATACAAAAAACCCTGAAATACAATCATTTTTGACTTATTAAATGCTAGTTAAATATTCCTGAGGAAAAAACTTATTCTTAATCAGAGAATAAAAAAACAGCAAAGCAACACTTGAAATTGTACAATATAAGGACATTTCACAGAAGAGATATATCATCTTGGGTGAGCACATTTTTAAGCTATGTTTAATTTTAGAAACTTAATGAAAAAAAAAAAGCAATAGTTTTTTATTCATTGTACTATGACTTAAAGTGAAGGTTTTCTGTAGAGAAATAAAACTCTTTTAAAGGGTACTTGAAAATTCACTCTCTCACAAAAAGGTGAAAAGGATTGGTTAATTAAATGTCCCGGTGTTGGTTAAAAATTAAAAAAAAGTTCTGTAATTAAAAACATAACCATACCTTGTAACATGCTTCTGTGCTAAGGCAATAGCATACTCTGCTACAACTGTTTTGCCGGCAGACGTATGAGCTGCAACGAAGACACTCTCTTTTTTCTCTAAATGCAACACAGCTTTTTGTTGGAAAGGATCCAATTCAAATTCCCACTAAAAAGATTAAGAGATAAAGATAAAATTTAGCTTTCTAATCTTGTAAACAATTGAATAATTCATCTGAGGCATTTAATTCAAGCTCATTCATAACATATGCATACATTGATGCATATTGTATATGCAATAAAAGTGTTAAAACTAAAAATTATTAATGTGCTAAAAAATTTCCTTAATTTTATTTCATATCTCAGTTTAAAATTAAGTCATTTAAGGATACTGCAACATACTCAGACAATCACTTTATTAATAAATATAAATATATATAAGTATAAACGGTCTCCTTTAAATAAATTTATAAATAAAAAATCCCTATGAAACACAAAATTAAAAAAATATACAAACATTGGGGATTGGAAATTCATACTTAATTCAGATAAAAACCAAAATACAAACAAAATCTTTGTATTGCTTTGTATATCCTGAAGAAACTTAGAAGAATCTTATTAACTTCTTTTGTTTTTTTCAGAAAAGAAACAGGTTTTAGTTTTAACTTCCTCAGTAAAGGGCAATTCAAATACAACGTAAGCACTTACTGGGATGATAGAGTTTATGATTTGCTTATTTTTGCTGACATGAAAGGGGGAGTGGTATGAGGAAGGTATTACATAAAAATCTCTTTATCTTAAACATTTTCTTAAAAACTTACTAAAATATATAATTAAAAAAAATCATACCAAGAAAATTCAGAAATTTGAAATAAAAGTTGAATTCAAGGAAAGAAAAATATTGGAGACAAATTTCCTTTTGATTTCAATAGGAAAACATAAAAGATTTTCTAAAAATATATTTTACTCAAACTAATAAAAGCATAAATATGTTACATCTTTTATTTGAGTTTTATCCTACAACTAGAAAACAGTAAAAATTAAGGCACAAACAAGAAGGTTTTATTACTCTTTGACATAAGTATCAGAGGCAGCTTGTGATTTACTATTTGTTGATAAGATGGAAGGGGAGTCCAAATTTGGCCAAAACAGGTAATATTTGAAAGGCCCCTATTGATAAGTAAGGTAACGTTTCTGTTTTTTCCTAGCCTAAATTAGAGTTTGCAACCTCTAATCCTCCTATGTATAAATTTTTTGACAACACTTTTAACAAAAATATATACTAAGGCCAGACATTAATAAAACAGTTAGTAGAAAAGTGTAAAGTATCGCTTGATAAATGACAAAAATGTTTGCAAAAATAGGAAAGACAAAAGAAAGAAAGAATAATAAATTAGTTTGCACAAATATAGTAAAAAGAATACTAACTTTAAAAGCCATTTTGGGAATTCGTTCATGAAAATCAGCCACAGGTGTCCTGACATCATCGATGACAGCCCATTCATATACAACAGGTGGCTTTTTAAGTTCCGCTTCAGAAATTTTCAAAACAGGTAAAGACATCTGCAACAATTTTAAACCAAGTGTAAAAAGATATAAATATTTCTTTACAAGCAAAAACATTTTAAAAGCATGAGGCAATCGTATACGAACACTCTCGATATATTGAAAACCTTGTTTTGTCAAAAAAATATTTCCCCCCCTTGGCATTATATATTCATATAATGTTAATTTGAATTCCTATGTCAAAAAGTTTTTTCTAAAAATCTTGATATGTCGAATTTTTTCAAAAAATTTAAATTTAATTTTTTCAGAAACAATACAACGTAAAATTATTGTACACAAATTCTTTTCTGTTTAATTCATAATTAATTTTGTCATATATTTAAAAATAAAATTATCATTGTTGTATTTAGACTTATAGTCAACTATCATTAAATACATATTTAATAGTAATTATTTTTATGTTTCATGACTAAAATTTTTTGAGTAATACTTTAAAATATATTTTTCTACTTTTTAGAACAGATTTAGTTTTGAACTTGTTACCTCGAAAACTCACTATCTAGAAATTTTTTTAGCGTTTCTTCAAGATATTAAGAGTATACTGTAATTTTAACTCAAATAATACTTTTTAACAGCTTGAAAAAAATTATTAAGTTTATACTGTCATAAAATGCGGTAGACAGAATTATCTGAATCTTTACAATGCCCTGAATAAAACATATTGCATGGTCTTTTATAAATAGCAAAATTAAGAAATTTTGTTACGAGCCAGTGAGCAGTTGTAGCATTTTTAACAATGGCCACTTTTTATAACACACGGTCACTATTTTCAAATTGAATACTTTAAACAATTAAGAAAACTGTTTATATTAATAAAGAAAGGCATTTCGTTTGAAGCACTTCTCAAAAATTCGGTAAACATTAAAAGGTTCCTAAAATATATTAAAATTTTAAGAAACAAGCTTGAAAAAAACCAATTTTCAGAATACTATAAAATATTCATAATAATTCTATATTTATTTTTAAAAAATAATAAAATAAAGATAGGGTGAATTTTTAACAAAAAGTGGCGACTGACTGACAATTTCTTAATCCCTTATTTAGGGATGCACAAACTTGTGAAGTGAAGGGCCACATGCACAGCAGATTTGCCAATGAAGGGCCACATGCCAAAGTATTTAGGCAGACAGCAGACATGTTGACAGCAATTGTAGGTAGTAATTGTTATCAAAACATTATTGTTCTTGGCACTAAATTCTTTTTATCAGTTAACCTTGTAATATGTTTGCATAACATCAAATACTTTTAGATGTTTAAAATTAGAAATTTCAAAACGGATTACTTAGAAAAATAAACAGAATTAGAAAATCAGAATTAATTTATAAGAAAAAAAATTCAAATATATTGAAACAATTGAAAACAATGGGAAAATTCATTTTTTTATCACATTACATATAATACAAAAGTTCATTTAAACATAAATTTTAACACTAAAAAATTTCCTCACAGAATTTAATTTAAAAAATAAATAAATATTCTAGTTATTAAAATAAATTCAAGTTAAATTCTTTGATTTAAAGAAAGTTTATAGGGTAAAAAATTATTAAAATTATAAAAAAACCTTTTCAGCTCAAAGTAAGACTAAACATGGAGTAGGGAATAAATTTCAACTTTAAAGCATTTATTTTAAGAGGAAAAAGAGGATTACTATAAGAGGAAAAAGAAACAAAGGAAACATTAATTTTAAAGAAACTATTTTCCTTAATAAAAAAAAAATTATTCTTACTGTTTACAAGTAATACACGTATATACTAACAATTAAATAAAATTTACATTATTTTACGATAATTATCTTGATTACATTTCCTTACAGTTAAAATTTAATGATATACAAATCATTTCCCAACATATGATCATGAATGATATAAAATGGTTCCCATGTAGGTAAAAAATAGTTAAAAAAATTTCTTAATGGCTATCCTGTTATTTGTAAAATTTTCAAATATTGGGATAATTTAATCTACTTGATCATATGATACCTTTTTTAAGCCATTACTTGAAATTTTAATGATTTTGTTTAAAGACTGCTTCTCAATTTTGAACATGCCGAATTCATAATGGTTCAAAACATGGTCTTTAACTAAATTACAAGCAGAACTGCTTGCTGTTTTTGAGAGAAAGACCTTGAGAAAAATTTTCCATGCTATAAATGTGGATGGCTTATGGAGACAGCAAAATTTTCAACTATATAGGCTATTCAAGGAAGTTGATATCAACAAATGCATCAAAATAAGTCGCTAAATGCCTGTTGTAATTATGTAAATAAAAACAAATGTTCCAATTATGAACGATAATGCCATTTTAAACAATAAACAATTGTATTTTTTGTTTAAGTTTACATTTAATTTTATATCAGAAAAATTTGTTAATTTTAAAAGGTGAAAACAGGTTTGTTTATTTGAGATACTTGTTTTTTCTAAAATAATTTTCTTTTTTAAATTAACTTTCATCTCTAAAAGTAAATCATTGATTGCATCGTCTTTAGTGCACTTTGACTGCAACATGACGTTGTATTGTCAAAAAAATCTCTTTAATTGAGAGCCTCACACAAATATTTTTATTACATTTTAATTCACTATTTGTTTCGTTAAATTTTTGTTTTGATATTTTTTCATGTTTCCTTATCTGACCTTTTCCGCATTTGGTGTAGATGTTTGCACGGTTGCTGGGAGAGGTTTTAATGGTCTCTCCTAAATTTTTTATTCAACACAAAATCTATGGAAAAATTTCATACCCCCCAAAAATGGCTGTAAATATAGGTGGTCTTTCCCGGAGGTTTCATTGTATATACTATTTGGTGCTTAAGCCAATACAAATAAAAGAAGCCTTTTAAAATCAAACAGTACAGAAAAACTAACACCAAAGAAATAGCCTTTAGATCTTTAGAAGTTAGAATTAAAATAAAAATTTAAAAAAATTAGTTTAGTATTGAGTCGAAATATTAGATTACAGCAGTTAAAATTAATTACATACATCAGAAACATCACATATAGAATCATCCCTCAAATCAGAAAAGGAATTTTTAGAAACAGCAAAAAAATTACTCACTATTTTTGAAAAAGAATCTTCAGCATCTGAAGACTGCTTAGTTGGTTCATTTTGAGCCTTTAAAGACAATGTTATGGTATTATTTAAACAAAAAAGTTGAATAATCCATTGATGTATGCACATCAAAAGTAATAATAACTAGCAAAATAACTAACAAAGTAATAACTAAATAACTAACAAAGTAAAAATAAAAGTAATAATAATAAATAAATAAACAACATGGAGACCGACTTTTGGAAATAGTTTGCCAATTCATTATTTATTCTTAACAAAACTTTAAAAAAATATATAACTGTTTTCAAATCAAGGCGCACGCTAAATATTCCTCACCTCACCAAAGATGATAAAATCGTAAATTTGGCAAATAAAATGTGTTTTTGGCAAATGATTTTTTCCATTGAAAAGAAAAATATATATTTAACTTGATCCTCAAAATAACGTCAAAATGAATTTTTCAAAACAAAGCTATCACATTAGTAGGTTGCAAACACTGACATTCAGGAAAACTTTATTTTCCTCTGAAATTTAATTGAGATGGAAGATAATGTGCGCCACCCCTTCTGAAATTTGACATTCGCTACAATAAAGTAAAATAGAATTGAGAATTTTAGAAAAAGAAACTACTTTTTTTCCAGTTCACTAGCTATTTTCCAAATTGAAATAGAAATTCACAAGAAAAATACTTCGGTTTTGTTTCAATTTTTTTCTACATGTTACAACTTTTAATTTATTAAAAAAATTTAAAACTAAAACACGAAAAGAGAAGAGGAGCACCTCATAAAAAAACATAACAAGTGTTTAGAAGACTAAAATAAGTACCACTGTTTTGCATCCTGAAAAATGCATCCTACAGATATATTTTAAAGCATCTTTTGACTGTGGGTGGTATGAAGGTGTTAAAACTTTCATACCACCCACAGAGTTGACCCACAGTTATCTGACCCCTCAAAAAATAGCCATCTCCTTTTACACCATGGGAAAATGACTTTTTGCTTCTTTAAATTGCTTTAATCATATTTATGACCCTGGGCTCTTTTGTGCTTCTATAAAATGTCATATATTTACAGTACCATCTATATGTCCCTTAAGTTATCTTAAACTAGCAATTATCTAGATGTTCTAGGAAAATAGATGTAAGCTTTAAAGGGATCCAAGGGGATGACTCTTGTTGACATTTACTTAGGTCATTTTGTCAAGAGATTTTTTCTGAGACAAACGTAAAACGTTCCAGTTAAATTCCAGTTTTTAGCTCATTTAATTGCGTCATTTAAATTAACCATTTTTAATTCAGATATAAACTTTCTGTTAAATTTTAATTTCAAAAATTGAACAAAATAAAAGCTAACTTTAATTAAGAGTTATTGAAATTATTTGCAACTTCCTTTTTTTCAAACAGAAATCGTGATATCGATAATTCCCATTCTTAATAAAAATTTTCTTCGGAAAACAAGAAAACCAAATGTAAATTTATTTATAAGGAGGTAAGTAAATGTTTGCATTAACTTATTTAATACATTTAAATTTTATATTTATATACTGTTCGAATTCTTTTATAAGAATGGTAACATAAAAATTGCTTTTTTTTATGTTCGTATATAAAATTTAATTTGTATAGTAAATACTTTAATTGATAATTTTATTGTTTATTGTGTGCATGGATTTTGTTCTTATTTTATACTTTTCAAATTATTAAGTCCTTTAAATTGGAACTTCGAATTTTTAGGGTTTTTAACAACTTTGTTTTCATTAAAAAATAAAATGCAATCTTTATTTTATATAAAAAAAATCATGTTTAATTTAATAAAAGAACGCATTTTATTTAATAAAAAAGCTATGAACATCAGCTTAGAAATCCGTTGCAATTCAAATTCATTGCCATGACAAACCATTAAAAAGAATTTTTTTTAAATTAGCAAATATGCTTTGACTTTTCTCATTTTTCTTTCATAAAAAAAACTATTACTCTTTGTCATAGTTTTGTCACATATGATTACATGGCGTCATGAATACATAGGCCAAATATTCAAGAACGATTTTCTAGGGACCTGTCCCTATTGGAGTAAGGCAACTTTGTTTTTGTTAATCGATGTATATAGAGAAAAAATTTCTGAATAATTTTTCAATTAGGACTTTTTAAAATGTGGGTATATGTGCTGATAGAAAAGAAAAAAGTCTATAATTTCCTTCAGTTTCTATAACGCGACCAAAAACTTTTAGATTTGAAACTAACAAATAATTTTTATAATGGTTTTGTCTTGAAAAGACCTTACTAACAATACAGTAACCGGATTCAACAGGTTTATAAAATTGGTATTTTATGATCATAAAAAATTAAAAATATATAGCATTATATTTTTATGATATTTTCATAGCATTATATTTAGAGGAAAAGGAGTCTACTGTGGACATGGGGGACAGGAGTAGACAACATGAATAGCTATTTTCCCCCTAGTCATATTTCCTCTGTGAGATTTCGTAAATTGGTAACATTTACGTACAGTGAACCAAATAAGTACCACCCTGAAGAACGTTTGATTTAATATTCGGATCTTCACGCTCTAAAACTCCATCTTAATAATTCGAGGGTGTGACATCAAATATGCAAATTAATTAGCGCACGATATTTTATTTTAAGTTGCGCAATTAGACACAAAAACATACTTTCTCTGAATAAACATAACTTTTGTTCGACAGATTCATTTTCTAACCCCCGTATTATAGGAGGTAGCTGTGTAATCGGGGAAATATGGTCCCAATAATTGGGTCAGGTGAGCTATCCAAAGTTTGGACCTCCAAATGTTAATTTTATTTTTTTGTATTTCACTACAGATCGAGAGCTTTTTAAGGGAAGTGAAAAAATTTTGCACACGATTATAAAATTCTGTTATCTAAAGATAATTCCATGCAAAAAATAACTTTTAGTAAATATTTATTATTTTTTATTTAATAATAGTCTGATGTTGATCATTTACGTTGCACTAGTGCTGCACAATAGGCTATTGGCGACGGTCTGGGAAACATCCCTTGAGGTTTGATCCTCTGTAGAGGGGATGGCACCCCCACTTCGGTAGCCCGGTGACCTGCACGCGAAGTAGAGCACTTTATCGTAGAACAGTTTAACGAGGACAAATAGCGCACACCCTCGGTCCCTACGCAGACTGATCCAAGTGGTCACCCACCCGCACACTGAACGCAGCCAGTGATGCTTGACTTCGGTAATCTGCTAGAAATCGTGTCTTAACGATCCCTTTGGTACAATAATAGTCTGAAAACTTTTGAATCGTAAGGCATATAGTTTTTATTTATTTATTTTTTTTATTGCATTATTTTAAAGTATCTAATTCCACATGGAAAATACAAATTTGAACGAAATTGGTTGAATAGTGCATCAGTTCCTGAGAAATAGAGTTTTATAAGTACGACTTTTTTAAAATTTAATTTCTCAGGATTAATCGATTTCGCTGAAATTTTGTATTTTGCCATGTGGAAAACTTACAATGTTTTCTAATCCAATTTATATGCGAACAAATAACTTGTTTTCATAAATATATTCGCTAATATCATAAATAACAGGCCCCCGGCCAAAAATGTTTGCTCCAGGGCCCCGAGGGGTGAAGTTACGGCACTGCTGACACTCTACTTTTGCACAGTGGTTCTGCAATTCAACACAAGTATTTAAAAAATATCAATGATAGACAAGCTGAATTTGTGTGATTAATCATGACATGCTTACTTTTTCTAAATCAACAGCATCTTCCGCTATAACTTCTGAGTCTCCAATAATGTCCAAATGGATTGTATCTTCCATTGCAAACACATCAGACAAGTATATTTTTTGAGGTTGAGGGCGAATGTAGTCTACCTCATCTGGTGTCTTTCTCTCAAACTTCATTCCACAAGGGAAACCAGGGGGAGTGTCCAACAACTCTAGAGGACAATAAAGAACTTTTCAATAAAATAATTCAATTGTGCTGATCTGTGTACACAATTCATTCTGGATGCTTTTTGAAGTCCCATGACGTCAATATAAAGAGAAGGCACAGTTTTGTGAAATGGAAAAGCATTTGGGACCTAATTTTTTTTATATTTAAAATATTACTTCAATGATCATAAATATTTATAAAAATATAAAATTATTTCTTGATTATGATAATTTTCATCCAGATGAAAAAAATCTTGCCAAATTGACAATTTTTTAAAAAGTTTACTAATTTTCAAAATATTTAAATTATTCATCCAATTCTAAAACCTAGATTTTTCTTTTACGCCCAAATGGTATATTACTTAATAATTACAAGTAAAGTAAAATAAAGCATTCCTACAGCAGTCCATTGTGGACCAAAGAGGTCATGAAGGTTAAGACTCAACAATTTCATGACTAAGGCATGATGATAGCAATGTGTTCAGCATTGCGCGCTGACCGCCTTTACTTTCCAGACAAGCTGGTACCCATCTATCTGAAACTGGGAGGGCCACTGAGCTATTGTGGGCTCACAAACTTACATCTTTGCCGAAAGTGTAAAGCACTTAAACTATAGCCTTTTCAATTTTCTTCGCAAAAGACGCGATAATACAGCAATTAAATTATAAGAAGATTTAACACAGATATGGAAAAAGGCTACTTTGACATTCCGATTACAACAACACATAAGAACTTTCTAGCTGTGAGCTTTATGACGATGTTCAAAAATATATACACAACGTAGAAAAACTACAAGATTAGATAAACTTGTACCTCCATCGAAAAGAGATGTATCTATGGTTTCTTTTTTCAGCAGGTCAGTGAATGATGGTTCGTCCATTCCACCAGGCCAAAATGGGAAACTACTCATACACCCTTTCACACCTGCATCAGGTGGGCCAGGGGCACGATGCAGAGAGGTGGACGTTTTGTGCGTGCCTTCAAACATATCTTTCACATCCTTTAGATAGTAAAAAATAATATTTTTTAATTAGATAACAAAACAAAAAAAACCTAATATTTCAATTTCTAAATAATTTTTTTAAAATACATTTAATATATTTCCAAGTAAAAATATAAAGGAAAGATTTCAAAAAAATAATATATTGTAATGAGATAACTAAAAGAAATCCCATATTCTAATTTTTAAATAAGTTTTCTTAAATAAAGTTTTTAAAATACATTTCATGCATTTTAAAGTAAAGTATAGATTAAAGACGGATGAAATAAAATAATACATTTTAAGGAAATAAATAAAAGAAATTCCATATTCTAATTACTAAATAAAATTATTAAACATTAATACATTTTTTAGTAAAAATATGAATTGAAGATTCGGAATAAAGGAAATAAAATATGTTTTTATGAGATAATTAAAAGAAATCTCAGATTCAAATCTCTTAATAAAAGTTTTAGAATATATTTAATACATTTCAAAATCTAAAGAAATAAAGAATATGAAATTTAAAATAAAGGAAATTTTCAAATAAAATTTTTAAAATGATATTATTTTTTAAGGTGGAATAGGCCATTAGGAACTAAAAATATTGTGTCATTTTTCTTTTTTTTAAAAATAATTTATGAAATCTTTGTTGCCTTTTGATATTTTATCACATTACAGTGTTAAAAACATTACCCTAATTGATTGACACTTTCTAATAAAATATGTCATTACTAATAAAGATAGCGTCATTAAAAATACCTGTTCTGTTTTGACAGCAGATTTTACGTTCATAAGTTCAAAGAAACTCGGTACAAATTCGAACAAAAGGCTGAATGATTCTTTGTCTTGTTGACGTTTAAAATAAAAACACCTAAACTGTATGTAAATTTTATAAAAAGAAAGCTTTTAATGATAACCAGAATACACACAAATAAAGATCACTTTGTTGTTCTATAGATTCAAACAAAAACCCAATCTTTTTCACTTTAGTACAGCTCTAAAAATATTTCACCTGGACAAATAAAAACTTTAGTTTACGCATGAGTTTCCTAACAGCCAATATTTTTAATCCATTAAAACTCTAAAACTAACTAACTCTTAAAATCCTTGTTAAGGAAAAAAAAAAAAAAAGAGATATGAAATGAGAATGATATTCCACTTTAAAAAATAACAGCACAAACTTTAAAGTAAAAATATGAAAGATTTAAAATAAAAATAGCCCAGATTTTTTCAAATTCTTTTAAGACATGCATTGAATTTGCATTAAAATGTATCAGGTTTTATTCTTTTAAAGGGGTTAGAAATAGAGACTTTAAAAATTGTAGTATTTCTCTTACTTCATTAAAACCTAACAATTTTCCTGTCATCATATCTCTTTTGACATTTAGTGTAGTCTGCAGAGGACATAAGTCAACAGAATAAAGTGACGCAATATCAGGCTCCCTTGGTATCAACCTGAACATAAAATACAAAGAATATTAGCACACATAGCTCATTTAAATAAATATCAGAACAAACAAGTTCAAAAACAACAAAACAGCACTTAAGATCTTTAAAATATATTTTTTTTAAGAAAACTACATAAAGCATCTTTTAAGTAAAACTGTAATCCCATTTATTTGAAGCAACTTTCTTCAACTACCGCATGCTACCAATATATTCTGATTGGACGTTGAGTTTGAGCCCAAGAAGACTATAAATAGAAGAAACTTTGCTTCACTGATGTTCTTTTTTATAACTTCTGTCCCAATGTGTTCCAGTTTCCCAACTGTGTAGCTCTCTGTATGTGTTATGTTCTAATAAACATGTCATTCTTTAATCTATTGATCTTTGAATTTCATCATAATAACAGAAATAAAAATTAAAACAATCTTGTTTGTTTGTTTCGTCAAGAAAACAAGACATGTGTCTTGTCTTAACTAGTTAGTTTTTCAGACAACCACTCCCCCACCCTAAAAAATTAAACATGATAACTGTCAAAAATGTTTGAAAAATAAAAGAAAATTCAATTCACTCAAAACTAATGTTAACATTTAAGCCAAACAATCACATTAGGTCAAAATGAAAAAATATAATCTTTACTACTTGTTACTTAGCGACAAGAAAAACATTTAGGCATTAAAGAAAAAAATAAACAATATTCATCTAGACTTGTTAATTCAGATATTTATTCGGTTTATTTATTTATTTATTTTGTAAACATTTTAATTAAGAAAAAAATTGTGGAAGTTATTAAATCATTCTTTCAAAGAAAATGTGTGATATTTCATTAACTATAATGAGATATTTAACAATAATTACCTACAAAAATATTTTAAGTTTATTTTTTTTAAAGTATTAAATTATAAAACTAGAGCAGATAAAAAAAATTCTAATAAAAAATTAACTTCTTAAAATTATCGCCTAGAAAATCAAATTTTTAATTTTAAAAAAAGTTTTACTGAAATCTCTTAACTCCAATTGTTTTTCAACTATTAATTCAAAGAAATTGAAATTACTTGACAAATTGATTTTGTTTAGTAGAGGTTTCGAGGCTAAAAAAAAATCAATATTCTAAAAAATCTAAACATTTAAACACTCTGTATTTCATTAATATTTGTATTTAACTATGTCTATTTTAATAATATTTACATAAATAAAAATTTTTTAAAAAAGAAAACCACAAGAAGATACTCACTTTTGCACTGCATCTAAGTGTAGAATAGGTAGTTCTTCTATATTTTTTAGGAAAGATTCAAGTTTCTCTTTCACGGTAGGTAAAACTGGCGGCAAACCACAAGGTAATCTCTAAAAACATTGTCAACTTCAAATATTAAAGAATTCTTTTAATGTTTATGAAATATTACATAATTTAAAGTTCCAAAACAGAAAAGCATTTCAAATCATTATTTTCTATCAAGAACATTGAAAAGCTACATAATCATATCAGATTAGCAACTTTTAATAAATGAGCAGTGGTAGTAACATAAAATAAAATAAAAACTAGTTCTAGGTGTTAGAATAAGGCTCTGGAAATTCAGCATTATTTGTCAATATTTTACAGTGAGACAAACACTACAGATATGTACAAGATATAATTTATAACAAGATATGATATGTACAAGATAAAGATACAAATTACAAGATAAATGATGCAAATACAATTAAAAAGTTACGAGGGATGTTCAATTACTTTTGGTACTGAGGGATTATGGGGTTCTGATAATTCAAAAAACTTATATTTGCTATACTTATACTTCAAATAGATATCAAGGTTTTGATAAATCATGGTTTTTATCAGAATTTTTTTTTTTTTTTTTTTAAAGTGATTATCTTTTATTTTCTTTAAATGTGTTTGGATCAACCTTACAGATATTTCTGAGACTGCCACCAATAGCCCACTGTGCAACTCTAGTGTGACGTAAATTAAGAACTAGTTTTATTTTTTTAAATTACCTCTAATAGTAATATTTATAGTCCTTAATATTCCTTAAAAAATATATTATAACTTAAGTACTACAGTGGAAAGTCGCGTATCCGGAATCGGCGGGACTTCCCCAAGTCCGTATATTCGATTTTTCCGTATAATAGACCACCAAGGTAAACAAAACTTAAAATGATCTGAATCTAAGAAGCAAAAAATTAAACATTATTTTTTGGGCAATAATGTTTTAGTATCAGAATGATATCTAATCAATCAAAAACAAAATATTTGAAAATAAATAATTATTGCTATTATAAAAATAAATATAGAAAACAAAAAATATTAATTGCTCTCGCTGCCATTTTGAACTAGAACGATTCAAGCAAGAAGGGGAAATTCCTGTCATTCACTAAGGTGGGTAGGTGGAGAAGAAAATTCATTTCCTCCTTATTTCTCATTCAAGTTGAGGGCGGGGCAGTGACAAATTCTTATTTTCTCTCCCATCAGTGGCTATCAATCAAGCATAAAGGCATGGCATGCTGATTGGGTTCTCTTTATTTTTTCTTGGGTTCTCTTTCTTTCCTCCTTATTTTTTTTGACTAAAGGGAATTCCCCTTCCACTTTAATGTTTGTTGTGTTTGCACTTTTTCACAGTACTTTTTCTTTCCCTAACACTCTAATAAAAAAGTTCCAGGAAATGCCTCTTTTACTAGCCAGCTGCATAGGAAAGAAGAGGTGGAGGGGACTCAGTTGTGCTCCTTTGAAAACAAATCCCCCCCCCCCTTTCCTGCATTCCAAAGGAGGAGCGTCACTAAGGGTATGGTCTTGGTAGATCTTCTGTTCCCCTTTCTGTTGATTTATGGATTCAATGCATAAATCACTAGAAGCTACAAAAGGAAAAAAACCTGTCAAAAATTTTTTTTTTCCTTTTAAGAGGAGAAGGTGAAGAAATGTTTGTTTATTTTGATTGTTAAAAAGTGTCCGGGAAATTGACTCTTCCGGAAAAGGGACGTCCGGATATGGGACGTAACACTGTATATATTTCTAACTTAAAGTTGAGCATTTCCACAGCAGCCCATTACGGGCTATGGTCATGTTCACTAGTCTGGGAGTGCTGTTCGGTCCTCTGTGACCTCTTTACTCATTACAACGTATACCTTCATTGGGTACCTGGACAAATGAGCATTCTAGGAAATGAGTTGGCTGATGAAGCAGCACGGGCTGGGTCCAGTGCCATTTTCTTGGAGCCTGACCCAGACTTGGAAATTTCTCCCAAATCATTCAGGGCATTTATATTCAAGCTCTGTGGCAAAATTCCCCATGAGCAATAGTGCAACTCGGAAGGTCAGAAACAAGCTAAAGAGCTGAATCGTGACTGCCCTAGTGTACGCCATTAAGAGCTTTTTAAGCTAAACAGGAACAGTTTGAGGACCAGAGGTCTATTGTACTGAATACTGATTGTACTATAGCTGAAATAAAGTTCAGCAGACACCTCACAGGAACATCTTGTAGTTCCCAGGCATTGACGCAGTGCTGCCCTAAATGCTCAAATCTTTGAGCAGAATAGACATCACAATCAAAGTATGTGTTGTGATGTCTCCTCTTCTAGATGACAACCCCGACAAAGAGGATTGGATTCAATTCCCATAATGTGTAGGTGTCTCCTGAGTATACAGTGACCAGTAAGAAGACCTATGATCTTCCTTAAACTGTTTCTATTTAGCTTTAAGAGCTCCTTTTGACGTACACTAGGACAGTCTCGATTCAGCTCCTTAGCTTGTCTCTGACCGTCAGCAGCGCGCCATTGCTCATGTGCAATCTTGCCATAGAGCTTGAAAATGGTTGCCCTAAATGAGGAGGGAGAAATTCCCAGCGCAGGTTCAGGGCCCCAGAAAATTGCATTAGAGCCAGCCCGTACTGCTTCATCAGCTAACTCATTTCCACCAATACCCATATGTCCAGGTACCCAATGAAGAGATACCAGGGGTAGAAATTTTAAAAAAAAATTACTGGTCCATAGGATCAGTAACTAAAACATTTTACTAGTCCGCACAAAACTTTACTGGTCCGTTTATCACTTGCATTCTTATTTGATTCGTCAGTGTTAGACAAATAAAGGTATGAGGTTCGATCTCATGCATTCAACTTGTGTCGGTGAGGTCATGGTCTGCGGGGATCGGCTAGTTTATTTTCATTTGCTGTTGGTCGTTCTTGCGTGGATCATGACGTCACCCGTTGTCAGTATTTAAGCTTCTGTTGAAGCAGATCATTTGTGTATTCTTTCTTTTCGTCACTCTGTTTGTGACAATTTTTTAATATGTTTTTAAATAAACTTGTTTCTTCAGAAACTTCGTTTTTTCTCTTATTTGTTTTATTAACATACAAAGACGATATTCCACGACAATCTCGGATGTCATGGCTATGGGCCAAGTTTTAGGCATAACCGGGATTTATTTTCTATCGTCTTGAATATTGAATTTTCCTTAGCCTGGACTCAGCAAAGTCATTGTCAACTTCAAATGGAGAATCTTTAAGATGGGGGCCGTTCCCATACGCCATTTTTGCAAAGTGAATCATCAGTAAAATCTCAAGTTGGTTATGGTGTACTTAAAGATGCTGAGGATTCGAAGAAAAAAAAATAATAGAACATTATCAAAATATGACTCTTCTAAAGAATTTTTCTCCAGTTGACAAAACTAGTAGTAAGAGTTTTTAAAAGAACTTTTGTTCGGAGTATAAGTCTGCACATCCGAATTTGATGGCTACTTCTAAGGATTACGAAGTTTGGTATCTAGTCTAGAACGATATTCCCTTTAAGAATCTTTGAATTTTAACTGTTTCATCATGGAATCGAATTTGCATATAGATTTCCTGAATTCGTCAAATTGGAGTACATGGAAAGAAAATATTAAAGTAATCCTCATGGACCGAGGAGTGTGGAGTTTTATCTCCAAAACTGAGCCTGCCCTACCTACAGAAGCAAGTCGAAAAGAAAGTCAAGAATACCTCTGGAGACGTGACAAAGCGTACACGTCGATATTTCTTAGTATTGAACCCGAATACCGAAGTCTGATCTCAGCGACAACTGATGGTGCTGAAGCCTGGGAAATCCTAAAACAACATTTTGAGCCAACTACGAGAGCGAGAGTTGTTCAACTCCTAGACCAATTCTTCGACCTGAAATACACTCCAGGAGAAGAAGTTGGAATATTTGCAGCGAGATTGAAAAACCTGGTTTCTAAGCTGAAAGAAGCAGGACATCCGGTGGATGACCTATACCAAGGATTCCAACTTATAAGATACTTACCCAAGGACTTTCAAGGTATTGTTCAAATTATTTATAGATGGGAGGACACTAAATTTAAATTTAAGAACATTTTAGACGAATTACTTTTGGAGGAAAGTAGACTTAAGCAACTAAATTTTGATTTAAATAATGTTAGTGATATTGCTTATAATGTTAATTCAAGTTTTAATGAAAAGTTAAGTGTAACTAATAAGTTTAAATCTGGTTCTTCTAATAGCAAGGGAAATTTAGAATCTGCTAATATTAAGTCTAAATTCAAAACTAGTTATGATAAATCTAAGATAGGACCTTGTTACCGTTGTAATAAATATGGTCATTTAATATCCGATTGTAAGCAAAAATTAAAGTATAATTCAAAGAATATAAAGAGTAAATTTAAACAAAATGCAAGTGATAATTCTTACTGTAATGTAACTACAAATGTTTTAGATAATAGTCTTTATATCGTTGAAGCAAATGTTGGCAATGTGTGTCATGAAATTGAGAAAGAAAGTTGGCTTTTTGACACTGCCGCTTCAACACATTTTTGTAATAATTTGGATTTATTCTTTGAATATGAAACTGTAGAAAATGCTTCTATGTCGTTAGCTATAGGTGACATTGAAAGCCCAATCTTAGGTATTGGAAAAGTGCAATTTTTTAATAAGTTAAATGGTAAAATGCACAGAGTAACTTTACAAAATGTCATGTATTCTCCTAAACTTAGAAGAAATCTTATTTCTGGTTCTGTAATAGAGAAAGCTGGAGGTTATTTTGTAGGTGCTAAAAATTGTATTTCTGTGTATAATCGAGTAAATGAGAAGATTTTCTATTGTAAAAGAATTAATGGCTTGTATTATTTTAAACCTAATGCTTATACTAAGCCTGATAAAGATTTAATTATTGATAAAAATGTTAGTGACTCGAATGAGCAATTGTTTAATGTATCTGTTCAGATAAATGATCTAGATGTCTGGCATTTAAGATACTGCCACATAAATTGTGATTATATAATTCAAACTAGTAAAAATTCTAGCGCGAAAGGATTACCTAATCTCAATTTTTCAGATAGTAATTGTATAGAATGTAAATTAGCTAAATCTAAAAGAATTTCGTTTAAACCAAATTTAAGTATAAGGTCTAAGAAACCTTTGGAACTTTTACATATGGACGTATGTGGTCCAATGCCTGTCGTTTCACATGGTGGAAGTCGGTACTTTCTTTCTATTACTGACGATTTTTCAAGGAAAGTTACTACTTTTCCCATCAAAAGGAAATCGGATGTTTTTAATAGTTTCATAAGATATCAAAAGCGAGCTGAGAGATTTTTAAACTGTAAAATTGTAAATGTTAGAACTGATAATGGCATGGAATTTTGCCATAAAGAGTTTAGTGATTTTCTTGAAAATGAAGGCATAAAAGCTGAACGTACTAATGCTTATACGCCAGAGCAAAACGGTGTTAGTGAACGCTATAATTTAACTGCCTTAGACAATATTAAAGCAATGTTAAAATCTAGTAAATTAGGAAATGCTTTTTGGGCTGAAGCTTTACTATGCTTTACTTACACTTTTAATAGAGTTTGTCACAAAAACCAAATTAAAACTCCCTTTGAACTGTATAGTGGTAGAAAAACCATCAGTCACTCATTTGAAAGTATTTGGTTGTTTAGCATTTGTGGGTCACCCAAAACAGTTACGCAATAAACTTCAAATGAGAGCTAAAGAAGGTATTATGTTAGGATATGCAATACAAACGAAAGGTTATAGAATTTGGCTTAAAAACGAAAGGAAACTTGTTGAAACAATAAATGTTCGTTTTGACGAAAATGTAATTGGGGTGGAAGCCGTACTGGGCACCAAACCCATTAAACGTAATTTTGCTAGTTTTGAACCGGAACGTCCCAATTTGGAGGAAAGTTCTTCAGATGAAGATACAGGTAGTTCAAGCGTAAAACCAGATTTAATTCCGTGTAAAAACATTTCGTGGATTAGAAAAGCTGTATCCCGTCCAGATAATAGTCGAACTGATATTTATTATAATATTGAAGGGGTAAATATGAGATTAAGATCCTATAACGATGTAGAAAATTACTGCAATAGTAACAAGATAAAGTATGATAGGGATTTATTTGATTTCAGTGGGAAAAATGCTTTTTCTGGTAAAGTTTCAAATTTTCAGGTTAATCATAACATAAAACACGAAGCTAATCATATTGAAATAAAAATTCCTAGAAATTATAAAGACTGTTTAAGATCTCCCCAAGTTAAAAATTGGGAATTAGCCATGTCAGATGAGATAAAAACTATGACAGAAAGAAAAGTTTGGGATTTGGTTCCAACTCCTAAAAATAAAAGAATTTTGGGAAGCCGTTGGGTTTATACAACTAAAGTAAATGAAAAGGGGGAAATTGTAAGATACAAAGCACGTTTAGTTGCTCAGGGATTTAAACAAATACGAGGTGAAAGTTATGATGAAGTATTTAGTCCTGTGGTTAATTTTGTTCTTGTAAGAATGTTTTTTACAATCTTAGTTTGTATGCTAGGGTGGTATCATACCCAATTAGATATTAAGTGTGCTTACCTTTACGCAAATTTGAATGAGGATGTATTTATGTATCAACCTCAAGGTTTTGTTGATTTAAATAAGCAAGACCACGTTTGTCAATTAAAGAAAGCTATTTATGGACTCAAACAAAGTGGTCGAGAGTGGTTTTTTTGAACTAGATAATACACTTGAAAATTTAAAGTTTGTAAGATTGAAATGGTGTAATTGTACATATGTATATAAAAATGTAATTCTTATAATTTATGTAGATGATATAATTATTTTTGCTAAAACAAAATATGAAGTAGACAGTGTTATTAAACTTTTAAGTGATAATTTTGATTTAAAAATTTTGGGTAAAACGCGTAAGTTGTTGGGTGTTGAATTTGTTCAAAAAGATGGTGAGATGTTTATACATCAAAAGAGTTACATCCAAAAAGTTTGTAAAATGTTTTCTAGCTTTAAATATCCTTTGTCATCGTTGCCGATTACTAAGGGTAACTTATTATCAAAAGCTGATTGTCCATCTTCTAAAAGCGAAGTGGATGAAATGGCGAAATTGCCGTTTCGGAACATTTTGGGTTGTTTGGCTTATATAGCTAATCGCACAAGACCGGATATTTCCTATGCGGTAAATATATTATCACAATTTCAAGAAAATCCAGGTTTAAAGCACTGGAATACTTTATTAAGATTATTAGGTTATGTTCAAAATACTCAAGATTAATTCTTAAAATTGTCAAATATTGGAGAATTAAATGTTAATTGTTACTGTGACTCAGATTTTGCTGCTAACAGGGATGACAGAATATCAGTAGGAGGTATAATATTGTTTTTAGATAAAACTCCGATATTCTGGAAAACCTTCAAACAAAGATGTGTGAGTCTATCTACAATGGAATCAGAGTATGTGACTTTAACTGACGCTGCCAAAGAGGTAATGTGGATTAAGCGTATAATAGATGAGTGTGGAGAATTAAATTTAAAAGACATAAATTTAAGTGATTGTATTATTTAGTGACAATCAATCTGCAATTGATTTTTCTCATTCACCTATTGAAAATAGTCGAACGAAACACATCGACGTAAGGTATCATTTTTTAAGAAATTTAATTTATGATAAATTTTTTGCTGTTAAACACGTTAGGAGTAAGTTTAACTTAGCGGACATTTTTACAAAACCTTTAACTAAGTTAGAAGTTGAAAATTTTTGTTCAAAAGTATTTGTGAAAGTTTAATTTTTTGGATGGTTACAGGAATGAAAGAACTTAAGTGTTAGTTTAAGGAAATTAAATATTTCTTTAGTTTATTGAAGATTTTGATAAACTGTATTTTTTTTTTTTTAAAAGTTGAAGGCATGAGAGGGGGCCGCATGTTAGACAAATAAAGGTATGAGGTTCGATCTCATGCATTCAACTTGTGTCGGTGAGGTCATGGTCTGCGGGGATCGGCTAGTTTATTTTCATTTGCTGTTGGTCGTTCTTGCGTGGATCATGACGTCACCCGTTGTCAGTATTTAAGCTTCTGTTGAAGCAGATCATTTGTGTATTCTTTCTTTTCGTCACTCTGTTTGTGACAATTTTTTAATATGTTTTTAAATAAACTTGTTTCTTCAGAAACTTCGTTTTTTCTCTTATTTGTTTTATTAACATACAAAGACGATATTCCACGACAATCTCGGATGTCAGTTTTCACCTTTTTCGTAGGCGGTTCTTTACCGATGCCGTACCGCCACATTTTAAACTTGCAGCAATGCTTAAAAAAAAATTATAAAGCGAATTAATAAAAAAGTAAATCTACGATAGATCAAAATAATATTGAATGCACTAAATCACAGGTGGCCCCGTTTCTTCCGTTTATCTTTCTCCTCTCCGATGCTGCTAACGCATGCGCAAAACACGGGAGAAAGAAGACCTCTGACGATCGGGAACGAAGAGAGAGCCCGAAATAACGAATCATCAGGCCACATCGTTGATTGATAATGACGTCATGAACCAACCCCGCTACCTCCCCTATTTCTCTCCTTCAGCGCCGATGTAACGCATGCGCAAAACAAGATTTAACTTCGCCTTCCTCACGCACGCTTGCTTCCTTTTTTTACGGAGATTGGCTGCGAATTGACCCTAGGCTGCGACGGATGGTGCACGTCATGAACCCACCCCGCTACCTCCCCTATTTCTCTCCTTCAGCGACTCTCCATGTGGCGCATGCGCGAAACAAGATTTAACTCCGCCTTCCTCAGGATCGCGCACTAGCTTTATTGATTTTTTTAAAATTTTTTCTAGCTTTATTTAAGGATCTCGCACGCTAGCTTTTTTTAAAAAATTTTCTAACGGAGATCGGCTGCGGCGGACGGTGGTCCGGCGGACCACAGTTTATTAATTTATGCTGGTCCGACTCAGATTTTAGCGGTAACGGACCAACGCTAATTTCGAGCCCTGGATACCTTGTTATGAGCGGACAGGTCACAGAGGACCGAGAAGCATTCCCACACTAACAAAGAGGTGAATTTACACCTTGACAGTGATAGGAGAGCAGCCTGACTGTCAGAACAGATGCGGAGAGTCTTATTTCGATATCCTATGTCTATGCATAACTTGCAGCACAAGATAATGGCATAGACCTCAGCCTGAAAAACGGTGACATAGTTTCCCAGTGGAAAGTGAAGTTTGGAACCATCATTGGAGCAATAAATTCCTGCTCCTGATTTGGCACCAATCTTTGAGCCATCAGTGTACCGTATTAGGCATTTGCCTTTAAGCCACCGTGGAGAATTAAACCATTAATCTCTAGTAGGAAAATGGATCTTGAAAGGCTTGTGAAAAGCGTATCTTAGTGACATATTATATATATACTGCCTTTACTTCCAAGAGAAGCAGGGCGTTCTTTAAATCGATACTAGGGTTCAAGCCTCAGTTCTTCACAATGACTTTTCAATGCCTTAACCACTAAGCTTTTATGAAAGTTAAGTAACAATACCAGGTATCCATTTGCCTTGGTATAGTCTACACTCATGTTTAAGGTGAAGGGTTACTGCCTAGGATACTATACCCTTATGTTTTCTAAGGTTAAATGCCACTGCCCAGCATTAATGCTTTTTTTTTTTTTTAAGTTGCAATGTCACTACCCAGTATGCCCTACATTGTTGTCTTTTAAGGTACCCAATAAAGGATTCTCTAGAATAGCTGATACTTATTTTTTTATGGTTAAGTGCTCCTTGACGTTCTAACTGGAAATTTTCCCAGTTAAAGCTTACTTCTTTAATAAAATCATCATCCATTTAATGACAAGTTATTTTACAAATTCTAGTCACTTTCATCGCATAATTTAAATTCCATTAACCTTGATAGATATGTACACAAAAAATTCTCTTAAATTGTAGATTTAAAATATTGGGAATACTTTTAAATATATAACAAAAAATGTTACTTACGGATGTTCCCAAACGATTTTTATGAGAGGCGGGGACGATTTCCATTTCTCCATTATCACCTAATGGTAATAGCTCTAGGTCCGTTGGAATTTTAAATTCTGATTCCATCTGTAAAAGTTAGATTAACAAATAAAAAAAAGCATTTTAATGAAAATCATGAAATACATAAAAAATATATTTCATTTGACCTAGAAAAGTAAATTTTTCTTTAAAAAAGCACTCAAAAGTAAGACTTTGAAAATGACAAACACTGTATGATTATTTAACTAATTACAATGATTTTAATAAAACTATTGCCTTTAATAAATAACGCCACTAATATGACATAAAATATAACAAAAGTAAATATTTGTAGTCTTTAACTGACGAACTTGATTGACGTGTCACACCGGTTAGTAATTGTTTGTTTACAGTTTACACTAACACCACAGAGGACTAAACACACACTTTTCTTTTTCCGAGTTTCAGTTCAGCGATAAATGATTGATTGATTGAATCAGGTTTGAAGTTGATAAGAAACTAACGCAAAACACTTATGATCCAGAAAAGAGAAAAGATGACAAAATACATTTCAAAGAGCCATTCAAACTGTATGCGAAAAAGTCACTGCAATCGCACTTGTGAGTTGTTCGCTTCAATATGTTTGCGGGTAAACGAATGGTGTTTTCAATTTGGATGTAAATAGCAACAACTCAAGCTCTTGACCTGCTCTACTTCCGGTTAGAAAGTATGCAGCTGCTTATTACAGCTTGTTCTGCGAGGCGATATGGATAGTATTTTCGACACTAGAGAGCGCTGCAAGCTGTATGCCACTTATACTTCCGGGTTACTGTTTCCGGTGTATTTTAAAGCCATTTAGCTCACACCGTGATCATTGTGTTTTAAGATTCTTGCAAACGTGGTATTTGAATACTTATTAATAAACTTAATCTTGCTCCTCGAACAATATGCTAACACTGACGTAAGATGATGCACAGCTTGGAACACGAACAAATAGTAATAAACAAATGGAAAGAGGCCAAATCAAGACTGCCAAGAAAGCGAGTTATTCAAAATCTAGCAACCATGTTACCTTATTTTAATATATATCTCTAAATAACTAAAACAATTTTTCACTTAAAACTCACCAGAATTACATAATAACATTAATATCTTATGAAATACGGTAGATAATTTGAGCTAAGAAATTATCTTATTTAATCCTTTCATTGAAAACAAAATTATCCGTTTGAAAATATCGCCTCGCAGAATAATATGTAGTAAGCAGCTGCAAACTTTCTTACAGGAACTAGAGCAGGCATACAGCTCGAGATTGTTATTGTTTACATTTCTACTGAAAACACCATCCATTTTCATACAAAGCCAAATGGCTTTAAAATACACCGGAAACAGTAACCCGAAAGTATAAGCGGCATACAGCCTGCAGTGCTCTCTAGTGTCGAAAACACCATCCATAATTTAATTTTGTTTTTAATAAAATTAATTAATTATCTAATTTCGAAACTAAAATCCATAAGATACTATTGATAAAAAGTAATTCTGGTGAGTTTAAAGTGAAATTTTATTTTATTTATTTATGGATGGTTGACCGTTTAAAGCTAAGTACAAATGTTACTTGAGGTTAAAATTCGCAATAACGCTTCCGGGCTGCATATAAGCAAACCATGTCAGGGTTTGGACATTTGGCAATTGCAGTTGGAATTGGTGATGATAACGGGAAAATGAGGTGGGAGAAAGAAATTACATTACCTAAACCGAAAATCGATATTCTTTTTCTCCTGGTCGACTAGCCATGTTTAATAAAATAAAGTAAATAAATTAATAAACGCTTCTGCAGGTGTTTTTCGTTAAAAAAAAACTTTTTTCAAAATAAGTGTAAATAAATAATAATAATATAAAATAATAATTTTATTCTTCCTGTCTTTTTTTTTTTAGAAATCAATTGGAATTATAGTTTTTTCAAGATATATATATATATATATATATATATATATATATATATATATATATATACACACGAGTATATCCGAAAAAGTACTCTTTTTCGGATATAATCGTGTGGGCTGATGAAAAGATTATATATTTTATTTTCCGGTTTTTTAAAAAAACTTTATCCTTTTTTTTAATTAATTAATTATTTTTCTTTCCCTAATTGTTTGTCATTATTATTTCCCCCCCCCACCCCTCCTTTTTTTATTTGTCTGTAATTTACCTTTGTTTTATCTTCATTTTAAACTTATCTTATGAGTTCTATTTACTTGCAGCTAATGCGCAATAAATGATACTTATTGTTTTTCCTAATTTTTTTCTGTTTTTTTTTTGTATTTATTTATTTTGCTTTATATATATATATAAATATATATATATATATATATATATATATATATATATATATATATATATATATATATATATATATATGTAACTTGCGTTATTCTGTAAGTTCATGTAGTTCATATGGAAATTAATTTGTAAGTGTGCAATGAATAAATTGTTGTAAAAATAACTCATTAATTTCTTTTTATAGAGAATTTAAAAAAAACCTTTACTGTTAGAATCACTTTACAAATACACTGTATTTATATTCTATAAAACACATAACAATATTTAAGAGATAAGTAAAAGAATACAAAATATAGAAAATATTTCATCCCATAATAACTGAACTTTCTTTGAAAGAAACGCGCAAAGCAGCAGTATTTTCAAAAGAAAGAATAATTGAAGCAATAAAGAAAAAAGAAAATAATGGAAATAAAAATATAGCCACCGAAGACGACGTCTTCAGGAGGTACCAGCTCCGGAAGCCATAGAACAAAACCTTTCTATTGAGAGAACCAGACAAATGTCGAAATTTATTCCTCAGTACCCCGAAGGTTTTGCAAAAGTCCAGAAAGAAATACATAAAATCAAATCAGAAGAGAAATTTGAAACAAAATCTTGAGAATATAATACAAAAATTAAAATACAAAAACTTACAGTAAACTGGTCAAACAGCAATTTCATGAAACTAACTCAATGTAAAAGAAACATTTGAAATAAAAGAAAACAACGCCCTCTATTAAAATGCGCAGTAGGTAGAAAAAAAGGATAGGAAAGGTAAAGATTGCGTATCAGATTAATATAATGCTCAACTGGGGCTGCTCAGTGAATACTTTAATTTCGCACTGTTAAAAGAAATAATAAACTAATATTCCTCAATCATTTTCCTAATCCAAAAATTAATTTTACAATAATTATAAGGAAGATCATTATTTCTCAAATTTCTCAAAAAATTATTCGCAGCCTCCTGAAAACATTCAACGTAATTGTAAATTTTTTTAACTCTAAACATTTGAGAAAAAACTAAATTTTCGAAAATTTTATTGCACAAATTAGTATTAAAGTTATAGAAAAAAATGACTTTAAATTTAAAAGGTTTTAAGTTTCTGTTCTATGGCTTCCGGAGCTGGCACCTTCTGAAGACGTCGGCTTCGGTGGCCATATTTTTGTCTCCATTGTTTTTTTTTTCTTTTTTGCTTCAATATTTAAAGGATGTTTTTTGATATAACAGATTTAATTCACCTGACATAAATAACTGGATATGCTAATCCAGAACTGAATTAATTCACTTTTTACATTTTTTCATTCTTTTTATCAGGTGTTAAGCAGAGTATATCCCACTTTATATATACTTTACTAAGGCGGTTATTAGACTATGCCGCACTTTTCAATTGTTAATCTAGAAATCGAACTAACTAATCAACATACTTGTGAGTCTGCCTTTGTAACTTGTACATAGCATTCACTCAAACGTGAAATTACATGTTAAAAATTAGAGAAAAGATGCTTTTGCTATGCTTTTAAATTGAAGCAAGCTATAATTATTTCTTGAATTTTTTAAAAAATTTTTTTTAACGGCGGGCACTTGGAACTAGAGCACCTGTGGCGAAGCCACGGTGGTGGAGTAGCCCACGTCACACAACCCGTTTATAGGGCGCGTCACATTCACACACGAAGGAGAAAGGACATAGAACACAAATAGAGAGCAAGAAACATCCATGCCTTGCCCGGGATTCTACCAGAACCTATCTGATGCAAACACAGTTTCCTGTCCCCTACACAGGCCGGTCCGCATTTCTTAAAAATATAGTGAGGATATTTTAATTTTTTTTTAACAGGCATTGTATTTGCGAAAAAATAAAAATATTTTATTAATGAGCCAATAACAAAAACTTACATAACATTTTAATGGCATATTTTATTGGAACAATATTTTAAAGAAAATTCTATTTAACTTTTAGAGTAAGAAAACATAAACTGTTTTACTTTAGTGATATTCTCTATTAAATCAATCTTGATAAAAGAATAATGTTAACTTTTTTTATGAAGATTTTTTTTAGAAATTAACAAAGACATATTATTTACTAGAAATTGGGTTTGATTTGAAAAACTGGGGTTTGATTGATATGAAATTGCCTCATATCATAATAGGGTCGTCATGTGTTCCTTAAATCCCATATACGTCAAGAGTTATTTTAAATATTTAAATTCAAATTGAGTGCTAATATTAGAGTGCAATATAACTTTATAATAATTAATATAATTTTGATATTCTTAATACAGTTTTATTATCTTATAATTAATATAATAATTAATATAATTAAGTATATAATTCTGTTTCTTAAACTTTTTTAGCAGCAAAGCAGGATAAATTTAAAAGTAGTTTCATATTAAAATAGGAGTGAGGTATTTACCCAAGCATACCTAGAAGTATAAGTAGAAAAGTTTGAAAAAATTCCTCTATAGTCCAAAACACCAATAAAAAGTCCAAAGCTTATAAAAGAAGGACATTTTGCAAATTTTTTATATTTTTTCTCTCAACGAGGATTAAATTTGAAACTTGTTTCATTACAAAATATGGATGTCATATTTTCACAAAGGCTCATATAATTCATTGAAACATAAAAGGAAAAAATTTAAAATACTCCAAACACGCAAAGTTCAAATTATAATGAGCGCAAACACTTCTCAATTTTTTTTAAAGCTTTTTGCAGACAGGAATTCATTTGAAACTAGTTTCATATTAAAATATGTGCTTCAGAGTTTCCAAAAATAACCATACGCGTCTACATTCAAAAGGTAATGTTTGTCAATAGCAAGAACTCCCCTCGCTACGAAGTCTACGACCGTCTGCTACTATGGAAACAAGAAATAGCGCATTTCAAAGAGGAGCGCCTCTTTCCTCGCTGATTTCCTTTATCTATCGATTTCAGCCAAATCCTGTGTTAAATGAATACCCAACACCCCTACTTGAAGCAGTTTAACCTCATTACCATAGTCACCGCCACTGCTCAAAACAAATGGCAGGTGGAGTTCCTTACATAGACAAACTATATATATAACACTCAAAAATGATAACAGCTCATTCATTATATTTATTAATTGTTTCTAATATTTTTTTTTAAAATTTAATTTCGTAATCTGATTAAATAAATAAATTTTGGAATGATTTTTTTCAATAGTACTATGTTTAAAAGCTTAATTCTAAATTATCTTAATAATAATTAAACTTTCTAAAATAATGTCTCGTAACGAACACAGGGCTTGTTGGGGGTGTGAAGGGCTATCCTCAGTGGTAGACAGATCATGGGTTAGAATTTCCTTGCTTGCGTGCTAACCTTGGGAGGTTTTCGTGGTTTTTCTCTTCATGTACCGCAAATGCGAGTTAGTTCCACCAAAAGTCCGCCATGAAGACAAATTTCTCCCAATATTTGATCCAGGAAATCCCTTGCTTCCGGATTGGGGTTAAAATTATAAAGCTACTGAATTATTGAACATTGGTAGTCGTAAACCCAAAATTGGATCGACTGCTTAACAACGGTTATAAAATAAAATAAAATAAAATAAAATAGGTAAAAATTTGAGAGAGTTGAGTATTTAATGGGTAAAAGCAGGGGCGGATTTTGCGTACGCGGGGCCCTAGGCCATTCAAATTTTTGGGGCCCTTAGATTGAATTTTTTTCTCGTATATTTTTTTATTAATTCAAATATAAAAGTATTTATAAATCTTTTCATTTATGAAAGCAAAGCTGGGTAAAAGAGACGCAGGGGAGAGAGAGTTGGCATCCTAATGAGGTAAGCCAGGTTCGAATCCCAGCGGTGACTGGTTGATACGAATTCTGCTCACGACTCGCACCGATCACAGTGTTATCATTTGTGGTAGACGGATCATGGGTTAGAATCTCCTTTTCAGTGGACTATTTTCGTGGTTTTCTCTTCGTGTAACGCAAATGAGTGTTAGTTCCTCCACGAAGCAGGCTGAAAGTCTATATATTTGAAGACGGAAAAGAGTAAAAACTGGTAACAAATATATTTCATTTTTATCTTATTTTCGGGACTAATAAGGCCTCCATAATCTTTTAAATGGTTCTTTAGGTTTTTTCGTGCTAAAAGAAAAACTAATTACAATACAAACTCAGCTGTAGATCTTCCCTTTTTATACCTCTGTAAGTAAAAAACGTATTTTAACTTACTGTCTTCTCTACATATTATAACCGTCATTGAACAGCCGCCCCAATTTTGGGTTAACGGCCACCAATGTTCAACTCCGTATCCTTGTAATTTTTAACCCACTCCAGAAGACAAGGGAACTCCTGGATTAAGTATTGAAAAAAATTTGCCTTCGTAGAGGACTTTTTGATGGGACTAAATAGTATTTACGTTACATGGAGAGGAAAATCACGAAATCCTCCCACTGTTAGCTTGACGGCCAGGGGACTCTAACCCATAATCCGTCTACCACTGAGGATATTTTACGTCAGCATTGTGGTCGGTGCGGGATCGGTCGGAATTCGAATCAATCAGCCATTGCTGGGTTTCGAACCCGGGGCACCACATTGGGAGGCGAGCACTCTATCCCCTGAGCCACCACGGCTCTCTTCTCCACATAGTAAAATCGGTTTTCTCTTGTTATTAGAGAGGAAAATGGTATATTTGAGAGAAACATTCCCGCAGTATTGCCCATTTGCTACATCGCCAGTGGTTTAGAACTTCGAATTTGTTTTCGATTTATATAGATTTTTCTTTTCGGCTTTTGTGTGTGAAATTCGTTCGTAGATTGTTTATGTAAGCCCTCAAACGTTAGAGCCCCCTTGTGAGTGCAACTTCTTTTTTAATTGCTCGTAACTGATAAAAAATTTGCATATTTGAAAAATTATTTAAACCAATGATTTAATCCATAATATGCCGATTATACCTCATGGTCAAATTTTTAGGGTCTGATTATGGCAACGGAAGAAGGGCTATCTGTTTGATTATTAATTTTTTTAAAAATTAAATAATAAAATTAAAGAATTTAATAATATTTATTCCTTAAATTGGTTGTAGATGAAGAAAGATTCGTCTATTTGAAAAATTAGTTAAGTCAAATATTTAACAGATAAAAACAAATTTTACCATATAGTCAAGATCGGATTAACGCATGAGCAGAAAAGGTTCTCATTGCCCCCGGCCCTCATACGAAAATGCATAAGATGCATTTTTTTGTTTATAGCATTTTTAAGTTTATATGTTTGATTTTTCTTACTTTTTTCAATGTTTTCATTCTTTTAACTGTTATTTTATAGAAATGTGCACTCAATTGCTTAATTGAAATGAAATCAATTATAATATATAGAAATTGAAACGCAATTAATGCTTTTCTTTTAGAATAATATATTTTTTATTTATAAATGAATAAATTTCAAACTTTTTTGAGATTGGCGTACACATTCGAGATTTTCTTACATAGAAATAGAAAATTTAGTCATTGATTTGTTTCCTCATTCATTGAACTGTCATATAACATATGTGTTTTTTTTAAAAATATTTATTTACTTATTTTTATTATTATTATTTTTTGCTTTGCATATTTTTTTCTGTTAAAAAAAAGTAGTGAGTAGTAAGAATATGAGGGCCTCAAATTTATATTTTGTCTATTAATATCCTGCTATTATAAACATTCACTTTAGAACAAATTTATTTCTCAAAATCAATAATGCTTTCAAGCAAAGGTCTGTAATTTATTAAGGAAAAAATAAAAACTTCTGGTCTAGACAAAACTAAGCTTCCTTCTCAATTTCTTCTTTCATTTATGTCACCACTGTTAACCCACACATATTGATGAATGGCACACTCATAAAATAGAATTAAGAAGATGCTTTCACTGACTTTAAATGGCATAATAAAAATATAAAAAAATAAATAAAAAAAAAATAAAAAAATAAAAAATTCTAGGTTTCATGGAAGAACAAAAATTTAGAGATCTGTCTTTAAATTTAATTTGCACTTAATGAATTCCTCAATCAGAGGATTGAACGAAAGCTACCCAAAGTGTCACTGGCAAGTTATATATATATATATATATATATATATATATATATATATATATATATATATAATACAATAAAGAGACAAAAAAGAATAAGAGAAAAGTAAAATTAAGAAAAAACAAAAAATGTAATTTTTTTTTTAAAGAGAAGGAGAAAAATTATTAATAAAATGCTTTTTTTTTTAAATAAAAATTAAAACAGAACCAAAAAGCCGAAAAAACAAAATAATGAAAAGATATAATCACGTCATCAACCCACACGATTATATCCGCTATTTTTCTACTGTATTCTTTAATTAATATGTTCTTCTTTCGTTTCAATTTTTTCTGGGGCTGTTCATACTATTGTTTATTGATATATTTTGCTTTGGCTTTATTAATACAATATTAGTAAGCACTTTTTTCCCGCGTTTTTGTAAAAAAACTAGGTACTCGGATTTTTTTTAAAAAAAAACATTTTTGAATTTTGGCTCTTAGCTTTCCCTTAAAAATGTTAGTATTCAACTACATAGAAACTAGTCTCTTAACGGAAGGGGTACTAATATAGGTAAATATAGAACATAAATTTATTGATATATGTAAACAAAGGACATTCACGTATCTATAATGCATGCAAATATGGAACATTAATTAATGTCAATTATTAATGTAAACGTTTGTAGGGAGTTTATATGTAAATATAGAACGTTTATTGATTAATATATTCAAGTGTAAAATATTTTTATCAATAGACGTAAATGTAGAACTTTAACTTATAAATACATGAAAATATAGATAATATTGCATAAATATGCGTAAATATAGAACATTAACTTATCAATATATGTAAATAAAGGGCATTCACATAATAATATATGTAAACATAGAACAGTAATTGATAAATGTAGATGATTAGTAGATTTAATTAATGGGTGAGGATTTCTGTCGGGAAAAAAATAAATATTGGTGCTAGCTTTGTATTTGGCGAGAAGCGCCAGAAACTGATTCATCTACACTGAGTTAACACGTACTATCAAGTCACGTAGAATAAAAAACTTATGCTGGTATTTACTGATTAAATTGATTTTCGTACTATTTACTATAGTGGTACTTAAATTTATCGCAAATTTTTTTTTTTTGATGTTGAAATTAAGAATCAAATATTGAAGCTCATTGCTTCAGACTAAAATGCTCTACGTGGATTGAATTATAGTCCCTTCTGTTGATAAGAGAACCAAATTACTGCTACTGTTTGTTACATCATTTCCAAAATCTTTAATCTCATAATCCTATAACGGTATTAAATTTTCTCAAAATGTAGAACATTCTGTTTGGCAGTTAAGGAGGAAGAGTCGAAAGTTTCAGAAACTATATAAAAGAATCTGAAGCATCTAATGGAGCTTAGATAGAATTAGTGAGGTCAAAATGGCTCTACCTAAAATAAATGTGTTAGCTGTTCTTTTGTTTTTAATTGTTAGGGCCAGGTGTCAAGAATATGACTTTGGCGCAGAAATTACACGTCAATGCTGTGAGTATATACATTGTATTTTACTTCTTTTAATTTAATTGAAGAATGTGTTTGTGAAGAATATGTTCAATAAAACAATATGTTTCGTTGATATATTGAAACCTCACTATTTTTCTGGTTGTTAGGATCGGAAGTAAATATAGAACAGTAATTTATTCACGCATGTGAATATAGAATATTTGTCAATACATGCAAAAACAGATCACTATTTTATCAATGCAATGCAATTATTATTTTTAAAATTATAATAAATTTGCTTTTTTGATAAATTTATAAAAAATGTCCCTAGCTGTCTCCTCTATTGAAAACAATAATGTACACAATAGTTAAAGTAATATAAAATATAAAATTATATATTTTAAATTATCAAATTGTGCTTAGAAGCAGCTGGTTCCAAAGCATCTGTTTTCAACTATCCAATACTAAATATTGTAAAGTTGTTTAATGAAAAAAAAATTTCTAAGAATTTAAGAAAATGGCAAATGAAATCCTGTATTCTTTATCCTTGCATTCAATTTAAAAAAGCAGTTGCTAGATTATGAAGTACAGGAGTTTCTATTCCCAGTAGTGGCTAGACCACCCAGGGAAGTAAAGTAGTCGGAGCACAATGCTGGCCATCATACCTTCAATCACGAAATTGCCCAACCTCTGTGACCTTTTCAAACTCGGTCGGTTGTAGGAATGATTAACTTTATTATGAACTTTAAATACAATTATTATTCGAACTTATGCAATGCGTCATTGTAATTGAAGGCTATAGTGGAATAGTGGATATAAAGTGGTCCCATCAATATTGATATGTTTAGTGTAACGGAATTGTTTACGTTTTCAGTTATCTTATCAGTTAATTTTATCGTAACTAATCTTGGTTCATCCACTCTACTCTTCAATAGTTTATTTTATAACTTATTAATAACATCTCAAACATTTAATGTCACCTTAGCTCATATTTAAATTTCAATGTTTTCATTAACAATAAGAACAGTTTGATTTTTTTTAAAAGTGTTTTAAAAATATTCTCAGAACTATAGGTGTTTGATACTTTCTGGAAAATTTTGAACAGATTAAGAAAATTTTGGTTCGGAAATACTATGTACAAATCTAGATAAGATCGTCCATCACCCCAACCTTGGTTTTAACGAACAAAATGTTAAAATTTTATTTTCCCAAAGTAAAATTGATTGTGTAGCATTAAAAAATGAGTCTCTCACCTATCAGAAAACTTTTATTTTTTATCATTCCTTGCTAAAATGTGTTTTTGTTCTACTACATCTTACATGATAGTAAATATTTTTCTTTAATTTTTAATAAATTTTAAAATTTTATTATTATTTAGTGGTACCAGATCCAGTAGGGCTGCTGGATTGCGTGGAGAACAAAGTTACCTTACCGGTATTTATTGATTAAAATATTTTGATATAAATTTTTATATTGATGTAACTTATCATTTTTATGATCACAGAATGACTGAAATTCATAGAATCACTGAACAGGAAATTTAATTTCCGCGATGTTAACCTACGGAGAACACAATTTCCTTAATAATTAAGGAACTAAGTAAATTTTTTTTAGATATATTTAGTTTTATTTTAAACATTTAAATGTGTTCTAATGAACTAAAAATACCGAATTCCAAATAATGGTTACGAGAATTTACATGTGAACATATGAAAAAAAATTAAAAATGCTTACAACCTTGAAATTTGAAATGTGTTAATTTGGTTTAATAAAATTAAAACAACCTTAAAATAATTCATTTTGTTAATCAGAAGACAATATATATATATATATATATATATATATTGTCTTCTGATTAACAAAATGAATTATTTTAAGGTTGTTTTAATTTTTAATTTTACGATTTAATATATAAATAAGAACTCAAATATTTTTCTTAGTACGCTCTCAGAAATTAAACTCACTCTTCCGACAATTCAGCATTCATTTAGCTATATTTCGTTAATTTGGAGAATAATTTCGTCACGAGATCCGTGGTTCGTAGCGAAGCGCGAACTCTTAAATACATGACGAAAATGTTTCCCCGATTTGAAACCTCATCGAATGGCATTGTGGGAGATAGTGGACTGAAATGATGGATTTAGAATGAAGACTACACGATCGAAAATAAATAACGATGTCATCCGCCTGTTTTGTATGGTGAACAAGGAGTTGGCATTTTACCAGGAAGATGTCGGGATCGAATCCCGCTCCGGGAATGGGTGTAATTTATCTCTTTATTTTAACTGACTGTCCATCTTGTGTTGTTTGGGCGACATCGATCCACCACGATGATAAATTATATATTTGAAAGGTTAAATGCTTTAGGAAGAAACTTGTTTTTCCGGTAAAAAATAGAATAATAAAATATTTCTTAAATTTTGACGAAATTCTCTTCTCGAATCAAATATAATATTTATTTCGTCCCTTTATGGAAAATTTTGTTCGGGGCATATATCAGGAAACGATTTTGTAAAAAAAATAAGACAGTTTCGTGATATTTGAGCATGCATTTTTTACAGTGTATAATTGGAGAAATTTTAATGGTATATTATTTGGTGACAGTACCTGAAAAGTTGGGTGGACTGCACAAACAGCCTCGGAGAAAACGTCCAGACATCTGCTGATATCATCAATTACCGCTGCAAGAGTGTTTGGGAAGGAAAAGGTGTCATACCCGTAAGTACCATTCTATAAACCTTTGCAAAATTTGTATACAAGTTGTAACAAAACTAATGGTCACAACTGTATAGTTTATCGAAAGTAAGAACTCCCCTAGCCATTCATCTAGACCCATGGCGGTGACTATGGTAACGAACTATAACTATTTCAAGTAGTGGTGTGGGGTCACTGTTTAGGATAAGTTTTGACTCACGTCGGCGAGAGAAAGGTAATTTTTTCCCTGTCTATTGTGTTAGCTCTAGAGTGAAGGGAAGCTATACTACTTGAAATGCGCTGTTCATGTTTCCATAGAAACTGACGGCCTCAGAGTTCATACCGTAGACAAACTATAATGGGTGATGAAAGTTTCCAAACAAACAACTTTCATCATTTGCTGAGGGATATGATGTTGTTGTAGTTTATTTACGTCGCACTAGAGCTGCTCAATGGGCTATTGGCGACGGTCTGGGAAACATGCCTGAGGATGATCCGAAGACATACCATCACAATTTTGATCCTCTGCAGAGGGGATGGCTCCCCTGCTTTGGTAGCCCGACGACCTGCACGCGAAGTCGAGCACTTTACGGTAGAACAGTTTAACGAGGACCAATACCGCACACCCTCGGTCCCTACGCAGACTGATCAAAGTGGTCACCCACCCGCACACTGACCCCAGCCAGTGATGCTTGACTTCGGTGATCTGGTGGGAACCGTGTCTTAACGATCAGTCCACTGCGGGACGCTGAGGGATATGAAAACAAAGAACAAGTCGTGAGAAGGTGTCTCTTAGGTCAATCCACCAGGATATTGTCTTTTCGAAGAGATAGATTTGCGGATGTTGACCATCACCTCTCTCTACATAGTTTTCCAAAAGTAGTCCAACCAGATTACTGAAAAAAAAAATAGAACTAGTTTGCACTTTAGACATTTCAAGAGAGTGTTAGTTAAAGCAAGAGAGTGGCAGCAAATATTTATCTTATAATATATTTAAGAACTAAGTTGATATACAGGGGTTAGAATAAACTATGAGAAAACTTCTAAACTAACTCTACGTAAACAAGATTTTCTTTAGCAGCGAATGCTTTCGGAGATTTTGTATGTCATAACTGTTGACACATTAAGAAAGATCATGCTCGAAGTTTTTATAAATAGCAAGACTTTCAAAGGTTCGTCAAAAATATTCAAATAGTGGAAAACTACTCGTTGAAGTTTCCTAATTTTGCAACCACTTCAATTCAGATAATATTTATCTCGTATGTTATAGTGGTTTAGTTTTAGGAAGGGTTTGGGGGACAAAAGCCCCATCAAAATTATACTTTACTTGATTAACCTCTTCAAAACGGGCGGGTCATATATGCATTCTCAGGGTGTCGATAATCAGGATAAAAAAAACAACAAAAAAACTGGGAGATAAACTATTTTTATAGTAGTTTATTTGCGGGCGGGGTAATAATAGTTTGCTTTATTTAATTCACCACTACTTAGTTCGAATTAAAAATTGTATAATTACACTTTTAACGCATAAGTATTGGATGTGTTTGATTCATAAGAAATCAAAAATGAGTAACAATCATTTATAGGAATGTAAGAGAGCAAGTGGCGCGGTGAGGCAAACACAAAAAAATGAGAGACGAAGTCCTCCATGTTCCCAAAACAAATCAATACCTCTGGGGTTACTGATCCAGGAGTTTCCTTGTCTTCTGGATTGGTTCAAAATTACAAGGCTACGGAGTTGAACATTAGTAGTCGTAAACCCATGAAATTGGGTCGGCTGTTCAACGACGGTTATAAAATAAAATATAATAACTGTTCAAAATTGCATCCACCAGTAGCGACACATGCTTAATAACATGTCGGTGGAACGATCGCAGTACACGTTCAAAGAGGCCAGGTGTTGCAGCAGCTTCGGATATTCGAGCAACGAGATCCTTATCTGAGTTAAGTGGAGTCGCGTAAACAAGATTCTACAGATGTCCCCATAAAAAGAAATGGATAAATCGGGAGATCGGGGTGACCAAGGGATTGAACCACCACGCCAATCCATCGCGCTCCAAATGGCATTCAGGTAAGTCGCCTAGCGCCCCATCACGCTGAAATCACATGCGGTAACGATTAGCGATCGGAACATCCTGCAGTAGTTCTAATAACATGTTACAGAAAAATAAGATAACATTCGCCATTAAGTCGCGTCGATAGTAAGTATGGGTTTTTAGTTATCGGAAGTGTAGTCGAATGACAAAGCACTAGATAGTTAACAAGCAAATTAAAAAAACAAAAAAATTAAAACAATATTTTTTATGGTGGAAACGTAAGCTCTTAATTTTTTGATAATTTTTTTGGTTGTTGCTGTTGTAGTCGCCTATGAAGGTAGAGAAGGTGCGATTGTTCTTGTTTTCCAGTGACGCCATTTATGGCCAGGAATTCGATTTCTGTCACACCTATAAGTCACACCACATCCGTTTATAGGGTGGACCCATTCATACAGCAATACATTCATCCACAGATCGTAATTTTGACCTGAACCAGAGAACGGTCAATTTCCAAATCACTACACCCAGAGGTATTGACTTGTTATGGGAACTTGGGGGACTTAGTGCCCCGACATGGGGGGACTTGTTAACGTGCACCAGTCACCATTTACTACACAGTAGTCTTCACCCGGCTTGATTCGAACTTCACGAGCATGAGTCTAGCCTCCTGCCAACCAGGCTATCCCGGCCCTTCCCCCGGTAAATAGATACATAATATGATCGAAGTTTGTCTTATTATTCAATACGCGACTCTCAGTTTTTTTTATTTCAGAAATCCTCCATAATTACCGATGCATAATTACGATGTAGATTCCGGCAATATTTAAAGTGTTATATTTAATTTGGAAAGTTTTTAATTGAGTCTTTTTTTTTGTGAAGAGTACGTTTAATTTTACCGTCACTTTAAAGTTTCACCGCACAATAGTCAATATCATGTATTTTTATTATGGTGGCAAAACTTTTGATGAAAATTAAAACTTAAGGCAAACATTGTTTTTTATATCACTTTAAATATTTAAGAAAATCTCACTTTGAAACATACGTTTATTATCATAAGTTGGCTCATGGGATAGAGCGTTCGCTTTCCAATGAGGTGAACTGGATTCGAATCCTGGCTGGTCGATTCGAGTTCTGCACCCGGCTCGCACCGACTGCTGTGCTGACGTAAAACACCCTCAGTGGTAGACGGATCATGGCTTAGAGTCCCCTTACAGTCAATATGATCATAGGAGGTTTACGTGGTTTTGCACTCCTTGTAACGCAAATGCGGATCAGTTCCATCAAAATTTTTTCTACTAAGGCAAATTTCTCCCAATATTCGATCTAAGAGTTCCTTGTTTTCTGGATTGAGTTTAAAATTAGAAGACTACGGAGATGAACATTCATAATATTAAACCTGAAATTGGGTCAGCTGTTCAACGACGATTATAAAATTAATTATTGTAAAAATTGTTACGGTTTCAACAATGTATTGTCAGACTAACATTAGTTCCACTTCGATTTTACTATTATAAATAGCAGCATAATTAAATAGTTAGTTTGAAGACGTGAATGCCTGAAAAGAATTTTTTTTTTTTTCTAGAAATTTTTTTAAAAAAAGTATACTTTCCAATTAGCATATGCATAATTCAAAATGAATATGGACGTTTAAATTTCAACGCAAAAAAAAGCTAGACATATTTATAATAATAATTTGCGTAAACTTCATTAGCCAGTTTACAAACGCAGTCCGCACAAATGTACTTAATATTTAAAATAATAACTTTATTATTATATTAATTTTACTGGATCTCAAAATTCATTATTATATTTTTAATTTTACCAGATGTTGTTGTTATTGTCGAATGCCATTAAAGGCAAAGGGAATGCGTTTCTTCTTGTTTTCCAGTGGCGCCATCTGTGGCCAAGAATTTGACTTCTGTCACACACTTACGTCTCAACCCATTCATACATCCATTCATTCATCTACAGATCGTAATTTTGACCTGAACCAGAGAACGATCAATATTCAATTCATTTTTATTTTATTTTATAACCGTCGTTGAACAGTCGACCCAATCTTGAGTTCATGACTACTAATGTTCAACTCGGTAACCTTGTAATTTTGAACCAATCCAGAAGACAAGGAAACTCCTGGATTAGTACCTCCCCCCCCCTCTCACAGGTATGATTTGTTATGGGACACTGAGGACTTTTTGATCCGACAGATTTAACGCGCAGTAGTCACCATTACAAGGCTTTGCCCGACGGGGATCGAACTAATGACCTCTCGTACATGGTCCCATTGCCCTAACAACCAGGGTATCCCGGCCAAATTTACCAGATCCGAAAAGGTATAAACGAAAAAAAAATCTTTTCCACATTATAAAAAAAAAAAAAAAAAAAAAAAAACTAATAGAATAAAATCATAAATCTCCGAAATATCGAGACATTAGGGCATAATTAGCTGATATGTCTCCTGATCAACGTATGAGGACCTAACTATGACCTAAGGATGCCAACTGCTCGGCTTTTTTTTGCAAGAGTTTAAATAAATGGATGGCAAATTAAACAGTAAAACTTGTTAATAAATATGCATACTTTATAAAAGTGTGACCACGAGATAGTTATCAAAGAAGTTGTATTTGATATGATATTTTGAATTACTTGCAATAGAAATCCTAAACTAAAAATAACTTAAATTTTTTTACCACTAAAAATGATTTTTTGAAAAGCAGAGCACGCTGAAAGCAGACTATTTAAAAAGTGAACCAGTTGTGCGCATGAACCTAAAACCTTTCATAAAAGTAATTGAGAAGAAATTCATGATATATATTTGAGAATTGAATCTGTAGTGGTAGACAAGTGAATAAGACAAACCAATAATATTCATAAATAAAACAAATTTTTAGTCATATATTTGCTACCACTTTCTTATTTTAACTAGATTTTGTTTAAGTGACTCGTTTGGAAAGTGGATATTCTTCGCAGTGGTCTGATCGGACTACCTATAAAAAACCGTGTGGAGGCTTTCAGTTGTAGGAGGCGTTGGTATAACTTGAGAAATCTCCAAATTTCAATCGAGTTTTCAACAAAACAATAATTTTCAAACTTGTGATGTCTGCAGTTCTTAAAAGCTGGTGGTGTCTTGTGGTAGTGTTTTAATTCATGATCTTTGGTTTAAGTTTGATTTATAGGATTTTTACTCAACACTACTTCTGATTAATTCAATGGCTTATGTAAAACTCCACTTTATGACAGTTACAGAGATGCCAACTTGCTCCGGTCAGCAAATATATATTTTAAAGTGGTAGTTTATCAAATGTGATTCTCGGTTTAATAAATTCAATTCAGTAGATTTTTATCCACCCCTATTTCTGAATAATTCGTAGACTTATATAATTAATTCACCACTTTACAATACTTACGTCATGCTATACCTTTCAAAAAGCAAGAAAAATTAGTCAAATATTTGCAAATTTTACTTTGTAGTTATTTACCGTTTTTTTTAATTATTTTGGCATGCCCGGAACAGTTGGCATCTCTGCAGTTATGACGTGCTGAGCTTTTAAAAAAATTTGAAAATTAACCGAAATTTTAGTTTATAGTTCTCTACCGTTTCTTAAAACATTTTTTTCAAATCCGGAACAGTTGGCATATTTGAACTTACGGTCTCTTTAGTGGTAAAGCTTTTAAAGTTGGCAAAATTCTGCATGTAGTTTCTATCTTCTATCACTGTAAAAATCTTTTGCGATGCAGTTGGCATCGCTGACTGAGAAACTAAAAATAATATTTTTAATTTTAATATTTCAAAGAGTTGAAAGTTTCTAAAAAAAAAGAGAAAAAAGAAAAACTGGTGGTGACACTATTTCATTTCTCGCTTGCTTTCGAGAACAATAAAACTTGTGATTCTCGTGAATTATTAACAGTTGCAATTTCTATGAAATTTTAAATTGAAATTTCAGAAGTTCTAATTAAAAAAATATTTAAATACATGATAAAAACTACATCGTCGTAAGCTTTTTTTACAGGACACAGCTCGAAATACTTGTTTAACAAAATGAACACAGCACAAAATGTGTGAATTGTTGTTGTTGTAGGCCATTGAGGCAGGGGTTCGATTGTTCTTGTTTTCCAGTGACGCCCTCAATAACCAAGAATTCGACTTCTCCCATACCCATACGTCACACACTTTTATAGAGCGAACCCATTTCATACATCCATTTTACCCACTGACAAAATGGGTCTTGGTTTGGTTTTGATGATGTGCGCTCCTTATTTGGACATCATCACACTTTTCAACTTTGTTCAAGAGTAATAATAAGCAGTGCGCATGCGTCGTCATTGCATGCGTTGCTATGGCGACCACTGCTGTTTGATATTTTTTTAAGAATTCTTTTTTTTTCCTTTCACTTTTAATTTTGTTATGCATTAAGTGGGTGAGTTTATTTTTGAGATATGGGACCAGAGAGATCCCTTAAATACTTATTGGGTTGTGAATAAAAGAGAATTTCGTCATTTGAACGATAGTTTTTGTTTTTATTGTTTTAGTTAAGAATCTGAAATCCTAACCTACAGTTCAAACCGGATCGTTTTAAATACTAATTCAGGTGAATATCACAAATAAAGAGGGTCCCAAACTGATTGACACGGTCCCAAAGGTTAGAGTTGAAGCGAGAAAATAAAACGATTGCAAGGCCTAAACTTACCGAGGCCGAAACAGCTAAAGCCAAAGAACATAGACGGGAAAAAATGAGACAACAACCATTTTGCTTGATGATATAACAATTTAGAGATCATAAAATTTAAAAAAAATTTTTCATTATATTCTTACAGGAAGTATTTTATATCAAGGATTGTGTCATAGAAAAAACTGGCTTACCTCCTAAAAATGTATCTGCAGAAGTTCTTGGAGCATATAAGGTAAAGAGATTTATTTATATAATGATATTGCATATCTACATAAATAATAAAAACACTGTTGATTGGTTTTTGACCGAGTCTTCGATATTTTCAAGTCACCGATTACAAATCTACAGTCAGTTTCCCCTTACATTTTATACAACTTTTTTTATGCAACTTAATGATAGATTCCTCACCAATATTTTTTGAAATTCACTCGAGGGAATTCTGGATGTCCCAACTTCTATGCTACTTAAGGTGTAGTAAGAAGATGGCGATGATGCATTTTTGATATGATGCGAAAGGGTCGATCATATACTTTTTGTACTAAGAGTTATTTTAAGGGGCAGACGAATGTATATAAGCCTATACGTGCTGTTTAATGTATGCTGAATGTACAACTGAATGTACGTATAGATAAATTTGTACATTCAGACAAAAATAAACTAAACCAAAAATGTCATTATGAAAAAAAAAATCTATAGCTTTCGGAACAAAGCAAATTTCAGATTTGAAATCCCCACACCGAATTAGGTTTTAAAGTAGGTAGAAAGTATTTGTATAAATGCAACATAAAATTAGTTCCCCAGTGAATTTAACTCGAATTAATACTAAATTGTGAATTTTGGTGCGTGTGAATTGTAATTGTGAATACTAAATTATGATTAGTGATAAAGAACGCTAATTTCAGGAGAAGTTAATCTGTTGGAATAGGTTAAAGCATTGAAATAGATGGCTAACCACAGAAAAGAATACAGCAATTATAGTGTAAGTAGATCAACAATACAGTGTAAAGTCGCCAACAATTTGGTGGCCCACTCAGTCAAGTGGTTGATTTAAAAAGTTACAATATAAATGTTTTGGCAAATGTTGATATTGATTATTGATATCAACTTAAGCAGATGATTGTGGTGAACTGTGGTGAACAGAGTTCGCCATAGCTTGTCGGTTAAACTTGACATATAATTGACAATTTCATCATCACTTTCTGGCTGCATTTACTGCTTCTAAGAACTAGTTTTCTTTTCATAGTCAAATAATTGTTTACTAATTGCTTACATTGTTTTCTTTCTCTTGTTAGTTTATTCTTTTGCTGTCATCTTATTCACAAAAGAACTAATTTTGACTTAAATTGACATTTTACAAAAAAGGACACGGAATTTTTCCTCTCAGGGTTGCTATAAGCTTATGACTTGTCAAAAAAAAAATAATAATAAATAAATAAAAAAAAAAAAATATGAAAATAAATAAATAAATAAATAAAATAACTTCTGTAAACGACCCAAAGTTTTATGTTATTTTATCGACGTCGTTGAGCAGCCGACCTAATTTTTGAGTTTACGACTACCAATGCTCAAATCCGTTACCTAGTAATTTTGAACCCTACCCAGCAGACAAAGGAACTCCTATATCAAATATTAGGAGAAATTTGCCTTCGTGGAAGACTTTTTGATGGGACACACCCGCATTTACGTTACAAAGAGAGGAGAAATCACGTAAACTCCCACGATTAGCTTGACGTCAAGGGAACTCTAACCCATGATCCGTCTACCCCTGAGGATATTTTACATCAGCACTGTTGTCCATGCGAGTCAGGTGCGAAATTTGCATCGACCAACCAACGCTGAAATTTGAACACGGGTCAGCTCATTGGGAGGGGAGTGCTGTGTCGCCTGAATGATCCCGACTCTCTCCGAAATATCGAAGAGTAAAATATTTTTCTTATATTAGAAAATTTCCTTTAATAAATATAAGTGTTTCTTTAAAGTACTTAAATAGGCTTATTGTACATGGCCTTTTAAGGATTTACGACCTCCTGGACATGGTCTAGCTTGCAGCTAGATCTTGAGGAATCAGCCCCACCCAGACACGTAAAAATGAACAGTCTGGGTCCAAGTTTGAGGAATAGAAGACCTCCAATCAGAAGCAAGAAACTTGGTTATTGAGCCAAGGCATGCAGAGGCAAGGTGTTATTGTAAATAAGACCCAACAACTGAAATTTAAAATATTTAATAATTCTGCTCCTTTTTTCACACTGTTTAACTACTAGTACCGATTTACACATATCATCATCATCAGTAAAAGATATTTAATTTAAGTAATTTATCAGTCTTCATTGATGGTTGTCCGCGTAAAGCTACGCACGAATCGCGGTGGGGGTAAAAATTATCGTAAGACTTTCGGGTTACTTTTAACGAAACAAATGAATTTGGAAAAGACCCCACAAGCATTCTATGATGCTACCCAAAAAATAACAAGCAGCGATATTTTACACGATTATAGCCAAATAAAGGATAACATTCAAAACGAAGCAAACCTGATTTATGTTCTGATATAAATTTTCTTAAACATTTTTTTAGGCTCACAACCAGTTAAAATTAAAACTCATACGAATGGTATAATTCCGTGTAAATTTGAACAATTCACAATAATAAAACTGTCTTGAATATCAAGTTTTTTCACACATCGCCTCGTAAGCATAGCATAAGCGGAGAGATACACCGGAAGTTTCTAAATTTCTTCCGGTTTTAGGCAGCTTGTTATTGTTTACGTTCAGTCAACCATATAGTTTGTCTAAAATAAGAACTCCTCCAGACATTCGTCTGGATCTATGGCGGTGACTATGGTAACGAGGTATCACTATTTTAAGTAAGGGTGCGGGGTCACTGTTTTGGGGTGGTTTTGGGTCGGGGGAAAGGGAATATCTTTCTTCGGTCTATTGTGTTAATCCTAGAGTGAAGCTACCCTCCCTAAAATGCGCCGGATTGTTTTCATAGCACCAGACGGCCTCAGACTTTGTGGCGGGAGGAGTTCTTAGCTTAGACAAACTATACATTAAGGTTGGGTTTTGTTACTTATTCTAGACTGAGTACTGCCTACTATTTTGTTCCTTACGGTGTATTGAAATTGATGTTGCTAGATTATGTTATGCTTAAAGAGAAAGTTATATACCTATAAAAATGTTACCTTTCATCAATTCATAATAAAAGCTAAATTTTTACACAATACTCCATTATTAAATAGGTAAGTAGATACTTATTTGCGTAGCATGAGAGCTGCACAGTGGGCTGTTGGCGTCAGTTTGGGAAACATCCCTGAGGATGATCCGAAGACATGACATCGCAATTTTGATTCTTTGCCTTGCCTTTTGACTCCCCTACCTTGGTAGCCGGACGACCTGCACTGTAAGTCGAGTAATTTATGGTAGAACAGTTTTACGAGGACCTTTACTGAGCACTCTCTGTCCCTAAGCTGAGTGATCAAAGTGGTCACTCATCCGCTTACTCACCGCAGCCAGTGATATTTGACTTCGGTGTTCTACAGGAAACCGTGTCTTTATGATTAGTCAACTGCGGGACCATAGTTAAATAATTTAACTGGTTGGCTCGCAAAAATTAATTTCTTCTCTTCAAAATTTGTGAAAATATCTTGTATGGACTTGCATCCAGTTAGTTAAAACTTAAAATCCTATTTTATTTCTTTAAAAAAAAATCATTCGATGATTAAAATTGACAGTTTTTTATTTTCTAGGAATGCGAAAAATCGCCAACTCCACCTGAACAAATTTCATCGAGAACTCAATTGGCTCCTTTACAGCAACAGCAGGTAGCTGTTGCAGCACCCCAGCTAGTATCGACTATTAAAACTGCCCCACTTCCAATACCAGTTGCTCCTGTAGATCAGCCAATAGTTGTTATTGGCACAGCTCAGCCTCAACAGCAGCAGTATGCAGCGATAAGTAAGTTCTTAAATTAGTTTACAGATGAATTTCTTTTAGCTTTTTTTTTTTTTTTTTTTTTGCAAAGCTGCATAAAAATAATAAAATAAAACTCGGTCTATTAATAGGTAAATCGACATATTTTTTTCAGTCGGACTTCATTCCAGATATTTTTTTTTCTTCCCCAATAGTTAGCTGGCCGGGTGACTGAAAAAAATTCATTTTACTAACAGGCTCAAATATATTTTTACTTTTGTTTCATAAAGCTGTATATATAAATGAATAAATTAAAGGATCACCCGGAATAACTTTCGATCTAATTTTTGGATCTTCATAATCGGTGCTCAATCTTAGTGGTTCGAAGAGGTGACCTCAAATATAGCGCAGACGATATTTTAGGTTGCGAAATTAGACGCAAAATCGTACTTTTTCTGATTAAACATACCTTATTTCGACTGATTGGGATTTCTGATCCCTAAAACATAGGGGTAGCTGCAATTTAAGAAATACGATCAGGAGAGCGGACGAAATGCCCCTTAATGTTAATTTTATTTTTTGCATATTTTGCCATAACTCCCTTTTTTAAGCGAATTCAAATTTTTTCCTAATTATAAAATTTATTTAATAATAAAACGAAATATTTATTAAATCATGTGCAATATATACATTTTAAATATTTGTAACATAAACAAAAAATACTTTCTACAGTCACAGTATTTATATTAATTAATCATCAAGTTTTATAAAAACATAACCCAATTTGTTGTGTTACTATTTTTCTTACCGTCAGTGCCTTTTTAAAATTCAATAAATTTCATTTTTGTTTCCTATTGAGCAGCCTGTTTCATTATTATTTTTTTTATTATTATTATTACTTTTTTATTTTTTCTGAAATATGGAGTTAAAAAATATATTTGAAAATTACATTTCTCGAGACTGTAATAAAATCAATAATAAATTTATTAAATAGAAATAAAGAAAATCAAAAGCTATTTTGTTTAAAGACAAAGTTTTCAGCAATTTTCTGAAATCTCTTCAACGACAGCTAATGCACATTCATATCCCTTCCCATAAGTAGTAACGTTATTTTTGATGATTAGTATGATCCGCACACTTTGAAATTTAATCGCTCCTCCTTTCTCTAATATTTAAATGTAAACATTAACTTTTTAATTATAAGTGGTATTAAGAATTTTAGTTACCGAATTATTCTTAAATAATATCAAGCATTATTTATACACTTTGTCAGATCTTTAAAAGCAAAAACAATTTTTAAAAACAATCTGATTGAAATAAGAAAATCCAACATTTAATATATACTTTGTTAAACAAAACATGATTTTTACTAATCAAGATAAGCCGACCGGCCTGTGTAGGGGGCAGGGAACTATCCTTGCATCAGAAAGGATCTGGGTACGAATCCCGGGCAAGGCATGGATGTTTCTTTCTCTCTGTCTGTGTTCTACTGTTTGTCTAAGATAGGTACTCTGACCGCCACTAAGTCTGCGGAAATTTAAGGGAGGGTAGCTTCGATGAAGAGGTATTCTTTTCTCTCGCCGAAACCAGTCTTAAAGAGGGACCCCGCACCCCTACTTGAAATAATCATACCTCGTTACCATAGTCACCGCCACAGCTCCAGACGAATGTCTGGCAGAGTACCTATCTTAGACAAACAGTAAGAGTTATTAATGTTGTCCATTGTTCAGACTCTGAAAACTTGTTCCAAGTCCAAGATGGACTAAAGGGAAGTTTACTTTTTGGCGAAACGCCAAATGTCCGGTGGATTCCCTGTAGATTTCCTCTTGTTTTGTGATTTCGAATGTAGGAGATTTCCTTATCGTGATCTGTGTCAGAATAATCACTATGGCAACTCCATGCAAAAAAAAAAAAAAAAAAAAAAACATTACAGAAAGGGTTCCATCACAAAAGAAAAATCTAATTGGCACCTTGGCGATTGTAGTTCGCACGACAAATCACGGTACAGAAATATCTTCTCGAATGTGTTTCCAATTTCATTAGTTATTGTAAAAGATATTTTCGGATGAAAATGGATTGTATTATGAACACTACTTTAAGTATTCCCTATAATTTTCTAATCACAAAAAAAAAAAAAAAAAACATTTAATATTAGTTAAATATGATGTTACATAATAGTGGTAAAAAAGGTAATATTTTTGGAATCGAAGATACTATTTTTTAAGAGTATGTAAAACATAAAGAAAAAAATGCAATTGATGATTGATTTTATTCATTAATCATGCCTCCTTTCATAACGCTGGAACTATTCACTTTGGTCATGATTGCTCGTAGCGCCATCTATTTATAATTTTTTAAAATTATATCGCAAAATGTCTGAATAAAAGATTTACAGCTTTCACAATAAACATAGATCGACTATGAATTCGGACTCAACTAATTTCAAGTATAGGGACTCAATAAAAAATAATAACTACAAATTAAGTGCATTCAACATTTTTTAGTAATTTAAGTCTGCTGGTGCAGAAATTTAACAATTTATTTTGACGTAAAAAGCACAAATTAAATTTAATGTTTTGTTCCACCGAGAGATATTCCAAGAATGAAATAATTTAGCTACCAGTATTTTTTTTTTCTCTGAACAAACTTCTTAGGAGCGTTGGGCTTTGTTTGAGTGAATTAGTTAATATACTTCTATAGAATTGAGAAAAAGATGCGAAAACAATGAATCAAACAATTTCGATTTAATGGTCACCCCTTCCTTCCATACAACTTAAGGCAGGTACGAAGTACTTGCCCTTACTACTTTATCTGTATTGAGCCCAAGGGTGACTGAGACTCTTTGGCGTAAAAAACAGTGAAAGGGCTAGGGTGGTTGACGGCGTGGAGTATCAGAGCTGAAGCTACGATTTCCCTCCTCATGACGTCACTGTGTCCACAAATCTCGGAGATGGCAAAAGCAAAGATATTATGAAAACTTTGCATCATTCTCTCTGTAAAAATAAATTCGACTTTTTCTGGTTATTAACTTTCAAATTTTACGTAATTAATATATTATTTCCGTTCATAAACATAGTTCAAAAAACTTTCTTCGCCATTATATTAAAAAAATATCATTTTAAACTTATAAAAATATTTTACTAGTTGGCGAAATTGACACTATAAATACTTTATCTTAAAAAGTTCAGTTTTAACTTTAATTATTAAGAAAAATGAAAGCATATATCGACACTTTTTTATCTACATATTCTTTTATAACAATAGTTGAGTTAAATGTAGAATCCCTGATTTTAAAATATGCCGTTAATAGCAATTTGTTCATACTTAATCATTAGGAAACATCAACCTTAAACGCTAATTACTGAAACAAAATAATAATTTAGGTTCATAATGACATTAGAAATTGTACAATTGTTTGTAGATATTTAAATTTAAGATGATATAATTTATAGATATTTAAATTTAAGAGAATATAATTTTTAAAAAAAATCATAAATATTTAGAATAACTACATTAAAAAATATGTTATGAAATTAGGAGAATTTCAACTATACACTATATATTTTATTTATACTTTTTACTTACGTTTTAATTTTCTTTGACTTTATCCATTTTTTAATTTTTTTCACCTGCCTTTCTTTTTGAAGTAACGAGGCGGTTTCTATTTAGATAACGAATTTTTATAAAAGTTCTTAACGATAGAAAAAACGTATTGCTGTTTTATATTAACTGTGTCATTTCGGAATCCATTCTTTACATAGTTGTTCATTTACTTTAGGGAACACGCGGAAAATTATATTTTTGCCTTTTGTTTTTCTATCAGAATTTTTGCAAGTTGCAATCGTGTAAACTGGCATTTCGTTAATAGTTTTAAACTTTTATAAATTCACTGCAAAAACTGAGGAAAGTCATTATAGAAAATAACAAATGTCTTAAAATATGTCACAAAAAGAAATGCTCCAATATTAGTTAGAGCTAGTAAGGCCGAACTAGTAAGGCTAGTAAGTAAGAAATGCGAGCTTTGCGCCAAAGTGACGTCACTTGAGAAAATCGGAGGATTGGCGCGGCGAGAGTTTCTTCAAAGGTGTGAACCAGCCCTTCTATTCTTTTTAGCCTTGGGAGCATCCAGTAGAAACTGACTAAATCGTGAAACCTACTATAAAACGGCGGGAATAAATCAAGTAATCTAAATATGTTAATAAATAACACTGGAGCCATCGTGGCTCAGGAGATAGAGCATTCGCCTTCCAATGAGGTAATTCCAAGGTGGGGTTTGATTCCCAGCGTTGGCTAGTCGATACGAATCCCGCATCCGGCTTGCACCGACCACAGTGTTGACGTAAAATATCCTCCGTGGTAGACGGATCACGGGTTAGAGTCCCCTTGCCGTCATGCTAACCGTGGGAGGTTTTCGTGGTTTTTATCTCCATGTAGCGCAAGTGCCAGTTAGTTCCATCAAAAAGTCCTCCACGAAGGAAAATTTCTCCCAATACTTGATCCAGGATTTCCTTTGTCTTCTAGATTGGGTTCAAAATTACAAGGCTATGGAGGTGAACATTAGTAGTCGTCAAACAAAAATTGGGCCAGGTGTTCAACGACGGTTATACAATAAAATAAATGACACCAGGAAACTTTTTTATTTGATAACATTTTGTTTAAATTTTTCTTTTTTTTCGTCGCATGAGATTTTTGAGCGGATATTAGTTCTTTTCAAGCTGCTGATTTCAGATTTGCTACCGGATTCTATTTGCAAGCTAAAGCTTTTATGCGATTAAATACTATTTTCTTTCACTAAAGTTTTTAAAATTAACTGAAGTAAAAACTTAATGTTTACACTTCTTTGCCACGTAGGGAGTAGTAGGAACAAAACAATAATACATTTCAGTTTATGGTGCGATACGCTAAGTATTTTTTATCATTGGTGTTATTTTCTAAAGAGCAACAAGTGTACATGTTTGTATTTAAAACAGTATGTTCTTTATAAACTTGTACATTTATACAAAAAATAAACTACACTAAAAATATTATTTCGAAAGAAAAACTAAAGATTTCTGAACAAAACTAATTTCAGATTTGAAATCCCCATAACTGAATCAAGTACTGGCATTAATGCAACAAAAAATGTATCACTTATTTAATAATTCTATTAAAGTAAATTCGAATTTTTTGCAACACCACTTTTAAAAATAAATATTTATATTTGAATATTTCAACATTTTCTACCTAAAATGGTGCATGGGCTACTCTGTTCTCGATTTCAAGTAAAAGTAACAGCCTACGCTGGCGATTACTGAGATTAAAAAAAATTATGAATCAAACTTGGGAGCAAATTTTTTTTGTATTTATAATGATTTTATATTACTTGATCTTCATCTTACCTAATTCGGTTGTGATGTGATTTTAAATGAGTTTTGTTCGGAAAGTTATAGATTATTTTCTAAATGATATTTTTTACAAAAGTTTAACTTTAGTCTGAATGAATAAATTTATAAAGAACATATAGCTTTAAAATAATCTGTTCCTTTAAAAGTAATATTTAATAAAAAATATGACCATAACATGTAGCATCATAAACTGAAATGTATCATCGATCGTCTCCTTCCTATACTCTGTCTAGGGAAAGAATTTCTCACGTCATTTGTCTGGTTCACTGCTTCCCAAAGGGTGGTACGCGTGCCCCCAGGGGCACGGGAACAGTTTAGCGGGGATACGCGTTCTTATGCGAAATATCTTCGAAAATTTTATTTAAAAACAAAGCTAGCCATGAATATTTACGATTACGTCTTATTCTATTAGTTATTTTTTGAAGATTTAACAGTTAATAATGAGTGGTGTCAACAGCCAGTTGTGATTTTTAACTTTTGTGCAATTTTTTTAATAATAAAAATACATTCATTTTTTTTTTATTAATGGAGCACAGCGTTACGAAAATTTTCGAAAGGGTACACAAAAGTCATAAGTTTGGGAAACACCGGTCTGGTACAGTGTCAGTTACTATGGTTACGCGGTTTAACTATTTCAAGTACGGGTGTTAATTCAATATCAAAGACAGGTTTTGACATATAAAGAATGAATAGAACGAGAAGCTTTCCTCTTTGAAATGCGCAATTTTCATAGTTGCCAACGGCTCCGCTTTCTTCGTATGTTTTAATAAACTGGTAGCGGATTAAATAGTAAAAGGTAGAATAAGGATAATTACGCCCACTTCTTAAAAGAGAAACCTACCTACCTTTATAGATTCTAAATCTGTGAGCCAGTCCTATTAAGGGAGGGCTTTAGCACATTCATATGATTGGAGAGAGTATAGAAAATTGCGAAAGCAAAATTTAAATTGGGGGATTGGGAAGTTCCCTGTGTCCTGCTTCCCTGCGGCTTTCACTAGTCGCTTCCCAGGATCTGTCCTGATTAATGAGGCATTAAAAAAACAACGGGAAAAAAAATATATACAAGGATAATAATGATGAGTAAAAATTAAAATTAATAAAATATGTACATTATTTATAGTAATTTTTAGAGAGTAACCCGTCTGAAAGGAAAAACGCAGACTCAGGGCTGCGGATGGCTGACTAAAGGTACACAATAACAAGTTTTCTAAAACCGGAAGAAATTTAGAAAACTTCCGGTGTATCATTCCGCTTATATTATGCTTACGAAGCAATGTGTGAACAGGCTTAATATTCTAGGAAGTTTTATTATTATGATTTGTGTTTAAATTTAAGCGTAATTTTAATATTCATAAGTGTTTTCTGTAATTTATAAATTTCTAACTACTGGAGACTAAAACAAATTTAATAAAATTAATATCACAGCATAAATAAAGTGTAAGGTTAGCCATGTTTTGAGTGCTATCCCTGATTCGACTATTTGTGTAAAATAGCACCGTTTGTTATTTTTTGGGGGTAGCATCACAGCAAGCTATGCTTGCGGAGTCTTCCGAATTTATTTGTTCTTTGTTTTGTTGAGAGTTAGATTGAAAGTAAGCATTATATCGAAAACACTACAAGTATAATAATGTTAGATGATGCGTTTTTTCAAGTTAAGGCGTAAATATCAGTCGGAAGTAGTAACCAGGAAGTCTTACGACGAATTTTTTACCCTGGTGCCCTCAACGTTTAGCTTTACACGGTCAATCATCCATACTTTGAGTTATCGTTTATCAGTTCAAAGCTGAATAAGTCCTTGAAATTCCAAAAGAGTAATCACTTTTATTTTACTTTATTTATAAAAAATTGGGCACCTGGGCCGCGCAGCGTCCCCTATCCCACACATCTTGAAATTTACATTGATAAAAGTGATAAAATTTAAAGTGATAAAATTTTGAATTTAGCAGTCGATGTGGTAGCTAATACAAAATTACAAGCACTTTGCTTGGGTAAATAAACATTTGACTATCGAAACTAAACTGACACATATTGACATATATAAATATAAACATGATTTGACATAGGTTGACATAGATAAATATAACATTTGAATATCGAATCTAATTTGACACATGTTGGCATATATAAATATAAACATAATTTGTAATATAGATACATAAGTTAACATAAAAGAGTATTAACAGAAATTGATACATATTAAATTTCTACATTTTATTGGCACATGTTTAATTATGATATATATTGAAAGACTAGAATTTAGAGTTCAATGTTGAAATGAAAAGTCTGAAATTGAGAAATAAAATGTCACTGAACTAGAACGGTCTCCCCTAGGATCCTCTGCAAAAGACGAAGCACTTCTTTATTTTTTAGTAAGTCTTGCAGCTCTTTCACTAGCAATATGAGTCTGTGAGCTAATTTAGCTGTAGAATGAACAGCACGTGGGCTCTTTCTGCTGGGGCGGGCTTTGCATCCCGTGTAGTTTGCGGTATGAATTTCTCCACAATTGCAGCACTTTGGTGGTGTGAGTCTATCCTTACGACACTCGAAGGATCGGTGGTTATCCGCGCATTTCACGCATCTGGGAGGTGCATTACATGTCCTTTGAGCGTGGCCATATTCCTGGCATTTAAAACACTGCAGCGGTCCTCGACCGCCACGAAAACGTTCTACTCGGACCGGAGTCCGCTGTATGTCTGTGATGGTGAAAATTTGCCGGTGATTCTCCGTTTCTCTAAGGATTGTGAGAAAAAGTGGGAGGAGCCTAAAAGAGTAATCATTCTTTCTTTCTTTATTTATCAAAAATTGGGTGCCTGGGCCGCGCAGCGGCCCCCAACCCATTCATCATGAAATATTTACAGGTTGAATTAAAAACATTTTGAATTATGCAGCATTAAGGTGGCAAAAACAAGAGACCAAGCATATTTGCTTGATAAATTAAACATAATTTGAAAAATTAATATGAATCATGATTTTTGAAATAAACAAAAATTATCATAAATATAAATAGCACAATTGATATTTAAGCATTGAAAATGAATTGCATTATGATATGTACAACAAGCACAAATGACATATGAGCATTGAATAGAATAAGCATTTAAACAAGCACCTTGCTTGTATAACTGAAAGAAAATGAAAATAATAAGAGCAACTTGCTGTTAAACTGTGGATGGCTGTGGTTTGATTGTCAACGTGAAGTAACATAAGTCAGGATTTCAGTATTGGTAAAGTGTTTGATGCTTTGGATTATAAAAGAGTAATCAATGGAGTTGTATATCAAATTATTCTTCGAATTTGTGATATGTAGTGGTGGAAAAATTACTTAAGATGAAAAATACTAAAGTAAAATTAACTTAAATTTCGTTACCACTAGAAAATACTTTTTTTTTACCACAAAGTTGGTATCTCTGCATAGAATATTGCGGCGAAACTGAAAAAGATCTCGAAATATGAAGCCTTGAGTCATGCTATAAAAGATCGCTACCGAACAAGGAGATTCAATGAAGTCGCTCTTTTTGATGGTCGAATTTGATGCGGAGAAGTTTGAGCCGGTCATGGATCGGAATGGAATGTGAAATTTGACGAGTAAGATCTCGGATTGATTTTGTGAATGTGGATTTTGAAGCCGAAATCGTGAAGGAAGTTGAATTCAGATTGACGTGAAAGAGCGCTACTCATATGTGTAAGTTTGATTGCTATTGATATTCACTGATAATTTGTGTTGATGACGTTGTGACAAGTGTTGATGACGTGTGTTTATGCCACGTTTACATCAAACAATTGAAACTGTAAACATATCTTCGTGAACTATTGTTTAAACCGATTTATTTGTGTTTGTGCTACAGCAGTGATACAAAGGCATGCAGTTCTGCTAAACTAATTCCTTAAATACAGCTTCATAGTGCGAGTTGCACTAAGACTATTTTGTTTTCTCGTCAGCATAAAGTGTATGCTGAACCACAATTTTATTTTCCACATTATTGGATATAATTTTCGAGCAGCGGTAGCTGCATTTATTCCAAGTAAGTGCAGATAAACTGTATTTCATAAACTTAATAATTATTTCTGTACTTACAATAACATTATAATGTCTAATACAATCAAAATCAGTGAAAGTGCTGTTCCCAGCTGGGTAATGGACACCATGGATTTGCTAAAACAACAACTGCAACAACAAACTGAACTCAATAAATCTTTATCTCAGCAATTAAATGACATCAAAACAATATTTGAAACTAAGATGACAGCATTGCAACAAAGTATAGATAAGCTCCAAGCTGAAAATGATGAATTAAAGAAAGAAAATAGACATCTACAAAAAATCAACAAACAGAATGCAGATTCAGAAATTATAATCCCAAGCAATCCCACGATATCCATAGATACTCCAGTAAAGAGAAACAAAAATCGAAAGAAATCATCAACAAAAGCCAATACGAATAACAACCAACAAAAAACAAACAGTGACGAAGGAAAACAACAAACAGTTACAAAAAGAACCAGATCATCCAGTTCGGAGGAAGATGAACCCACCAACAAAAAATTTCCCTATGCAAAAAATTTTATTCCAATTCAAAAACAACAAGCCAACACTACAGCAGCTCAAGATGGAGCCACCATACGGCAGACATCAATAGCGACCACCTCTAAGGAATGCCAGCATGGGGAAACGCCCGCTACATCCGGACCTAGGAGAAACCAACTGAATCAGTCTAATGACGTCACAGAAGAAGCAATGGAAGAAACAACAGATTTTCAATACCAGAGAGCAAGCAAACCCAGGATTCCACCGATAATAATAAAAGATAACAGCGTACAATGGCTAAACCTAAAACAGAAGCTTCAAGACCAGCAAATAACCTGTTTTGAAGGTAAACATGCAGGAGAATATTTAAAATTACATTTTTTCGAAATTGATATGAGACGTCGTGCGATAGATATACTAGATGACTTACAGATAAAATACCATACTTTCCAATTAAATGAAGAAAAGCCAATCAGAGTTGTCATTAAAAGTATTCCGGTAGAAATTACAGAAGAACAAGTGGAACAAAACCTCATATTATATGGATTCACACCGAAAAAAGTTACACAGATGACAAAATTTACTGAGCAAGGCAGGACTAAATTACCTCTACATATTATCACATTAGACAAAACGGAACAAAATAAAGATATCTTCTACCTAACCCGATTCATGGACCTTGTTGTCTCAGTAACCAGTTACAAAGGGCGCCGAGGACTCACACAGTGTCATAGGTGTCAACAATATAACCACGTCCAGGCCAGCTGCAGACATACACCTAAATGCTTGAAGTGCGGTCAGGAGCACCTAACTCATCTCTGTCAGAAAACCAAAGATACTCCAGCTACATGTGCAAACTGTGGAGGACCACATCCGGCCAATTACAAACAGTGCCCAAAATATCCAACTCTTAAGATGAACAGCTACCACAATCAAAACAACAGAATTACTCCTGGCAGCACAAACAGTTATGCAACAATCGTAAAATCAGCATATCAACCAACTACCAGCAATAATCTACAAACAGACATAACCATCATCAAGGAAGCTAAATCACTACTATCAGAACTCAAGCTCTTTGTGAACTTTTTACAAAGCAACGAAAACTTTAACATGTTCAAGAAAATCCAAAAGGCAGTTTACTCAGAAGAACAAGAAGCAATAGATTCAGAATACTAAGATTAACACTCAAACCAACCCTCAATATTTATTTCTGGAACGCTAATGGTATAATCGAAAAACAGCATGAATTAAAAAACTTTATAATAGTACACAATCCTGATATATTCATAATAACAGAAACCCATCTAAATGCAACTCAAAATCTTAAAATAGCTAACTATACAATCTACAGATGTGATAGAAGGTACAGAGGGGGCGGCGTAGCACTTCTAGCAAAAACCAACTTATTAACAACACAATATAACTCAAAAGATGATAATGGATATGAGCAAATTTCTATTTTATTAAGCTACAGAAACAAGAACATCAAAATCACAGGTATTTACAATTCTCCAAAAAATAAATTAACAGATTATGATATGAACCTCCTATTTCCGGCCAACCTAGATACAATAGTTGCAGGTGACTTTAATTCCAAGCATCCAATATGGGGCTGCAACAACCTCAATCACAGTGGCACAAAATTGAAAGATCTTATTAGCAAATATCAATTAACAGTAGCAGCACCATCAGCTCCAACTTTCATTCCAAATCTGATTAACCATAGTCCGGACATACTAGACTTCGCAATAACAAACATGCAAGTTCCTATGGTCGCCTGCGCTCATAACCATTTGTCATCAGATCATCTGCCAGTTCAACTGCTCGTTGGGGAAACCATAGAACAATCTGAGAAACCAAATTATAAAACTGACTGGAACCATTATCAAAATATTCTTACAATCAATGGGACAGACCTACCATCCTTGGATAACGAAACTGCAATAGAAAACTATATACAGCAAATCCAGAATGAAATAACAGATGCTTTTAAAAATGCTTCCACAGAAACCAAGTATACTGCTCATCATTACAGATTACCTCCTGAAATAAAGAATATAATAAGATTAAGGAACTCGCACAGGAAATGGTACCAAAGAACTTTTGACCCAGAACACCTGGACGAAATAAAACAACTCAATAACCAAATTAAAAAACGCAGTAAAAAATATAAAAAACAACTGTGGCAAGCAAAAATCGCCTCCCTCTGCACTACCGACAATTTCAAAATCAATTCACTTCAAAATCAATTTTCACCAAATATCAACTCTGACCAAAATCATCACAATATCATCACAGAAGAAGTTAATAAGTTTCAAACTGAACACCTCATCCCAGAAACAATAAATTCATCCAATAATCAAGAAGTTAGCAGCATCATACAAAAACTGAAAAACAATAAAGCTCCAGGTGAGGACGGGATAAAGAATAAAATGATTAAACTATTACCAAACAACTACATCTACAAAATCACGCATATTTTTAATATCTGCCTTGCTCATAATTACTACCCACAAATCTGGAAAAACGCATCAGTCATTTTATTTCTCAAGAAAAACAGGAACCCAAGCTGCCCTGAGAGTTATCGCCCAATCAGTCTACTTAACATACTTGGAAAAATATACGAAAAAATCATCTACAACAGAATAAAACCACTACTTACAGCCCTCCCCGACGAGCAGTATGGATTCCGACAAAAACTAGATACCACCAAACAGTTACTCCGAATAATAGACTATACTGGCAGAGCAATCATAAATAAGGAAACAATAGCCTTCCTGATGATCGACATATCCAAAGCATTTGATAAAGTATGGCATACTGGCACAATATATAAACTCATACAGCTAAATTTTCCAACCGGCATTATCAAACTCCTATCCTGCTATCTTTCTGATAGAACATTTCAAGTCACCATCAAAAACAAAAAATCGACAAAAAGAAACATCACAGCCGGAGTACCTCAGGGCAGCATTCTGGGACCGATTTTATACATATTATACACTTATGATTTTCCTATAAACAAAGCCGATTATAATAGCATAACAGCCTATTACGCGGATGACACCGGTATTATTATTAAATCCAGAAACCCAAATCATGCTCTTCAGAAACTACAAGACCATATATACGAAATCGAAGACTGGTGCTTAAAATGGAAAACTGCAGTAAACGCTGGAAAATCACAAATATTAATTATACAAAAAAGAAGAATTAAAATACTTCCACAACTTCAACCAAAAATGTTCAATATACCAATACCAATAGTTAAAAAAGCAAATTATCTTGGCCTTATAATCAATAGCAAACTCACCTGGAATGATCATATCAAAAGCACAATAGATAAAGCAAATGCAGCAATAATAGCCATACAACCATTAATATATAATCAGAATATGTCACTTAAAACTAAAGAAGCTACTATATACAGCAATGATCCGACCAATACTCACCTATGCCTCACCGGCCTGGACAACGATACCTCAACATCTACTGAAGAAATTAAACCAATGCCAAAACAAGATCCTTAGAAAAATAACCAGTGCAAGATGGTTCATACGAAATACCAATATACATGCAGATCTCAAAATACCAACTCTATCACAACATATATACAAGCTAAACGCAGATTTTTTCGATAAAGCCATAGAATGTAAAACAGCAAATTTTAATGAAGTCTTTAAATTTGAAAATTATATCAAAGATAAAAACTACAGACCAATAGCTGCACATTTCACCTCCGACGCCTCATATCATAACTATCAAAACAAATAATTTCATCAACCTTTCTGAAAATAACTTTTCCTCTTGCTGATACAGTTCTGAACAACTCCAAAATCAAACAAACACAGTTTAGAGCAAGCTGCTTATTTTATTTTTGATTCCTTTTTAGTTATTCAAGCAAAGTGTTTGAAACATTCATAAAAGCAACTCCACTGCCTGCTTACCTCAATGCTCAACCAAAACTAAGTTAAAATTCCAGATGAATGGGATAGGGGCCGCTTCGCGGCCCAGGTGCCCAATAAAATCAAAACACTAGGACTAGAATATTGCGGCGAGGAGAGTTCTTTCTAAAGACAAACTACACGGGCAGACGCAATCGGAGTAACCAAAGAAGCATGAAACGTTTAATATTTTCCATTTATTCGTTTTTCTTTAATAAATTTTATTTATTTATATATATATATATTTTTTGAACTAATGTATTAGGTCTTTTTTGAGACTCTTCACTTTGCTAAATGAGTTAATTCTAAAACGTAGTTATTTTTTAAAATTGTTTTCATTTAATTTTAAGTTTATTATTAATAAGGCGAATCTTGATGGATACTGTCACTATAAAAAAAAATATTGATTCGTCAGCTCGAATATTAATTGTAAATCCTAAATGTGCAACTTTTTTATTCATTTTTGACAGTTTCCAAATCATACTTTAAAATCTATTAAAAAATTAAAGGCACATATTACAGAACGATCTCTATATAATCGTTCTAATACCCCTATACTTTTTGCTAATTCTATTTTTCAATATTTCCTGATCCAACATATACTTATGCTTTCAGGACCCTATGGCGTACCTCAAATGCCGATGCGCCAGCCCATCTCACAACAGTATTTCATTATGTACCCAATGGCACCAATGCCCATACAGCAGCAAAGTCTAAGAACATCATCTGTAACTTATCAGCAAAATCCAAGCAATCAGCCCTTATCACAACAGCAAGTGCCAATATCAAGTGCAGCATTTTCTTCGCAACGGGCATCAGCAGCAACTGTGCCAAATCAGCAAACTATCAAGACACAACAACCGCCAGCTTCTTTCATGAGCCAGCAACAAGTGCAATCATACGTTCCACAAAATCTGCAACCAATCCAAAACTTTCCAATGTTTGGTTCAATACCAAATGGAGCCTATTACTATGGCTTCGAAATACATCACCCACAGAAGCAAATTTAAATTGTGAAATTAAATAAAATATTATCAAGTAGTTATTCCTTTCATTTCTTATACCAATTTTGTCTTTTAACTCATTAATCGATACATTTTATTTTATCTTATAAACGCCGCTGAACAGCAGACGCAATTTTTAGTTTACGGATACTAACGTTCAACGTCGTAGCCTTGTAGTTTTAAACCCAATCCAGAAGACAAGAGAACTCCTGGATGAAGCACTGGGAAAAATTTGCCTTTGGAGGACTGTTTGATGGAAATAAATCGCATTTGCGTTACATGGAGAGGAAAACCTTCCATGGATAGCCTGGCGACAAGGGGACTAACCCATGATTAGGGTTACAAGTTTGTCGCGGCGCGAATTTTCGCGACCGTTACCGCGATAATTCAATTTTTTTCAAAAATTCGCGAATTTTTTAAAATTGCGCGATTTGAACGAAAGTTATTCAATTCGCGCGATTTAAATGAAAATTATTCACAATTTGAAGTTATTTTTTTCTGTTTTATCTTATCAATAAAAATATATTTAATGTAGTTATTATATAAAATGTAGTTATTATTTTTCTGAAGTTTAAAAATTGATTATATTTTTTCAAAGCATTCACAAAAGTATCTAGCAAAATGACATTAGAATTGGGTTAGGCTCTATACAAGCTCCTCGCTTTTGTATTGAAATTGAATACCAAGAACAAATTGAAAGATAAGATTTTCTACATTCTAATTCTTCATGAATCTATCAATTCTTATCTCCCCCTCCATTGACCAGAGTTGAAGTTGATTGAAGACTGGTGGTCACAAAAAGGGTGGTCTTCTTATCTTTTTGTTGACTGATTGACACCAATGCCTCCCTTTCCTAACAGTCAACTAGAATATAAAAGATAAAGGAAAACAAAAGAAGAAGAAAAATTGACTCTTTCACAGGAAATTCCTAGTAGTGAGAAGGTACATATATTTACACTGATTATTTCAATAGGTACAGAAAGGCATGTGGAAATGCTTGTTAACAATAGAATACTCAAGAGCGGCTCTTTTAATCTTTTGATGGATAACAGGAAAGTGTATTGTAACTTTCATTCCTACAAAAATAATGCAAAGTCTACTCAAAATATCTCATTTCATTTTCAAGCGAGGTTAAGGAAAGTTTTCAGTTCTTCTTAGATGGTAAAATGAGCCATACGAGCAAGATAACTGCTCTCGAGCGTTGTAAGCAATATAAAAAAGGAACTTTTGAAGTAAGAAAGAATCTTTTGTTTCGTGCCAATTGCAATGTTCCAGTAGATTTTTCGAGGAAAGATAGCTATGAAAAACATTTAAAAAGTAAACTACATCTAAAAAAGAAAACCAGTGAACCCAGTGTAACTCAAACAGGTGTTGAAAAGTTGTTTAAAAAAAAAAACCCTTCAAGAGCAACACCGTGGTGTTCAACTTTCAAAGTTGGTAGGTGTATTTGCAGCGGCAAACATTCCCCTGAACAAGCTAGATAATCCTGCACTGAAGGGTTATCTGGAAAATTTCCTTAAAGATATTGGTGTCATTCCAAGCTCTAGCCACTTACGAAACCACTACATGCCTAAGATTCACGAATTTCATAAAAATCAAGTTGCCGATATTTTAGCCTCTGCAGCTGGTGTAAGTATTGTGACGGATGAAACTACAGACTCTGAAGACAGATATGTATTAAACGTGTTAGCAGTTTCATCTGTGGACATACAAGATGATAGTTCTGACATTTCTTTATCTGCTTTTTTCTTAGAAAGCATACCACTGGAAAGTGTAAATTTTAAAACTGTAAGCGAAGCAGTTATCCAGTGTTGTCAAAAGTACAAGCTTCGTTTTAATACCATTTCATCTTTCGTCACTGACAATGCGTCTTACATGAACAAAGCATGGGAAAAAAGTTTGAAAGCAGTTTTCTTGAATGCTGTTCATGTCACTTGCAATGCACATCTTTTAAATCTCCTAGGAGAAATATGGCAAAATCAATTTGAAAAAGTGAATTCTTTTATTGTGCATTTAAAGCGTGCATTTACAGCATGTCCTTCACGTAAGGGTCGATTTCGAGCATTTTTAGGTGAAAAGGGCAAAAACGCCGCTCTACCACCGGTTCCCGTACAAACCAGATGGAATAGCTGGTTTAAGGCAGCTTTGTTTCACGTAAATTACTTAGCTGAATATGCAGAGTTCTTTGATAAAGAGCAACAAAATAGCAGTAGTTCTTTGATCAGCACGATTTCCGAAGAATGTTGTAACGCAGAATTGAGTGAAGATTTAAGAGAGATTGAAAAATATGCATCTTTAATTTTGAATCTATTAAATTTATATGAAAAACAAATAATAAGTTCGCATGTTATTTTTAATGAAATGTCTGATCTTGCTGAAGATTTAAAAAGCAAATTTATAACCTGCCAGCACTTGAAATCTAAAAAAGCTTTAAAATCATGCCAGGAAAAAATTCAGGCATACTTTTTTGAAGGCAGTATTACAACACACAGATTTCGTCAACCAGCATCAAGCTTTTTTAAAGCATGCAGAGCTTTTGATCCTAGTCAATTCAAATACTTAGATGTTTTCCAAGAAGATGATAGTTCTTTTATTTTTAACTCTATCCCCATGTTTGAGGATGAAGAAGAGTTGAAGAACTAATTTAATGCTTACAAAGCGACAGTTAATGAACTACACGTTGAAAGTAGACAATTAATTCAGTTTTGGAAATCGAAGATGGAACGCTATCCAAAACTGTCTAAAGTGGCAATTCGATGTTTGTCCAGTACCAACTAATAGCGTGGATGCCGAACGATCTTTTTCAAAATACAAAAATGTATTGAGTGATGAAAGGAGAAACATTAGCGAGAATAACCTAACCATGTATAATATTTTGTATCAAAATTCTGTACATTTAAGTAACGGCATTAATATTGCTTAAAAATAAAATTTTGTAACTTTTTTATGTTTTTTATTATTTTTTAATTGATTTTCGGTGTAAATATCAGTGCATATGTTATCCGCGAAAATTTCGCGAATTTTTAAAACTTTTGCGCGAATCACCCGCGAATTTATGTCTTTTTTTCCCGCGCCAAACTTGCAACCCTACCCATGATCCGTCTATCCCTGAGGATATTTTATGTCAGCACTGTGGTCGGTGCGAGCCTCGTGCGGAATGCGTATCCACCAGCCATCGCTAAGATTCGACTCCGGTTCATCTCATTTGAAGGCGGATGCTCTATCCCCTAAGCAAGCACGGCTCCAAACTCAAATCTGAAAAATATGGTCCCAATAGCTTCCATAGAAGTTGGGTTGAAAATTTGGGTCTAGATAATCTATTAATAAATCAAACCTCGAGTTGTTAAATCAGTAATCAATACATTGTTGTCAGGGGTGAAAGCGAGACGGAAAATAGGAAAGGCTGGTAGTGAAACCTTTTCAGTTATAGCTAGTTTTGGAGAGGAGTTTACTTATCATTTTTTTAAATTATTCAACAATATCTACTTAATCTTCTTTCTTTCTTTCTTTATTTATCAAAAATTGGGTGCCTGGGCCGCGCAGCGGCCCCCAACCCATTCATCATGAAATATTTACAGGTTGAATTAAAAACATTTTGAATTATGCAGCATTAAGGTGGCAAAAACAAGAGACCAAGCATATTTGCTTGATAAATTAAACATAATTTGAAAAATTAATATGAATCATGATTTTTGAAATAAACAAAAATTATCATAAATATAAATAGCACAATTGATATTTAAGCATTGAAAATGAATTGCATTATGATATGTACAACAAGCACAAATGACATATGAGCATTGAATAGAATAAGCATTTAAACAAGCACCTTGCTTGTATAACTGAAAGAAAATGAAAATAATAAGAGCAACTTGCTGTTAAACTGTGGATGGCTGTGGTTTGATTGTCAACGTGAAGTAACATAAGTCAGGATTTCAGTATTGGTAAAGTGTTTGATGCTTTGGATTATTGATGTAGACTATAGATGCTGGAATTGATGACTATTACTTATGCTGATAGTTGTTGTATGAGGAGTCGGAGGTGAAATGAGCGGCTATTGGTCTTAGTTTTTCGTCTTTTTTATAGTTCTCGAAGTTAAAAATCTGATTGAAGTTGGCTGTGCTGCATTTTATGGCTTTATCGTAGAAGTCTGCATTTAATTTATATATATATTCGGATAGAAACGGAATTTTGAGATCTTTATGGATATTTGAATTACGTATGAACCATCTGGCACGAGTGATTTTTCTGAGTATTTTATTTTGACATTGGTTGAGCTTTTTCATTAGGTGTTCGGGTATAGTAGTCCAGGCAGGTGAAGCATATGTAAGTATAGGTCGGATCATAGAGGTGTATAGTAATTTTCTGATTTTTAGTGAGGCATTTTGGTTATAGATGAGAGGTTGGATGATATTAACTGCTGCATTTGCTTTGTCTATTATATTTTTAATATGGTCGCTCCAAGTGAGTTTGCTATTAATTATGAGTCCAAGGTACTTTGCTCTCTTAACTATTGGAATTTGAATGTTGAACAGTTTCGGTTTGCATTGAGGTGAAATTTTAATTCTTCTTTTTTGTATGATGAGGATTTGTGATTTGTCGGCGTTTACGGCTATTTTCCATTTTCTACACCAGTCTTCTATTTCATATATTTGTTCTTGTAGTTTTATTAGAGCTAAGTTTGGATTTCTGGATTTGATTATTATACCAGTATCATCTGCGTAGAAGGCTGTAATGCTATTGTAATCTGCTTTATTTATAGGGAAATCATAGGTGTAAAGTATATATAAAATTGGTCCAAGTATGCTGCCCTGAGGTACTCCGGCTAAGATGTTTCTTTTTGATGAGATGCAGTTTTGGATAGTCACTTGAAATGTTCGGTTTGAGAGATAACAGGATAGAAGTTTGATGAGTCCAGGAGGAAAATTTAGTTGCATTAGTTTGAATATTGTACCGGTGTGCCATACTTTGTCAAATGCTTTTGAGATGTCGATCATTAGGAAAACTATTGTTTCTTTGTTTACTATTGCTCTTCCGGCGTAGTCTATTATTCGAAGTAGCTGTTTGGTTGTATTTAGTTTTTGTCGGAATCCATATTGTTCATCGGGAAGGGCTGTTAAAAGTGGCTTGATTCTGTTGTAAATTATTTTTTCATAGATTTTTCCAAATATATTTAGTAGGCTGATTGGTCTGTAACTCTCAGGGCAACCTGGATTTTTGTTTTTCTTGAGAAATAGAATAACTGATGCATTTTTCCAGATTTGAGGGTAGTGATTTAATGCAAGGCAGCTATTGATGATATGTGTGATCTTCTGAATATAGGTTGGTGGTAGCAGTTTTATCATGATATTTTTGATTCCGTCTTCACCTGGAGCTTTATTGTTTTTTAGGTTTCGGATGATATTACAGATTTCTTCATTGTTTGTAGGTTCTATTGTTTCTGGTATAGGATGATCTTCATGGAAGTTGTTTACTTTTTCGGTGATTGAATTATGGTGATTTAGATCTGAGTTTGAATTTGGCGAAAATTGGTTTTGAAGGGAATCTGCAAATATTTCTACTTTTTCTTTTATTGAGTATGTTGTGCCAGTTGGTCCGTTTATTGGTCTGTTTATTTGCTGTGCTGTTTTAAATAATTTTGCCATTTTCCAGACTGAGTTATCATTGGTACAGAGGGACGCGACTTTGTTTTGCCAGAGTTGATTTTTGTATTTCTTACTTTGTTTTTTAATCTGTTTATTAAGTTTTCTGATTTCACTGAGGTATGAAGGATCTGCTGTTCGTTGATACCGCTTTCTGTAGTAGTTTCTAAGTCTGATGATGTTTTTAATTTCAAGTGGGAGTCTGTAGTGATGAGCAATTTGTTTGGTTTCAACTGTTGATCTTTTATAGGATTCTAGGATTTCAGATTGTACTTGTTGAATATATGTTTCTATTGTAGGCTCGTCTTCTAGGGTTGGTAAACTGCTATTGTTAATGGTGAGTATGTTTTTGTAGAGATTCCAGTCTATTTTCAGTTTAGGTTTTTCAAAGTGTTTGATGGTTAGCCCGACGAGCAATTGTACAGGCAGATGGTCAGATGACAGGTGGTTTAGGGTGCAGGCGACCATGGGGACTTGGATGTTGGTTATTGCAATGTCTAGAATGTCAGATCTGTGGTTGAGAAGATTCGGAATATATGTGGGAGAAGTAGGAGCTATAACGGTAAGTTGATATTTTATGATGAGGTTTCTAAGCAGAGTTCCAGTATGGTTAGAATTATTGCAGCCCCATACTGTATGTTTAGCATTGAAGTCGCCTGCTACAATTGTTGGCAGATTGGGTGGAAATAGGAGTCTTAGGTCGTCGTCTGTGAGTTTATTTCTTGGTGAGTTGTAGATACCTGTGATTTTGATGTTCTGATTTTGATATTTTAGAAGTATTGATATTTGCTCATAGCCACTGTCATCTGTAGAGCTATATTCTGTTGTGATCAGGCTGTTTTTTGCTAGTAGTGCTACGCCGCCTCCTCTGTACCTTCTATCACATCTATATGTTTTATAGTTTGCTATTGTAAAGTTGAAGGTTGGGTTGAGATGAGTTTCTGTAACTATTAGGATGTCCGGGTTGTGATCTAAAATAAAATTTTTTAGTTCGTGCTGTTTTGCTAGTATTCCGTTGGCATTCCAAAAATATATGTTGATGAAAGGTTTTTGTGCTACTTTAATATTCATCTTCTTCTTCTTGTTGGTTTGATTGGGCTGCTTTTTGAATTCTTTTGAACATGTTAAAACTCTCGTTGTCCTGCATAAATCCTACAAAGAGCTTTAATTCTGCAAGTAATGATCTGGCTTCTTTTATTGTTGTTGTGTCAAGTTGTAGAGTGTTGGTGCTTTTTTGGTTTGATGACTTTAAAATATCTGCATAAGAGTTGGAATTGGAGTTATTGTAGCCAGGATCATTTCTGTGATTTGAGTAGCTAGGTCTATTGTTGATGATGGTTTTGGAAGCTGGATATTTTGGGCACTGTCTATAGTTTGCAGGATGAGCACCTCCACAGTTGGCACATGTTGCTGGTGTTGTTCTGGGTTTTTTACAAAGGTGAGTCAGGTGCTCCTGGCCACATTTGAGACATTTTGGTGTGTGCCGACAGGATGCCTGCACATGGTTGAACTGTTGGCACCTGTGGCACTGAGTGAATCCACGGCGCCCTCTGTAGGTTGATACAGTGACAACGAGATCCATAAAACGTGTAAGATAAAAAATATCCTTGTTACTTTCGGTTTTATCTAGAGTTATGATGTGTAGTGGTAGATTTATAATGCCTTGATCGGAGTATTTTTTCATTTGAGAGACGTTTCTTGGTGTATATCCATAATTGATTAAGTTTCGGTGTACATCATCTGAGGTTATGTCTGTTGGAATACTTTTGATAACAACTCTTAATGGCTTCTCTTCATTCAGTTGAAAAGTGTGATATTTGACTTGTAAATTATCTAATATATTTATTGCTTGACGCCTCATATTTATATCAAAGAAATGCAGTTTAAGGTATTCCCCAGTGTGTTTACCTTCGAATCCTGTAATTTTCTGTTCTCGTAGAGTTTGTTTAAGTTGCATCCATTTTACATTGTTATCTTTTATTATTATTGGTGGTATTCTTGGTTTGCTGGGTCTTTGATACTGATAATCCTCATTGTCATCCATTTCTTCTTCATCGCTGGTGTCCTGTTGCTGATTAATAGTATTTTTTTCATGTTCGTAGTGTGTAGTCGTTACTTCACGTTGACGTTGCGGTGGGGTGGTACTTGTTGAAGGTTGGTGTATGGTGTCTCCATCTGCTGGCATATTTGGGTTTGCAGTTTGTTTTTGAGTTAACAGTTTTTTATTACTGGCTGGTTCCTCTTCATCTGTGCTGGAAGATCTATTTCTTTTGGTCACTGTTTGTTGTTTACTATTGTCCACTTCGTTGTTATTCTTATTATTTGTAGATTGTTGTTGTTCTGTTTTGCTTTTAGATGTTGTTTTCTTTCGGTTTTTACTTCTCTTTGGTGATGTTGTTACTGGAGTTGTAGGTGTATCAGGGATTGTGATTGTTGATTCTGCATTTTGTTTGTTGATTTTTTGTAGATGTCGATTTTCTTTTTTTAGTTCGTCATTTTCAGCTTGAAGTTTATCGATACTATGTTGCAATGCGGACATCTTAGTATCAAATATTGTTTTGATGTCATTTAATTGCTGAGATAAAGATTTATTGAGTTCAGTTTGTTGTTGGAGTTGTTGTTTAAGTAAATCCATGGTGTCCATTACCCAGCTGGGAACCTCACTTTCACTGATTTTGATAGTATTGGACATTATGTTATTGTAAGCACAGAGATTGAATTATAAATGTTATAAAATAAAGTTTATTTGCACTTACTTGAAAATAATGCAGCTACCGCTGCTCGAAAACTATATCCAGTAATATAGAAAGTAAAATTGTAGCTCAGCATACACTTTATGCTGGTGAGAAAATAAAATAGTGCAGCTCGCACTATGAAACTGTATTTCGGGAATCAGTTTATGTATCACTGTTGTAGCACAAATGAATCAGTTTAAATAATAGTTCACGGAGATATGTTTACTATTTCAATTGTTGTATACGTGGCATAAAAACACGTCATCAATACTCATCACAGCGTCATCAACACAAATTATCACTGAATATCAATGGCGATTCAACTTACACATAAGAGCAGCATGCTTTCACGTCGATTTGGGTCCAACTTCCTTCACGATTTTCGGCTTCGTAATCGCAAAATACGCATCAATCTTTGGTATTCCACTTTTTCACAGTTTGACCCTTCACATCCAAATCAAGGCTTCTATGATCAATTTTGGTAATCCTTCAAAAAACTGACTCTTAAGCGACTGTCCTTCTATACTCAACCAAGTCGAGAGCTCATGAACTTTCTTGTGTCGATCAATAGATCGCCCGCAAATTTCAATTTTTGATTTTTACTTAATCTTCGAAAAGTAGCAGTTTTATATATATGCTAAAATTTTAAAAGAAATCTTGATAGTTACAGATATTTTTTTTTTCGAAAAAAATGCTGGAATGGAATGTCTTACGTACCAGTTTTTTCTCTTTTCCGTCTTGCTATATAAGGGCTTTCACCCATGATTGTTGTGAACAGAGTCCGGTAATATAATCTAAGTGACAAATTGCCATGACCGTATATTCCTCTACCCATAAACCAGATCAAAAGCGCTTCGCATAATCTGGTTCAAGAGCGTCATAACCGGACATTTCTCTAAGCCTAAACTAGACAAAAGGCATTATGAAAGGAATATATTTGGTCATAGCCTATTAAATGTAATTTCAGATACTCCAGGAAAAAAAAAAAAAAAAAAAAAAAAAGACTTAATACTCGGGGACTAAACCCACGCCTCCTACAACTTAAAGCCTCCACACGGTTTTTTATAGGTAGTCCAATCAGACCACTATGAAGGTAAACCAGTTTACGAATGAGCCCTTAAGGGGACACTTCACGATGAAAAACCCAAAAATCGACCAAATTATACTTTTTTCAATTTTTGTTTTAAAAAATAATAGTTATATCTAGCTACAATTTAAAAAAAAAAATTTTCAATTTCAGTCATTTTTTGCAAAGTTATAAGCATTTCAAGATTTGTAAACAAGGTGCCACGCCCACTCGAATGGCCGTCAAACATGTAAACAGCATCTTTCCACTCCATTTCTCAAGTCTCGGTTCTGTTTTTCGATTTCTGGTTGATAGGCCTCATAATTATTAAAAAAGCTAAATTTATGATAAATTTAATTGGCAACATATGGAATTACTTTAACTTCTACTTTATGTTTGTTTACACATTGTTTGATATTTCAACGAGTGATAGTTATTTTCGTTTCATCGTCTTTTTGTTCGCTTCTAAAACATAACACAACAGTTCTTTTCAGAACTATTATTTTATTACGTTATTGTTATTTGTTTTATTATTAGTCTTTTTGTTTCCGTTTTTTTTTATTGATAATTTTTAAGAATGCATAGCGCATGCTCCCGTTGGAGAAAGCCTAAGAGAAGGCAAACTAAAAAGGACAAAGCAAGAAGTGCAGCAATGAAAGCTACTTCCGCATCTGCCCCAGTGTCTAATTGTGATGTTTCCAATGCTGCTGTTTCTAATATTTCCAACGCTGATGTTTCTTATGCTGATGATTCTAATGTGGATGTAAACCCTGATGTGTCTGTTTCTGAAAATTCTGTTGTACCTGATAAGAGTGTTACTAATATGGATAGTAACAGCATCACCCCTAGTGTTACAAATGATTACATTATCATGAGTAAATCAACCTTTGCACCATTGCTCCGTAATTTGTCTTGTGATAAGTGTGGAGCAGGATTTCTGGATGTTCGTGCTCTAGATACCTTTGGATATGCTGTAAAGTTGGAAGTGTTTTGTACGCTGTGTTTGAAAAGTTTTGGTTCAACTTTTTCGAGTCAGCGCCAACCATGCACCAAAAAATTTGATGTCAACAGGCAGATTGTGAACTCTTTCCTTTCTTTTGGCAAGGGCCATTCAGCCATGGAAACATTTTCCATGCACATGGGTACATCGACAATGAATTCTTCCACTTTCTCAACATGTTTCAACCAATTGAGTGAAGAAAATGAAAATTTTAAAAAGAATGTTTGGAAACTGTCCCATGAAACAGTGCGAAAGGCACATATGAGTTTAGAAAATGATTCAAGTAGAACAGTTCCAGATATTACAGTCTCTTTTGATGGCACGTGGCAGAAGCGTGGACACACCTCTCATTATGGAATTGGTATTGTAATTGACTCTTTGACGAATTTAGTATTAGACTATGAGATTTTGTCGAAATATTGCCCAGAATGCATCAATGCAGCACGAGACTTGAACGAAACGAGTCCAGAATTTTTTATTTGGCATGAGGGCCATAAATCGATGTGCCAAAAAAATTTCGACGGACCGTCTGGAAACATGGAGGTTGCCGCTGCAGTGGCCATGTGGAAGCGATCAACTGAATTCTGTGGAATGCGTTACTCGACAATTTTAAGTGACGGTGATTCTAAAACATTTACTACCCTAAATCAACTGAAAATATATGGCGATGACTATGTAATTCAAAAAGAAGAGTGCCTCAACCATGTTTCCAAAAGATTAGGAACTGGTTTGAGGAACAAAGTGAAGGAGTGGAGGGTCAAAGGGGTGACTCTCGGTGGACGAAAGAAAGGTAGCTTAACTGAGCAAACTATCATGAAGCTACAAAACTATTATCGCAAAGCGATAAAGGATAACATTCCGAATGTTGATTCGATGAAGTCTGCTGTATTTGCTTCGCTTTATCACTGTATGTCCAGTGATAAAAAGCCGCAGCATACTAGATGCCCCAAGGGCGAAAGTTCATGGTGTTTCTACCAAAGGGCTCTAGCTCGAGGTGAAAAGCCTCAAAGCCATGAGCTGATGAAAACGAAATTATCTGAAGTTGTTGTAGAAAAAATCCTCCCGGTATATCAGCGACTTGCTTCAAATGAGCTTATGCAGCGCTGTATATCGGGAAAAACACAAAACGCCAATGAGAGCCTCCATTCCGTGATATGGAATAAGTGCCCCAAAGATGTCTTCATTTCTAAAAAAAGACTTGATTATGCCGTATCATTAGCAGTTAGTGAATACAACTTTGGGTGTGAAAGGACTTTAGCTCTACGTAAAGGCGATGTAAATTCTGCGTCTTTGACCAATGCAAAGATCCGCGATGGTAGGCGCAGCTATCATATGAAGAGAAAATCTTCAGATAGTTATAAAAAGTTATGTAACAACAAAAAATATAAACAAAAACAAATAAAAAATGTAAACAGTACATATGCAGCTGGAGCATTTTAAATCTTATATACAAAAAGATTAAAAAAAGGTGTATGAACTTTTGTCAACATTACATCTTGTGATAAACATTTTTTTTATCTAAAAAGCATTAAATTCAATCTAATTTTTATTTATATTGTTTAAAACAGTTCATATTTTCTTATGCTTATTTTTTATTTCACATATATTATGAAATAAATTTTTCTATGTGTGTTTTTATTGTTAAACTGTTTTTCTCAATGTTGTTTTTTACGATAATATTCAAACTTCCAAATGTTCCTTGCGCATGAGTTTTGAATAAATCTTATTTTTTTCTTTATATAAATGATTAGTATAATGTTCTGTAACCAATGTGATATAAATAAAAGCTGAATATACACTGAATATTTTTTAAATTACGTTAAATTGTTATTTAAATTTAAATTTTTAAAAATTATATAAAGGTTATGATATTTTGATTTTTTATTTGTTTAAAATTAAGTGCTAAGTTGTTCAAACATATCCAATTTTATTTATACTTATTCAAACTGTAATATAAATGAATTTCAAACTACTATGATAAAAACTCATGCGCAAGGAACATTTTGAAATATTGTAACATTTTGTAATTTAACTTGCGGATTAATTATTAATAACATTATAACTTTTCAACAAATTAATATTTTTGCTTCAAATTTTGGGAATATCTTTCTAAATGCTTTATTCACAATCTATGAAAATTTCATTAAAATTGGTTGATATTTAAAAAAAATCATTTTTAACCTGAAGTGTCCCCTTAAATAGATAATCTAGTAAAAATAAGAAAGTGGTAGCAAATAAATGTCTAAAAATTTGTTTAATTTATGAATATGATTGGTTTGTCTTATTTATTTGTCTACCACTACAGATTCAGTTCTCAAATACATATGATAAATTTCTCTCAGTCACTTTTAAACAGAAATTGGGTTCACGCGCACAACCGGTTCACTTTTTAAATAGTCCGCGCAGAGTACTTATAAGAAACCGTGTGGAGGCTCAGGGCTAAAGAGAATAGAATGGCTAGTTCACTCCGCTCTTAGAGCTGAAGCTACGATTTTCCTCCTCATGACGTCACTGTGTCCACAGGTATCGGAGATCGCAAGAAAAGATATTATGATAACTCTGCATCTTTCTCTTTGTTAAAATAAGTTAGACTTTTTCTGGTTACACTGAAACCCCGATTTTACGTTTCTAAGGGGACTGGGTAAAAAAAACGTAAAATCCGGGAAAACGTAAAATACGGGAAATATTTAGATAGCAAAAAATCATATAATAATAATGGGAAAATAAAACAAACTAAAGGTAGTAAAGATGACTCTTTCAAAAGGTACTATTAAAATCTATATTTTACGAAAAGAATATTAGTATTTAAAGAAAAAACATACCAGTTCAAGATCACTTTTACAATTTTTGTTAGGAATCATGTAATTTAGGTGCAAAATAGTGCGTAATAGTAGATTGTTTTTTAGACATTGAGTTCAAAGTAAATGCCTCATCTTCCAGGACTGAAATCTTTTGCAAATTTTTTTCCTGGTCTTTGTATGATAGAAAATAGTCTTTCACTATTAGCAAACTTCTCAATGCTGTGTTGAAAGAAGGAACGGGCTGTGCTTCTGTTTCTTCTTGTTCATCTTCATCGGCGGATGAAAAGTCCATAACATCGTCCACGGATAGAGCAGTGGTTCTCTCAGCTTCGCATGTTGCTAAGTTTTCTCTGATGTACTCGTCGAAGTCATAGCTAACTGTTTCATTGTCATTCTCCGAGTCTAGTCTATCTAATCCTGCATCTGTTAACGGTTCATTAGAAGCTACGATTCCGCTTTCTTCAAAACAGTGGGAAATGCACTTTTGTGTAACGCTTCTCCAAGCAGCAGAAATAAAATGCATAGCCTCCAGAACACTTAACTTTAGTTTGCAAGCGTCATTTAGGTTTCCTTTCTCTAGTTCAGCTACAGCTTTCCGGACAAGTTGCTTTCTGTAAAAAACCTTAAATGATCGAATAATGCCGAGATCACAAGGCTGTAATTTGCTTGTACAGTTTGCAGGAAAAAACTCAGCACGCACATTAGATAGCTGCAAATTCGGATGTGCACTGCATTGATCGATGAACAAAATTATTTTGCGGTTCTGAAATTTCATCTTTTTATTCAGTTTCTGCAAAAAGTCTTCGAAAAGGGCTTTTGTTATCCACGCTTTTTTGTTTGCTTCATAATTTGTTGGGAAACTTCTCACGTTTTTAAAGCATCGTGGTATGCGTGATTTTCCAACAACGAGTGGAGTCACCTTCTCACTTCCATCAGAATTACAGCATAGTAAAACCGTAAGACGCAATTTTGACATCTTCCCTCCGTGGCAGGAATCTCCCTTAGAAACGTAACTTTTATCCGGCAGAAGGTTAAAGAAAAGTCCGGTCTCGTCCGCATTGAATACGTCCTTTGGCTTGTATCCTTTGGTCAAATTTGGTAAATTTTTCTTCCATTCTTCTATTGTAGCTTCATCCACGCTTGATGATTCTCCGGAGAGCGATCTATACACAAAATTATGTCTTTTTTTCATCCGGTCAATCCAGCCATTGGAAGCTGTAAAGTCTTTTAAACCAAGTCTATCGGCGATTTCTAGAGCTTTTTCTCTTAATATGGTGCCATTTACAGGTACATTAGCGTCACAAGCCTCTTTAAACCATTTTACTAAAATCCCTTCCATCTCGTCGTACGGGGATATTTTCATTGTTCTCCGTTTCTTGGCATTTTTTTCACCGACTTTTTCAAAGTTTTATCAATGCATTCTTTTTTCTGTAGTATGGATTGCAGGGTTGTTACGGGAATTCCTTGCAATTGAGCGAATGCTACTTTTGTTCCATGAAATTCATTAAACTGCCTAACAATTTCGGCTTTCTCAGCAACAGAAAAGTTTTTGCGTTTTTTGCTCACCATTTTCGTACGAAAGGGTTTGAAATGCGACCACCTTGTGCTAAACAACAACAGAGTTTGAAAAGCTGTAGAAACGTAAAGATCCCCTTTGCTTTCCAAGGAAGAAAATAAGTCACTACATCTGATTGGTAACTGGAGTGTCTCTTCTCCTATCTGTCTCATTCCTGCACCAATGAAATGTGTTGTTTCTGTACTTTGTTCCTTCGCCCGCTGCCTTGTCCGAGACAGGCAGCAGGTGTTCAACAAAGGAAGGGGGAGAGAGGACTAAAGTTCTAGAAAACAGTAGTCTGTGGAATGCGTTTCTGCTTTCATAGATTTACTTTCAACAACGTGGATGAGCTTTAAAAAAGCAAACATAGAAAACATATTGCTTATTAAAACATTTTTTTATTTTTTTTTCTTTCTACAAAAAACGTAAAATGCGGGAAATTCCGTAAATTAAAAACTTACAATCCGGGTAAAATTAACATTGGAGGTATACGGAAAAACTGGGTCCTGATGAAAAAAACGTAAAATGCGGGAAATTCCGTAAATTAAAAACTTACAATCCGGGTAAAATTAACATTGGAGGTATACGGAAAAACTGGGTCCTGATGAAAAAAACGTAAAATGCGGGAAATTCCGTAAATTAAAAACTTACAATCCGGGTAAAATTAACATTGGAGGTATACGGAAAAACTGGGTCCTGATGAAAAAAACGTAAAATGCGGGAAAAACGTAAATTCGGGGGACGTAAGATCGAGGTTTATAACTTTGCATCTTTCTCTTTGTAAAAATAAGTTAAACTTTTTCTGGTTATTAGCTTTCAAACTTTACGTAATTAACACATTATTTCCGTTCATAAACATAGTTCAAAAAAACTTTCTTGGCCATTATATTAAAAAAAATACCATTTTAAACTTATAAAAATATTTTACTAGTTGGCGAAAATGACACTATAAATACTTTATTTTAAAAAGTTCAGTTTTAACTTTAATTATTAAGAAAAGCATATATCGACACCTTTTTATCTACATATTCTTTTATAACAATAAGTTGAGTTAAATTAAGAATCCCTGATTTTAAAATACGTCGTTAATAGCAATTTTTTCTTACTTAATCATTAGGAAACATCAACCTTAAACGCTAATTACTGAAACAAAATAATAATTTAGGTTCATAATGACATTAGAAATTTTAAAATTGTTTACAGATATTTAAATTTAAGATGATATAATTTATAGATCTTTAAATTTAAGAGAATATAATTTTTAAAAAAATCATAAATATTTAGAATAACTATATTAAAAAATATGTTATGAAATTAGGAGAATTTCAACTATACACTATATATTTTATTTATAATTTTTACTTAAGTTTTAATTTTCTTTGACTTTATCCATTTTTTAATTTTTTTCACCTGCCTTTCTTTTTAAAGTAACGCGGCGGTTTCTATTTAGATAACGAATTTTTATAAAAGTTCTTAACGATCGAAAAAAGGTATTGCTGTTTTATATTAACTGTGTCATTTCGGAATCTATTCTTTACGTAGTTGTTCATTTACTGTAGGGAACACGCGGAAAATTATATTTTTTCCTTTTGTTTTTCTATCAGAATTTTTGCAAGTTGCAATCGCGCAAACTGGCATTTCGTTAATAGTTTTAAATTTTTGTAAATTCACTGCAAAAACTGAGGAAAGTCATTATATAAAATAACAAATGTCTTAGAATATGTCACAAAAAGAAATGCTCCAATATTAGTTAGAGCTAGTAAGGCCGAAAGTTCTTGAAGTAAAAGTGCGAGCTTTGCGACAAAGTGACGTCACTAGAGAAAATCAGAGGATTGGCGCGGTGAGAGTTTCTTCAAAGGAGTGAACCAGCCCTTCTATTCTATTTAGCCGTGGTGGAGGCTTTTTGATGTAGAAGGTGATGACTATACACATGCCTTACCACATATAATATTTATTTAATGCTAAATAGATTGGCGGTAAGGCTTCAAAAAAATATTTTGACTTCTTAACCAATAAAGCGTTGTAAATAGAGTATGTCTGGTTACATTATCTAATGGAAAAGCAATCTGATTGCTAGATCCCCCCCCCAGAAACAGAAGCAAATCAATAAAAAAAGTTTACATAACGAACTTTAAGTACACTTTTGAACGTAGTGATATTTCGACAAACCTGCAGAAGTCAATTAGTAAAAGCTAATATGAGAAAAATTCCTTTCACTTACAATGTCTAAAAATTTAGATTTTAAAACCTTTTTATAAATCCTAACTATTATAGTTTTGGACTTCCAATTAATCAATAAAATATCTTCATACCTATTAGACGAAAAGAATTTTATTAAATAGTCATATTGAAGTTAAATACTATATAGCCCCATAATAATAATAAAAAAATTACTTTTTTGTTAGCCGGGCATAAATTCTGTCACATATTTTTTTACTACATTTTAGGGCTATTTCCACAAGTAACTGAAACAAAATGGCTATCACTCAAAACAAAAGATCAAAAATGTCCATCTATGTACAAAACGATTCATTGTAGACCTCGCCAAAACTTCAGCTGTCAAGATAAAGGGCTTCCCTGGAACGGGCTTGGCTTAATTTTCTCTTGGCGTTTTTCTGCTAAAGAGGTTACTATTTTTCCTGGTATGAAGAAGGATTTTTCCTCTCCGCAAGAGTGAGATCGAAGTCTTAGCCATGAGAGGGAAAAGTCCTAGCAATCAGAGGAAAAAATTTCTAAGAATGAAAGAAGTGAACGAGTTCTACCTTGGCTTACCTCCATTTCATGAATAGCTTAGCTTGTCTAGCGAATTGAAATGGATTTAGTTTCTGAAATTTTAAATAAACTATAAATTTAATTAAAATTTAAATTTTCAGAAAATTTTTTCTAAACTTTGGAAGTCGTTATTTAACAATCACATTAAAGAAGTATTTGAAATCTTTAAGAATTTTTTTAATTGTAGTTCAAATCTAATTTTTCATTGAGTACTATTATTACGTCAATTAAATTTAACGAAATCGATCATAATGTTATTATTATGATTAAAGATTTTAAACTATATAATTTATCATCTGTATCAATGAGGTTTGAAAATGCAACACATATAAGAATTTAACATAATATAGTAACTGCACCGTAAAAATATAATTAGAAATTAGAATTTTTTTTCAATATTATATGTAATTATGATTGAAACTATTTCTATGTATTGATATTCAAGCCGTGATACAGACTTGCGAAATAAAGAACTAAATTAAATTCATGTGACATATTCAGTACAGAACTGAGAAATCATTCGATAGTCTTTAATAGTATTAACAAAATATTTTCACGGCAATTTTATTTATTATTATTAAGCACAACATTGTTAAATGCGGTTATATAATTAACTCACTTTTTTTCCCAAACTGTTTTTCTTATTTTTTCATAAATCATGATCTTGAAGCTTTTCTTTTTAAAACTTAGTTGTTCTTTTTCGCAAATAAATTTTTCGAAAATTTATTAGCTTTCAGAAAAATCACCTTTTACTACAAAATAAATTAAATATAGTTAGTTGGTTTTTGTCATACGAAATGAATGAATGTAAATCAATTTGCTCAATCCAAAAATTTTTTTAAATTTAAATGAAATTATATTTTATACAAAAGGAAAAAAAAATGTGCAGAAACCTTTTTTTACACATAGAAAATCCAATAAACAACGCCCGTAAACTACATTTTTAAAATTTTTCAAAAGTAAAGTTGAACTATTAGTTATATTATTAGATGTCACAAGAAGCGAGGAAAAATATAATTAAAAACTGTACCAAAAATTTTATGAGGTAGAAGACATTCAAAACATTGAAAAAAGTTTGAATAGCAGAATTAAAAGAAAGTAGTTTAAATCCAATTAGAATTATTTCTCAAGAAATACTTTAGTTGTGTTTAGGTCGTGAAATTTCTCATACTTAAAAAACGTTTCAAAGCTTTCAAAGACCAGCAATGAATTACGAACGAAAACAAGTATTTTTGAACACCCTATGGCAAAAAATAAAGCAATTAACTTGAATGATAGATTAAAAAAATATTGATGATGGATTGATAGATGAAATAAAAGATTTTAATTTGCATTGATTACTTTGGTTGTTATTTGCAAACCTTCACATACTTATGGAGATGTGAAAATTTTAATAAAACAGAAATTTTTTTCTAGCATTTTTTTGGGCTATAACTTTGCAAATAATCAACGAAATTTTCGGAACTATTGTCAATTAATATTAAAATTGCAATTTTAAAGTTTATATAAAAAAAATATTAAAAATTTCTCAAGATATGAGCTTTTAAAGTTGTTTTTTCACTCTATGCATGCGCGGAATAATTTTAGAAATGTTTTTATATATTTAACATTTTTATCCATTTGACATTTTTATATATTTAATATTAAACAGGTGATTAAGAATTTAAAGCATTCTTTAAAAAGTAATGATAATCACGTCTCCACTCCAAACTAATCATCACGTAGATTAGAGAAAAGATATACCACGTGATTGCTATTTTTACCAGGGAAGCCAACTCAGAAGACAAGGAAACCCTTAATTTCAGAACTAATTTTTTTGTGAAAGGCCTTTAAGAGCTAAGTTTGCGTTACTTGAGTTATAATTCTATTGATATTATTCTACTAATTCTATTAATTTTTCATGTGTACTATAAAAAAAAAAAATACACTATTGTAATTTTTTTTAAAAATTAGTCTACCATATTAAATTTAATGACAATTAAATGAATACCAAGGTGGCCCTTGGACGACTAAATTTTTATTGCTAAATTAAACCCCACGAATGACCTAAGTATCTCTAAAGTTATAAAATAATCTTCTTCGTATCTCTTGAGAAATTATAAAAATGTCAAAATCTGAAAGTATCTCTCCCATTATTTTAGGGCAGTGTGTATTATTGCTACTCAATAGTTGTATTCTTTGTTGAATCCACAATTATTATACTCGCACAAACATGCAGAAGTAGAGCGTCTATCAATAATCCACAGTAAATCAGTCTTATCTCTAAGAATATTTTAAAGTCCCATTAAATTAATTTTGATAGACTATAATCAAATGATCACTGACAAAGTGTCAATCTTAAAAGTTTAAAACACCTCAAGAATTAATAGTTTCTGACTTTTTTTTTTTAAATTTAATTTTTATCTATTGAGAGATAATCTATTCAGAGATTCATAAACGGTCGATTTCGTTCGAATTTTGTAATATGCCATTTAAAATTAAGTTTAAAATAATGTAAAAAATGTGAATACTTTACAAATTCGACCGCTGTCCAGATTTAGCTATTGGGGCCATATTTTCCAGACCGCCACCTCGTATTTTGATAATCAGAAAACCAAGTTAGAGAAAGAAAATTTTTTTTTCTTCAGAGAAAGAACCTTTTCCGTAAGGTTGTGTAACACAATTAATCGTTAGCCTATTTGATGTTTTTTGCCTCTACGAATCAATATGATCGGACTTTAAATCGTGAAAATCCAATCTTTAAAATAAAAGTTCTACAGAGGGATTTTTATATTATATGCTTTATACATGTAAGAACATTATTTTCAAAGTTTAGGCGAAAATACCTATAAATGAGAACATATTCTATGAGAAATAATATATATATATATACTGGAATTTCAGGTAGGAAATTCTAATGCACGAAATATTCGTAAGCATTAAAAATAGTCTTGAATGTATGCACACACTGTAATTTTCTTCAATTTTTATCTGATTTAATTGTATAATCAATAATCTGAAGAATATGTCAGCAACTACTGTTAACTCCATTGCGCATAGGATTAATATTTTTTCCCTTTAAGCTTAGAATATTTGGTAAATTTGGCTTAAAAGTATAATCTTTATGCAACAATTAACCAGTGTGACGACTTTTATTTAACGATTAAAAAAACAATAAAAAAAACATGGGGTGCTCTGTTGCTTACACGAACTTTCGCTTCCGTATTCGCATTTTGCAGTATTCGCTTTACGGGTTTGAAGTCAAAACACACAAAAAATACATACGCAAGTTGCTATTTTCAAAACCGCTTTAAAAGTAACTAAAAAATGTAGGCTCTTTTTTTAAACTATAAAGCAGTGACTTTAGATGAAACTATTTTTTATAATAATTATCAATAATTTTATGAAATACGTAATTGTATTTATTACAAAATTTTATATGAATGCGGGTTTGGCCTACGGGGAGTATTCATGGGTTTCGCATATGTGATTTCTAAATGAACGTTTCTAAACGCAGATGATTTTTCTTACGTTTTTACCCTTATCAGGCGCGTTGGTATGCTGAGCTTTATGACGTATTATATGATCATTTTCTAGAATTAAGGAAGCTTTGCAATCATCTGAAATACACTTATAATAGATTTTCATCCTGTGTTTCATCTTTATTCTCAATAAAATTCATTAAATAAAACTAATTTGCCACCTTGAATTGATTCCACATTCTCAAACTGAGCCATTTTGTTTGCACGTAAATCTTGGGGCCAACCTTAAAAAGTGATAAAGATACTGGTGTTATCTCTCCCCTCTTTTACTAACAAAACTGGAAATTCAACTCCTTATTAACCCGTACCCAATATAACAGGTGCTCATAAAATAAATTTTTTTTGTTTTGTTAATTTTTTATACTTTTTATTCCTGTACTGATTCACTCTTACTCTTTCACTCAGAGCCGTTTTTACGTTTATAGGGGCCCTTTATGAGTAAATTTAGAGAAAAAAAATTTAATTTAAAATAATTTAAAAAAATTATTTTATTTTAAGAGTAAAAAACATATAAATTAATTATAAAAGCTTATATACATTATTTTTATCGAAAATTGAATGAACAAAAAAAAAAAAAAAAAAAAAAAGAAGAAAGTTATAAGAATATATATACATTTCTATAACTAAAGATCGTAAGATGATAATTTCCGGCATGAGTTCCAATCAATTTTAATTCAGATGATGTTTCTTAACTCCCCTAAGAGTTGGCCATAACATTTATGCGATCCCGTATTGTATGTAACGTTTTTAAACTAATACATTTTGGCAAAAAATGTTGTTAAAAAAAAACAAGTGTAGAGAGAAAATGAAATCAGCAATAAAAAAAGTACCTACGATCTGTAAAAAAATCTGACGCAACACAAAACAGAAGAAAAATGTGTAATTATTCCATTCATCAAATCAAAACAGGAAACGATCCTGTTTTAGCAATCGTTGCTTTTAATTAGAGCTGATCAAGCAACCGAACCAAGGAATAGCAATGAAGTAATTCCATACCCAGAATTACTTATACTTGTTTCTTTAGCTATTAATAACGCACAAAGTTATTATACAGGGTGCGTAGCCAAATCTTCGAATCAAAAATAAGCACTTTTTAAAAACTTTTCAAGCACTTTACAAAAATTTTCAAGAACTCAAAAAATTCACATTCAATCAATGATATTATTGAAAAACAAAAACTTTTTTAAACAGTTTTAGCGTTAAAAAAACCCAAAAAGAAACGGACGTAAATCGAAACAATCAGTTCTTTCCCACATCACTGATCCAATCCGAGTGAATTCAACTTGACCCTGAAAAGTACTCTTACCCCCTACGTCAAAAAAGTGTTAGAAGTAAAAATAAAATAAACAAGAATAAAATTAAAAAGAAAAACATTTCATAAGAATCTGATATTCTCTATCCAAATTGGCGCACTCGGGTTTCGGTTTAAGTGTGCGCTTATGCGCAAGTCACAACGTCGGTACGACATGAAGTCCGCGTGAATGATTCCGTAGCAACACCCCATTTTTCGTGAAATGCATGGGATCCACCAGAAATCACTGAAGGAAAAAAAATGATTCGTGAAAAAAAAGCACTTCTTAAAAACGCCAGATGAAAAAAGCACCTTTAAAAGCTTTTAAAAACAAAATCCCCCCAAAAAGCACCTTTTACAAACGCTACGCACCCTGTTATATATACATAAATTTGGTTATAAATTTACCAACTTAAATCTGCTGCAGCATAATTCCTCCTTCCTTAGTGGAGCATCATCTGTCCCATCATAACATATTTTTTGTTATCTTAATGATTTTTGGCATATTTAAGGTGTTGCAGTGAATACATGGAATCAATGATACAAAAATATTATAAAAATATGTTTACATACGGTCAATGCGAATTGTCGGTTATTATCAATACTAACTGGTCAATACTAATAATAACCGAATAAGCAGGTTAAAGTGAATAATTAAAGCCCACATATCACATTAACCGGTTATTATTAATTAACAGAAGAAGTTGGGTCAATGTCATTCTTTCAAGATTTCATTGGGGATATTTCCGCCGCATTATCTGCCACCCCAACTACAATCGCCAAGGCGCTAAATTGATTTTAAACTGGAAAATAAAAAAAATTAAAAAAAAACAAGTAGGTGTTTGCTCTGGGGCGGCTACGAGTTATACCCTTTGAGTTGGTTCCTTTCTGTGAGTTTTCTTTTTTTTTAGTTTCTCGCAGGGCACTACCTGGAAGTTGCCAAGACTTGGCAATTATTATGCCATACATCATGTCACTTAGTCCAAAAGAAGCAGAGCGGTTATTAGTTATTATTAATTTTGACTGGTTAGTATATTTGGAGGGTAGACTGTATTATAAAATATTCATACTAAATCTATTTATATTAATAAAAAAAGGAATAAAAAGCAAATGAGAAGCATATTGATGAAAAAAGGTGAGATGGGCTAACAATTTTTAAACGCCATGTTGTATTTAGTCGTCCAGTGATGACCATTTAATTTGTCTTATATTACACGAAATCATTACCTTTTAAAATTAACACATCAACAGATGTTAAAAATAATTTATGATTCTAAAATGTAATACAATGGGATCATTGTGCATGTTTACAACAACCTGCTGTCATACAGCAGCAAACAAATGTCCGATGCATTTATACAGGAACACGAACGAAAGGGCGGCTCCCCCTGTGCCGCCCCCTGCTCCTCTTACTCGGTTTGCGAGGTTCATTTTCTGGCTTCATCATGTTATCAGATGGACTCAATGAGGACGGTCTCATTTTGGTGGGTTTCGATCGGGTGACGATGGTCGATGGTGCGGCATTTGGTATGAGTTGACAGACGTTCCCGACAGCCTTCGTGCGCCCCTCTCGGAACACCATGCGCATCCCTACCCTCAGGTATTCAGGGTTTTTGATGAAACGAAAGTGAACCAGTGCCTTGTCACCAGTTCGGAGGCAATCCATAGACATGCTGAGAATAGAGGCTGTCTGGCGGATGCTGCCACAATGAACTGAAAAAAAAAGAAGTAAAAATAAATAAATTCAGTCATGACAACTGATAAATTAGAATAATTAACAGGAGTGATTGTGAAAATGAAAGAAAAACCCTAAAAATTTTTTTATGAGCAAAAAATTTATATCAATTGATATACCATACATGTTTTAAATTTAATATAACTTTTTGAACTAGCATTTATAATTAAATTACCAACTAATGCAGAATATCACACCTTTAGTGTAACTAATTCAAGAAAAAACCAACTTCTTACAAGAATCGCTATATTAGATTTTAAAATCGCGTGAATATGAATTGCGATACTGTATTTTAAAATCTCATGAACAAGAATCACGATACTGGATTTTAAAATCTCATGAATATGAATCGCGATATTGGATTTTAAAAACCAATGAATATGAATCGCATATTCAGGGATGAGAGTAGTCAGAAAGTAAAAAAGAGGAAATCTAAAAATGAATGAATATATATATCCAAAACTTTGACAAAAAGGTGAGATTTTTAAACTTGTAAACCATGTGATTCTAAATCCCAATGATTAATTTTAAAATTGTATGAATATATGAATATGAAACACATGCACGATTTCAAATTGAGAGAATATGAATCCCGATATGAGGCTTTTAAATCACGTTAATTGAAACTCTATATTGAATTTAAAAAATGCGAAAATACAAAATCATGATGCGCAATTTTTAGATCACGTAAATACGAATCATGATGCATAATTTTTAAATCGTGCGAATACTTATCCCAATGTCTAATTTTTGAAGCACGCATAAATACGAAAATCGATATCAGATATAACAACAGCAAAAACGAATCACGATATTGGATTTTAAGCTCGCGTGAATACGAATCGCTACATAGGGTTTTAAAAATATATAAATACAAAACGCGATATTGGATATTTAAATCTCTTAAATAAGAATTATAATGTACGATATTTAAATAGCGTAAATAAGAATCGCAATGCGCAACTTTTAAATCAGGAAAATACGAAAATCTATGATTGATATTAAAATCGCGTGAATAAGAATTGAGATATTTGCAGAGTCAGGACTTGTGATTTCTAAAAGGGCTTGTTTGTATTGTTTTTGTTTAGACATAATAAATAAAAATTTACAAGATTAAATGAATGAGAAAATAAATATTTTCACCGCAAATCCGCCTCAATTTTGTGTTTTTCTCTCGTTTGCTTTCATACCAGAAAACAAGAAGCAGCGACGTCTGAATTACGAAAATAGGAACTATCCGGCAGACGGATAAAAATATGGAAAATCTTATTTTATGTGCGTAAAATCGGAGAAAAAAGCTAAAATGAGTAAAAATGCGGAAGGGTTAGCAGCTAGGACGTAGTTTGAATTTTCTGTTTATCTTTGAAAGTCGTAAATAAATATAATTATTTTATTTCAATAACTGAATTTTAAAAAAAAAAGCTGGATATTTATAAAAAAAAAAACCGAAACTTTTAGAGAATCGGAGTTTTTGATAAAAAGGCTGAAATTCGAAAGACAAAAGTGAAAAAAGTGTTAATCCACTAAAAAGTGGAAAAATCTCATGCCTGTAAAGGCCAACCAGTTTTATCCCAAGGAAATGATTTTTAGAGAAACTTCAGAGGGAGGACTTCAATACTTTCGCTCCGCGAAAATTTAAATTCCTCATAAAATATTTTAACACGTTCAAAAGTTTTTTTTTTCTGCGAAAATTAGCAGGAAAATCTGAAAAAAAGCGGAAATCCACGAATCCGTGGAAGAATCACATCCCTGCATATTGGATTTTAAAATTGAGTGAATATTAATCGCGATATTGTATTTTAAAATAGCATGAATATGAATCGCGATATTGGATTTAAAAATGAGGTGAATATAAATCATGATATTGGATTTAAAAAAGGCGACAAAAATTCCAATAACAAATTTTTAAAGTGCGCATATACGAATCGCTGTGCATAATTATTAGATCGCGTAAATACGAAGCAATGCATAATTCTTAAACCATGTATAAATGCGAAAATTGATGTTTGATATTATAAATGCGTGAATATGAATCACAGTGTATTGGATTTTGAAAACGCATGAACAGGAATTGCGATGTAAGATTTTTAAATCGTGTGAATACGAATCGCAATGCGTGGCTTTTAAATCAGGTAAATACGAAAATAAATGTTTGATATAAAAATGAAAATCGCAATATTAGCCGATTGCAGCGTAGTTCCAAATATTTAAAATGGGGAAAATCCGCCAAACCAAAAAAATCAAATTGGTGAAAGAATCACGTAATTCTTCACTTAATTGGCGAAGGAATGTAAGGAAATGTCTCATTAAAGGGATTTAGAAAAAGCTTCAAATTTTTTTCTGGTTTTAAGTTTTTGGGTCCGCGAAGCAACGGCTTTGAGATACGCCGAATTCGGTAATATTCACGCAAAGATTGCATTTTAATTATAGAACTTTTATTAAATATTTTATGTAAGTGCTATGACTATCTAAAAGATCTGCAACAGCAAAAGTCATAGACTATATTTCGTTCCTATGACTACCAAAACTAAGAACAGAGTGTGGAATAAGGGAAGTCCTTGTTCAGATGGATGTCATTCAACTTACCCATTGCTTGATATCTGGGACTGATAGTCGTGGGATGATGGAGTACTAAAATTTCTCCTTTGAACTCCCAATAGGCTTCAGGATTCAATGCTGGAGAAACCATCACCATTCCTTTACGAATGTCTGACCTCCTTATCTAGAAATCAAAACAATATAATTTAAAAATATAGTTGTGATGCAATTATGAACAAGCAGAGTTTGTGATGTTAATTTAAAATCGAGTATTTCTTCTAGTTAAATTGACATTTCGTTAAAAATAGTACAAAAATTTAATAGTATAACTATTTACACTTTGAAAATTTAAATTAAATTGAAATTCTACGAAAAATAATACCTGCAAAAAATATTAATGCATTAAAATTCTGTTATATAATACACGTAAATTCTTGATTCATTTAAATTACTAGACTATAAGCTTGATAAAATATTAAGTTGACTCTCAAATTGATTTTTTAGACCGAATTATTGAATCTGGATCATGATTTTGATCTCATTATAAATTTTTGTTTGCAGAGAAACAATAATCTCTGGAAAAATAGAAGATGATTTTAAAAATTAACTTAAATGAACATACGTTAATAGCATTTAAAATTTAAATAAATTATACGTAAAATTTCTAATAAATGTTAATAAATAAAATTGTGTATATTAAATGGTTACAGTCATGTATAAAATAATCCATAATCATACTTTTTTGAGAGCAAAGGAAGCAGTTTGCCCACTTCTAACTTCCTTGACAGGCATTCTTTTTCTGTGAATAGATTTAATGGCCACAGCCTGAAAGTGACCCAAAGGATCTGGTCCCAGCATCAGGGTATCGTTCAGTCTAATAGTCCCTTTAAGTGTAGTGCCAGATACAACAGTGCCAACACCCTAAAACAAGTTTATTCAAAATTTATCCAAGTTTTTACATAAACATCTTTCTGTAATAATCATATTAAATTTTTAATATTACAGTATGCTAAATAAAACTTTATAATTACTATTTTACGAGCTTACAATGAATTGAAAAGAATAAACACACTCCCTTAATCTTCTGTGAGAAAATATACAAATAACAATATTACTGCTCACTTTCAAGCAAATGTGGTTCAGTCTAAACAAAGTACAATAAAGTTTGATTTGCAATTATGCGATATGCAAAAAACAGATGCTTTTAAAAAGATGTATAAATGTTATAAAGTTACAAGCTATGAAACTTACAACAAAAATGTAAAGAAATTAGACATTGTACTGATATAAAAATTAGCAAACGAGTACCTAAAAAACTGTTGGCTGAAAAGCGTGAAACAGCAGCGAGCCAAACAATTATTTTGTAGCCTTGCTGACAAAAATAAACTTTAAAAAAGTTTGCTGACAAAATTTTCCTTAACTTAAACAAATTGATCTCTTGTGCATTATCAGCTTGTTTTACATCAATCAAAGGAGATAGATCAAAAGTTATTCAGGGAGGCCCATTTATTTTTTTTGGGAACTGTACATTTCTAAATACACTAATCATATACAGTTAAAAATAATAAAATAGAGAGTCTTCAATTAAACTAAAATTAAGAACTCACTGGAACTGAGTAAGTATCATCTATCTGAAATTCAGCAGGTTCAGAATCAGAGTTTGGCACTCTTGTAGACAGAAGATTCAAAAACATTTTTAACAGTACAAGATTTTCTCCTGTAACATTTGAAACTTGAAAGATTGGGCATAACCTAGAAGAGATCAGAAAACAGTGCAGCAATAAACACACACACAAAAAAATAAAATAAATAAATAAAAAACTAAAGTATCACTAAGTATAACCTATACTACTTATCTTACATTGCCATTTTTATATAATTTTCCAATAATAGCATATGGAATTAAATTTTTATACATTACAAATACAGAAATTAGGACTGAATAACCTTTTTCAAAGGAGGTGCAGGAAAAATTTAAACTTTAGGGTGAATTAAATTTTCAAATCATTTCATAATTATCTGATTATTCCTTAAAGTAATAAAAACAATATCAATTTGTTTTAAATTTAAAAGAAAAAATACAGAAAATTATAAATAATATTATATTTTTAAAGTAGTAAAACAACTCTGCATGTTGCATAAGTTTGTTTTAAAAAAAAATGAAGTTGGAGTTGGTTTTTTAACATTTGCTGTAGAAAAACTAATTTCATATCAGTATAGTTTTTGCCATACATAAATTACCTATTTAATTTTTAAATAAATCTTCAGTCTACATTTGCTTTAAATTTCAGTTATAGAAAAATTTAGAATCAAAAATTGAACGCTGAAAGAGTTAGATAGTTTGACTTTAACATTTTGGATTCAGCTGTGTTAAGTTTTTTGAAATTAGCTTAAAAAACAAACATAAAACTTCTAAAGCTATTTGTGCAGATTTTGCTTATAAATTTCTTGTAATAAGGAAATGCGTTGCATATTGATCATATGAGAGATACGCATGCACTACAACCTCAAAAGGAATTATGCTTCAATAAAACAATTCATTATTATTCTACTAATCCATAGGTTTGCCTTGTTGGTATTATCATTTCCAAGAGGGCAGAAGAAGAATATTGTAATATACTAGCAAGATTATGAGTATTTGAGGGGTTTTAGGAATTTCTAAAGTATCATTAATAAACTATAGCTGAAATTAGTATTGAATACACATTAAAATTCAAAAATCACTTGGTTTGATATTACATAATTGTTTACATTTCTAACTGAGTTTACAATACTTATTTATCAAAGTAGTTAAGCTAGTAAAACTGTTTGTTTGGGAAAAAAATAAATCCTTTTTATCAATGAAAAGAAAATAATTATTAAAAAACGGACGATGGATTTTAGGTCAATCTAATTATTTTACTTATATGACATAACTTATTTCAAATTTTTTTTATAACATAGCAGTTTAAATTAAGCATTATAACAAGCAGTTTAAATTAAGCATTATTTTTTTATAACAAGCAGTTTAAATTAAACATTATTTGCTTATGCAAATAATGTTTAATTTAAACTGCTTAGTGACAAGTAGAATTTATTCTTATGAAAAAAGTTGAACATTTTATAAATGAGTTATTTTCATCAAACTAAGTGTAATAAGCATTTCCAAAATAAATAAGAATTAAGTAAGTAAAAAGAATAGCAATAGATTAGTCACAAGATATATATATTCATTACATCAAATGCATGGTAATAGTAGTGAATCTTAATATTGTTATTAAAATAGAACAAAAAATCAATTCAATATTGGTATAATTTTTGCAATGGGGTGTTGAAAATGCTTTGACTTACTTACAAAGTGTGTGGATATTCAAAAAGGGAATTGTAACAAATACTCTGTTTATTTACCTTTCAGAAACAAAATTAGTGGCAGACACAATTACGTCATCCTCAGAATGAACAATTACAGGTATCTTGCGACAACCTGGCGATTTCAATATTCTCACAAGCAGCTTCATAGTATCATGCAGAATGTTTGATGGACACATGTCTATTTTGGTGACCACAACAAACACTGGTACATTCAATGCTAAAGCCAGTCCGAGATGCTCTTTTGTCATCCCTACAACACCAGCATTTGCTCCAACCTAGAAAATTATTTCAATCTATGAGCAACTAAAATGCAACATGCAAGCAGGAGCTCTGCTTGTTAGTGTACTGATAATTAGTTACTGATAGTTTTATAATGTTTTTTTAATTAAAGTAATTTAATTTCTAACCATTAACATGGTGAAATCTGGAATATGTCCTGTCATTCCAAATATAGTTGTTTTCAAATAACGCTCATGACCAGCCAGATCAATGAATGTGATCACCTAGAACAAAATCACCTTTTTTACACATGAAAGAATTAATTATTCATAAATATCAGCACATACAGCAAAAGATGTAGGTAGAATTTGAAATTTCTTACATATACATATATAAACACACACTCGGAGCAAAAATCCTACAACATAGCAGCTTTTTTTTTCATTTAGAAGCAATCATAGAAGAAAATTGTTAAGACAAGTTTGTAAGACATTTCAAATAAAAATTTTAAAAAGTGAAAAAACCGAATTGAAAGAGTATTGCCAAGAATAAAAAATAAAGATTTTTTTTGTTACTTGATTATAGGCTTAACTGTATAGGGATTTATTCCATATTTTTGGTGTCATTGTATAATATATCAACTTATATCTAAACAACAAAAAGTCATTTATAAATTTTAAGAATCTTATATAGATAAACCTTCAGGAAAGACAATCTCTATTAACGACCAATTTTGGGAGGCATGAAATTTTTTCCATAACCTTAGTGTTTAAGAAAATCTTTAGGAGAAATCATTAAAACCTTCCCCAGCTACCGGATAAACATCTGCACCAAATGCTGAAAACATCAAATAAGGAAACACAAAAAAAAAATATCAAAATAACAAAACAAATAAGTAGATTAAAATGTATTCAAAACATTTGAGGGAGGCTCTTATTAAGAGAGCTCTTTCTAAATAAGATAATTCTTTGCTACTAGTATGTTGACAATACAACTTCATGTTGCAGTCAGAGTGCATTAAAGACGATGCTATCAATGATTTACTTTTAGAATTGAAAGTTAAATTAAAGAAAAAAGTTATTTTAGAAAAAGCAAGCATCTCAAACAAACAAACAAACCTCTTCTCATCTTTTAAAACTGAGTTTAATGATATAAAATTAAATGCAAACTGAAACAAAAACATAATTGTTTATTTACTTAAAATAGCTTTATCATTCATAATTGGTAAATTTGTTTTTACACATAATTTTATCAGTTGGGATCCTTTTTATAGATACTAAATTTTACTCATAGATCCATCTTTTCATGACGCCAACAGAGGTGGCATTTCCACACCAAATAAATAACACTGACTAAAATCAAAACGTTTGCGAAAAATCATGTACCTTTGATAACATTTTAAAGTTATTGAAGGTAATCCCTAAGAACGACTAACCTCCATAAACGACCATTTTTCTGTGGAATGGAGAGTGGTCGCTTCCGAGAAGTTCCACTATATTTGCAAATTTTGCTACAAGCCTATTAAATTTAATTTGTCTGTAATGAAGTCACAAATACATTTGGATCAATAAAGTAAGGATTGGTACTGCAAATTCATTCTCTTAAGACAGCAACTAGGGATATAATATATATTATATATATATTTAAATTTATCCTTAGCAAAACTTGAAAACTAAATAACCGCATAAAGAATAAGACAAATATTTGAAAGCAAATTAAACTTACCTAAAAAATAAAATACAGTGTAGAGAGATAAAAGTAATAAAGGGATGATACAGAATTGAAAGATGAAGTTGAATTAAAATACAAAGATACTATTTGAAGACTCTAAAATAGCGTAGTTAAACAAAAATTAAATGTGATATATTTTGCGTAAAATTTTAATTATATCCTTACAGTAATTATTTTTTACTTAAGTAAAATTACAGTTTCTATTTTTTTATGGTTTTAATTTCCTTCTCCCCTTTTTGTTTCCTTTTATGTTTTATGAACAACATTAGAAATTAGTGAATATGTATATACAAATCATTAATTTATTTTATCTAACCTTCTGTATTTTTTTCACTAAAACTTTATATATAGCTAATTTTTCGCCATTGATAATAAAATTTTTATTCAAATCTTTATTTGTTTGGTTCTTTAAAAATTTATTTGTGGAAGAAAAAAATCTAATTATCATAGTTAGAATTTAAATTAAACAAAACTGGTACATGGTTAAGATTCCATAAAAATATCTTAATATCATTTAGAACTACACTTCTTTAAACAATAAAATTTTCATCAATAATCTTTTGAAATAGATTTCCAAACCTAAAAAAACTTTATTATTTTAATAGAATCAAACAAAGGTTTTTCAAAAACAGTAAGAGAATGTTAGTCAAAAACAAAACAATTTCATTCAAAATGCCCTATTTATACTTAATTAATTTAACTTCAACTAAATAGTTAATTTCAAATTGTGATAACCAACACACTAAAAGCTAAAATTAAAATACATAGATTTATCAATAATAAAATAAAAAAGTACTTTATGTTATACCATGATTATTAAGATTCATTTTACCACTTTAAAAGAAACTAAAAAATTTAAAAACAGCTTTTTCCATAACGAAAAAAAAATCTCACTTTTGAAGCTGCTTCACATATTTTCACCCAATCTAACTGACCACCATGAGTATCAGGCTTGTTTACAACATTTCCACAGCTGTCAAAACCCAAAATATCATTCCCCACACTAGAAGTTCGACCCGATTCCATTTCATGCTTGTGGCGAAACAGCCTCTGCCTTGCCATACCTCGGCCATTATCTAATTCTCCATGAGTCAAAACACCCAGAAGGGTACTTTTACCAGCATCCACATTACCAATAACTGCCACCCTAAAAAAAGTATATAAAAATTTTAAATAATTTTACAATACCATAGTTTCAATTTTAAATAGAAAAATAATTTAATTATACTTAAAATAGCAACAATATTCTAAAAATTATTAAAATACTTCCATTTCACATATTTTTCAAATAGATTAATACAATAAATCAAGGGTTCCAAAACTTTTCCAAGCTACATCATCTTCACAAGATTTAAAATTATCCCAAGCACCTCTGGAATGTAATATTTGTTTGTGGTATAATATTAAATAAGAACATATAATATGTTTCATAAGTGGAAACAGAAAGTATGGAAATAAGTGGTGATGGCAAAGGGAATGAGAACTCTCATAATTTTTTAATTTAGGACAAAATGCTCATATCTTACATGAAGCCTTGTTTCTCATGGCTCTATCTTATTACACTCATAGCAGGGATGCCACATAATTTTGACCCCAATCAGACGACGCGGACAGCATCTGAGCTGGTAAACCACACACTAAACTTCCCCAAAACAAATGACTAGACCTTTAACCATGGCAGATTTAACTTGAACCTAGCTGCATAGAGACGACAGTTTTTCAATCTGCCATCAGGATCAAACTCACAACCTTTAGCTCTCCACCAGCAGTGAAAGTTATGTCTCAATCAAACATGCCATCAATTTATAAATAGCAATAGATTACAAGGATTAGTATGTAGAAGTTATTGTTCCCTGTTTTCACTGTTTATCTTACACAAGTACGATAGTAGACAGTTTGAGAACCCCTGCAATATAAGTTGTCATAGGTTTATAATAACCCAATGGCTATTTATTCTACTCATTATGATGTTATGCACAGGATAACTGCACGTACATATAACAATTCATTATTTAACAACTTCATTAATCCAACCTAAAGTTCAAACTAAGCAGAAGATGCAATTTAAGTTCTTGAATAAAGAAATGGGCATACCTTACTTCAACAAAGTCATTATCTTTAGCTCGCTTGCGAACTAAATACTCAGATACCGCACCTTGTTCTACTTTATGCTTTCTCAACAAAACACAATCAGCTTCCAGGGTACTGGCCATACTCTCAAGGGTGGCAACAGAAGCTTCCAATTCTTCCTCTGATAAACCAGAGCTACCATTGTCTAAAGAAAAGAAACAATTAAAACTTGAATAAGAATTAAAACAGTCTACCAAAACATACAAACAAAATAACTAACAAATTAAAACAGTCTTAAAAATTATATCTAATTTATAGATATAAGCAGTTGTTAAATGAATGAGTTTTTGACAACCTATATTGTCTCTTCTAAAATATGAGTAAGTTGGAAGAAAAAGAAACTAAAGAGTTTTAATTGAACTTTAAAAAGAAAGAACAACTTGGCCACAATAGCCTGTTGTAAGCCAAGGGGTCATAAAAGTTTTTGCTCCACATTTTTGTGACTTAACTCCTGATGGTGGTAATGCGGTAAGCATTGCTAATTGGCTACCTTTACTTCCTAAATAGGCTAGTACCCATCAATCTGAAGTAGATCTTCAAACTACATCTGGAGATCAAACCCTAGCTTAACTTTCACTTACTATGAAGACAATATTTTGAAATCAAAGCTAGTCTTATAATTTTAGATATTAAGAACTTAAAGCATTCTCTTAACTACGAAATCTGAATTTCATAAATTAAGAGATTAGAGAAAAGAATAATTCATTAGTTTTAATACAATTGTTTTGAAAACTTTAAATCAGATAAATACATTTTAAGATAGACCATAATGAGCTATTTAAAAAACAATATATACAAATTTAAAAAAGTTTTTATTACAGGATTTCATGATAAATTATTTCGTATAAAAATTATGGTTACTAAAACAAATGTGTAGTAGGCCACAAAAAAAGGACCTCTCTGAATAACTTTTGATCTAATGATCGGATTTATATGTTCTAGGATTCAATCTGGAGGTGATCACAAATATGCTAATTATTAAGTGTAGACCATATTTTAAGTAACGAAATCAGGTACAAAAATGTACTTTCTCTGAATAAACATACTTTTTTTTCTGAATGGATTGGTATTTCTGACCCCCAAAATACAGGGGATAGCCGCACTTTGGAAAATACAGTTAAAAAATTCACTTAAAAAAAAAAAAAATCGAGATATGGACAAATATGTAAAAAGTAAAATTAACATTAAGAAGTTCAAAATTTGAATTGCTCTCCCAGTTAAACTGGGGCCACATTTCCCAGATTGCAGCTACCCCTATCTAAAGGGAATCAAAAATCCAATCCGTTGAAAAAAGGTATGTTTATTCAAAGAAAGTAAGTTTTTATGTCTGATTTCATAACATAAAATATCATCTGCATTAAATAATTAGCATATTTGAGATCAGCTCCTCGAACCATGAAGATTGAGTTGTAGAACGTGAAATCCGATCATTAGATCAAAAGTGAAGTAGGTGATACAGATGTGGCTTCCCACTCATCAGCGAGAAAACTATTTGAGCTTGGCCTCATGATAAAATTTTCATATACTTTCTTACTACTTTAAACTAAACAAATATACAAAAATCTGTTTTAGATAATAAGGATAATTTTCCCAAGCTGTAAATAGATAATATCAATGTAATATTTCATTTGGCTTTTATCTGTTATATTAAAACCTGGATTTAAGCACAAAAAAAAAAAAAATTCCCAGCAAATCTGGGTTTGGATTTAAAGTCTTCAAATTTAAGCCTTTAGAAGTGAGTCTAAACTTATCTTTAGTGGATGATGGTCCTAAGTTGCATTTCAGTGAATTTGAGTAAATTGAATTTAAAGTTTAAGTTAGACTTTAAAGACGTGAAATAAAATTATATGATAAAAACGTGAAATGAAGATAGTGTCTTGCCTTTGTTTTTTAATTGGAAAATTTCAATTGGCGAATTCTATAAATCCCTGACACTCAATGTTCAAGTTAATGTCAAGGAATATCATTTTTGGCATTTTGACTTTTCACCTTATTGCAAAAGTACTTGGAACCCAATTTCGTTTCAAAAACACTCCAGGATTGTTATTTAGCACTTATATCTACTGAGATATACAGAATTTATAGACTTGAAATAAAATCATGTTACAGTAATGTTAACAATATTACAGTAATGTTATATAAAATTAGAATAAGATCTACTTGCAAGAAATCTTAAACATTTTTTAAAACTGTCACTTAAAACTTCTTCCATTAGCTTCGAAGTAATTTCGAATATTGAAAGATGTAGAATAAATATTACTTTATAAGTGTAAATATAAATATTATTTGCATAGCATCATAATATAAATAACTCTCAATAAAAATAACATGATTCTAGTCAAGTTAATCTTTAAAATATATTCCTTTGGAAAAGAAAAAAATAATAATAATCATCATAATACACATTTCACTACATAATATCAAAGAACAAAAATGAAGAAACTTTTTTTTATTGATTCAACTGTTCATTATTCATTACTCAAGTGTATTTGTTTAGCTTAATCAGATGTATACACAACTGCCTCAGTATAAGGTGAAAGAGAAAGAGTATCATAATAAACATTTAAATTTATCTTACTTTAATACAGATGTCACTTTATGGGAAAACTTGATGGTGGTTATAAATATTAGATACCATTCTACATCTTTTAATATGAAAGTTAATTTTCAACTCTAGCAGTTTAATAAATAGTTTTGTATTTAATTTTGAAATATTTAAGAAACATCTTCACTTCATTGGAAAACTTGATGGTGCTTATAAATATTAGATTCTATTATACATGTTTTAACATGAAATATAATTTTCATTCTATCAGTTCCATAAATAGTTATGTATTTAATTTTGAAATATTTAAGAAACATCTTCGTTATACACTGGGGAATTTCATGTATCATAAGTAATTAATATACAATATTAATTTTTAATTGCAATTTAATCAGCAGTTTCATATAGTTAAATTATCTATCTGATTCATATAATGACATAATATTATAACATTATTTTTAAAATAAAATGGTTTTTTTCTTCTGATAATTAAAGCATTTAAAGCAAGTTATGAAAAAAATGTTTTCTTAATGTTTTACACTTCTCAAATGCTTAAACAATACTTGAGAACTAAATTTTATAAAACTGAACAAACGTACCTCCCGTTCCAACATTGAAAATAACTTCTCCATGCCCATTTTCAAGTCGTAGAGCTAACTTCTGGATAAGGGCATCAAACTGCTCAGCAGTTGGACTTACTAATGCAGTCTATTGAAAGAAAAAGAAATATGATGAAAATTATAAAAACAAAAACATGAAAAATAAAGAGGAAAACTCAAACAGAATAATACATTACAACAGGCAATAGAAAATTACTATACTACTACTTTGAAATAAAACTATAGATATCGAGAAGAAAACAGTGCTTTGAAATATATATGAGAGTGAGCTGTTGAATTGCGATAAAAGGCTCAGGTCTTATCTTATTGAAACATCACAGCAAATTAATCAATTTGCTGTGTATTAATTGTTAAATAATAAAACTATAAAAACTCATAACAAAATAGAGCTAGCAGTGTATAAAAACAAATATGTGAGTGAAAATGCGAATCTGTCAGTCCTACGTTACCTAGTCATTACAGCAAATAAAAAAATTCACAACTTAGAAAATTAATTTACACCATACTTTATCAAAACATTGTTTATTCTAAATTAATAATAATAATTATTTAAAAATGATAAGAGGACTATTTCAATACAGGTTACTACTTCCTTCATGTGTAGTTGCGAAGTGCTTCTACCACGTTTTTATACTTATACAAAAGGGAATTAAAAAAAGTCAGCTCACACTTGAAGTAAGCTATAATTTTAAACTATGTAAACTATCTTGATGTAAAGAATTATGGCTTTAGAACTTAGCAAATAACTTAAATATTTTTATAGTTATTCAATTTTTCTAATCTAACCAAGGTTGAATTCATTCAACCTAGATGAAAATTATCAAAATTTTGTAAGCTCAGGTAATGCAGTACTGGAGAAACTTTCTAAATAAGAAAAAACTAGACAGAAATTGCTTTAAATTTTTGCAAAATTGAGGTTTGTTTTCATATTGGTGTTTTGCACCATTTTCAGAATTAGTATAACGTCTGCTGTCTAGACTTGACCAGGCAGATGACCAAAGATCATATTGTTTGCAATAAAGAGACATTTTATGTGACAACAGAGCCCTCAATAAACAGCTTTAAATGAAAAAAAATATATATAATGGGTAGACCTTAGGTGGCTGTGAAATTTACTCTTCTGTGAGTTTATTTTTATTATCTAATGTGTCCCTGCTCAACAGTCATCAAAACTTAGCCACCTTTTTTATTCAGGTGCTAATACAGAAATTTTCTGAGTTAATCTTAGTTTAGAATCCTGTTTAGGATATTCAAAGATTTTTAAGCAGTAAAATAATCACCAAGTTTGGAGACAAAAGGGCAGTAAATCCTTGGAAACTAAAATATATAATACATACATCAAAGAAAGGGATAAACTCAAAGAATAGAACTTGGACTACCCCAAACAAACCAAATCATACTATTTTTAAAATTTTGTAAACACAAAGTGTCATCATAAAGCATTAATCAGTGTTATTCGTAAAGCATTAACAATGGAAAATATAAAAAATCAATATTATAATTACTTTATCCCTTAATTCCGCACAGTTATCCTCAATTTTCTTTGCATCTAAAACAAAGCTATTTTCTACATTTTGTTGGAATATATCATTCAGATTTAAAGCAGTATTTGGTGTTGATTCCACTACTGCAGCCATTTTTGCATAAAAATTTAAAACTTATGAATGCCGCCAGCAAATATAAGTCATTCTGAAAAAAATAAGTCAAAACCACATATAATGAATTATTATGCATAATAAAAAATGTAAGGCTATAAGAAACTTTCACTATTTTTAGATTTTTGGCTAAAATAAATAAACCTGAATAATGTTTATAGAATATCAAATATACATAATACAAAAAAGCCTTATAAAAATTTCGCCAGCAGATTAAATTGTTTCAAGTAGTGCTACTTAAATACATACTGAAAAAGCATTCTCAACAACATAAACACAGTAGTTTGTTTTCAAGTGATAAATCGAAAGTTACGATAGAAAATAAATGTTTAAAACAGATATTGCATAGTGATTATTATTATATCACTTTGCAAAACATTGCATCAGAATCATCATCGATTATTTTATCTTGATAAAGGAAAGGGGATATTTCCCCAAGGAAATGATGAAATTTTGTTACTTTTACGGAAATTGAAATAGATGGACTTAATATGGGACAATATACGTGTCCAATGTGGTGGAATAACTAGCTTAGCTTCCAACGTGTTCGAGGAAGAAAGGCATGCAAAACAATAAGGAGAAAGTTGTCATTTCATCACCTGTTTCCTAAACGATAAATTTTTGCAGCTTTATAAACCGAAACTTGTACAAATATAGACTCAAACAAAACAAAAAAGTCACGTGACTAAAACAGACAGGCCTTGAAGGTTATAACCTGTTGCCACGTTTTCTACTCATTCGCAAGTTTTGTTTAGATGCCAAATTTTAATTAAGTTTTTGTGTGGCATATTTTGCTTCCGTAATTATGTTTACTTTTAACCTTTGTATTTTAATAAAACTTATTGAACAAAATAGTTACTAGAAAATGTTTTTGAATTTTTAACTGCAACCTTAGCAGCGTTTCAAAAAACAAACAGACGAGTTGTAAACATTTCAAAGTAGCAAGATGGAGATGTCGGAAATTACTGACGATGTTGCAGAATTTTTTAACTCTGAATTTGGAGATGATATAAAAAATATGCATAAAATACACGATGTGATAGATCGTTTAACAAAATGTGAGGAAACTCTGGAATGTGAGGTTTGTAAGATTAAATCACTGTGGTTACAATTTCTAAAAATGATAAATTAAATATTATCGCATCGACTGTCGTTCAAATCAAGTTTTGATTCTAAAATTCTTAATATATCTTGGAATTTAATTCGTAATGTGTTAATATGTTCAATGACTTTTATATTTTAGTCAATGGGCATGACAGAAATCTATTTGTAAGAGACGGCAACAATGTCAAAATTTATCCACATAGCTTATTATTCAGTGCAAAATGTAATATTTTTTTGTTTCAAATTCTAATCATAATTACTGTTATCGTCAAGTTCCAAATCTGGCTGGCTGGGAATTTTTCCCTTTGAATTTGCCGTATTTACTTTATTTATTTATTTATTTTTTTTAAGTTTCTTTCATGATACTGGCTTATTATTGCTATGTTTTTGTATCGAATTTAACAATGGAAATCAGTATGAAAAGCTTACCACAGAGACAAATGGGTACATATCATTGTTACTGTTACCACAATTAATTAAGCATCATTAGGATCAATAATGTTTAGGTGATGGGGGATTTCTTACAGCCCCCAATACAAAAATAAGTATTCAGAAATTTTCTATGTATTCTGGCTAGAGATTCTGACTTTCTAAAAAACTATGAATTATTTTGACTCTCAATGAACACATGTAAATAAATAAAATACTTTAAATCAGTGTTCCCCAACCCCCGGTGTAAATCAGTGTTCCCCCTCCCAATCAAATGGTACAGGGCCGCCCATTTCATTGAAACTGAATTTAAATTCCTAGGTTTATACCAAAAATTAAAAATATCTGTGTTCTATTAGAATTTTATTTATTTAAAAAAAGGGGCCCCTGAAGGTAGTAATTAATTAAAATTTAAATAAATTTTTTAACGTTTTCAAAGGATTACCCCCAGATGGAAACGTCTCATTGCAAAGAAACCAGCTCAGGGTCCTCATTGATTTAACGTTCTAGTAAGTTAAATGTTAAATCACTTTATATTTATTTTTTGGTGTAACTGTATTTTTACTTTGAGGGCATGTTTAAATAAAATAAAATTAATGTTAATAAATCAAAATAATCAAAAATATAAACAATCAACGATCCCCCCCTCCAAGTGGGCCGTTGTAAAATTATCAAACGTTGACAGGTCCGCGGTGATAAAAAGGTTGGGCAGCACTGCTTTAAATAACTTAAATGTTTTCATTAAGTGCATAATGGTTTTGCAGTTTTTATAAATTTTTTATGTGATTTGATAGGCATTTTTTAAAATTTTTTTATATTTCCCGTAGTGGACTGATCGTAAAGACAAGGATCCCAGTAAAACACCGAGGTTAGGCATCCCTGGCTGCGGTCAGTAAGCGGGTGGGTGACCACTATGATCAGCCTGCATAGGGACCGAGGGTACTCAGTTACAATCCTCGTTAAACTGTTCTACCGTAAAGTGTTCAACTTCTCGTACAGGTCCTCGGGCTGCCAAAACAGGTGAGCCATTCTCTACGCAGAGGATCAAAATTGTGATGGCATGTAGCCCATTGTGGAGCTCTAGTGGGACGTAAATGAAGTACCTACCTTAAATTTTATGTTCTGTTCTTTCTCTTCTGCATAAGGTAATTGCATCTGGAGTAAAGGTAATTGCATCTGGAGTAAAGGTAATTGTATCTGGAATACATTTTAATGCATTCATAATCTACTTTCTTTTATATTTTAGATTTCACCGCATAGCAGAGATCCGTCACATGTAACGAAGGCTATGAAAGTCGCGGAAGAAGCTTTAGAAAATATCAGAAAACTGCGAGAAAAATGGGAAAATTTAGAAATTTCTGCGACAAGTGAAATAGAAAAAATGAGGCCGTTAAAAGATGATTTTTATTCCAAAATTAAAGAGTTGAAGGAAATAGAATCTCTCAATTCTTATATAAAATGGATTTTGAAAGTTGAAGACGAAAAGTATGTACTATTGTCTAACTAACTGATTTTACAATTTGACTTTGAAAATTTTAGGTTATATGCATATTTTATTACAACACTTTGTTTTGGTAAATGTGATCAGGTCTACCAAAGAATCAGGGAAACCTGGAATTGTCAGGGAATAATGCAATTTTTATGTCAAAACCTAGAAAATTTTTTCTAATGAACTTGAAAAATTACCAATTTTAAAATTAATAAGTACCCGATAATAATCAAAATGTACAAATTAAGCATCTATTTTTATGATTCTTTGTAAAATTTTGCTGTAACATAGTTAAATTTTGTTGAGTTATTTCGAATAGAATTATTTTTAAAAATACTCTTTATCTAAAAATTTCTCGTTTTTAATTTTTTCTTAATTATTATCCATATTTATAGTTTAATAATACAAAGATTTTAAAAATAAAGAAATAAAGCTTTCTATGTAAATTTTGCAACATATTTACTATCTATTACAGGCATAATATATATATATATATATATATATATATATATTTATTATATATATATATTAAAAAGATTTAAAAAAAATTTGATGGAAAACGGTAAAAGTTCTCATTAGGACACATTTCATTACAAGAGCAATATCTAATTTACCACAACGAAAAATATTGCTATATGCATATATATTATCTCTATTTTATAAACTTAATTGTTATAAGACCTTTATTTTAAACTTTTGCCTAGTGAAATTTTGTTTTTTGAAAAATTTAATAATTTATATATTTTCTATCTAAAATGTAAGTTTTGTAGTCTATTGAATAAAAAAATATTTTTCTGTCGAAATATTGCCCTGTATAACAAAAGCGTTATCTGGAATTTTATTGAAATTTTTCCGGAAAAAGACTCTATTTCTAAAATTTATTAAGAACCCTATGTGCTGTTATGATTTTTATGTATCTTTTTCTGTCAGAAGCCATTTTTATTATTCCTGATGTTCCCATTTCCTTACTAATAATTAATAATTTTTGTGTGTATTTTTATTTTAGTTTTCGAATGGAAGAAGCACTTAAAAACAATGACATATCTCAGATGGTCGATATATTTTCTAATTTCAAAGAATTTTGGACTGTTCTTTGTGGGTCTGATTGTAAAAATTTAGTTATGTATATAAGAAAAACTATGCAGTATTGGTATGATGTTCTTAAAGATAAACTTGGAAAGTAATTATCATGTGTATTATTATTTTTTTACAATTTAATATGGTGTTTGTTATCATCATTAGACTTTTTGTTGTTTATTGTATTTAATACTTTAATAATTTTTAGTGCTAGTATTTTTACTGTTACAAAACAGTGTTCACAAGAAATACTTTTTTAAACTCTGTTTTCAATTTTTTCATTATAAATTATGAGGATTTTACTAAAAACAAAGGAAAGAAGTTTTTACACTATCATGAAAATTTTTTTAACAAGTAAAGATGTCATTGTCTTAATATTATTCTTTTAATATTGTGCATTTTTTTCAATACTAGTGTTCCCCAAAAAAATTAAAAAATCTGTTTTTTTCATTTTTAAAATTTTTTTATTTTCAATATAAACTCTGGGCATATTACCAGAAGCAAAAGTTTTGCACATTGCAAATCATTTCTCTTAAAAAAAAAGTTCTTATCAATTAAAAATAAACTTTTTTTTTTACCATTATATTTTATTTACAGTCAAACTTGTTTTTAATGCATTTTGAACTATATCCAATCTCTTAAACATGCTTTTTGAGACATGTTTATTTTGTTAAACTTACATTCAAATTGTGTCCATTTCTTAAAAACACATTTTGAACTATGTCCAGAATATTAATCTCACAAATGTAATATTCTTGTACGGTTTACCTAAACTTCTTGAGCTTGTACAGAAGTTCGAAAAAAAGTATTTGACTGTTCCTGAAATTTTTATTTTTGTTTGAATGGTTTAAAAACATTCCTTTAATTTAATTTCTTCAAAAATTATATGCAGATAATAATAAAGCTTAAGCATCTGAAGTTCATCATACGTTTTACAATGAATCTCACAGCTGCAGTAACTTGTAAAAAATGTTTTTTTGCAAACCATTGAATAAGTTCTTTATCTTTATGTCATTATATGTCTCTTTTAATATACCTGACCAAATATTTGTAAAACACAGAATCTTTCAGTGATTGTTCAGAAACAATTAAACCATCACCAATTAGATGTGATGAAGCTTTAAGCTTTCCCAAAATTATTAGGTGTTTGTGATAATGTATTTTGTGCCAGAGTGCTTAGGCAATGCTGTCAATAAAGGTGTTGCCAACTCCGCTGTTAGAGAGACAGTGGTTGTGAGTTTGATTCTAGCTACCGACTAAACAATTGGCATGCGTTTGGTGTAGGGGATGTTATAAATATTTGGCCCTTTGCCGAATATTCAGTTAGCCAAATATTTTTTGGAAAAATGATTTTTGGCTGAGTTCTTTATTAATAGATTAAATAAAGAATGATCTAAAATAGTATTTTTATTCTAAAATGTCTGCTATATATTTTACACATATTTGTTTAGCTTAAAATTTATGTTCTGGAAGACAAATGGAAAAGCAAAATTTCAAGATTACTTTATATTGGATCACATGTTTCGTACTGCTGGTTTTTTAATCATTTTCAGGCGAACATATATTACATATTATATATATTCAACACTTTGGTTTTAAAATTTGAGAATGCTGTTTTCTTTTCCTTTTTGTTGTTGTTTTTTTGTTTTCATTATAGTGTGTTTTTATGATAGATTTTATTGTTACTTTTTTCTTACATGGTACGACAAATAGCCGGTGACAAATAAACTGTGATTTTCGACTTCAAAGTTTTTAAGAAATTAGAAAAAAATATTTCTGTTTCCCTTTTGTCTTTTTTTATTAATTTTCTTTTTTTCCGTGTTTTTATTATGACACAGCCTTTTTTAAAGAGTGTTTCTAATGAACGTTATTCTTTAGTCTCCACTTTTTTTTACAGCAATGAAAAAAGGTAATTTGAGATTTTTAATGTTCTATTTTTTAAAAAGATCCGATTTTTTATCCGATTTTTAAAGATTGATATTTGTTTTGGTGTCTATCTAGATTTTGCTTTTTTAAAAAACTTATATTTTTTATTCACCTCTTATTTGACTTATCGATTTTTATTTTTTCTGTTTCGCTTTTGTAATAATCTTTTGTTTTCGTGGCATTTCTTTGATAACACAGCATTTTTGAAAGCATTTCTGATAGACTAAATTTCTTTTAACCTTTTTGGTATATATTTTTTTTATTTTGAAAAATATAACTTTTAGCATTAAAGTTAGCTTAAGAATAAAGAGAATTTTTGTTTCTTTCTCTCTCTCTCTCTTTTTCAAATTACAACTTCAGCTTTTTTTTAAAAAATAGATTTAAGTTATTTTTTTTTATCTGAAATATCTCTAATGGATATTGATTATACTTTTTCCCCTTTACCACATACCATCAATACAGCTAAATTTTCAATAATGATTAAACTTTATTATATTTAAATAAAATGGTATTTCTGAATGATTTTTAAAAAAATGCTGCTATTTGTCTGATTTCTCTCCGAATATTCGGCCAAATCCCTATTCGTTGTATCACTAGTTTCGAGCAAGGTGCACGTGAAATTTGTCGCCCTCTTGTTAGTTGGGATTTGAAAGTTTGGAGAGAACGTACTAACTCAAGTGCTGTTCACATCATCTGACTGGGGTCAAGATTTACGTACTTGACCATAATTGGGTGGGTGTATTTTCTATTATGTGTATAATAGTCTATTTATGAGATTCAATCAAAATAAACTTTATTCCAATCAAAGTATAGAAAAAAAGAAATAATATATTTTTTAGTTATTTTTCTGATTATTATAGTTACTCTTTTTATAATTTTAGCTGACAAGAGTTTAAAAAGCACCCTTGTTTTATTATAAATATGTTGCCCTATTCTATTTTATATTAAATAAGTATTAATATTTTTATTATTTTGCTTGCATTATAAATTGTTGAAAACAAATAAGCATTATATAAATTTGATTTTAAAGTATTTATGTTTTTGTTTTAAATTTTATTTTGTGTCTTAATCATACTTTCTTATTTCTAGTGAGTTCCAGGCGGTTCTTAATAGTTTACATTGGCCTGTTTTGTCAACAAACATAAGGCTACCTGCCAACCAGGCAATTGATGTTCTGCTGAAATTCAAGCAGTTATTTCTCTCTCTGTGTAAAATTTCGTTACCGTATCCTTCTCATTTAAATTTAAAAAATTTCATAATTTTTGTGAAAACTGATTCTTATTTGTTAAAAATTGTTTGTCGAGACAAGTTTGAGTTTTAAGAGTATATATAATATTTTTATCGTTAAAACATTCAAAATTTTTTGGACTATAATCAGATTGTTTTTGTGACCCAGTTTTTTCCCACAAATATAGTTGATTTTTTAAAAAATGTTTGGATGTGACTTCTCTTTTCTGACATATGTCATCCTGCTTTCATATAAAAAGTGTTATTATGGTACAGTCGGTAAGGTAGTCACTCTTACCATTAGGGAAGAGTAAGATGATTTAACTTCAATCCTAGTGGATAACTAAACGACTGGTGTTCTTTTGGGTTATCTTTATTCAAATTATCACAAATTGATTTTTTTTTGCTGACCCTCTGCATATTTTACTTATCTCAGAAAATGAATTTGATTCAGTATGTAACTTTTATATTAAATGAGTAATCCCAAAAACTGAAGCGGTAAAGGCATAACTTGATTAAAAACTTCATTCATTTCAAAGATATACAAATTGAAAATAATGGTCTTCATGTTTCAAGCACTCAAAAATGTGTTCCTATTCTCAAGGTTTGCTAGACATCAATAGAAAGAAACAAAAGTGATTTGAGGGCAATGTAAAGTTGCCAACAAAAAAGAGAAAAATGAATGTGAGAAACAAAACTAGAAAAACCGCAGTAGCCGAGAGAGAAAATAAGATTAAAAAAATAACTTTACATCTATTTTAAATTAATTTTGCTTTTTCTAATTCACATCTGCCAAGTTTAGAAAATGGGTGCCTATTTTTAAGCACTTGAAACATATCAATTGTTATTTTCAATTTATATATTTTTTAAGCAAATGAAGTTTATAATCAAGTAATATAACCTTCATTGTTATTTTTTTGTACATTTTAATAGCAATTAAAAAAAAATGTTCTTTAACTTAGTATATGCAACATTTATCATGTTATTTATGTCAGAAAATGAAATTGTTTTTCATTACACATTTTTTGTAGTTTATTAGCAAAAGTATTATTGAATTAATAGTAATGCTTGCATCAGAAAATAATATCTTGATTTATTAGATGATAAGTTTCATAAACTTTTTTTAGTTAAAAGATTTTTTAAGTATTTAACAAATCATGTTGATTACTCCATGAAATACTATTGTGATTCATTTAAATAAGTTTCATGGACTTTTTTTTAAACTATAATTATGTATTGCTTATTATTAAAAGAAATTAGTAAAAAAAAAAAATCTTAACTGACAGTGATACTTATGTCAAAACTCAAGATTTGAAGGACAGTGTGGAAGACACATCACTACTGTTACCCCTTCAACTGATGCTTCAACCTTTGCAGAAAAGATTTATGTTTCATTTCATGGGGAAGAAACCTACTAACCGACTAGATAAGGTACTTTTTTAGTCATAGTTAAAACATGAGCATAAAACAAAAATGTTTATTTAATTGTTAAATTTTACAGTGCATTTGCAAATTAAACATTTTTGAGACTGTTTTTCCATGTACAATTGTTTCTCAATGAGGAAACAAAGTTTAAAAATAGCAAAAAATTTGAAAATGCATAACAGGAACAATTAAAATGTAAAGGAATTTGATTTTTACTCCAAATAATAATATAAAAAAAATAATAAATCAACTTGAGCTTATTTGTAAAACCATTTTTTTAGGTTGTCCTATAACTGCTCTTTACATATTGCTATTCCTACATATATAGTGCTATTTACATTTATAAAAATTTTGTGAATTTTTACTTTTGCACCATTAAATCAAATTATGTTCCAGTAGTGGTAAATGAAAAATAAATAGCAGGGAAAATACTGCAAAGAAAGAACAAATAATGAAGAAAGGCCATAGTCATCGTCTCAACAGCTCTCTCATACAGGAATATCTGGCAGTCCTCGTAATCAAGTCTGTGGAGGGTATTTAAATTTTTTATATTTTATAGCTGTTGTTGAATAGCTGACCCAAGTTTGGGCTTACAACTACTAATGTTCAATTCCGTAGCCTTGTCATTTGGAACCCAACCTAGAAGACAAGGGAACTCCCGGATCAAATATTGGGAGAAATTTGCCTTCATGGAGGACTTTTTGATAGAACCAAACCGCATTTGCGTTACATGGAGAGGAAGACCACGAGATCATCCCACGCTTAGCTTGACAGTAAGGACTCTAACCCATGATTCATCTACCCCTGAGGGTATTTCACGTCAGCACTGTGGTCGATGCAAGACGGATGCGGAATTCATATTGACCATCCATCCCTGGAAATTGAACCCAGATCAGCTCATTAGAAGACGAACGCTCTGAGCTATCACAGCTCTATGGAGTGTATTGCGGGGAAAATACTGCAAAGAAAGAAGAAAAAACACTTATGCACAAAAAATTAAGAAGGTCATAGTCATTATCCCGGAAGCTCTCTCTCACGGCAATATTTTGCAGTTCTCCTAATTGTGTCTGAGGGGTGTATTGCAGCGATAGGTGTTTTTGATTCATGGGTTCCTTAGAGTCTCCGAGACAACAGTCTAGATGGTCATATATACATAGACGATACAAGTTTTCTCCCTGGCAGTCATGACCTATTTAAAGTCAGAAAAGGTCTACTGCATTTTGGTGAAGGATATCTGATATTGCTTCTATCTTTACCTTACTTCTATTCTTGCTCTTTATACTTTCTCATAGCCAAGAGAGAATCCTTATTTTCGTTGTATATTTTATATAAAGTTTTATAGAGTGGTATGGCAGCACAGAACAATTTGATTGGAGTGCTTGGATTGCAGCCTGAGAATCTGAGAGTAAAACAACTTTTTTAAACTTATGGTGAATAGATATTAGTTGTTTTGATGTAATATCTAAAGCATGAACCTTTCCATCAAAGGCTGTTCTGTGTTTCCAGTCAGATCTATAAAAAGAAAAATAAGTACTACTGTTTTTTTATAATAAGTGAATATACTAATGTAGATACTGTGGTAATAAGTTTTTTTTAGACCCTGGAAATGCAGTAATATAATAATTTTACTTTTTTTCCCCTGTCAGAAATACGAATTTTCCTGTAGCAGTTTATGTTTTAAAGTGTGTGAATTCCAAGATGTTTGTATTTATAAAAGAAATTTTTAAACGATTATTTTATTTCAAACTATTTTCAACAAAGAAAATTATTTTTGTTTTGCTATTATAATGCCACCTCCGTAAATTTGTATAAGAATGTATTAAAAAAAAAAAAAAAAAAAAAACATTTTAAAATATATGCCATTTGTATATTAAAGTATAATTATGTAAATGAGTAATTTGTAATAATATTAAATTTAAAATAATTTTATTTTATAACATTAAATTATAAAATCTGTATTGTCTACTTACTTTTTGTATACTTTTAAGCTTGCATATTTTTATTATTTTTCTCTTTAGCCTGAATGGTATTTGACTCAAATACTGACATGGATTTCAGACCATTCTCTTTTTTTGGAGAAAATCGTTCAGCCTATTTTAGAAAATGAAGGCATATCTCAATATAATGCACAAGTATGTAAATATTTTTTTCCTTATACTGTATTTAAGCTATTTTGAATTAAATTTTTTCCGTTACTTATGTGTTTAAAATTCACATTTCTGTAATTATTATGTTCTGTATATATATATATATATATATATATATATATATATATATATATTCCTTATAAATATACATAATATCTAAACAATCATTTTCAAAAAACTTTCAATTTCCTATGATGACTAAATAGTTTTAATTATTGAAGTAAAATTCCAAATAACATTAAGTATTCAAATTAATTTACTTCACTATATGTGTTTGTTTACTCTATGTTACAAATGGATAAAATTAGTCTTTTAAAAATAAATGTCTTAGTAATCTTTGTAATTCATCAGATACAGCTAAATTGGTATGTCCCACCATCCTATTTTACTGCAGTTATTGAAAATAATTTATTATAGTGTTATTTGCAATATATAGCTTACAGTTTTAAAATTACTTATGAATAAAAATCGAACATTTTAATGTTGTCTTAACTTTTTTTCCATAATTGCTTTTTTTAAAAGATTTAGTTTTACTGTCAGATTTCCTCTCTGTTAGTAAACATTTATGTTTTTTTTCTCTTTATAATTTAACAAAAAGCGATTTTTGTGATTTTCAGTGTAAATTTGACTAGATGTAAGTTTAGGTAACTTATTTTTTTATTTAAACACTTTTGAACTTTAGTAACAGAGGAAAACATAATAAGTTAACGTTTTTTTAAAATTTTTTATTTATTTAATGATCCAAATCAAAAAGTGCGCTGTTTAAATTTTATAGCCAAGAAACATTTCAATTGCAGCTGAATATTTAATTTTTTAAGAACAAATTTTAGATATGCTTTATGTATATATTTATATATATATATATAATATATATATATATATATATATATATATATATATATACACACACACACACAATATATATATATAACAGGACAGGAATATTTTACATCAGACTCCCCAAATAATAAATTTCATTATCTAATTTATTTATATTTTATTTCAATTTAGTTTTGATTTAAAAATGAATTTCTTTCTAGTCTCAAATGATGAAAGGCTTAGTTCGATTGGCGATTTTGCGTTTGAAATCTGATATGAAAACTTTGCTTGATGATGATAGACTTCTTAGTCACACAATTGATGAAATCTTACTCTTTTCTCGTGAACTGAAGAATCAAGGCTATCCTCAGAGTTATCCTGACATTTTACAAATACTGACATCTGAGCCCTGCTTCACTAGATGGAGATCCTTAGAACATCAAGGTAGAACAATTATTTTATCGTTCTTTGTTTATTTTCTATGAACACAAAAACATTTTTAAAAATTTTCTCTTAGATTTACTAATTTGAAACAATATTTACCATCCTATTTATTAGTTGAACCTTGATCCATTGTTCCTGCACATTTTATTTTTCCAAATGTATCATCTAGTTTTAACGATTACATCATAAAAGCATTCCTACAATGTTAATAAAACCTTTTTAGATAATTTTTGAAACTAGTAAATTCTTACATCTATTGGAAAAAAATTATCTGAACTTTCTTTTTTAAAAAGAAAATAGAAGTTGTTTCGTTTTAAAGAGAAAAGCAGTAACTCCTGATACTCATAATAGAAAATAAGCTTAGATACACACCTAAAATGTGTCCATGGAAAACCTCAAAGCTTTTGAAACGATTAGGAATTTTTTCATTAAAACAAACTAATAGAAAAAGAACAATCAGTTACAAATGTGGGAAAGTTATTGTTTGCGTTGAGAAGAAAAAAAGTGTTGAAACCAAAATTTCTAAATATTTTAAATAAATAAATGTGTTTCTTCATTTTTCTTTTGCATCATAAATATTTTTGTCTTTATTATATACTTTTTTTCTGAAAACTTTTTTATACTTATTGTAAATTTATAAATAATTAAATCTGTTACTTCTTTACATACATTTTCTAGTTTTTATTGGTTATTATGTGTTGACTTTACATTTGATTTTTTTCCCCTGTTTATATCAATGTCCCACAAGAAGCATCTATCTGTGTTCTAATATATATGTGCAATACAATACATAGTATGGTTATGAAGGAAATATACCACAAGTTATAATTAAATTTCATTTGTTTTATTTTTAAATGCATTATAAAAAATTTAAAAATTTTTTTTTAATTTTTTTTAAACCTATCATATTTTTTGCAAACATATATATATACTGCGGTCTGTCCTGGCCAAATTTACTACCGTTTAGCGATACTTTCACAAATTCAACTTTAGGAAAACAGTTGTTTCACAAAATACGTTTTCTTAAAATTTTATTTTTGTATCTTAGGAAGAAACGATAAATCCATATTTTTACCATATTTTTGGGTTGATTTTTTAATATAATTTTTAAGTTTCACAAATTATGTCTAAATTTTCACAAAATTGGTACCTCTCAGAAAAAGCTAGACAGACCCCTGATCTATATAGGCATATGGATACCTTTTACTTGAGAACATTAAGGGTTAGATATTTTATTTTTATATCTCTGATGTGATTATCTATAGTATATATTGTTAATTGTGTATTGTACTTGCTATTTAAAGCAAATATGCATTCCTTTGTAATGCTTATTCTTTCAATTTAATTGACTGTTTAAAATTCTTTCTAGTATATTTTTAATAAATAGGTTGTAAGTGCGTGTTATCTTTAATACCGTGTATTATGTTTTTCAGGAGCATTAGAGAAAATGGATAAATTCTTAAGTCTAGACACCTCTTGGAAATCCAGGTATCAAGATGAGAGTGATATTGATGATCTGCATGTACCAGAGAGTGCAGAACTCTTTATAACTCTTCTTCTAACAATGACTGGTAGGCATAATATTTTTTTCAGACATAGAAGATAAGAAACTCAATGTAAAAATAAATAAAAAAATTAGAAGTTAAATTTGTATTTCATAAAAATTATTATTATTATTATTTTTTTTTTTTTTGCACTCAGAACCTGAGACAAGATAGCTAGACAAAAGGGATAACGGCTCAATGCCTATTGATCTGAGCCTTCAGAAAGCTCAAGCAAGTTTAATGATACAAAGAATTTTTGTAAAAATAATATGAAAATCATAGTGGCACAGGGGATAGAGCTCTCAACTCCATTAAGGTGAATATTGATATAAGTTCTGCTCTAGGCTCAAACAAACCACAGTGCTGACCTAAAAAGATCCTCAGTGATGAATGTTTTATGGGTAAAAATCTGCTTGCCATCGGGCTAACTGTGGGAGGCTTACGAGATTTTATTCTCCTAGTATCACTAAAGCGAATGGGTTTAGTGTTTAGTCTCATTAAAAAAATCCTCCACAGTGGTTTGTCTCAATACTTAATCAAGGTGTTTCCTAGTCCTCTATATTTGGGTTTAACCTTTTGCTTATGGCTGATATGAACTGTAAATGAACCAGCATGGCTGGCTTTACCATGCAAAGTGCTGTAAGCAAAGGGTTAATATTAGTACGCTACAGAGTTGAACATTGATTGTCCTAAACGGGACGATTGTTCAGCGATTGTTAAAGTATAAAATAAAATATGTAATCATTTTAATGTAATTTAAATATTATATTTTAAATTTTTCTATGTTTTTTAATTTTTAAAAAAAAAAAAAAAATTACTTAGATTGTTGTTAGAAATCGTGGAAATCTTCTTAAGCTTTCTTTCTAATAGAATGTGAATTTTTAAATTCAACCTTTTCTGTCAATAAAAAGTTATCAAAATTTGCAAATAAAGTATTTGGTTAATGTTACAAATTCATCTTATTATATAACAATAATATACATATTTTTCTTAAACAAATTTTTTCTTTTATATTTTAATAATTATTTAATAATTACAAGTTTTTATTATTTTAATTCAGTTGGAGTAAAAATAAACAGTTAAATAATTTAGTAAAGTCAAATGTAAATAAGGGGAATTAAAGGGAATTTATCTACACTTCCTTTATTTTTCTTTTAGATAGTCTTTTAACAATGACAATCAGGTAAATAAAAGGCTCAAGGATCTGGTAATCCTGTCTCTGGTTCTAATTTCATTTTTTGACCTTTAATAATATTTAAAAAAAAAAAAAAAACAATTCATTGTTTATGAGATTGTAAATGATATTAATAAAATATTTGTTTGATTATTTCAACTCATTATTGCTTAATTGCTAAATTAAATGCCATTTTAATTTTTCCTAATAGTCATCCTAATATGAATGATAATTTACTTATAGCTCTTTTTGCTTATGTTAATAACTTGTAAGGGTTAAATTGTAAGTTTTTTTTGTATAAATTTTATTTGACATATTTGCTTGTTATAACTCGTCATAATAAGCAAACTCAGAAACAAAAAAAAATTCAAAATATGTTTAATCCTGAAATAAAAGTGAGTTTAAAAAAAAAAAATTAGAAAAAGATTGAATTACAGTATGCATTTCCAGGTGTAAAAGGTGTTTTGATCATTTGTATAATTTGTTTTAGCTCTTTAATGTTGTGTATATATATATATATATATATATATATATGAACTAAAATACAGTAAATATATATAAAAGTTAGATCATTTTATTAAAAAATTATAATTCAGACTTTTAAAATATACATCTCCTTAAGGTAGATATTAAAAATGTTGCTATATTTAAGCATAAGAAGCTTTTTCTGTTGTTTGTGGGTTGGTGAACAGAACAATCACTTCATGGCAGCCTGAAACTAATTTAATAAATACATTCATATTCATCTAATTTCAAAGCTTTAATGCTATTGCATAAGTCAGTTTTTAATTTTTAGTTATTGTTATGCTTTTTGATGTTACATGTTTATAAATTTGTAATTGTAATATGTATGAATTTCAAAACCTCAAGGTGCATAGTGTCAAATAGTTTTTGGTTCACCAAGAACTGCTAAACCTCTTATGTACTGTCCTATTAGCATGTGTAATACAAATAATGGGATATCATATTGGTTGCTTTTGCAGTTTTTGTTTTAATGTAGTTTCCAATATGATTTACTGAATGTAATACAAATTGCAATTCCAACAAGAAAAAGTTATTTTCAAGTTTTATTGATTAGTTTTAATTTTTCTTCTCAATTTCTAGAAAGATATTGTAATGTATCTGGAAAAGACTGCCAAGTATCTTTCCTGGAGCTGCAATTGGAACTCCTTGATGACTTTCGTTTGAGGTTGCATCAATTATCACAATGTGAAATGCAAGAAGCTATTCAGCCCAATTTCTGTGGTATCATGAATGCTATACATTACATAGCAATGGTGCTAGAGGAATGGAACAACTTACCAGTAAGCGTTTTTAAACATGTACTTACCATATTTCTAAACCTTACCATATTCTAAAACCTGAAATTCGATTTTTCCGAAGCCTGATATTTGTCTATTGCTCTAAACTAAATTTTCTGAATAAGTTATTTTTGGTCATTCTTGATCTTAATCACAAGTAAGATGCATGATGGCTTTATAAATAATGTGGCTCTATTATATATGATATTGCATTTGTGAATTTTTGAATTCTTTTTATTATCGTGCAAAACATTTCAATTTATAATTTATATGTTTATGTATTATAATGTTTTATATAATCAATTGACATGTTAAGTTAAACCATGGTCCAGTGAAATTTTGTTTCTAACAAAATGTAATAGTTAATCTTTTTTATATATTAAAAAGTTATTTTAGTTGATTATTTCGCAGAAAATTATTTGTTTCTGAGGATATTATATTGTCATGTATAATAAAACTAAAGTCTGGAATTGAATAAATTTTCCTGGAAAAAACAAGTTTAATTAAGTTGGAATCCTAATTTTTGTATTTAAATTATTAAAATTGTATCAATGTAGAATAAATGTTAATTGTAAGTATTAAGTTTAATTGAGTTTGAGTTTATTGATATTGAGTTTATGACTATTGATAGATGTAGCAAATTCTCTAATCTTTTAAAAATGTTATGTTTAGTTTAGTTAATTTTTTTTTACAGTTTTTCCTGCAACTCCACACCTATAGGAAGAAAAAATTAGCTTGTGAAGCCATTATGAGAGGTAAAAATTTTTATTTAAAGAATATAATAATTTGAAAAATTAATTTAGCTTTTTATTAGAAAATTTTATATTTCGTTCGTAATTTCATAATATATAATATAATTTGTTAACAAATATATTTATTTAGAGGTTTGTTTTTCTTAAAACTGTTATTTGAAACTGTCATCATATTGGGATATCATAAGCCATTTTCATAGCTGTTCTAAGTTAACAGCAATTACTGAAAAAGATCTTCATAATGTAAACCTTGATATGCATGGTTTTGCATTAGATAGAATTTTGTATTTACATTAGCAGATCTTTATAACACAGACCTCAAAATCACCTCAATTGGACATTTGTATTTTATAGAATTTTGTGTTACATAGGTTATGGAATTTTGTGTTATTTATTTATTTTATAGAATTTTGTTTTATTTAGATTATGGAATTAGTGATATGTATTTATTTTATAGAATTTTCTGTTTATAGATTATGGAATTTCGTGTAATTTATTTATTTTGTGTTATATCACTTATTTTCAAACTCACCTACTAAATATGGCAAGATTAGTCTGGAAAATCTTAAAATGCTTTAAAATAAATTTTAGATACAAATACTTAAAAAAACAAAAAAATCACTTAGGTATTTATTATTCTCAGAAAAAAGTGAATTATGATTTGATTTAATGAGAAACAAAATAATCAACTTTAATTTGCTTAATTTTTGAAATTTTCTCCTCTTAGCAAATAACGTAAAAAGTTGTCTAGTTATAGAATTTTCTTGATTGCAAATTTCATTGTTTACACCACAAAGCTAGTAGTTTATGGAGAATTGCAGTTTATAGAAGTGTTTTTTGTATGACTCTTCTACTGTATATAGATCATTTTACATATCATTAATCTTACCTATTAAACATTACAACATATATCTCGAACAAATCAATATCATTTGGAACTGGAAATGTCATTTTTAAATGCAAATTGTGTTGAAAAACTTACTTAAATATTTCTTTAGTATTATTAAAGTCAACAGTAAAAAGAAAACTAACATAATTTTGATTTGCTTAAAAGATCATAACCTCTTAGCAAACAATTTTTTGCAGTTTTCGAACAGTTAATGTTTTATGCTCAGTTTGAGAAATTTCTTCAAAGTAATTTTTATTGTTTACACTCCAGAGTTAATAAGAGAATTGTGGTTTTTAGAAATGCTTTATATAGAATGTTTACTGCTATAACTGTTAGGTTAAGTTTTGTTAATCTGTATAGCTTAGCTAGTCCTGTCTGCATAGATTATGAAAATAGTGCAAAATTTCAATATTAATTTTTGTCATTGTTTTTTAAAAATGAAAAATATTTGTTATCTAATGTGATAAATTATTCAAATGAATTATAGTTTAGTTCATAAAAATATGAAAAAATTGAAATTGATTTTCATTTAGATGAAAAAATCTAAAATAATTTTATTTTAAAATATTTTTGAGTTGTAAAAATATTTATAAAAATAAATTCATTTACCTTATTACCTAAAATTGATTTGAGTTTTAGGACCTTTTTTTTCTTGTGGGATTTTCAGAATTTTACCTATTGTAAAGAACTGGTCATAAACTTGAACTTTTGAAGAACTAAATTTATGAATTCCATGTGTAACCAATAAACTTGATGAGAAATGATCAAATGAACCGCCACAGAATGCACGAGGGAAAATAATTCCCTAGTGTTGGCCTCTCTTCTTGACCCCACGTGGCCTTAACTGTTACCCTCATTTACATAAACAAAGCCCTTTTTTAGTATTATTATTATTCTGTATTCTGAAGAGGGCTACACAAATACTAGGTGGGAAAAAGCTTACCATGACCTTATAAAGGGTTAAGATATACAGTGAAACCTCAATTAAGTGGACACTCTTGGGACCAAAAAAATTTTCCGTTTACGAGAAGAGCGCCCTAATAACGAAATTTAACACCGAAAACTGTTTTTAGAATATTTTAAATAATGTAGTAACACAATACAACAATCTACAAGGATATTTCTTTATACAATAAAAAATATTTTTTCTATACAAAAGAATATAGGAAAAGGTTTGATATAACTACGTAGTTCAAGATGTAGCTTACTAACCGGCCTGTGTGCTGGAACTGGCCTTGTATCAAAAAGGTTCTGGATTCGAGTCCCGAGCAAGGCGTGGATGTTCTTTCATTCTCTGTATCCTTACTGTTTGAACAACATTGGCCCACCTATTAGGGTGCCCCTGAAAGAGTTGCCAACAAATCAGCCCTTCAGATGCCTGTATGACGAAAGGACCTTCTCCGGGTGCGTATTGGGAAAAAAGATGTAGCTATAGATAAATGAATATAACTTTCCTATTGACACAGTTATTATCACATAGAATTAAAAATATGCCCATATTGAGAGTGTCCATAACATGAGGTTTCAATGCATGTCCATTTTCGAGTAAAGACAATTTTTTTCATGATGGTAGGGTAAATTAACCAGTGAAGGAACACTTAAGCTATGCTTGCCTTTTAAAAAATCATATTAATTTCAAAATTCGTAATTTTAGTTAAATGACAGTGTCAACATATTTGTTACTAATTGCAAATTATGTAAAAAAATTGTACAGAACTTACATAATATTGTTTTAAAGTTTTGGAGGTTCAAATAACAAGTAGTAAGAAGACCAAGTGAAGGAACAGCTCTTACCAGTGAATGAACACCCAGTAAAGGAACACTTAATTTTGGTTATTTTTTAATGCTCTTTATGAATTTATAAGCCATACACATATTTAAAAGCGAGCCTATTCTTGAAATTATAACATATAAATACTTGGAAAATGTTAACTTTTTTTTGTAATCATGAATTGAAAATTAAAGTGTCAAACATATTAACACTTACTGTTCATTCACTGGGAGATCTATGCCCAGTAAAGGAACATGCCTGTTCCCTCACTGGTTAGAAGTTGTTTTTCGTATTTTTAACATACTTTTGATGCGGAACATCACTAAAGGTACAAGAAAGTTAAAGTTTATCTTTTATTTTCATCAACTTAGAAAAAAAACCAGTAAAGGAACACTTGTTCCTTCACTGGTTTTTCATCGTTTGGTGATCCAGTGAATAAACACCCCCTTATCTCCGTACTTTATTATGCTATGATGCTTAAAAAAAATAAAACGTAACTTCAATAACTATATTTTGAAATCTCTTATTCACAGTGAGAAAAATAAAACTATTACATGCAATTAATTTCACTTCAAACATATAAATACAAACACTCACCTTATAATTTTCAAGGAAACAAGGTGTTGCGGAGATAATGACATATTCAAAAAAATTTCCAGAGAAGTCTATTTGACCAGGTAATCCAAAACATTGCTAGATGACTTCCTATTGTTTAGCAGTAAGCTATTGTTACCAATCAATCTAAAGAAAAATTTTCAAATTCTTATTTTTAATCAATATATATGAAATGTTCCTTCACTGGGTAGTGTTCCTTCACTGGTTGGTTTACCCTAGTATGTATAGTTTAAAATTAAAGCTTTGCTTTGAGTTTAAGCTCCCTGGGTTTTTTATTTTCTTGATTGAAAATTTTTTAATGAACACCCTTATGATAGAACTAATTGTGATTGCTTAAGTTATTTGTACTTCTGCAGATTTGGATAAGACCCAGTTGAGTATCATGAAAGGCAGAGAGCATCGGACAGCATCAGAAGAAGAACTTATAGAAGCGTCCGTGTTTGATGACGCCATCGGATTATTGAATCACATGCAGAATGATTTCTTACAAACCATGTGTGATAGAGTCATGCTGGATATCAAAGCTAAGAGCAGGCCTTTTAGAAAGGAAAAGTGAGATATTCCTACTATACAACCCTGATGTGTTTTGTATATAAGTGAAAAACATATTATTGGATTTAAAAAATATTATTTTTAGGTTTTTCTCTTTCTCTATATGAAGACGATGCTATCGATGATTTACTTTAAGAGGTGAAAGTTAAATTAGAGAAAAAAGTAATTTAAAAAAACAAGCATCTCTAACAAGCAAATCTCTTTTTATCTTTTAAGGCTAACTAATTTTTATGATATAAAATGAAATGCAAACCTAAATAAAAAGACATAATTGTTTATTTATTTAAAATAGCTCAACTGTCGTTGAACAGCCGACCCAACATTGGGTTTACGACTACTAATGTTTTAACTCCGTAGCCTTGTAATTTTGAACCAATCCAGAAGACAAGGAAACTCCTGGATCAGTACCAACAGATGTATGATTTGTTATGGAGCATGGAGGACTTTGTGATTCAACAGATTTAATGTGTATCGGTTACTATTTTCTACTCGGGGTGACCTCTAAGAATGACCATTTTATTGTGGAATGGAGAGAGGTCGCTTCCGAGAGGTTTCTCTGTATTACATACCAACTTGATATTAGGAAGTAGATATTTTTCATTTGATACTGATTTGATTTGGCAGAGATTTTCACTATGATTATACATTTTGTCTGGATTATTGTAAAATTAATTGTATGATATTATAGTTTATTTTAAACTTACACAAGAATTTCCATAAATATTTATTGTAAAATTAATTATCATAATTGTTTTTAAATGTTTGTCTTTTCTATGATCTTCACTTTTTTTATCGTCATTCCTGTGTTAAAGTTTTTAAAAAAAAAATTATGTCATTTAAAGGATTGAATATGAAATTAGCAAGAGTTATTCATTTAAATTTGATTCCCAATATGGTTTTTCATAAAATGAAGAAGTTTTAGTTTTTTGCCAGTGAATTAAATTATTGCGGAAAAAATAAGTTTAATATCTTTTGTTTAGGTCATTATTCAGTTATTTTTAATGTATGAACCCGTGACTGTAATGTTTTAATATAGGAAATTATTTTTAAGTTTACCATTTAAGAGAATTAAAATTAAAGATGGGCTTTAAAATTCAGTATAGACCCTTAGCTATAATAGATGCAATAGAAATTTTACTTAATTTCTCAATCCCTTTTTTACTTAAGATCTAAATAAAGATTAATATGTATTTGATAAAGTACTTTATACTGTAAACCAAAAAATTGGTATACCCGTATAAAAAAAATAACTAAAACAAAAAATTGGTATACCCATTCCTAATAGGAATCTGACTTTAATGATTTAAAAATGATGGTAAAGAATTTTATAATGATCAATATCATCAATTTTGTGTTTATTGATGTAACTTTTTTTTTCTTTACATACTGGAAATTTTTTTCCAGTTACTTGAATTATGGATATACACTCCCTTAAGAAAATTTTTCTCTTAAGACATCACCCTAAAGTGCTCCATTGTCTTTTCTTTCTTTTATGGTTATTGTTTCCATTTGATTCTTTTGCTTTTTTGTGTCAAACACAACACTGCCTAATTGTATTACCTAAAAAATTTATTATTGTATGTTTTTGATCAATAATTAATCCTATAGATCACATATTTAATAAATATTGTTATTAATCCGAAGAATATTTTTAATTTTATATATTTTTGAAACTTGGTGGTTATTTTTATGAAATGCATAATCTTTCATGTAAGGTCTGCTGATTAAGTTCAAGTATTTTTTAAAACAATTTAAATGATTTTGTAAAAAATAAATTGTATATTGTATAATTCAAATTTGCAAAGTATTTTAATATAGGATTGTATAAAATTTATACTGATTTCCAAACTTTTATAATTCATTGTTGTATTAATTGTTTTGTTAAATTTCAGTTACCAAAAGTACATTAGTATTTAATCTGTAATAAAGTGTTAAATTACAGCATTTTTAAAATCTCAAAATTATGTTGGAGTTTTCGTAATATTAATTATGAATAAAGCAAAATTTTTTTAAATTTTTATTTCCAATGGCAAATTTATTGGATAGCACTTACAGCACAATAAGAAAAGTGAAATACACTAAAAGGTGGTAAACATAATGCAGTAACTGGAGTCCATTAATTCAAAAGGTCTCGGGCTTCCCAATATCGCTCGGCCAGAGAAGACTTGCGCAAAGCAGGACAGTGCCTAATAAGGGCGGCATCCATTTCCTCCCCAAGGTTACAAAGTGTGCAGATGGGAGCAGGAACAATGTCAATTCTGCTGAGGTGTTTAAGTAGACAGTCATGTTCAGTGGCCAGGCGGAATTCTGCCACAGCTCTACGCCTTGGCCCAATATAGGATTTGGGGACTAAATCCCTCCAAGGTTTATCGGACACTCTTTTAGACAGGTCCATGAGGGAATGGTCTTTTATGCAATTTGTCGCCATTTTCTTAATGGAACAAAATGGTATTGCACGGGAAGGAATTTCAATAATTGAGGCACCCTTCTTGGCCAAAAGATCTGCACTCTCGTTTCCCACAACTCAGCAGTGAGAGGGTATCCACTGAAGGACAATGTTTTTCCTGTGTCACTTAAGGCTTCGAAGGAGTCCACCCGCATACCACTGCCGAGACGTAAATGCCAAGTTGTAAATATTTTAGTCACAAAGTGTTACCAGGGTGCACCACAAAGAGGTAGATCTACTGCTCACCCCCTGCATAAAGCAAAAATTTAATGCAGTTGTTTTTATGTATGTATCTGTGAAAAGTAATGATTGAGTATGGATCATGATGAAAATCTTATCAAATCCTAATTTTAAAACACATTATTCAAAGCCGCATTTTTTTTAAATGTTGCAATTTTTGTTTCTTGGTATTTACTATATTGAAAAGAAATAAAAAATCTGTTTACAAAATAAATTCAGATTGCCTTTTCTTCTGTATTTTTCATTCTAGTCATTCTATATCAAAAATTATTTATTTTTTAAATAATGTTACAATTATAATTATATTTATGAAATATAACTAATTATGAAGTCAAGTTCTTAGAATATATTTAAAAAGAAATTCAAATTAAATATGAAAATCTGATTTAAATCAAATGAATTGGATTCTTTTTTTATTTAAAAAAAAAAAAAAACAAACACCTGATTTAATCAATGAAAAAAAACACCCGATTTAATCAATGAAAAAAAAAAGTTTTTTTTTTTTAATGAGAAAATGAAATTTTCTTCCTATTTTCCCCGTATTATGGTTAATGTTTTCTGCACAAGATTCAGTTTTCATATAGATCTTCTCCTATGCATTATCTAATTTACCTAAATATTTTTGTTTGAAAATTTATGTTACTTACTCTCTTATAAATATAAATTATATCTATATAATTTACAGATGGTTTTGTATGCCAGTGGTGCAAGATAAAAAAGCTATGGAAATTTCTTTAGCCGCCTATCCAATGTTAGAAATAATAAGCACAAGTTTAAACATTCTTCAAGAACTGTTAGCCAAGCCACTGTTTACAAAAATATGGCAACAAATTGCAAGTGAACTCAATTGTTACTTATATGAAGAGGCAAGTGTCGTTTATTTTGAAATCTTATGTATGTGTACTATAATATTTTAGTTAGTAATTGTTCTTTAGTTTAGGCACCGGGCTGAATTCTTGTAAAAATGTTTTTGTCTGAATTATGTTTTCTAAATGAAATGATACAAAATGTTAGTCACCATATTTAAATAAGCGGTTTAGTTTAATAATTATTTAAAATAACATAGCGTCAGTGGAATAGCTAATGAGATTTCATATATCGGAAAGGTCTTAACATTGAGGGGTGCAGTCGCGCTAATGAAGGTAAACCATGTTAAGAAAAAATTTTAATATTTTTACTCTTTAATAATTGTAAAACTATCAATACGTTTAGATACCAAATGAAAAAAATAATTACACCAAATATGTTATTTCTGTTTTATTATTGCTATAATTTATTTCTTACTTGTGTATTTCCTCTTACTCGACCTTGTTCTGAACTGTTCAATCTTCTCTATAGACTTTTTAAAAAAGGCACCTGCTTCATTATTGATTCTTTTCAAGCTTTAAGTTTTCAATTCATCTTTTCAAAATACAAAGCAGAGTCAATACTGTATAATGAACAAGAAATCTAAGATAGAAGGTCCAAAACCTCATAAAAGAATCAAGTGATTCTATTAATCAAGTTATTGATTCTGTTAACCGAATAGTTGACTGTATTAATTTTATATTTGTTTCAGGTAATCCTTCAAAACAGTTTTAGTGAAGGTGGAGCAGCACAGTTACAATTTGATATGATTCGTAATTTGTTTCCAATATTTGGCAGCTACACCATCAAGCCAGAAAACTATTTTCGGCTGTAAGCACTTACTTCATATTATATTTTCATTTCAATGATGCTTGTCATTTTAAAATAACTACCAACTAGTTGCAAATTTAAATTTGCTGCTAATAATAAAATCCAAAACAGTAATTTTAGGGACATTTGCTTTTAGGAGAAAAGCATTGCATTAGAAAAGCTTTAATGATCAAAAACTTAAAATATGTGTGCATATAATTTGTCAAAGTGAATGTATTTTCAGAAGCTGAAACAATGTAGAATTTTTTTATTATTGTTTTATCCTGAAACATAGAATTGTTTCAGAAACTAAAGAGTTCGCTATTTTCGTAATATTATTAAGATGCTGAGAATCAATTATTTGTTTAATATTTTCATAGATATAAGTTTAAAAGAGAATAAACATTTACTCTAAAAAGATGTTCATACATTTTCTAAACATTAAATCAAAATTATTGAAATAATGATATGAAATAATTAATTTATGATATGGATTATGAAAAAAATGAATGACTGGATAAACAAAGTTTAAATTTTATTTTTTGGCACAATAAACATCAGAAATATCTCGTACAGATAATTTCAAGTTTAATCTACTTTTGTTATAAAAGTTAAGTTTTGCTGCAGAAGTTAAATAGAAATCTTTTAATTGCACACTTTTGTATATTTTCCAGATATTTTTTTTATCAAAGGGGCCGTTCAAACGCTTTCTCCATTAGGGGTCGTGTACGCACCTAATGGAGGAAGGAGGTTTTGAATTATTTTTTCTGGCAAGAAGAGCGACGGGGTAAAAGTTATGCACTAAGTGTAATATAAGACATTAAAACCTTCTTAATTTAAAAAAATGTTTTAATAATAAGGAAAAAAATTTATATGATTGGAAAAGTTTCAATTTTCGATTTAAGTTAAGAATTTTGAGAAAGAACACATAAAAGATTCCTTTTACTTCTCTACACAAAGAAAACACAAAAGATTTCTCCTACTCAAAATGTTATAAAATGAATGAAAATGTAAATTTTGTTTAAATTTAATTCTAAAATTAATCAATTCTTATCATTGGTTGTGGTGTGGATGGTTGGAGAGAAGAGCACCAGCTCAGACGCTTCCCCTGTTATTTGACCAGGTTCAAAATTATGGGGCATTCCTACCATAGCCATTAAAAAGTAGAGCCCTGAAAAACAGGATAATGTTATTCCATTTCCTCTCATTTTTTCTGACTGGTTGATTTCCATCTAAACATTTTCTGACATGTTGAGTCTACAGCTCATAGATAGCAAAAAAAAGGGTGACCCTCGTGGTTATAAATATTTTTTTTTTGTTGCCTTTTTAAAAAAAAAAAAATTGAGTGAAAGTCGAGTGATTGAGACTAATTAACACAAAATTAAAATCAAAAAGGTCAAGACATCACATGAAATAGGAGTTAAAGAAATAATGGAGTTATTGTACATCAAGTTAAGACTAGATACATCCAATTTACTATATTTGTAAACTTTTATGCATTAAAACTATTTATTTAATATTCAGTATTGATATATTGTTTTCCTTTTTAGTGTTAAAGATTCATGTACCTTATTGAACTTGAATAGTGCACCTGCTATGTTATTGAGAGAAACATTAAAGCATGAAGATGGTTTTAAGAGTAAAAGTAGCGCATTGGAAGAACTTGGCGTATTTAGTCTTAGTCCATCTCAAGCACTCATCATTCTCTCTCAGAGAAATCACATGAGTGTATAATTGTACATTTATACTGTATTGTAAATTATTTCTTTCAGAGTAATATATGAAATTTTTTGTACATAACACTTTGAAATAAAATATTTTTATTTATTTAATTAGTTTGCTATAATTTCAATCTTATACATTCTTCAAAAATTTTTGGAAACTACCAATTTTTAAGAACCAACATACTATAAAATGGGTAGTAACATAACTGCTTTTGGTAAATACATAAAAAATTCAATATTTTTAACCCTTTCGGGTTGTATTAAGTTTATAGTTATCATCTTGGCTGAAATCAATTTTCAATGGAATATTATGTATTTGTTAATAAAGAAACAAATTTGTTTTTATTTTCCCAGGAGAAATGCTATTGCCCTTAAATACAAACTTTTATATAGTTTTAAATGCCTTTCAATTTAAGTGGACTCAGTTGTGTAACTTATATCAATAGTAATTATTAAGTGATTAAAGGCAGGTATGAAAGGTAAAATGATGTGAGGGCTGAGAGTAGATCACAAAGGTTTATTTAAAAGAAAAAATATTTTAAGAGTTCTAGTAGTTTTTTAAAATTAGTTCATGATTGTTATTTTCAGTATTTGTATTCAGGTGAGTTTAAAATTCAATATTGTGATTCGTATAAAAATTTAATATCACAATTTCTATTTTAACATTTTTAAAAAATATCACAATTCATATTCACATGATTTTAAAATCCATTTTCACGATCCTTATAATAAAAAAGTTTTTTTTATTATTTTTTTTTTTATCAGAAAGGTGTGATATTCTTTATAAGTTGGTAATTTAATTATAAATGCCCAGTTAAAAAAATTAAGTTAAATTTAAAACAAGATTGGTATATAAATTTGTTATCGATTTTTTGCCCATAAAATGTTCAGGGTTTTTCTGTTTGTGTCCAGTATAAATGTTCTTGTAAAGCCGTAGAGGAATAATTTAACAATAACTTGTTAGAAGAAATCTTTTGTTATTTGTTGCTTTCTAACGCATGCGCTCTGAAACTCTTGCTAACAGGAATATTTTTTAAGTTGGATTAGCAATTTTGTATAACGTGTTTACTTTAGAATTTAATCGTCGAATTCAAGGTTTTATTTTATTTTTATTACTTTATCTTTTATGCGGGCTTCAGGGCGCATAGTTCCTTTCCCCAGGTATTTTGGAAGTTCAAGTATGTTCTAGGTCTGTTTTTATTTTAAAGTTTTTAATAAATAGTTAATTTTGGCTATTTAGTTTTATCGTTTTATTACTCGTTTTCCTCGACAGTTTTGGAAGCTCTGAATTTGATTTATATAATATTGACTAAAATTCATTAAAAATGGGTTTAAAAAAACTGGTTTCTCAATATCCAACTAAAACAGTGGTTCTTCAGAATAAAATTGCATGGTAGAAAATCTTTGGAAGTCAATGATTTGTATATCGACTATGACACATTCCATTACTTTCCAATTCTTCCCATATGTGATTTATTACACCTACTCCTGATGATAGTGATGAAAACGACAAAGGTAAATAAAAAATATCGAAGGATATACCCACACCTGATCAAGATTTTAAAAGTATAAAAATTTTGAAATAATATTTCTTTGCAAACGTAAACCAAACAGTTAATTTGTTATCAATACATAGTAAATAGTGATAAAGATATTGTTGAAAAAAAAAGAAGAAAATGCTGCACATTTTTTCAAATAGTTCATTTTGTTAAAGTCAATTTTTAAAAAATGTGTTTATATTTTTTCAGAGTTTAAAAACTAGCAACATTAAATCAGAAATTAAATTATACAGTTTATATGTTATGTATATATCAGATGCGAGTATCCTTTCAACTTTTTTAATTGCGTAAAATGTTATTTTTTAAATTAAAAGTAAGATAAAAAATCTATCAATTTTTACTAATTTGAAGCAAAAAAATAATAATCTTGCTACGTTTTTGGCTGTATCATTCAAAAAACCATTGAAAGATATAGTTTTTAATTATAAGGCACAAAATTAAATGCAAATGGTTTATCCTGTATTTGCCAATGTAAGTATTCAAATCAATAGGTATATTGTCAATTTTCACTGAGCTTGTCTTTTTTTTTTTTCAAGCTAATGAATAAGTAACAATTTCTCTTTGCTAACACATTAAGTATTAAAAAATCAACTTTTCTAATACTTTAATATTGATCTAATTTTGTCTAAACACTTAAAGATTTCTAACTTTCTTACCCATTTTAAAATTTTCTATTGACAACAATTTATGCAACACAAATGTGGATAAAAAAAATGTAGCAACATCGAATCAGGGCTGAATTTATTTCAGAATTATGTACAGAGTTATAATTTTTTTACAGTGTTGTAACATGTCATGCAGACTGCCTGCATAAAGTTTCTTAACAGTATGGTTTACATAGTGTTGTGTAAAATTTTTTTAAAATTAAATAGCGTAATTATACACATTGCATGGGAATATATTCTATATTTGTACCTATGCCAAAACAAGAAGCAAAAACCTATTGTCACAACAATGATTGTAGTTGATTCAAACAGGTATAGTGAAACCTGTCAAATTGACCACCCTTGTAAGTTGGGCACCTGCATAAGTTGACCTCAATTATCAAGAACCGAATTTTTCCTATATACAGTGAAACCTGTCAACCGCCCCCTCTATAAGTTGTAAGTTGACCACTAAGACAATGCACCACAAGTGGTCAACTTACACAAGTTTTTCTTACTAATATGATACTCTTCTATCGGATAAACAAGGTTTCCTTTTCATATAAATATAATACAATAGTGGACTTTCAAATGATTCACCAATGATTAATGATCATATTTACAGCATAAATAAGTTTTTCTTAATATGACAAAGATAATTAATGATTATGAACAATGATTTATCACAAAGAATGCACATATAGGTAACATCATAATATATGTTATACTCACATATTATAATAAATGAAATTATGAATATAATAAATTACAAATTTATGTCATACGTGGATATTTAACCGATATTTACTACAGAATGTCATGTTTTCTTTCTATTATTAATAGTATAAAGTACGTTTTTCAGATTCACTTTTTATCAGCGGTTGTTTTAATATAGAATTATGTATAGTGTCATGTTTTTCTAAACTTTTAAGATGCCTATATTTTTTGCCACACACACTGCATGCGTGTATTTCCTTTTTCTTGGGTATATGAACATTTCTTTGTTGTGTTATGCAACTCTCAAATGGAGAATTATGAATAACATAATGTTTTTTTAAACTTTTAAAGTGGCTATACGATTTGTCACACATATTGCATGGATAAGGTTTTCGTCTCTCGAGGGGACAAACTTTATTATGCTGCGTTAAACAACTTTTATACCGGAAAGCTTTATTACACACGCTGCATGAATAAGGTTTTTCTTTAGTATGAGTGCGGTAATGTACTTTTAAGTGATTCTTCCACAAAAATGATTTATCACACATAGTGCATGCGTGAGGCTTCTTTCCAGTATGACGAAGGTTATGTGTTACTAATTCATGTTTTCGTACAAATGATTTGTCACACAAAGCGCACATATACTTTTTTATTCCCGTATGAAGACGGCTGTGTTCAGTTAATGTACTCTGATGTTTAAAAGTTTTTTTACAAACACTGCATGTATACGGCCTCTCCCCCGTATGAACACGATAGTGATCGTCTAGCCTACATTTAAATGCAAATGTTTTATCACACCTGTCGCAGGAATAGGGTTTCTCGCCCGTATGAATAAGATAGTGTCTATTCAAATACTTTTTAGCAGTAAATACTTTATTACACACATGACATGAGTAAGTTTTCTTTTCAGTCGTAATAAGTGAATCTAAAGTTAAATTATTTTCGTCATTGAAATCTTTTTCTTCGTGAACATGACTGTGCTGTTTTAAACCTGATTTACGTGAAAATGTTTTATCGCATACACTACATGAATATGGCCTTTCTCCTGTGTGAATAGTTTTGTGTTGAGTTAAATTCCAGTTACTAGTGAATATTTTATTACATATGTCACAAAGGTGGGTTTTCTTTTCAGAATTGAGAGGATACTGTAGAAAAATATCATCGTCCGCATTCAATGCCATTTTAAATAAAACTAAATGGTATATACATCAATTTTATTCGTGTTTTTTAACACACATTCTACATTTATCACACATCGACAGTTCTTGTTTTCTTTCTGATGTCTGCAGAAATATAAAAATAAACAAAATATTAGTCATAGATATAAAGGCATCCCCTTAGTCCCTGATATTAATTGAAAGAATTGAACAGCCTTAAACGTTATCTTTTACTGACTATATTGCTGAAAATTGAGAAATTTAAGAACAAGTTTCTTTTTAATGCCAAAATTTACACCGTAACATGAAACTCTGAAAATTTTCACTTTTTATTGCGTAAATTCGACCGGAACCACTTTTAGCCGGGCAGAAACCAGTAACTATATCCATGGCAAGTTTGTTTGTGTTAATATAATATAGTTATTTCTTTTATTCAGATTTCCTATAATTAGACACTTATTTTAAAGTAACTTTTGAAACATGTTAGTAAATAGCCTACTGTCGCGACTTAGAGTTTCAAGTTCTATAAATCCTTTGCTGTTCCGAGGCTTTAAAAGCGAGTATTCACTGGATAAAATTTATCCTGAAAGCTCATTGAATCTGTCCAAACCCAAGGTAAAAGGATTCCTCAAAAGTTTATTAGCTTTATTCATATTGATTAATTGAATGCAATATTTAATATGATATTTATTTACTGATGATGGGGCTTGTTATATAGAAAAGTTTGCCTGTTTATTTCAATTATTATTATTCAATTCAACATTTTTCAATTACTATTTTTAACTTATTTGAATGCTGTTGCTTGTATAACCGCATAATGGAACCATTAAATATGTCATGTTATGTTGACTAACACTTTTTTTTTATTTTATAAAACTGTGAAAAATACTTTTTAAAAGTTTTAAAATCTCGAAATTTCTAAATTTAGGTAAAGAAAGGATATTTCCGTATCGTTAACTGCCTTACCGACAATTCCTTCATCATACCTGGGAAATGAACAGTCTTAAAATTTTCAGTAACAGTAATCAGTTTGTGAGATTCGAGTTAAATAATTCTGACATTTATTACAAAAATTTGTCATTTTAGTCAATTTTGCATGTCTACTTACTCATTCAATGATATTTTTTGCTCATAAAATATAATATTTGACATCATAATTAAAAAAAAAAGAAATTTCTGATGAAAAATAGCATGGTATGGATAAAATATGGTCAGGATTTTAACTGAAACTTTACTGATATGATATACCTGGAAAAGTCAGGTAAATTTTGAAATTGAGTGGAAACCCTGTATAAATCTTAATGTTATGGTCAATAATAAGTTTTATCTTAAATATTTCCAGAGGTCTGTCCGGGTCAAATTTACTACCGTTTAGTGGTACCTTCACAAATTCAACTTTAGGAAAAACAGTAGTTTTACAAAATACTTTTTCTTCAAATTTTATTTTTGTATCCGTAGGAAACAATAAATCCATATTTTTTGTGTTAATTTTTAATTTTCGTAAATTATGTCTAAATTTTAACAAAATAGGTACCTCTCAGAAAAACCTAGACAGACCCCTGATTTCAGTTTTTCCATTTGACAAGACTACAAATTTTGATCTCATGCATGAACTATGTTACACAATTTGTTTTAATTCAACATCTCTTTACTTTTAACTCACATTGAAAATAAACTCTTATTTTAACATAATCTTTAGGTACCTCTGTAGTTTCGTACTTAAATTGAAATTTATGTGTTTTGTTAAATTAAAATACTGTGATACATTAGTGATTGTTATTTCTGTGTATTATATTATTAATTCTTTTTCTTTTTTAAGGAAATAAAATCTAGTGATGACAAATTCTCAGGTTATGTACCAATAGGTTAGTATTTTTGTCATTTATATAAATAAAATTTAATTTTTAGAAACATATAATTCATTCATATTATTTCAGGGAATGATAGAAATTGTATTCTCTGCTTTAAGGCTTTTTTATTTTTAATGAAATTAGTTTTATTTATAAGCTTATAAAATTAATACATATTTCTATAGCAATTACTCAACTTGGTTATTCAACAGCATGAAATCTTTTATTTGCAGTAGCTTCTCATCATAGCCTGTTAAGTTCAAAAGATTATACTCCTTTAAAAATGTTATAAATATCTATAATACAGGAGATCTAACTAAGATGAATCACTCCACTATAAGATATACGTTAAGTTTATTTTATGTCAATAGTTAAAACGGCTACAATGGCACAAAACTGCTCTTGGAGATTTTTATTTAATGAACCAATGGCATATATCATCATGTTTTTGTGAAGAGGTGAAGATTGCAAACAGGGTTGCAAAAATCCCAGGTTTTTCTAGAAAAACCAAACCCGGGTTTATTTTTCTGGGTTTTATTGGGCTTTTCTGGGTTCTGTTGGGCTTTTCTGGGTTTTTCATGTTTTAATGAGTTTTTTTTTCTTCAAAAAAGAGGGCAGGAATAAGTACCTTACTTTAAAAAAGCTTATTTTAATATTAATAATTAAATTTAATTTTATAAATTGACCTAATTAATAATTAATACAAATAAATTGATGCAAAAGTTTGAAAAAAGTTTCTTCTGACATCACGATACAAAATGTTATATGTACTCATATACATCACACATTTGAAACTTATTTTAACACAGGATTACTTTTTATTTATATTTTAATCTTAAAAAATATTTGAGGAAAATTTTTTATTTGCATAGAAAGCGATTCAATGGCACTGAATAATCAATGGCCATACAGTCAAACCTAGCCAGCAAGGTGACTCTCCAGTCTCCAACACAATTAGTTTTTTCACTATAGGTAAATTTTTTTTAGACTAGACTACATATATATTTCAATAGAATAGCTCTTTAATATAACAGAGGATAAAAAAGAAATCAATCTTAGAAAAACCCACTTTAGAGGTTTTTCAGATTGGTTTTTACCCAGTAAAACCCGCCTGGGTTGGTGGGTTTTTGCAACCCTGATTGCAAATGAATAAAAATTTAATTGTTTTTAATAATAATATGCATAAATGAATGTATGAAATGTTATGGTTGATCAAAATAATTCTTAAACTAGTAAATTAGTTCCTTTCAGTAATTAATTACTTTTTTTATCAATTCTTCTAAAAGTGGGTGTGATATTAAGCTTGCCTCGTTGAATAGTATTAAACAAAAGTGAGCAAAGAAATAAATTTTGAAGTAAAAAATGTGCTCATAAGCTATTAAATGTTTTATTTAGTTTATTAAAATATTAACAAAATGGAATTTAATATGTATGTAAATAAAAGAAGAAAATATGCATGGGGCATATGCATGCAATAAATTTTTGTTTTATTAAAATAAACATCTCTAAGTAAAAACAAGTAGATAACATAATAAACATTAGAAATAATAGAGAACGTAAGCAAACATGTTGAAATTATTCAGATACTAGCTGAAAAACAATTCTTCCTATGTGGTGTTTAAAAAAAGTAAATTAAAAAATTTATTGATATTGAACGAAATTACGACATCACGTACAAAAATAAAAATCATATACCTACACAAATAAAAAGATTAAAATAATGACATGTATTTTTTAATTTAATATTGTTTATTGCCCTTCCTAGTGGCTTTAAATTATTAAATTAAGCAAAACACATTTTAATCTTTATTTTTCCATCACAGTAAAGATTATCTTCTTTCAACATTACTTGGCATGATGCTATTGCTCATGGCCAAGTCATGATAGTCAAAATTTAACGCTTTTTCCACGGTACCTATCTCTTTTGATAGGTCCTTAGACACTTATTTATATTATTATTGCACAGTATCAGAATTAAAGCTGCTCAGTATTGGTGCTGCTTTAATAATTACCAAATATACCAATGCAATAATTTTATCAGTGGTAGTAATCTGAAGCTTAAATTTTAAAAACAATAAATTTCTGACATAAATAAGGATTTTAGAATTCTGTTTAACTAAATGATTTGACGAATGGTGCATACATGATACAAAATACATCAGTACTAATTTGGTTATGTAGTCCATACATGATACCACGTTAACATTGTTCATTGAATTTATTTAACAGATCAAATTTAAATCATTAAATATTAAAATGCATGCTAGAAATTTTTTTCTGAAAATAAAGATTTAAGCTTGCAAATATCACCGATGATATCTTTAAAATCTGTGAAAAAATTAAAATGGTCTATTCAAATTAAAGCAATACTGATTTGGTGAAAGTCCACACATGCTACCACCCACGTTAACGTTGTTCATTGAATTTATCTAACATATCAAATTTAAATATTAAAATATGGGCAATAAACTCTTTTCTGATGAAACAAAGCTATGAGTTAGCAAATGTCACCAATGTTATTATGAAAATGCTTGAAAAAATCAGAATAGTCTATTATTTAATTTAAAACAGAGAATAATGCAATCAGAAAATTCTATTTCTTTTTTTGCTCATCTCACTCAAACAGCTTATAGTATAATATTTTAATGTCATTAGTAACCTATCTCAAATTTCAAACTTTTAGTATGCAAAATTTCATCACTCTGAGCCAGATACTTTAGGAGCCTATAAAAGACACACAGACAGAAATTCCTTTATATATTGTATATAATATATATCAGGGAACTTTATTTTTTATATAAAACATTTGATTATCCGAAAATCATCTTGTAGAATAAAATAATGATTTGGAATAAATAACTTGAAAATTTATGAGAAAGAATTAGATAATTTGTTTGATTTATGTTATTAAAAAATCATTTTGTAGCTTTTCTTAAAACTGAATTTTTAGAAATGAGCAAATTAGTCCTAATCAGTTTCAGTTACCGTCTAAATTGCATCAGTTATGAGAATTATATATCAATGTACTTAATCTATTTAATATTAGGTACACACACAAAAAAAAAAAAAAAAGAGTAAATACTACCTATTCCTGTTATATCTATTTAAAATATATTTCCCCAAATACAAAATAGTTTAACAATTGTAAATCTTCTGATATTAATTTCTGTTTCATGCTGACATAGTGCTGAATTTTAAATTTGCTTTTTTTTAGAGAATTAGTGATTTAATTTACATTTAATAATAAAAAAAAAAGAGTTTATTATGTTTGTTAAAAATGTGATACATTTAAAATAGGTAAACATTAATTTTTTTCAAATGTCCTATGTCCATTGATTTTAAAGTTCTTGTGCTTTTTATAAATAAATTATCAGAACTTTATCTCTGTGAAATATTTAAAAGTTAGTTTTATTTAAGAGATATTTCTTTTTTTTTTTTTTTTTTACTTCCCAGAAAAACTGCAAATAACCTATTCAAAAAGTAGTGGTCCTGGTGGGCAAAATGTAAATAAAAGTAAGTTTTTGATTTTTATCATATGATTTACTTTCAATAACAATTATCTTGTTTAATTACTAGTTCCAAAATACTTCTATAATAATAATATATTAACCAAAATAATTGTGTTATCTGGAAATAAATATTACATAAAGCTGTGTAACTAAGATTTTCAAAAAGCTTTTGATATATTTTATTTAGTATTTATGCATACATTGTTATCGATTTGTCTACTGCTGCTAATATTTCTGTTATTCACTTGATATTATTTTCCAGTTTCACTTGTCACCTAATTGCTTTGCTTTAAGTTTAATTTAAGGCAACATTAGTTTAAGGTTATTCATTAAATAAATTGGTTATTATTATTAAAGATTGATATTTATGATAGTTTTAATCCTTTATTTAATTTCAAAATGGAGTGTCTGTTGCACACAAGCTTATTTTTAAGACTAAGTACTCATTGCTTTTTACTGGTGAGACATTTAGCTCTCATTGTTATATTTGTTTGTAATTATCCTTTTTTAGATAATACGAAAGTTGATGTGCGATTTCATGTAGCAACAGCATCATGGATACCAGAAGCAGCTCGAGAAAAACTACTAAAACTGGTAATTTTTAGATTTTTTTTAAAAATCTTTATATGTATTTTGTAAACAATTATGTAGTCTGCCAATTAAATTTGTAATTTTTTTTGTAAGATATAAGAGTTTAACCCTCCTCTGTCGAAGTCGCATCTCATACGTTTGGTGTTTTTTGTGCCTGTATGTTTGCCGTCACACACCATGCGAGGATGAGAAAAATTGCATCATTAAAATCTCTCCTTCTTACACTTCTCTTTAAATCCGCCAATTATTTTTGTTTCTCTGAATATTGCTTAGAGATGGCACAACTAATCCCACTTTCTCCACAATTTTCGTAGTGAGATTTCCCACCTTGAAATCAAAATCATTTTGTTCTTTCTGTAATTTTGCTTTCATTAGCATTAAAATTATTTCATCAGTATTAAAATTAATTAATAGTATTAATTAATAGTATTAAATAATTAGTATTAGTTATTTCATTAGTTTCAAAATTATTTTCCAGTATATGCTTTGCCGAATTTTAATAATTATTTCATGCAGATAATCTTTAACTAAAATCTTTTTACAGGTTAAAGCAACAGCGTTAACAAATAGGTTACCAGAGTGTATTTTTTTTTTAATATAAAACTTGTGTGCATTGCAGGAAAAACTGTTGATCAGTGGACGGAAGTGACATATTTTACCCCTAATAGGTCACAAAAAAACTACTACTATCTCAAATGTTTGAGAAAATGCATTACATTATTCACGATTTTTATTTAAATATATTTTTTAAAAAGTTGATCAAACATTTTAAAGCACAGAAGAATATGGAATTAATTAAAATATAAGCATTTCAATGTGTGGTAATTCGATTATCAACTTAATATCTAGAGCAAATTAGTATGTAATAAAATGCAATTAAAAGAAAACGTACTTGAGTTTTTTGAGTTGCGTTCAAAGGCTTTTTCAGGTAGGAATTTTAAAAAACTCCACCTGGTTTTTTCAGGATTTGTAAAATCATAACCCTGCAGGCTACTGAATTTTGTTTGAAAATTACTGCAAAATTTATGAGAATGTGTAATAAAATAGAATCTGGCAAATTCTTTACAATCATGAAATTTACTTCCTATCTAAATGAACAAGTTTTTTTTTTTTTATAACCGTCGTCAAACTGCCGACCCAATTTTGGGTTTACGACTACTCATGTACAGCTCTGTAGCCTTGTAATTTTTAACCAATTAAACAAGGAAACTTCTAGGTCAGTACCACCAGAGGTAGTGATTTATTGTGGAAACACGGAGGAATTTGCGACTCAACAGATTTAACATGCATCAATCACTATTTAATGCATGAGGAGCCTTCGGCCGGCGGGGATCGAACTCACGACCTCTTGGACATAGGCACAGTGAACTACCAACCAGGCTATCCCGGCCCCACGACAAAGTATTTTATATTCATCATTGAACAACCGACCAAATTTTTGGGTTTACTACTAATAATGTTCAACTACGTAGCCTTGTAATTTTGAACCAATCCAGAAGACAAGGAAACTCCTGGATCAGTATCCCCAGAGGTAGTGATTTGTTTTAGAAACACGGAGGAATTTGCGACTCAACAGATTTAGCGTGCACTAGTCACCATTTACTATACAGAGAGTCTTCGGCCGCAGGGATAAAACCCATGAACTCTTTGATAGGTGGCCAGCGCCCTACCGACCAGACTATCCTGGTATTGTTAAAATCATTAAATTGAAATGAATAAGAAAACTTGCACACTTATTTAACTTAGAAAATAGCAACACCTGATAATTTTCCCAAGTCAGGTAATCAGTAACTGTGGAAGTATCTTAAGAGTAAAGGGGACTCTCTCCCTCCCTGTATGTGTGTGTATGTATATATATATATATATATGTTTAGTATTATAAAATAGCAATCAAGAATTCAAACTTGCAATTTAACTTCATGATTCAAATAGTTTCAAAATTAAAATAAAATTAATAAACGAAATTGTCTACCTGCAAATTTATCTCTCATTTAACAGTTTTTATTTTAATTCTGCTTCAAATTTTTTTTTATTCTGTTCGCTGTGACATTTGAAACCGAGACTTTCCATCCGTCATCAATATTGATGTATTTTTCCTTCACTGCAGTGTTTCCCAAAATGTGGTACATGTACCCCCAGGGGTACGGGAAATATTTAGTGGGGGTACGCGTTCTTATGGGAAATATACAAATGAAAATTTCAAACAATTTGATTTAAAAACAAAGCTAGCCATGAAAATTACCGATTATGTATTTTTCTTTGGCTATTTTTTGCAGATTTAACACTTAATAATTAGTGGTGTTAACAGCCAGTTGTGATTATAAACTTTTGTGCAATTTTTTTATAGTAAAAAAATACATTAATTTTTTTATTAGTGGTACACAGCATTACGAAAAACTTAGAAAGGGTACACAAAAGTCATAAGTTTGGAAAACACTGCTCTACGGGGGATATGATTTGGTAACAATTTTCAGTCCAAGGAAAGATCGATTAAAATAAAAAAAATTTTAAAATTCAGACAGAAAAAAATTACCTATTTTTTAAAAATTATAAATTTAATTATCCATAATCAATGCAGACGCATATTTCCTGTGGTAAAAATTTTTAGTCCATGGAAATGTTAAAACATGCTTGAAATGGAGACATTTTTTTAGAACTCTGCCAGAAATTATTATTTTATAAATTGTAAATTTAACTACACAAATATTGAGAGAAAAATTGTTATAAGAAGGGACTTAAATTAGAACTTAGAAGGGGCTGTATTCTTTCATTTAGGAAATGTGAGGGTGTTAAAGCTCCTTCTACCCCCTCCCCCCCTGGTTCAGGCAATCCCTGCAGGTGACACAAGGTTCCGCTCAGATGGTGACCAACCAAGTGGCACAAGATTTCATTCAGATATGGCTTGATAATGTTCAGAAGGGTTTTAAAACATTAAAAGTTATCGACTTGAACACAAGTATCTTATAGAATGTCATGGAAAATACTCATTATGATAGCCTAAACCTGCTCTTGGCTGTATTGCCAAAAAGAAAAAAATTACACCTGTAAAATTTCTCAAATAATTTCTTCTTTCTGTCTTGTTCTGCAACAGTTGCTCTATTATTTATTTATTTATTTTGTTGTTAACTTAATGTAAATATTCGCTGGATATATTTATTTTAGAAGATGCATGTTTTTATAAAATTTTTACATTTCTTGGAAATTAGAATAGCTTTTAATTTTGCTTGGTCAGATCCATGGCTCGTTAGATTTAAGTAAGCATTTGTTGTAAAATACTATTTGCAACTGAAAAACGAAATAAATTTTTTTTTTCGGTAAAACTTTCATTGCTGACCTTTAGAAAAACTCATGATTATATATTGAAACCTAAGTTTAAATTTTTAACATTTTACTGAAATGAATTAAAATAACAAATACTAGCTATGCTTTCTTTTTGTTTTGTTTTTTACAGCATCATAATAATATAACTAAAGATGGCTTCATGGTGTTGAAATCAGATAAAACTCGTATGCAGACTTTAAATTTAGCAGATTGTATGGATAAATTAAGATGTTATATTAGAGAAGCAGAAAAACCTCCTCCAGAAGTGTTGCCAGAAACTTTAGCATTACAGAAGAAAAGGTAACTAAAGTTAAAGATATAAGTTAATTTTGTTTTTATTATTTGCTTATATACTTAGTGTTGTTGATGTGTAGTGTGTCTACCAGTACAATTATTTACCCATTAACGCCCACTGTCCTCAATTGAGGACAGTCAATAAAACATTATGTATAACTTTAATTTTAAAAAGAATTTTTCTTTTCTGAGAAGATAGTTGGCAGCATTATCAACACATCTGCAATATTTTTAATAAATATGTTGCTATATTTTGTTTTTTATTTGGATCTTCATTTTGTGATTTTTCTAGCAGCACAAAAGCCTCTTCTTTTCTTGCAGTCATATTAAATAAAATAAAGGCAAATTATTTTATTTATTACAGTTTTTCTCTTAAGAGTACATTCCAAAATATAACGCTAAGTAAATTTATTTTTTACAGTTTCTTTTCTTTTTATATAACATTATATTTTACTGTTCTCAATTGAGGACACTGGGTGCTACAGGCAAATTTTCCAGAATTTGCTTTTAATAATTTCATTATGCATACGTGTTTGTATTTTGATAGAGTAAGTGAATTATAGAATTAGCAAACATTTTTTAAATATTATTTCCTTTATTATATCCCGTAAATTTCTTATAATAGGATAGGACTTCTTACAATAGCTCAGAAATATTTGTTCTCAAACAAATTTAGACTGTTATTATTTCAATTCCTCATGAGGTTGATGAGCAGGATTCGGATGGAATGATAATAAATCAATTGCAATTGCAACGAATTTCGAATAAATGATTTCTGTGGGGGAAAACAATGTGGTGGTGCTGCTAAGTACAAAAGGAAAGAGTACCTGTGCCGCAATAAAAAATCATACGTGAGTACAACACTTTCATGGGGGGGGGGAGATCCATACCTGTTTATAGATACATAGGTAGTGAATGCTTACATTTTGTATAAAACTCTTAACAAAAAAAAGCAAAAAAAGAAGAAGAAGATTAAGAAGGAGATTTCAATAAAGTATGCTCGAGGTGAGATTGTCGTAGCTTGAATAAAAGCCAGTTAGATCGAGCAGACGGCAAATGATAAAATCAACCTCTACTGCTGCAGTGAAGTAATTGGACATACAATAGCAAAAAGGGAGAGGCAAAGATGTTGTCAGATGGAAAATTGTACTTCAAAACAGCGAATAAGAAATGCAACGTAACTTTATGCATACTTTGTTTTCCCAAACTATGAAAGTAAATTGAGCAATTATTTAGTATATACTTCAGTGAATATTTTAAATGCTTTCATATACTAAATATTTCATGTATTTTTAATTATTTTATGTACTTAAGTATTTATATATGCCTTAATAAATATACTAAATATCTATCGATCTATCTATATTTATGTACATATAATGAAATTACATGGTATTATTCATTTACTTGCATCACTTATCTTCATATTGATCCTTTTTTGTAATTCAAGAATTAAGAAAAATAATACTAATAATGTCTCTAAACATTATCAAAGTGTAAAATTATATTTAGTTTTAAGGAGTGACACAATTTATACCTATTCTATACCAAAAAATTAAAGAGCCATTTAAAATAAGAACTAACAATAATGTTTCCATGCTTATCCAAGAGAGATTATTTTCTCACTGGAATGCCCAGTGTCCTCAAATGAGGATGGGCTGTAATTTTAAATTAAATACAAAATATGCTTAAATTTTAAACTCTCATTAGGTCATAATGAAATAGATTTGAAAGATTCATTGAAATATATTAAGTAGAAATAATTTGGGCGTTAATGGGTTAAACTCAAATTCTTTTATACAGTCGAACTCGTTTATAACGAGCACAAAGGGACCGTAACATGTACTCATTAAATCCGAGTGCTCGTAATAAACGGGTCCTTAAGGCAGGCGTGCAACCAGAAGAGCTTGGGAGGTCAGATGATTGAGCTTACAGCCAACCCCCCCAACCAGCAAAAAATTTCTAGTTGCGCTACAGTATTAAAGGAAAGAAGCAACCTTTTCACTCAACCATTTTGAAATGTCCGCCATTTTTGAGGACTTTGCTTCACCGCATATTTTTCCAAAAGTTATGCCATGTCTAACTTTAAAATGATCAATCCATCCATTCGAACACACGAACTCAGAATATACAATTTGTTCAGTAAATTTTTCCGCTTGCACTTTTAGAATAGGTCCACTCACGGGTAAATCAGCACTACGTTGCACCTTCATTCATTTAAAAAACGTTTCGTCCAAATTCTCTTTCGAACATTTTTTCAGTCTGTTTTATTTTGGTCATATGCATTCATTAACTTGCCTTTGTTTTTAGCAGTGCGGAAACAGGAGATGAAGACAATCCACACCTTTTGCAGATTTCGACATTTTTAACACCGTCATCCAACTCCCATAAAAAAAATTTTGATTTCGCGCGCATTTCTTATCATTAGGAAAAAAAATAAGACAGAAAGACTAGAAAGATGAGAAAAAAGATTGCAAGACAGAAAAATATTGCTCGCTAAAACCGGGTCTTGTTCGTTAAAAGCGACTTCTGTTCCATAAACTTAACATTGATCCAACCAAATATTCTCGTTTTCCTCGGTAAATCCGGGTTCTCATTAAATCCGAGCTCGTTATAAACGAGTTCGACTGTATAAAAAAATTACTTTTGCTCACTGTGAAGTCGCCTCTTGATAGATGACAGTTGACATGCATGCCAATAACAAGCTTCCCGCAGATATGCACTTTAAATGCTTATGATTTTGTTCTTAATGCTGTTGTAAAATTACACTTTGATGCATTAAACATGAAATATTAAAAGGCATTAGTGCTTCATTCATAAATCTGGCTAAATATCTTTTGAATAAATCTTATGGTTTAATTATTATTTGAATTAATTATAAATTTAATAATTTTATTCTTTAGTTCAATTGAGATGATCTTTTACGCTGTAATAATATTTATATTGTACTTACATGCAAAAAAAAAAATTTTCTTTTCTTTCTGCTAAGCAACAACCTTAGAGATTGAGATAAAGGATGTTTTTCTTTCTAAACTATTTAGGAAATTATTTATTTGACAAACCATTTTCAAAATTATAAATTAGTTTAAATATTTTAAATAATTATGAAACTCATAATTTGGCATAATTTTTCAATCTAGATTAATACCCTTTAAGTTTTTGATGCTGTTCTGCCAAGTAAATTTTTATCAAATAAAACTAATTGTTTAATTCTTATTTAAATAGCTCATATAAGTTCAGTAATTCTTATTCTATATTTCTATTGGTTTCTTCTTATTCTATCCTTCTTAAATAATTTATTAACAACCTGTATTATTATTATTTTTTGTCATAAAGTAACAAGTGTAAAGATAGAGATGAAGGGTGTTTTTCCATCAATGCTTTTTCCCATATATCAGTGAATAACAATGCTCTGAAAGCAAAGCTTCAATTATGATTACTGAGAAGAATTGTCTGGTCTTGAAGCTGAAATATATTTAACAATAATTAAACTCTTCTTCTATATAAAGAAAGATTCGTCGTAACTGTAGGTTTTTTCTCCACGGTAACAAGCTCTAAAGCGTCTGAGAAATCAGCATTGTGATTGTTTGGCCAAAAGTCTCGATTTTTTTAACCACGTGGGACCCTCCCACCAAAGAAGACTGAAACGAGTTTGTGCGTTGCACCCACGAGAAGCGATGTTCATTTGAGATGGGATATAACACCAATTTTCTTTAGATGAATTCAAGTGAATTTCTTGTATTCGGTTGTTCACGAAAGTTTTCCATGTTCCGGGATTTTTGATCCAACTTTAGAGTCAGTCCAATAGAGGGTTTCGATATCAGAAATGTTTAATGAAGTTTTGACTGGCTGAACAAGACGAGTACCTATCAGTGCAGCTAAAAGTTCTAATTTTGGAATAGACATTTCAGTTTTGATTTTGGTGATGGGATCCTTTTTTAGAGGAGCGACACGTGATTTTGCCTGCACTAATTTAATTTGAACTTCTTTTTCGCATTCAATTCGCAAAAATACGCACGCCGCGAAGGCTTTTCCACTAGCGTCGCTAAACATGTGAATAGTAGTAGTTGATTTATTAATTAATCCCCCAAAATAACGTGGAATTTGAATTAATTTCAAAAATCCTAAGCTAGATAGCCAGTTTTTAAATTCCTCCACTATTTCAGACGGATGTTTATGATCCCATCCCAGCCTCTCATTTTTCCATGCTCTTTGCATTAGAAGCTTTGGAATGAGCGTCACGGGTGCGGTAAAACCGATTGGGTCAAATATTTTTTGCGAAATCGACGGAAGTTGCCGTTTCGTACATTTGTTATGTACTTCAGTTGTGACGCTGCTAATATCACATGCTATTATATCTGAATTGGGTTGCCATAAAAGACCGAGAACAGGAGAATATTTATATTCTTTTAAATCTAGATTTTGTTTTTCACCCTGTGATGAAGAAACCCAACCTATAAGCTCAAACCCTGCTTGAGACATAAGTTGACAAGCTGTCTTTGAAAATCGCTCTAATTCCAATTTGTTTTCAACGCTTGTCACTACATTGTCAACGTAAAATGCATCTTTCAATTTCACAGCGATGTCATTTTCAGTTTCCTTCATTTTATCCAAATGGTGATAAATTGTTGCCATGAGCAAAAACGGACTGGATGTAAGGCCGGATACCACTCTGCAATGTTTGTATATCTTAATTTTGCGTTTTTCAAAATCTTCCCACCAAAGAAAGCGAAGAAAATCTCTATCAGAAGGGGAGACGCTTATTTGAGGGAATGCTTTGCGGATGTCAGAAATTACGCCAATTTTTTTCTTATTTAGAACGAAAGGAATCAATTCCATATAATTTGGACCTGTAGCTAAACATTGATTTAAGGAAACGGAACTTTCGAGGAAGTATCAAAGTATTTTCGTTGTTAAACTCTATAAACATCTCTGTGAGGAAGATATCGGCATTTTATGTCAGAGAAATTGTTTCTATTTGTATTACTTGTTCTGTGATTCCCATTCCTTAAAAATTTTGTCATACGAATCAAATTTTCCCGAAGAGATGAGTCATGGAGTTTAAACGTTTCTCCGATTGATATCGCAAATCACATAATTCCGGATGTCCTTCGACCCATGGAAGATTAACTTCATATCTACCATCACGAAATTTAACAGTTTTTTCGAAAAAAAGATAAAGTTTCAATATCAATTTCTGTTTTATTTTCTACGGGATCTCTAATACCAAGAATATCTAATGACCATAGGTCGCAAATTTTGCTAGCGCTATGTAGCGAAATTATGAGCATAAGATGAGTAGAACTATTTTTATAGGATGCTGTTTTCCCCATTACTACCCACCCTAGGTATGTCTGGACAGCAGTTAAACCATTTGGTTGTTGACTGATAGAACCAGTCAAAATTTTTACTAAATAATCAGCGCCAATAAGAACTGATATGTTCGAAGTATCGTTTTCACTATCGGACAAGTAAATCCCATTATCAGTGAAGTATTCTACATCAGATTTTCTAATTTTAGGAATCATACCACAAATAGTTTCTTTATCTAATAATACAGCTTCACACGAAAAATTTTCCAGAAGCTCACACTTTAAGGCTGAATGTTTTAATTTTTTCGTTTCAATACCGCCAAATAAACTGTGTGTCAGAAATTCAGAATGATCAGTTTTTAAGTTTAAATATTCTGCAACATCACGAGTTATATACGATCTTTGCGAAGCTGAATCGCATAAACAACGAATAACTTGGCATTGGAGAAAAAAAATTCAGCATTTCTTCAGATGTTTCAAAATTGAGTAAGAAAGAATTTGGCTGCAATGCTTTGGATTCTTGTATCCAGTTCAAGAATTTCAAGGACTCATATCTTGTCTAACTAAATTCCATTATTGGACCAGTTAATTTTGAATATTTAAATACAATTGTTTGCCAACTAAGTCCCTGCTTATGTCTGCAAATAGTTTTTGGACTGCAAACCTCCCCGCACCTTGTTACTCTGCGATATAAAATATTTAGCAGTTCTATTAATAATATCAAAGAAATATACCACCTAATAATATTATTAATATATTTCATTTCATGGTTATTTTACATGACAAGACTGTGAATGACCGAAATGGGTGATTGTTGACTTCCACCACTCAATATTGATAATCACATACTTTCGTAAATGTCTGAAGTGCCACTGCCCAGTATACCCTACACCAGTGTTTCCCAAAGTGTGGTACGCGTACCCCCAGGGGTACGGGGACAGTTCAGATAGTGTTCGTGTTCTTATGCAAAATATCTTGCAACAAATGAAAATTTCAAAAACATTTATTTAAAATCAAAGCTAGTCATGAAAATTTACGATTACGTATTTTTCTATCGGCCATTTTTTGCAGAGTTAACAGTTAATAATTAGTAGTGTCAACAGCCAGTTGTGATTATTAACTTTTACGTGGTACACAGCGTTACAAAAAATTTGGAAAAGGTACACACAGGTCATAAATTTGGGAACACTGCCCTTCACTGATGTTTTTTTAAGGTCAAGTGCCATTGACTGGTATGCATTTAAGTGGTACTCGGGGCACTTATTAATTTTCTCATAATCTATCTTCAGCAGATATTAAAATATTTAATAATTATATCAACGAATAAATTAATATCAAATCGGATATAATAAATATTTTGGACGTTCACCTAAGCGATTACGTGATTGTTGACATTCACCGGTGAATGTCGACATTCTCTTGACTTCCGTCATTCACGGTAACATATACATTTCTAACGGGCATAACTGTTTATCAAACTAAAGTAACAAAATTGTGTCATTTTAGGCAGGAAAAAGCTGCAGCTGAACGACTCAGAGAAAAAAGAATCAGTACATCCATTAGAAGAATGAAAAAAGAAGGCTTACACAATTTGGAATATTAAATTCCTATTTATAGTTTATATTAAATAAAATTGTTTGTTTTTATGAGTGATTGATTTTTATTTTAGGTATTGTTTCCTTGCTGTAATGTATTTAATTAAAAAAACTGACTTAGGATATTTATATTAAAATCTGAATGATTTAAGGGAGAAAGGGGCTAGTGTGGACGTTTTTTATAAATTTATTGGAAAACCTAATTAAATATAATTTTTAACTGGGAAATATTTTATTTTTTTTTTAATAATCTGAAAGTCTCGCTGCATTCCTGTTTATATCTAAGAAGACCAAGTGAAGGAACACAAAATTTCCCAGTAAAGGAACACTTAATCTTGGTTATTTTTTAATGCTCTTTATGAATTTATATGCCATACAAATATCTAAAATCAAGCATATTCTTGAAATTATAACATACAAATACTTGGAAAATGTTAACTTTTTTTGTAATCAAGAATTGAAAAGTAAAGTGTCAACATATTAACACATACTATTCATTCACTGGAAAATCTATGCCCAGTAAAGGAACATGCCTGTTCCCTCACTGGTTAGGAGTTGTTTATTGTGTTTTTAACATACTTTTGATGCATAATATCAATAAATGTACAAGAAAATTAAAGTTTTTATTTTATTTTTATTAACTTAGAAAAAACCCAGTAAAGGAACATTTGTTCCTTCACTGGTTTTTCATCGTTTGGTAATCCAGTGAATGAACACCCCTTATCTCAATACTTGCTTATGCTATGATGCTTAAAATAAGTAAAACGCAACTTCAATAACTATATTTTGAATTCTCTTTTTCACAGTGAGAAAAAAAAAACTACAACATACAATTAATTCCACTTTAAACAGATAAATACAAGCACTCACCTTATAATTTTATCAAAGAAACAAGGTGTTGCACAGATAATAACAAATTCAAAATTTTTTCCAGAGAGCACTATGTGACCAGGTGATCCAATACATTGCTAGATGACTTCCTATTGATTGGCAGTAAGCTATTGTGGTTCTTACGTATTATCGCAACTAGGTTGGCGCGATTTGTATGTTATGTTTTTTGTATGTATGCGATTTGCACTGATGTTTTTTTAAGTTCAAGTGCCACAAGTTCAAGTGCCACTGCCCGGTATACCCCTACACTGATGTTTTTTTAAGGTCAAATGCCACGGCCCGGTTTATCCTACACTGATGTTTTCTTAAGGTCAAGTGCTACTGCCCGGTATACATTTATTCAAGATGTGTGAAGAAAAATAATATAAATCACTTAGGGTTGCCGTAAGTAGGGTCGCCAAATTTGGCAATTTATGCGAATTTTGGCCTGGTTGCGTTAAAACGTAAGTACCGCTATTGTTACCAATCAATCTAAAGAAAAACTTTCAAAATCTTATTTTTAATCAATATATATGAAATGTTCCTTCAATGGGTCGTGTTCCTTCACTGGTTGGTTTAACCTATATCTTCGTAAAATGTTCACAACAAAACTTGAAAACCTTGTTTTTAATGATGGGAAATGTAACAAGACATAATTAGAAAATTGATGCTGATAATTTTATGATTTTATTGGAACATTTTCTAGACTTCTCAGAAGATACGTTATCAATCAGCAACATTAACTTACCCAACATTACCTTCTTAAATTAGTTTCAAAAATCCAGGTGTCAGTGAGTAGACAGAGCACAGCTATGAAGTAACGCCCACCTAGATGAAATCGTCTTTGATTTTGAGAATTGATACATATTTTGACTACTCGACTAAAAAGGATGATATTTTGCACGGAAAAAGTTCAGGTCCTTGGGTTTTGTCGAAATATATAAGACTACTATGAACCAAAAGTGAGGAAATCAGAGACTAATAGGAAATATAGTTCTGATGCTCTTGATACTTACAATGAAGGCGTGGTAGCCAAATGCTCCACATAGAATACCTAAGTTGAACTTGATATTTGCGAAGTTCCTCCCAGCGTAAGCGGGCATCTGACTCCTTCATCTCTCTAATTTGCCCTTAGGCGACTGAGACTATGGCGCTAGGCATAGGAGGTGAAGGTGATTGGGTAGATGGCGGCTTAATATACTAGTATAATCTGGTGTACCCAAGTTAAAAATCTGAATTTTAATTAATATCAATGTTTGAACAAAAAAAAATGTTTTTTTTCTTTCTGTTATCTATTATTTGTAAACATGACACTGGGCTAGACTAGATATAGAAGAATTGATCAAAATAATGGAAACACTTTTAACTCTATGCAAACAATTTTTCTTTTAGCAACAAATGTTTAGGAAAAGTGTTCATGGCAAAACTGTTGCCACAGTTTAAAAGATCATAAAATATTAATAATATATTGTAGTAAACATTGCTAACTTGATTTCGTTAAATGCAGTCAAACAACGTTTTTTTTTTTTTTTTTTCTGCTTCAAGAAAGGGGGCCATTCTTTTCAAGAGACGTTTGGCATAAATAAGATAGAGAAATAAAAAATAAATATTATAGAAGAAATTAAGAAAAATAAATTTTCTATCACAAAAATAACATTTTATAATGTAGAATGGCACAAAAAAAAAAAAAAAAAATTCGAAACATCATGCAAACGCATTTTTAAAATAGGTTCAAAAATATGTTCCGGATATTTGATGAAGTTTAAACCTTAATAAAAGAGCTCTTTTTTTTCTAAGACAATGACGATGGAATGGGGGATAGAATTTAAACAAATTGCTTATATTGCCAGAGTGTGGATAATATGCCCCATCACATGTAGCCCGCACCCTGACGATAGGCAAATCTCCCAAAGGTCTGCTAAAAATATTCAAGCAGTAGTAAACTACACAGTTAAGCAATTTGCAAAATTGCTTTGTGCTATTCTGTATCTGGAATTCTTATCAAATCAAAATCGCAACCACTTCAATTTATTCAGTCATCCATCAGGTATTAGACTCTTATACGTGCATTGAGTTCCTAAATATTTGAGGTGATCAAGAAAATTTAATGATCAATTTTTGAAAAAAACAAACATATTTTAAAGTGTAATTTTGTGCGTATGTTTTGAATTTTTTTTGTGCCATTCTACATAATAAAATGTTATTTTTGTGATAAAAAATTTATTTTTCTTAATTTCTTTTATAAAATTTTCTTTTTATTTCTCTGTCTTATTTATACCTAACGTCCCTTGAAAAGAATGGTCCCCTTTTTTTTAAGGCAGAAAAAAAAAAAATAGAAATGATGTTAGAATGTATTTTACGAAAACAAGTTAGTTATGTGTACTACAATATATTATTAATATAAATAATTCACGATCTTTTAAACTGGGGCAACAGTTTTGACATAAAAAATTTTCCTAAACATTTGTTGCTAAAAGAAATTTTTTTGTGCTTAGAGTTAAAAGTGTTTCCATTATTTTGATCTATCCCTGTATATTTAGTCTAGCCCAGCATCATTTTACAAATAATAATTAACAAAAAAAAAAAAAAAAAGAAATACTACCACTTTTTTTTTGTCAAGACATTGATATTATTTATAGTGCAAAGTTTACTCAGCCTAAGCCAGCTACCAAGACTTAGACTCGGAGATACTCCAACCAAGACGAACACAGATTTTCTTCTGTGGATTACTGATTATCGAACTTTTTTTCAACGCCATTAGTCACCGTTGCCCTAGGGCAAATTTACAGATTTAGAGGTCAAGTGCCCGCTGTCGCGGGCAGGTACCTTTCCAAACACAGATCGTCGTCGACTCAGCCTAAGGATCGCTAGAGACGTGATGGAGTAAGGGTGTTTTATATCCGAGCTCAGAGCCAATATGTTGAAACGTTTTGGATGGGGTGGAAAAAGAAGTATTCCTCCCAGACCAGCGAACACTGATGTTTTCCAACTCCGGCGTGAGAAGAGATTTGATGACTTAAGAGCATGTCTCCACAAAGAAGTTGAACGAGAAGCCCTCTTCCTTACATCAAAAGAATGCGACGAAAAGATTGAGAGCCTTCGAAAGAAAGCAGATGAGTACCAGAAAGATCCTGATCATGAATCAAATATTGCAGCCCAACGTACCCTTTTCTTGATCAAATGCAGAACTGATCTTTACGAGCAGTTTAAAATGGATAAAATCACTGAAGAATTGGTAGAGGAGAAAGCAGCCATAGTGACTGAAAAGCCTGAGATTCCCAATGAGACCACAACTCTCTGTGCAAACCTGCAGACTCCGAACACTGATTCCTCATCCGAACCAGACAATAATTCCTCCAAAAACAAAAAGAAGAAAAAGCATAAGAAAGTAAAAATCTCAGATTCAAATTCATCAGAGATCGAAACAACCAGCAACAACCCAATTCCGATGGAGCAGGAAACCGAAGTGAATACCCCGACTCCGAAAGAAACTACAATTAACTCTCCTCCAATTTATCCCAGAAAAATTAAAACCCTGATCCGAGGACTCAAAATAGACTCTAGTATTCCAGAATTAGACAAATATCTAAAAAACTTTGGACTTATACCAGAAAAAATCATCCAACTCAAGAGGAGGCGTGGCCAGGAGTATTCGCTCCTCCCCCTTTTTCTTGTGATCCAATCAGATACCAAGCCTAACAGAGAAATTTTCAACGTGAACTCTATCCTTAATCTCCCGGTACAGACCGAGCGCTTTCGCGGCGGCCGTTTCCAGATCCAGTGCTACCGGTGCCAGAAGTTCGGGCACACTCAGAGAAACTGCCCAGCCCCTGAGCCTGCATGTATGAAGTGTGCGAAAGCACATTTCACATACACCTGCACTAAACAACCAAGTGAGCCTCCAACATGTGTGAACTGTAAGGGCCTCCATCCTGCCTGTTTCACTGGTTGCAGTGAAAGACCAATGAAAGAAAAAGGGAAGAAACCAACGACCATCACTAACAAGGCGACCAGATCACTCCTCATCTTTAAAGAATTGCAGGAGCTACTCCAAAATGCAGAACTTGTGAAGATGCTTCAAACCCTCATCTCCGATGTCCAAGCCTAATTCCACCACCCAGGACTTTGCCTTTTCCACGACCCGATCACTGGCTGTGATCAACATTTTTCTTTTTATTTCAGAACTTCCACATCTGAGCCAACATTATCGACTCACAATTTCGATGAATCGGTTAAAACCGCTTCGCGGCTGTGCACCGAGCTATCCATTTGCTACTACTACTACTTACTCAGCCTAACCAAAGAACATATACGCTTCGCATAAAGATGGGACAGTTCCTATACTATCAATGCTGAATCGTAACGATCTTTCCCCTCAACTTGGACGCTGAATGTGTAATGCAGGAAAACTACCGTCAAGAGCGATTGACTTCCACCCAATGCACTCATATTTTCTCCGTTGATTAGAATCGGATTCGATTTTGCTTTTAAATTTTCTTCAGTTCACAAATTTATAAGGATTATAATTTATTTTAAAGTAGTAAATATTTATTTAACAAAAGTAATTTTTATTAAAAAATAAAAATTCATTCCTCCCTAAAAAAAAAGAAACATTTTGATTTGTTATTTTCTCCATGTGTGTATATATATAAAAGCTGTATTATATATAAAATATTTTAAACTACATTTATTTATAGTTTTAAAAAAATAAACAAGACACTTGTTGCAGAATTTGTTTTATCTTTATTAAACTTATCTAAAAAAAATTATTTTTGGCTATATATTTTAAGAATATACTTTTCAATAAAATAAAAATCACACAAATAAAATTGTATACATTTAATACAATAAATAAATTTTTGAACAAGTTTATGAAATAAAATAACATAAAATTAAAAAGATGCAATATTGGTTCATTGGAACTGCACTAGGAACAAGTCTATGCATTTTTTCTGATACATAATCCTCAACTTTAAAATGCCTTGAACACAATCTTCATCTGTTGCGTAATCAGTCTGTCAGTATCAACATTCTGTAACGATACAATTTTGCTGGCCTCTAACCATTTCTTGCACCTAATATTATAAAAAAAATGCACTAAAATCACACAGTAAGATTAAAGTGCTAATAGGACAATAAGAATGCTGTCTAATTCGACAACGGAACTTAAAATGTAGGGCATTAATAAATTATATGTATTATTTCTGTTAAGTATTAATATTTTATTAAATAGTTTTAAAAAAGCAGGCAGTGTTTAAAGAAAATATTTAGAAAGGAAATTTTATAACAAAACAATTCATTAGGTGATTAAATAACAAAATTAATTAAATTTATGTTTTACTGGCAGGGCCATCTTCATAGCATGCAGGGCACCCAGGCACAAAAATATTTTAGACCTATAATGTGTCATAATGTTTAAAAATAAACTAAAAAACTTCACATACAAAAAATAAATCATTTTTAAGATACTGTCCCTGGCCAAATTATTAGACGCCTAATAAGATTCGATGTAAAATGATAATTATCAGGTGATACTATACAGCTTTATTCTTTTTATGTAGCTGAAACCGGTTTGCACTTTTTTACGTTAGTGTATCAATTGGTTAACATTGTAATGAAATATGTTAAAAATAAATACAAATAAGAGGTATATGAAAAATCTCCTGAATAAAAACCCATTTGTATGTTTAATTATAAAAGTATTAACATTTATGTTTATACTTTTATAATTAAATTATAATTAAATACATTATATTAATAAATTAACATATATGTTTAATTATAAAAGTATAGCATATAAACTCGTGCAAATCATGTCATTATTAAAAAACTACAGTGCGTCTATTAATTTGACCTAATTATTATAATATAATAATATAGTACCTAATACAATAAATAATCTGTATTTTTATAACATTTCGCCGAATTTATATTATATATCGCCTATTTAACCAATTGATACACAAACGTAAACAAGTACAAACCGGTTTCAGTCGCGTAAATACAATAAAGCTGTATAGTATCACCTGAGTAATTAAGATTTTACATAGAATCCTATAGCGCGTCTAATAATTTGGCCAGCGACTGCATGATGCAATAATTTTAACTCATTTTGATTACCACAAAAACTTTAAAGCACTTTTAAACTATGCATAATTTAAAAAAAAATTATATGCTAACCAGTTGTAATCCTCATATAATAAAATAATTTTGAGAACCATGGAAGTCAATTAAAATAACTAAAATAAACATGAAAAGGTATAACAAACAACAAAAAAAATTTAAAAACTATGAATTATTTTGTCAAACTAAACAGTTATTAAAACATCTTACAATGCCCAGGAACCTAAAATTTCAAGAGGGCCTAAAGGTTTCATTATAACGAAGAAAAATAGTTTTCGGTTGATTTTTTAAGTTTTCTTGGTGATAAACTAATCCAATTATTGGTGTTTGATAAGCAATCACCATTTGTAGAAAAAAATGCATACTCTATAAAAATTTATTAAAAAAAATATATAAGGTAATATTTTTATTCTTAAATTCTTTTCAATGCAATTTTTAAAAAAAGTAAGATTCTCTAGGGCCCCCTGAGAAAATGGGGTTGCCCTTGTGTGCCTATAGGTAAAGACGGTACTGTTTACTGGACATTTAGAGCTAACAGATTAAAATAAATATGTAACTACTATAAAATACTCTATAAATATTAGATGAATAAAAAAGTAATACTTTTCACACTTAACACTATTTAAATAATTTCATACATGTAATGAAATTTCAAAAATTTAAAATGTCAGATTCATAGATCTTTTTCCCATTTCCTGAAAAACATTTATTTAAATTTTTACTTAGTTATATACATAAATTTCATTTGTAAATATTTAATTTCGACTAAAAAAGGTAAACGCCCTTATGAAATTTTATAGAATTTAAAAACCAAGTAAAATTAAATTAAAACTAGACACTATAATTTAGTCACACATTTAGTTACAATTCTAAGTCAGTCTAATCTAATAGGTTCATATAATCAATCATTGAAAAATAATATACTGAAATCTTCGAAAATGCTTAACTATTTACTTACATTTCGATATTTTGAGGAAAGTGAAACAATTTCAAATTTGGATAACCCGCTCTGTTTACATTGCAGTAAGCACATTCATAATTCTTTGCTTTGCGCACAGAAGAATCACTGAAAAATATTGAAAGAAAAAAAGAGGATTACAATTTTTAAAAACTGAAAACAAGTAGAAAAAAATCAACAGAAGATATGTTATACAAAAGCACTTACTTGTTAGGAATAATTGTCAAATTATGGTCCGCCATTGATTGATTTCTCATGTGCTTCTCTCTCCAAACTCTCCTTCCAAAACTAAGGATGATATTGCGCGAAGCTCTGGCATTGTGCTAGATTTTGTTACGACTTTCGCGCGTTTCCCATATTTACACTTGTAAAATCTTTGACCTATCTCACCGGTGTTCTACCTGGGTTAGCCTTGGCCCCATCGTTCGCGGAATTACTGTGCCTCATTCTGAATCAATTTACTAATTCAACGACTAACAATGCTAATCACTAACTGCTTATTTGTTAATAATTATAGATAAAAAAATATAAATAATAATAAATAAATAATGTAAAATAAATATTTTCTTAGACCAATGACTTCCATTGTTTATGTTATTACCTGTTATCCCTGTTTAGTTATGTCCTTTCTATTTTCTTTTTCCACAATATTATATAAATGCTTAACATTAAGTTTACTAAACCCAAATAATTTTAACATCAATGGCCTTTGATTCAGTTTAGAATCATACCATTAATGGTAATTACGGAGTAAATTTACGGAGGTGGCCTTTTTGGCCAGGTACTCCGGTGCACCGATTACTAGTTTCCGCAACCTCACCGGTCTTCACCACAATACTAGACACAAAACTTTCTAGAACAGAGACCAAAATCTCTAAAGCAGTGTTCCCCAATCCCCGGTCCGTGGATCAAATGCAGGTATGCCAACTGCTCAGGACACACCAAAATAATTAAAAAAACGTTAAATAACTACAAAGTAAAATTTGCAAATATTAGACTGTTTTATTTACTTTTTAAAAGGTACATGACATAAGTACTGGGATGCTGGGAATGTGAGAAATCTCGGTTTTAAGCGCGAAGCGCTTCTTACCGATTCATCAAAACTATGATGACATAAAACTAGAATTCCTAAGTTAGTCAAAGTTCAAAACAAAAAAAGTTCAGATGAAAGTCTTTGATGTAGTAAGGCTTGGTTTGGTGGCAGTGGAGCATTAGTTGGAAGGACAAGTCCCCTTGGATCATGGTTGTGAGCATTTCTTGGTCTTTCAGCAATTCTTGGAGTTCTTTTATGATGCTGACGAGACGATGTGCATTAGGTGTTGGAGTTGCAGGTTTATTCGAAGATGTTCTCTTACTGGGGCGGGCCTCGCACCCAGTAAAGTTCGAAGTATGTGCTTTTAGGCAGTGGCAGCACTTTGCCGGGGTTTCTCTGGGTTTTTGGCATTTGTATGAATAGTGCCCTTCGGCACATTTCATGCATCTGGCTTCATTTGTGCAGCTACTTTGTGTGTGGCCATAGCCTTGGCATTTGAAGCACTGTATCGGTCTTCTTCCACCTCGGTACTTCTCTACGACGATCATGAATTGCTTTATTCTTTCAACGTTGTAGATTTTTGTCTGATTGACCAGCAGAGGAGTGACGACGAGGTAGAGGGGGTGTGACCTAATGGCTCCTTCCACTTTCTTCTTAAACTGCACAATTTTTATGATTTCTATGTTCAATTTCCCCAATTCAAGGGAAATTTCATCAATATTAAAATCATCTGGGAGTCCTCGGATAAGCACCTTTTCGTTCTTAACTGGGAGGACTTTTTCAGCATTCCCAAGTAGCAAAAAGATATGATCTAATACTGGCAAGATGCAATATAATACTGCCGTGCTAGAAAACGCAATACTCTTGAATCCTATCTTCTAATGTTAGAACTAATTTGATATAAGATTATATAGTATTCGATCTAACATCCGAAATTTCAAAATAATCATATATTTCATTACTTTTGGTACAGCGCCACATTTATGCGAAAGGTTATCCCATATTATTAATAAATAAACATTTATTTATGAAAAAAAACAATAAATTAAATATTACTTAAAATATCATTTTTAGCCACTTCAAACTTATGCCAGAAAACATAATATTAGCAGAAATAAGCTGTTCCCGCCAGTGCAATTGTTGAGTTGTAACTTCCTTAGGAATGGGAATGTTTACATCGTCGCCGCCATTGATCGTGGTAATCAGCTAGAATGACATTTTTAACTTCAAAGGTATTTATAATTTAGTAATTTTTTAGTAAACTTTATAAATTTCAATGATAGATACATAAAACTTTAAAGTAGTATCGTAGGTAGTGTTTTTCCATAGTGTCTTCATGAATGTTTGCATACGTCGCCGCCATTGATTGTGGTAGTCAGTTTGAATGAAATTTTTAACCTCAAAAGTATTTATAATTTGGTAATTTTTTAGTAAACTTTATAAATTTCAATGATAGATACATAAAACTTTAAAGTAGTATCGTAGGTAGTGTTTTTCCTGTAGAAACATTCAGTGTTTTAATAATCTTGACCGCTTGTTTAAAACATTCAAGAATTAATTTAATGATTTAATAAATCTCTCAATAAATATTATGATTGTGCTCATTTTTAATAATGTTTGCTTGTAGTAGTTGACTACTCTGTTAAAACGTTTTGTCCGACTATAAATTACAAGTATTGTAGTTAGTTTAGAATAGGCTCGTAAAAACAATGTTTACATGGTAATTCGCATCTGACAGAATTTCACTGCAACAATGATAAAGATAAAAAATAATATTTAGTAATGAAGTTTGCCATGTTAAAATAATTATTAATTAATCAGCTACTTTTTAGTTAAAACCATTAGGTACACTTTAGAATGTTTGAAATTTTATTCACAAGAAGAACACTATTGTTACATTATTTAAATTTCCTGTTTAATATATTGAAAAATAATTAGTTAAACATTTTGATTTTCATTTCTTGAGTATAGACAGATTTGAAAGTTTTTGATACATGATTAATTATATTAATTTATAAATCATAGCAAATGGTTAAAAAATTATGAGCTTATATAATGTACAAAAATATTTTGATAGTTAAGAATCATTGTACTTTATCTTTAAAAAAAATTAAAAAGCATTGAATTTGATATATTTTTGTATCTGTATATATACTTGAATATTCACTTCAATTAAAAAGGGCTTAAGGGTTTTGAACTACAATTTCTTCTTTTTTTAAAATAAAAAATAATTAAGAATGAATAAAATTATTACTTGAGAGCGATTATAAATGAAATGTTTATCGATTCTTGCGCAGTGATACTAAGATTTTTTGGTGCAGGTATTGTAACTGAAATCTACTTTTTAAATTTTAGACCTATTAAAATTTATTTTAAATGATTTAAGTTTTAAAGAAATATTCAATGCTTATTAGTTTTAAGTTTACTAATTTAATATTTTCAGTGTAAAGTAATGTAGAGTTTTAAATTTAGTGTTTTCAGTGCAAAGTTTAACTCTTCTTCTCTTATAATTTTAGCTTCGTCTGAGGCTGCTGGATAATGCAAATGCAGAATGACACACTGGTAGAAGACGAGGGCCTGTAACTTCGATCCTGACAGAAAACAAAACGGCTGCTGTGTATATGCTGTTCGATTCTCTTTAAATCTGCCGGAGCTGAAATTCCTCTTGTTGTTGTGTAGAAGTTTGACGAAAGGTGTATCTCTGTGTGATTCATCCCTGCTGTGTGTTTTACACGTTGTTTACTGTTGTTTACAATTTTATAAAATCTTTCAATCAAGCAACGGTTCATCAGCTTATTGCTCTGAAATATAGTTGCACATAAGCAAAAAGTTGCAAGTGAAAAGAACTTTGAACTGCATGAAATAAATGACTGTAAAGTTTTGGAATTCTTTCTATTTAAAAATAATAATTAAAATGATAACACATAGTCGAACTGTTGCTTTTTGCATTAAAAATAAAAATTATTTTATTTAATGACAAATATGTGTTCTTAAGAATTATGTTTATATTAAACAATGACGGTAAGAATATATTGCTTTTATAGTTGAGTGAAGTTTATATTGCGTTTTGTTTTAAAATAATATAATTAAATTGTGAAATAATGTTTGTCATGATTTGGTTTGATTAATTTTTTTATTCTTAACTACTGCATTGTGTAATTTATACTGCATCTTTTTAATAAATCTTCGAAATTTTAGAAAAAAGGATAGGCAGATATGTGTTCATTAAAAAACTTAATAAGATATAATGTTGGAAATTTTTTTATAGTCATGATAGTAATGTTTTTTAAAAGCAGTTTGAAATTAGAGGTAGATAAAATTCGGTTTCATTTAAATTTTCAAAAATTGGAAACAATTTTATTTTAACATCATTGCTAAACAGTAACTCTAGCTTATGGGCATTTATACTACTAGCATTGTATTTTTACTTTAATTTTGAATTATTCAGTTCAAATTTGAGATAAGCAGTGTATATATATATTTTTATGATGTTTAAAATAATGATAACAGTAAAAATTTCTTTGGCTTAATATTAAAAATTTAGCCGAACATTTATTTACATTATTGTCAAAGCAAAAAATTTAAACCAACGTAGAGTAGATTCTTGTTTAAGTTTTCATCAGTAAGGTTCTTTGCAAAGCAGGTTTTTAAATACATAATTTTTTTTTATTTTCATGGCTAATTGCTCAATACCAGAAAATTGACTCTAGCGTCTGCTTAATTTTTTAAAATTTATTTTCTGAAAAGCTCTGTTTAAAATGTTTACATATTACACCTGCTTTTTTCTAAACCTATTTATGTCATAAGGCATAATCTATAATCAGCGAAATGAAAGCAATGGGATTGTTTTAAACAAAAATCATTTTTCTTTTAGCAACGTTTTCAAAAGAGTAATAAATTGTAGTCAAATTTTGATCATTCATACCAAAAGCAACTTTTAAAAGATACTGTTAAAAATGTTATTATTTTTTCGTCTCGTTCTTGATTGCTATTATATGTTTGTGCAAATTTAATTTAGATTAAACATAATATTTACTGACAGTTTTGAAATTAAAATATTATGTAAATTTTTTGCAAAGATTGTTGGTTTAGTACATAACACCTTTAAATAATTATCGAGTTGATGATAATTTCTGATGTGCCCCTAAAAGTAGTTTTTACATTACAAAAAATAATAGCAATTTTCATAAAATTAGTTGCTTTCCTGGTTTCACTCCCTGGAAAAATTTCCACGTTGTGTTTGGGTTTTGTTTTAGGTGTTTTGTTCAATAAAATTTCAGATACTTAAAGAATAAAGCTGCGTAACTATTTCTCCATTTAATTTCTGTGATGATATCGGAAGCAATTTTTTTTAATGCTGATTTTAAAGTAATTCTCAAACTCTTGAGGATTTTCATTATCAACATTGCGTTTATTATTTTAATTTTGAAAATTTTCACATAATTTTTCATTTAAAATTTGAGACAAAAATCTCTGCTTTTTTATTTTTATCATGTTTAAAATAATATAATTGTAAAATAATTATAGTCGTAGAAAGTTCTTTTGACTGAATAACATTTATATTATGATAAAAATTCCTAATCAATTTAGAAAAGAATACTGCTTATATTATAAAGAATATTATTAAAGAATATTTTGTGATAGCAAGGTTTTTCAAAAGTAACTGATATTAGTCAAATTTGGATTATTATAAAAGCAACTTATAGTAAAAAAGTATTATGTTTTTTCGTCTCATTCTTGTATGCAATTAAATGTTTGTGCAAATTTAATTCTGATAAAATACAATATTTACCCATTTTTTTTGGTTTTGACATTTAAATGTTATCTAAACTTTAAGTAAATAAAAGTACATAGTACTTTAACTAATTATTGAATCGCTGAAAATTTCTGATGTCCCAATGTAAAATTATTTTTACATTACAAAAAAAAAATTGCAAATTTTTTTAATAGAAATTCATAAAGACTTTTTTTGTTTCCACTCCCTGAAAATATTTCTACAGGTGCCTTTAGGTTTTGTTTCAAGTGTTTTGTAAGTAAAATTTCAGATTCTAAAAGGATAAAGTTACGTAAGTAGTTCTCTCTTTAATTTTAGTGATAGAAGTGAAATAATTTATGCAAGTAAGTAATTTGAATAATTTTTCATTTTCTTTATTGTTTCAGTTATTACAAAAAATAACAGTTTAAAAATTCGAGATATAATTTTATTGTAATATTTTTGGAAATGAATGACTTTGTTATATAGTAGAAAAAAAAAGTTAAGCTAAATTTTCGACTCAAATCAAACGTTAATTTAACTTAGCAATTATGTGGTGTTGTTTTCTTAATTTACAATTTCAGAATATAAATAATGAATGATAATTGTGAAATTGCAAATGGCTTAAGTTACACATTTAAAAAAAAAATGTATATATTATAAACTAACAAATTCAATTGAGATTTTGATAAAATAAGCTCATTTAAAAATAAAAAAAATTAAGAGTACATTTTAAAATTAAAAACTTTAAAATTATTAATGATATAAAATTTGTCAGAAAACCCATTGCATAAAGAAAGGAAAAAAATATTAATAAAAGTTGTGATATAGTATTATTATAAATTTGAAATATTAAAAAAAAATCAGCAGAACATAAGATATACTTTGGAGTAAAAGGGAGGAAAATGGAAGGTAGCAGAGTTCGCTTAAATAATTTTATTTAGTATTTCTGAATTGCTATGTAATAATGCATGGAATGACATTATAAAACTATTGTTCTATGTTTTACTGCTTCACAGCAATACAGAAAATTAAGTAAAATTATATCGCCGAATTATTCTGCTACCATCCAAATCCTCCTCTTGCTTACTCCAAAAATAAAGAGCAAAGCAAGATAATATCAGAAAATACAAAATCTAATATTATAAAGCGTTAAAACTAATGCAAAATAATACTAGGGCGAACGCTAGATAATCTTAGTTTGCATAGAATCTAATATTATATAATATTACAGCGAACGCTAGATAATCTTAGTTTGCATTGAATCTAATATTATACGATGCTGAGCAAACAGCGACCTCTTGTATCTTTCTAATCTTAGAAGTTGTGCAAGATAACGTTAGATTTTACCGATTTTCTGATAATATCTAATATCAGGTGCTACTTGGGTAGTTATATTTTTTGTTTATAAATTTTTATCTATCAAAATTTATGCTCACAATCTCATATCTTCCAAAATTAAATCGATGTCAGTTTCATATAAAAGATCAACTTTGTAAGATTTTATTTTATCTTATGCAGGTAAATTTTTTTTATCCATTAATAAAACTAAAAGAATAGCGGAAAGCGAAAGGCAAAATTTAAAAGAAAATATTTTTAGTGGCGCCATCTGTTGGCTCCTACTTTACTGACGGTCTCGTTGAATGCCATGAAAAATTGCATCAATTTCGGTGATATTTTTTGTCTGACAACATTACTAAACATTTATTTATTAAGTTTGCACTTTACTGTACATTCAATTAAGAAAGTAGTATTATTCAAAACACAATATCGAATTCATGACATCATTCATCATTTTTAAATGCCAATAAGTCAACTACTAAAATTTAGAGATTAGACTTTTACTGTAATAACATTATGAAAATATTAGTAACGCGAAGAATTATGAGTTTTAATTTAATATTTTATCTGAGATAAAATTTTTTCTTATATTATTTTAAAATTTTACAAGAATTAAAAAATTTCCCCTATTGGTTAATAAAAATCATACTACTACAATTGGTTATTAAAAAATCATTACTTATCATAAAAATGATAACTAAATATAACGATTAATTATTTTAATTATTTACTTTATAAATTGATTATATCGATTAATTTTACTGAAAACTAATTATATAGATAAGTTATTAAAATATTTAATTCGACTTCATTAATAGAAAATATCGATTATTTCTATATGGAAATAATCACAATCACAGATATTTGTCACTGTTATTTTTTAGTCCCAATATCAGAAGTAACAGTGTCTGAGAAGTAGCAGTTTTGCCCATTACTTGAATGTAGTCATAAGTCACAGTAACAGAAGAAACAGAGACTTGAAGTAACGGCCACACAGTTTCTTATACATAGTCCAAAATCTAGTAAAATTAGAAAAGTGGTAGAAAATATATTTCTGAAAATTTGTTTAATTTATGAATATGATTGTTTATCTTATTTACTTATCAACTACCACAAATTGAATTCTCAAATATATATGATATATTTCTCTTAATTACTTTCAAAAAACAATCTGGGTTCATGATCGCAACTAGTTCACTTTTTAAATAGTTTGCGCAGACTATTTATAAGAAACCGTGTGGAGGCTTTCTGATGTAGGAAGGTGATGGGGTAGCATGATCAGGAATTTCACAACTCAGAATGAACAAAAATTTAAACGGTTTTGATAGTTCTTATAGGATACATCGATACAGAAACGTGCTGCGATATTTCTGAATTGGATGTTCTTTGAATAGTTTTTGATGATGAAGTTTTGGTTAAAAGTTGGCTGAAGTACTTTTTCATAAAAGTCAGTGTTAAGTTTGCTGACATGCTCCATTAGGGTGTGGATTTCGAGGTCTCTATGGATGTTGATTATTGCTCCTTAAGAGCCCACTGGTTCCAGTGATCTTTCACAGGGTTTCACTATGACAAGTGTTCCCAGGTAGCAAAATGATATTATCTAACATTAGAAAGATACAATATAATACTGCCGTGCTAGAAAACGCTAGATTCCTTAATCTTATCTTCCAATATTAGAGCCAATATTGTATAACATTAAATAGTGTTCAATCTAACATTCGAACTTTTAAAATTATCATCTATTTCACTACTTTTGGTCCAGCGCCACCTTTTCATGAAAAGGCATCCCATATTATTAATAAATAAACATTTATTTATAAAAGAAAACAATAAATAAAATATTATTTAAAATATCATTATTAACCAATGCAATTTTATGCCAGAAAACGCAAGATAATATTAGTGGTAGTTCGCGAATGATACAACTCGAAAAACTTTATCAATTGTTGAGTTGTAACTTCTTCACGTTTTGTTTACGACGCCATATTGTACGAGTATGGCAGCTTTCTTTTCAACTATTAAAGGTATTTATAATTTAGTAAACTTTATAAATTTGAATGATAGTTACACGAAACGCTTAAGAAGTAATGTTTTTGCTTTAGTATCTAATAAAGTCAGTAAATATTATGAATTGTGATTATTTTTGACGTTGTTCGCACGTCAGTTGACTGTGTTAAAACTTATTGGCTAGCTACAAATAATAAGTACTGTAAATTGTTCAGAATATGCTTGTAAAACAACGTTCGCTTAGTAATTCGGTCTGTGGCAAAGTTTTTCTGCAACAATGAAAAAGATAAATTGTCTGTAAACAAATTAGCCAAGTTAAACCAAGGATCAGCTAATTTTAGCTCAGTTAAAACCATTGCATTCTAGAATGTTTAAAATTTAATACAAACAATATTGTTACCGTATTAAAATTTCATGTCTAAAATATTGTAAAACAAAGAATTAAACATTTTTATTTAAATATCTTAGGGATATTTCAGTATCGTGATCTGTCGCGCCAACAACAATCGCCAAAGTGCTAAATAGATTTTAAACTTGCAAATTTTTTTTAAAAAAATATGTAAATATATGCCCGGGATTATACTTCTCGAGTTTGTCCCTTTCTGTGATGTTCTTTTTTAATTTTTTAAATAATAATAATTATTATTATAATAATTAGTCTAATAAAAAATTATTGTTTAATGAATTTTTAAAAAAATTTCTATTAGAAATAATCTGAGACTGTAAAAATGCAATTACACAATAAAAAAATAAATATGTGACAAAATTTAGATATGCATACTGACATTTAAAGAATGTTTTCAGGGGTCTGTCCAGGCTAAATTTACTACCGTTTAGTGCTACCTTCACAAATTCAACTTTAGGAAAAACGGTAGTTTCACAAAATACTTTTTCTTAATCTCTTAAGAAACGATAAATCCATAGTTTTACCATATTTTTGTGTTGATTTTTTAATATAATTTTTAGTTTTTCACAAATTATGTCTAAATTTTCACAAAATAGGTACCTCTCAGAAAAACCTAGACAGACCCCTGATTATGTAAAAATATTTGGGGGGAGGGGAAAATATATTTAATATATATATTACAACTTTGAAGTATGTGAATTGTTAAAGAATTCTCCTTCTACATGTTTTTTTCAACCTGAATTTGATGATTTTGATTTCTCATAGTATCTTTTTACATTGACGTACTTTTACTAATACTTTTATACTATACTTTTATTACTAATACTTTTTTTAAATACTTTTCGGCACTTTTTTTGTTGACTTGCCACATAGCCAGTGTTATTTTCAGGTCTAATAAAAGGGGTTTTGCAAATTGAATTAAAAAAAAAAAAAATATGTAATAGTTTGCTTGGGAGTGTGTATGAGCTAAATTTTTTTTGTTAGTCTCCTTCCCACTGTGTTATTTTTTGTGTGGCACTAACGAAATATTTTTGACGCTGGTATCGATACCGGAATTTACTCTTTGAATTTAATTGTAAAGGATATTACAATTTCTTAAAAACATTTTCAAATTAAATAATTAAAGTTTCAAATAAATATTCAATGTTTAATAGTTTTAAATTTGAGCTTTCACATTGTAAAATCTAATTAATTTTCTTTGTAAAATTCAGTACTACTATCAAGAAACTTCTTGGAGCTGATTCCATACTTCGCTTGCGGAGGATCGAAATTGTGATGGTATGTCTTCGAATCATCGTTAGGGATGTTTCCCAGACCGTCGCCAATAGCCCATTGAGCAGATCTAGTGCGACGTAAACAACAACGTCCTTGCAGCGAATGATTTAACCAGTGGGGATATTCAGCAAGGTGTGGCAGCAAATCTTTATGTTGAAAAAAGAGGGAAACCTATGAGGTTCATCCCTGTTTTTTGTGGTGCATATTACATTAACTGTTGCTAAATTTTTTCATAAAAGCATTTAATGACATGGAAATATATTTTCAATTAAATAAAAACTTACAATTGGAAGAGTAAACTCGAACTGTATCAAACAGTTCTGAAGTCACGAAAAGAATTATTTTATTTAGTAACAATTAAGTAATCTAAACTTGGGTTTTACAAAAATGTTATCGACTTTAATTTTAAACAATGAAGGTAATGTATTGCATTTACAATTGGATGAAATTTATTTTACAGTGTGTTTTGTTTTTAAATAAAATTATTATGCTGTGAAATAGTTATGTTTGCTAGGGATTTTTTTTAATTACTGTAGAGTGTAATTTCTTTTACAACTTTACAACAAAAACAATCTTCAACATTAAAGAAAATTTGATTTGTCAGGTATAATGTTTGCATTGATAAAATTTTATAAAATATTACGTTAAAAAATATTTTTAGTTGATAATGATTAAGTATCATTAAAACAGTTGAATATATTTAAAATTTGGTTATTTTTTATCTTTCGGTATGATAACGAAAGCAATTTTCTTATAAAGCTAATTTTAAAGTATAGCTCGAACTCGTGAGAATTTTTATTATCAGCATTGTGTTTATTATTTTAATTTTGACAATTTTCACATGATTATTCATTTGAAATTTGAGACAAACAGTTTAAGCTTTTTTATTTTTATCATGTTTAAGATAATAAAATTGTAAAATAATTATAATCGTAAAAAGTTCTTTTGACTGACCATGTTCGTAATGCATAAACTCTTATCAGCAAAATACAAACTATGGAATTAATTGATTTTAAAGAAAATTTTTGTGACAGCAAGGTTTTTTAAAAGTAACTGATGGTAGTGAAATTTGGAACAATACAAAAAGCAACTTAGAATAAAAAGTATTTTATGCTGTTTTTTTTTGTCTCATTCTTGTATGCAATTAAATGTTATCTAAATTTTAGGTAAATAAAAGTACATAGCATTTTTAACTAATTACTGAATCGTTAAAAATTTCTGATGTCCCAATGTAAAATTATTTTTACATTACAAAAAATTATTGGCAAATTTTTTTTAATTGAAATTCATAAAGGCTTTTTTTGTTTCACTCCCTGAAAATATTTCTTCAGGTGCCTTTGGATTTTGTTTCTAGTGTTTTGTTAGTAAAATTTCAGATTCTTAAAGGATAAAGTTACGTAAGTATTTTCCTATTTAATTTCAGTGATAAAGGAAGGGAAAAAATTAATACAAGTAAGTAATTTGGATATTTTTAAATTTTCTTAATTGTCTCAATTATTACAAAAAATAACAATTTAAAAACTCGAGATATAATTTTATTTTAATATTTTTGGAAATGAATGACTTAGTTTTATAGTAGGGAAAAAAAGTTAAGGTAAATTTTCAACTCAATTCATATGTAAATTTAACTTAGCAATTATGTAGTGTGGTTTTCTTAATTTACAATTTCAGAATATAAACAATGAATGATAATTGTGAAATTACAAATGGCTAAAGTTACACATTTAAAAATATATATATTTTACAAACTAACAAATTCATTTTAGATCTTGATAAGACAAGTTCATTTTCTTAAAAAAAATTAAGAGTGCATTTTAAAATTAAAGACTTGAAAATTATTAATGATATAAAATTTCTCAGAAAACCCATTGTATAAAGAAAGGAAAAAAAATATCAATAAAAGTTGTGATATAGTATTATTTCTTAAATAAATTTGTGAAATAGTAAAAAAAAAAAAATCAGTGGAACATAAGATATACGTACTTTGGGGTAAGACGGAGGAAAATGGATGGTAGCAGAGCTCGATAAAATAATTTTATTCAGTATTTTTGTATTGCTAAGTAAATAATACATGGAATGACAAAATAAAACTATTGTTCTATGTTTTACTGCTTCACAGCAATACAGAAAATTAAGTAAAATTATATCGCTGAATTATTCTACTACCATCCAAATTTTCCTCTTGCTTACTCCAAAAATAAAAAGCAACGCAAGATAATATCAGAAAATACAAAATCTAATATTATGTAGCATCAAAACTAATGCAAAATAATATTACGGCGAACGCTAGATAATATTAGCTTGCATAGAATCTAATATTATATAATGCAGAGCAAACAGCGACCTCTTGTATCTTTCTAATATTAGAAGTTGTGCAAGATAACGTTAGATATTACTGATTTTCCGATATTATCTAATATTAGGTGCTACTTGGGTTGCGTTTTTTCTGCAGTGGTAAGGGAATACTGTACCGAACAGGAGAAGCGTGTGTTACATTGAGCCTAACAAGAGATCCCGAATTAAAAGAGTGTTGTCAACAGATTAGAGTGCATGCGATGCGGTCAGGAAGGTTGCTGCACGCTACACCGCAAATTAACAATGGATGATGTTTAGAGAGCATTGCAGGCTCTTTACCACCCGTATCGCTGGGGTAATGTGACCGTATTTTTAGGCTATTATAAAATCTACGAAACAGAGTTATGAGTTCAGAATTCTAATAATCGAAAGAATGAAGTTCAACTGTTTACAAAAAGCAGCAGTTGTCATACTGTTTATAAAACAAAAATTTGAATGAAAGAAAAGAGGTGTTTCTAGATACATTAAACATAATAAATAAAAACAAAACTGAATAAACAAAGCTGCCACCATAGACGCAATGTTAATTTAATGCTCTATTTTCAATAGAGGTCATTTGACTCAACGTGTATTCTCCGTTCGAAAGGAAAATTTGTAATAAAATGTTGCTGTTTCTAATGCCACTTGCCAAATACCAGCTGGCCTGTTTGGTGAAACCAAGCAAATTTAAGGTAGAGGGTAAGTTTCTTGTTTTTCTGAGGAGCCATCTATAGCCAAGAATACGACTTTTAGCCACACATACGCCACAGTCCGTATAATGGGTGGATCAATTAATGCATCCATTCATTCATCCTCAGATCATAATTTGACCTGTCCCGCAGTGGACTGATCGTTAAGACACGGTTCCCAGCAGATCACCGAAGTCAAGCATCACTGGTTGCGGTCAGTGTGCGGGTGGGTCACCACTTGGATCAGTCTGCGTAGGGACCGAGGGTGTGCGGTATTGGTCCTCGTTAAACTGTGCTACCGCAAAGTGCTCGACTTCGCGTGCAGGTCGTTGGGCTACCGAAGCAGGGGTGCCATCCCCTCTGCAGAGGATCAAAATTGTGATGGCATGTATTCGGATTTTCCTCAGGGATGTTTCCCAGACCGCCGCCAATAGCCCATTGTGCAGCTCTAGTGCGACGTAAATAAAACTACAACTACAACTACATAATTTGACCTGAACCAGCGAACGCTGAATCTCCAATCCCCCGTAGTTCTGAATTTTTGGGAACTCGAAGGACTTTGTGACCCTCTTGGACATGGGTCCGACTCCCTCCCAACTAAGCTATAGCGGCCTCTACTTTAACTAAATGCTAACCAGGATTGCTTACTAGCATGAATATCTTACGAAATGTAGCAGATTTAAGATCATAAACTATATTATTTATTTCTTTTATTGAAAACTAAATTATTTGTTAGCAAAAAGCGATAACGACTCGCTCAATTAGTTGTAGTGAGCAGCAGTTAACACTCTAACCGGAAGTACCGAAGGTGAAGAGCTTGAGATTTATTTCTGTTTACATTTGTTTTTGTATCACTTCTGCGGTGCGATTGTCAGGAGTTTTATTTATTATACTAAATATCGAAAAAAAATCATAATTTCGTTAGACAAAGAGAAATGGCTAGAAATTCTGATTTTCTTATAATCGTCGAACCTTTTTTTTCAAATATTTATTACCCATTGGAAAAATAGGTCTTTTTTGGGTTTTATGGCGTCTGCACTTTATTTGGACGTCATCACACTTTTCAACTGTGTTCAAGAGTAATAGTAAACAGTGCACATGCGTCGTCATTGCATGAGATGCTATGGTGGCTGCTGCTGTTTGATAATTTTTTAGAATTCTTTTTTTCTTTTTATCAGCAGTCATTCTTAATGTATTTACATAATAATAATTTAAAGTATTTTTATATGATTTTTATTAATAACTTATGATTACTGTTTTGACGGCGATTTTAATATAAATATGAATACTGAAGAAGAAAGAGTATTTTGTGACGTCTTAAAACACGAATATAGCCAGGATTTCAATACCAATCCGACGACAAACATCAATTGAGTCGGTTCCCAGCAGATCTCCGAAGTCACCGGCTGTGTGCGGGTGGGTGACAACTTGGATTAGTCTGCGTAGGTATCAAGGGTGTGCGATATTGGTCCTCGTTAAACTGTTCTACCGTAAAGTACTCGACTTCGCGTGCTGGTCGTCGGGCTACCGATGGGGAGGGGTGACATCCTCTCTGCAGAGTATCAAAATTGTGATGGCATGTCTTCGGATCATCTTCAGGGATGTTTCCTAGACCGTCGCCAATAGCCTATTGTGCAGTTCTAGTGCAACGTTAATGAACTACAACAACATCAATTGAGACAATTTTCGCAACCCATGATTTGAAAGGTTATGGCGTTTATCGAAGTCAAACCAGAAAAAATAAGCAATTGACCCATGGGTAACCAGTGAGCATAATAAAGCGATCACAATTTTTTTTAGAAATTTTTTCTGTTATTTTGATATTAAACTTATTCCAAAGTTTATTTTGGAGTCCACATATTACGGAATACTGATTAATATAATTTCTAGGAGAGGAGAACTTTCTAATCTATCTATTCTCAAAAAAATTATAAGTCAATCAAAAACATATAAGAGAGATTCAAAACCATATGTTTTTTTTATTTTTATTATTTTGCTGTTTTCAGAATAGTTTACGGGTAAAGTATTATTTAATAATAGAGCGTGAAATGAAATAAAAACTGAGATTAATAAACAAATATATATTCTTTGATTGCATGACAATCGTTCGAATATTAATAATATACCCCGTTTTCGAAAACTTTAGCTATGAAGGCTATTCAAAAAATGACATTTCACCTCTTCAGATTTTCACCTCTTCAATGAGTCGATAAAATTAGTACTAATCATGCTTAGGAACTAAACACTGAGGGCTCTACATTAGGCTGACCACTTAGTCGGAACACTTTCCCTTGTACCGTAGGGCGATCAAATTACAATACCTAGGAAAGATCATTTTACAGAAGGAGACGAACTGAAGATAGTGTAACAATTTTCGTAGGTAATAATTTTATCAGTTTTCTCTCTTCTGTTTATTCTTTATTTTTCAGTTTATTTCAGTTGAGTAACGAGCAATCCATAAGTTAAAAGTGTGCCAAGTGCTGTAATTATTGAAGTTCTTGAGAAATAAATAATCTCGCAACCAGATAGCACAATAACACGTCTATCTTTCAAGGACTGCAGAAGGAAAGACCTACGAGTATGCAAAGTCAAGCAACTGTTCTGTATGATGTATTTATCATACAACTTTTGGAAGCAGCACCGGGTTTTACACATAGTTACTGGTACCTCAGCAGCAAAACCCATGAGAACAATTAGTAAAACAACCGAAGTACTAAACACAAAAACATTTTCTGCAATCACTGGCCCTGTCTTTTCTTCCTCGTCATAAAGAGCAGCTGATGCCATAATTGTAAAACTGGATATAGAATCTGCAAGAACTAGCAGAAAAGTGGGCAAAGAAAATACACATTGTATTCGGTCAAGCAGACCACATATCTGAAAGAATCGATTTGCCATTCTAAGCAAGCTCTCCTCTGTAGATGCCGTATTTGAATTTAACAGTTTCTTAACAGTCTTACGGTGTTCATTTAACAGTTGACAACAGCGATGACACATAATGCAGTACAAGAAAGTAATACCGCTCGCGAAAATAGGATCAGAAGAGTTAGTCATCATAATTTTGGTGAAGAAATAAGCGTTTAAAATGGCAGTGAAGTTATCAACTTTGCTGCCGTAGGTGTAAAACTTGTAATAATGGTGGCTTGCATCTCGGGTGTTCATGAGATAGGCTTCTACACCTCCGTACACAAACGGTATAATAAGTAGACTTACCACAAATGCAACATTTACGAACGATTTCTCTAAAGGTTTTGCTACTATTACTCCCTTGCACAGCTTTTCTAGTTTTTCAATGGTCGATTTAATTCTTCTTTTTCTGTAGAAGCAAACGTGCCACAGGATAAAGCATAAAGTATTACTGAAAAGGTATGAAAATATCACTTGAAACTCTCTCCAGTTCTGTTCCAAGTTGAAATAGCTCATAATCCAGTAATCAACAAAAGCAACATGGAGAAGAAATGTGTAAAGAATTCCGAAGGTTCTGGTTCCAAAAGATAGATTATGGGGCCTGCAGTTAATGAGCTTACCATTTCCAACGTTTATACCAGTGAAAGAAAGTGCTTTTAACTCAATGCCAAAGATTGAGGCTTCTTCACATTCATGCTCAAAGCCTTTTGAAGAATAGACTTTTTTCATTTTATTTAATAAAATAAACAACGCGTAACGAGTGGTTACTCTCAACTGTTCAGTTTTCAACGCAATTTTCGCCGCCAAGAAAGAAGTTTAACCGTTTCTATTGAGTAAACTTCACTTATTTGTTTGAGCGAAAGAAAATTTCAGTCACCATCTAATCAGAGGCTGCTTCCCTTTATCTTGAACAGGAATGTGACAAATGTTTTGGTTAGACAGAACCGATTAACAGCTAACTGTGCCCTTTCAAAAAAGGAACAAAATCGGACGTTGTCTATTTATAACATTGATGAATTAATTTCTCCCATGTTGCCGCAAGCTGATAATGTATTCAAATAATATTTCTTTTTTAAAAAATAGTATACACTGTTTCTGAACTATAAGCAAACATTTGAATTAACCTTACATGGAACTTAACTGTTTGTTACATCGATATGATATGATTTAAATATCGATAGGATAAATGAGTGATGAGTAAAAAAGACATCGATATTGTTCTCCGATGGAGGGGGTACCATTTTTCAAATTTCTCGATAACATCTCACACTGCGAACGTCAGTATTATGTTACTTTATAAAAATAAAATTGAATGTAGGAAAGATCCAAGAGTGCACGCAGGGGGGGTTCTAAAAAAATCATTCGATTATATCGAAAAACTAAATAATTAAAAATTATGCTTTCTTTTTTTAATGTTCTTAACTTTTTTTTCTTTAAATAATCAGTTATTTTTAATTAAATAATCAGTTTTTTTTTCTTTAAATAAGAATTTTATATTTTGTGATGCTGATATGCAAACAGAATCTAATTGTAGTCGGAAACTGAACTCAAAACTTTTCTTATTTTTATGTAATAATTAACTGATATGGTACCGCTTACCTATTTTCGAAGCATATTAAAAAATTAAATCATTAAAAACTTTTTTTTAAATAGCTGTTTAATTTAAATAAAATGTAATTTATAAGTGAAAATTCCTTTAGAAAATTAAATTTTATAAATTTAAATTTTAAACCCATAAATTTTGGTTTTGTAAAATTAAATAAATTAAAATTATTGGCGATCTAAGCTCGTATACGCCATCAGGGGAGAAGATAAATTCTTTTTTCAGTTGTATAGGAATGTACTGCAATATTTTCCTCTTTCTCAATATTTTTCTTACTTAATTGTGAAAAGTATTTTTAAATTTCCATGACTTTTTTTTAGAACTATGTTCAATTTAGTTTTTAGTTACAAATAGTTTCCTAACTTAAAAGTTTTTAATTTATTTGAAAATCAAGACAGAGACTAACGTACTTCCTTCTTCTATGACTCTCCACACGCTAAAGGTGAAAGTATGCGAAATATTGCCATAAGAAGAGAATTCTGCTGTACGCCACCTGTACCCCATTTCGATCGCCCTAATGCGAGTTCGATAATGCAAGTGCAGAAAAATATCTTTAACAAAAAAAAATATATTTATGTAAATTTTTTAAAATATTTTCCCGCGAATTCACAAGTGTTCCTTAGGAAATATTGCACTTTATTACATTCAAATGAAAACAAATTTTACCTAGGAAAGACAGATATCAAATTTGTTTCTAAATGATATCTAAAATATCTGGTAATGTCTATAATAAAACTGGTCTAGTAATTTCGAAAAAAGAAAAAAAAAAATCACGATGGGCTCAGTTGGTAAGGAACAAGTATTGTGAAGTACTAGGTTTCTATACCTGATGGTTAGAAAACGGTTTAAAGAGGTGCTTTTAGCCCGAAAAGACATTCAATTTAAATTTAAGCCATCTAGCTAGACTGATAATGGTCAAAACCAGTACTGCTAGTACTCAATTCTGTATTGATATATCTAAACTTTCAGACCTAGAGTAATCTCTCTATATATAAATTCGATATTTACTTGTAAATTTTTTATATATCTCTTACTTAGAGGTATTTATCAATAATTATTTAAAATTTTTTACTAATTATCCTCGATATGTTTTGAAATTGATTGTTTTTCAACTTAACATAACTTTATTCAACTTAGAGTGTTTTTCCTTTATAATATTATAAATTACGCAAAGAATAATTTTTTCTCTCCATTGCATGAAATTTTTGAACGGATTCCGTGTCAACTGATTTCAAATCAGAAATCGATTTCCTTCTACAATTTACAGTTTTCATGTAACTCAATAATATATTCCTAACCAGAATTTTTTTTTAAAAATTCACTCTAGGGAATACTAAGTGTTTCACTTCTTTGCTACGTAGGGTGTAACAGGTAGAAGTAGATAATGCACTTCAGTTTATGATGCGTTATGTTAAGGTCATATGTTTTTCGTTTTTAATGTTATTTTGAGGGGATCAGACAAGCATTAACGTGTGTATTTGAAACTTACACTTTCTTTCTTTTCTTACTCTTCTATACACTTGTAATTTCAGATGCAAAACTAAACTAAAAAATCAAAATTGGAATAAAATCTTTAGTTTTTCGAATAAAACTATAGCTTTAGATTTGAAATCCTCATCTCCGAAATAAGGAAAGATAGAGTATTTGTATAAATACAAGCAAAAAAAGAAAAAAAAAATGCTCCCTAATGTTATTCATTTGAAGTTTTCTTATCAAAGAACATTTTATGATCTTGATGTTTAGTAACGGTTTTACAATTATTAAAATATAAATAGGCTCTATTTAGTTTTATAGTAAGTTTACTGTACAACTGTGTTCGTTCATCGTAAGCAGTTACTTATTAAGACAAAATAACTATTTACAATTTAGATAATAAGTATTACTGTACCAATAACTATACTAAAATAACTATTACAATTCTAAAATAATAATAATAAATAACTTTTCACACTATGAAGAATTAATAAGAATATTTAACAAGTTTTTATAACTATCAAAAATTAAAAAAAAAATATATATAAACAAGTTTGTCAATGAAGTTGCTACGGAAACCTAACAAAATTATTAGGTTTAATAAACCCAATTAACATTCGAAAAAAAATCTATTCAATAAAAATTGATTCAATATTTAATAATAAAAATTATCGTTTTAAATCTATAACCTTTTATAATTGTTTATAAACTGAATCAGAGATCAAATTTGTGTTAGTGCATGTTGAAAAGTAGACTATTTTGAAAATAGTTTTTACTGTTTTGATTAAATAATCTGTTTAGGGTAAAAAAAAAATAATTATAAAAAAATCGGGAGGGGATAGAGCTCTTAATTATAAAAGAATCCACTCTAAGTTAAAGAGTCTTTCTTAGTTTTTTTTCTTCCTTCATCCATCAAATAATTATTTTTCACCTTATTAACTCTGTCATCAGATGTTTATTACCCTAAGACGTTTTATGAGAAACAAAAAATAAAACGGTCTTAAAAGCATCAAACACCAAACGATAAAATGTGACACTGGGGAAAAAAAGTGAAGACGATCTGAAGAGCAAACGATGCCACCGACGGAAATGAATATTTATAAATACTGTAGTGAACGACATTTCCAAATGTCCTAAAATTCCCATAAAATCTGAAATGGCAGAAGTAAACATTAATAACCAGAAGAAAAAATCCTAATTTCAAAAACTGAAGTTATTTCCGTCTTGTGGTTGCCATAGTTTGCTCACTAAATTCACTTCACTTCTTTTCCGGTAAAAATCAAATTCCCTAACGTAGCAACTTAGAAAACGATGAAAAACAAGAAAATAATCTATTTTCTGAGAATTGAGTTTACGTGAATGTTTAAAGATTCCATGTCAGCAGAAAAGAAAAATTAAGAAAAATCGATGTTCTAAGTAAAATTGTAATTGTTCTTAGGGAGTGGCTTTTATTTTTAGGAAATGATATTTCTTCCCCTTCTTTTACTTCCTCGCGTATTTCGTTTTTATTTATTTTTGCTCGAAGAAGTATGACTAAATCCCATTTAGAATTTTTTTCCATTTTCTTTCAAGTGGAAGCGAGTTTTGGAGAAAATAGTTAAGAGAAATTTGGAGTACTTATTGAGGTATTTTTATTTAAGAAGGATAAGTGATATGAGACTATCAGAAGAGTAACAAGATTTCTTTTTTTGTTTTTTTGGAGATGAGGAAAACTCGAAAAGTTTAAATTTCAAAACGGAAATTCATAGTATTTTAGCTCTTTTATTTTATTTTATAATCGTCGCTGAACAGCCGACCCAATTTTCAGGTACCAATGTTCAACGCCGTGACCTAGTAATTTTGAACCCAACGCAGAAGACAAGGGAACTTTTATACTTGGTATTGGGGGAAATTCGCCTTCGCTTCGTACTTTTTGATTGAACTAACCAATTTGCGTTACTTGGAGAGGGAAACAATTAAAACCTCCCACGGTTAGCCTGAGTTGGTAAGTGGACTCCAACCCATGATCCGCCTACCACGGAGGGTATTTTTCGTCAGCACTGTGGTCGGTGTGAACAGGGTGCGGAATTCGTATCGACCAGCCATCACTGAGATTCGAACCCTATCCCCTAAGCCACCATGACAATATTTTAATAATCAGCCCACGGCTCAAAGCCTATATATACCAAGACGGAAAAGAGTAAAAACTGGTACGACATAAGGTATTTCATTCTAGTGTTTTTTTGGGGGGGTGGGCATTGAATTTCTGTAACTACCGAGATTTATTTTAAAATTATAGCATATATAAAAAAAACTGTTTCTTTTTTGAGGAAAAAGCAGATTTTGATAAATTGTTTAAAAAAGAGAATAGATTTACTCCTCCTGAAAGCAAGTTAAAACTGAAATGGTTTTACTACCAGCTTTTCCGTCTAGCTTTAAACCATGTATCAGCCGGTACATTCATACCTGCTAACTTATGCTGTCGTAGAAATAGGTTTATTAAGTCGTAGTAAACCAACAATTAAGTAAGGAAGCTACATCAATAAGCATAATCAGCCTATAAATAGATCTTATCTACATATTTTTTGAAATTGTTGATTCGTCGAGGAAGTTTTAAAAAATTATTTTTGCCGAAACTTTAAACTTCAACATTTAATACGCCAAAACACTAATGTTGATTAGTGTCACTATGAAAATTATTTCCTTCAACGGCCGCACAAATTTGCAGGAATGTATATATGCAAGCCTGCCAACTACTACGTCGCTTTTTGCATAATATTTAATAGAGTGGTAGATGTTTAAAAGCGAAGTCTTAATTTGAATAGTTTTGGTTTATTTAAGCCATATACTTTTTTAAAGCCAGGGAAACATATTAAAAAAAGTTGTTGCTTATAAATTTTTAAATCATTTATATTCAGAGATGCCAACTGCTCCGGACACGCTAAAATAATAAAAAAAAAAACGGTAGATAACTTCAAAGAAAATTTTGCATATATTAGACTGTTTTTATTTACTTTTTAGCATGACAAAAGTACTAAAAAGTTTTGAATTATATAAGCCTACGAGTTATTTAGGAATAGTGGTGGCTAAAAATCTACTAAATTGAATTTATTAAATCAAGATTCACAATTGATAAACCACCACTTTAAAATATATATTTGCTGTCCGGAGCAAGTTGGCATCTCTGTATATGTAGTAGTATGGAAAACAAGTTCAAATGAATAAAAAATAATTCATTAAAACATAAGTACCACTAGAATAAATGTTTACAAAAACGTTGAGAGTAGGAAGACCTGTATATCAGTGTTCCCCAACCCCCGGTCCCCGAACTGGTACTGGTTCGTGGATCAAATGTTACCGGGCCGCCCATTTCATTGAAACTGAATTCAAATTCCTAGGTTAATACCCCAAATTGAAAATATCTGTGTTCCATTAAAATTTTATTTATTTAAAAAAAACGGGGAACCCGAAGGTAGTGACATAAATTTTTTAATGTTTGTAATGTATCATTGTCTCCGATTACCCCCAGATGGAGCCGTCTCATTGTAAAGAAACAGGCTCAGGGTTCTCATTGATTTAACGTTCTAGAAAGTTAAAATTTTAAATCACTTTATAATTATTTTTTGGTATAACTGTATTTTATTTTGAAGGCATGTTTAAATACAATTAAATTGAAATTAATAAATCAAAATAATCTAAAATATAAACAATCAACGCCAGTCCCTTCCCCTAGCGGGTCGCGGTAAAATTATCAAACGTAGACAGGTCCGCAATGACAAAAAGGTTGGGGAACACTGCTGTATATGATTAAAATTTGAAATTTTTTGACGGATACAGAAAATACGAGAAATCTCGTAAATAGGGATGCCACTGGGGACAGAAAAAGTAAAAATCTATTAAAAAAGTTTAAATGTATCAATTTTTTTAAAGTTCACAAGTGAAAATGAATAGAAAAATGTTTTCGCTCAAAATATAAATAATTTGCAGTATAAGTCATGGTGGGTTGACTAGTGAAATATATAAAAATGAATTGACTTTCTGCCACTTCTTACATTTTTAGTCGCCCTTGGCGTGTTTGTTGAAAATCATTAAAATGGCGTTATGTCTCTCAAAAACCTCTTTCATTATGATTTTTAAAAGATATGACCAAATTTTCATTTGAATATATAAATAATACACTAAGAACAATCTGAGATTTATTGGGACTTCCACAACAAAATTTACTTCGTTAAGAATTTTAATGACAGCATTTCAATAGCGTGACATAAGAATTTAAAACGTTTTAAAAGCTTAAAATAATAGAACCATATTACAAGGAAAAAAATAATTCTTCAAAATTTTTAAGACTAGTTAAAAACGGCAAGAAAAAAAAAAAAAACCTTTAATTTTAAAATGTTTGTAACATTTACCATTTTCTAACAAAGGTAACTTTTCGCCGTACTGTCGAGAAATTTTTTTTAAAAAATAAAAATCAGAAAGTCTTGTCGATGGAAGGAAAAGTACACAGCCCCCTTCGGTTGTGATATGACTCCATTAAACTTTCTTCAAAACTTTTGAGGACTCCCCTTTGACTGATGACTCGAGATGATGTCGCTAGGGTTGCGCTCTCTCCAGAAATCTGTCACCGCTCACTCATCAGAAATACCCTACCTGCCGCTCACTCACAAACTCTTCTCAATTGATTGATAGAACACAACACCGTTATGGGAGCCTCAAAGCGAACAGGTGAGGAATTTTTTTCTTCCAAGTTTCATTTCCTTCATAGTATGTGGTAATTTCATGCATTTTCTTTTGTCAATATCTTCAGATTTCAAAGATTTTATTTACTCATATCATGTATGAAATATTTCGACCTGTTTTTTCTTATTTTTTATTCAAGTGGTCGTAGCTTATATCTATAAAAAATAAAAATAAAAAATGGTAGAAAGCTTGTAACATTTTATAAAATTTTTGGGTGAAACGAGATATTTTGACAATCGAAACATTGTTGACTATTTAATCATACACACACATGGATATATATATATATATATATATATATATATATATATATATATATATATATATATATATATATATATATATATATATATATATATATATATATATATATATATATATATATATATATATATATGATTCTCACGAAATATGACAATTCGGACAAAAAAATTTCTTCAAATTTAAATTCGTCAAAATAATCTGAACTTTTTTTCGTATATTTGTTTAGTTACACTTATTAATATCTTACAGACAGCAGTGTAATTTATTGACATTTGCTTGGGGGAAAAAATTAAATAGAAATTCACCAAATCTTGAATGCCAGGAAAATGACATATTAGCTTCGAAGTTTAAAAAACAGTCATTCTAAGTTAATAGTAAGTAACTCAAATTAAGCCTTTATGTTAGATGGACCATATATTGCTTGAATTAATTCTTTTTATCCACTGTAGAAAGAATCAAAAAATTTTTTGTTGCTGATATGTACAGAATAAAATTGTAGATAATAATCAATCATTAAATAAATAAATAACTTTGATTACATCCAAGCATATTACAATCCTACATAAACTTGGCATTGGGTTAATATTTGCTTTCCCTCCTTACAGTATTAGCAGTTAAAAAAATTTCTGATAACACTTCAATGTCCTGGCATTCATAAGCCAGGATAATGACAAATTTGCCATTTTATAGCACATAACTTTACTCTAATTAAATATTTTGGCCTAAGACGTTTATATTCTGTAAAAAACAACAGGATTTCTTAAAATAACTTAGATAAATCTATGTAGTTTATGTTATTAATGGTTTCAAGAAGCCCGGAAAATGACAACACAAAAACCTACTGGACTTGAAAAATTTTTTGAAATATATTTTGAACCAAAAAATTGGTTCTTTTTTAAATTTTTTTAAATATTTTTTTAATATTTTATTCATAAATAATTATTTCTCTTCGCTTAAAATTGTTTTTCTTGCATTTTTAACTTATTTTATGGGTCAACGTACTTGCAGCTTATGCGGAATAAATTAAACTTATTATTATTATTTTTTGATAATTTTTTTTCATTTTCATTATTTTTCATTGTGAGAGTCCTTGATTAAGATTTCAATTCTTAGAATTTTAATTTAAAAAGGTAGAAAGTATTAAGTTGGAAAGGTAGAAGGTAGTTAGTAGATAGTTTTCGAATATATTTTTAGAAGCATCATTTTAGCTGGTATAACCTATTATATTCCTAATTGTTAACAATTTTTAAAAGTAACAATTGGAAGTTCAAGTACTATCAGCAAAATTAAAGACTAATTCAAAACGGAAACTCCGTCGGGCAAACCTAAATTTTAAGGAAACTAATTATTATTTTTAAACAAATCTTATTCCCAGAAGTGGTGTCTCAGAGGATGGAGTGCTCACCTCCGAATGAAATGACTTAGGTTCGAATCCCAGCGAAGACTGGTCAATACGAATTCTCCTCCCGGCTCACATTGACCTCTGTATAAATATCCTCTGAGGTAGACAGATCAAGGGTTTGAACAGTCAGGTGAACCGTTGAAGGTTTTCGTGATTATCCTCCTCATCTAACGGAAATGTGGATAGATCCATCAAGAAGTCCTCCATGAAGGATAGTTTGTCCGTATTCTTGATCCTGGAATTTTCTGGATGAGATCCGAAATTTTCCAAGGCTACGGAATCAAACATTGATAAACGTAAACTCAGAATTGGGTCAGCTGTTTAATGCCGGTAATAAAATAAAATAAAAATCTATTTAAATTATTATTGAATCTTTGCTTTGATTTATTTTTTCAATTTACCGTTGTTTTAAGAATCTGGAGCATTTCAGCTGTTTTTGATTGCATTTTCTTTTTTAAACTTATTCGATGAGTTTTTTTTTTAGTATTTCTTTCTTCAACATGTAAACAGTTAAAAAATTTAAACTTCGCCTATATTTTCTGCGTGTGTGTTTTAAATCTTCGTAGTATGTAACTGTAACTTAAGTCACACCTATTACAAATCTTGTCATTATAAATAGTAAAAGTTGCGTTTTACTGATCTTATTCCCAGTAAAACGCAATATGAGCGTTTATTTTCAATTTTATGAGTTTTTAATTATATTTTTTTTGGGGGGGGATTTTTAAAAATTTACTATTAAGTATATTTTCATGTTCATTGCAATTAAAATGCAAATTCTAACAAATTTTTAAAGAAGAGAAAAAATTAAGATTTTTTAAAAAAAGCGTAAAAAGTCTAGAGTACATTTTTTATTTTCTAATTTTTTTTCAGACAATGCTTAAATGGAATTTTAAAATTTTAAAACCTATCACATAATAACTGAACATATCAGTTTGATCACTTTTGCCAAATCTAAAATGATTTATTGTTCTATATCATTTTAAAAATATTTGAATAAAAAAATCCTTTTCAAGTATTTTGTTTGAGGAAATTTACTTTTATATAACATTATGCATAGCTCAGAGAAATGTTTACATAACAAAAAAGCGTTTAATTTCTGGAGATCAAATTATATTTAGGAATTTAAAATAAGATTATCGTTTGCTTTCAAAAACGATAAGAAATTGAGTTTTATAGATACTTGAACAAAATTTTAAAATGAACTTAAGTAAGTAAACTGTTATAACTTGGTAACTTTTTTGTAACTTGTAACTTTTTTTAGCACAGTTAAGTATAAGAACTTTTAAAACAATAATTTTACGCTGGAGTAAGTTAAAAATAACATAAAAATAAATATTCATACTTGTCTTAGTTTTATGGTTAAATTCCTAAAATAAGACGTTTAAGAGCAAACGATGTTTTGCACCTCGTTATAGACAAGGACATCTTGTTATAGGTAAAGACATAGCCTTCATGGGTAAAGAGTTTGACTTACATACACATAATGTATGTACATACATTGTAAATACATATATTTTTTGCACTTGCACACATTTATACATTATATGTACTAACGTACATGCATACATTGTATATACATGCGTATAATGCACGATGATACAAACATTTTTTACATACATACGCGCACTCATGCATTACATACACATGTTTTGATGATGTACATAGATATGTGCGTACGTACATATGAACATACTATACACGTACAAACCATATATGTGTGTACATGAATTTTATATAAATAAGTATGTACATATACCTTATGAAAAAAAAAGTTTTTACGCGCACGTACATTGCTCGTACATACCTACATTTATACTATGAATGTACTTGCGTGTATTAATACGCGTAAATGTACATATAAATACGTATTGTCTCTACATACGTACATACAAAGTTACATACATGTTTACATGTATATTTTATGCAAAATTATGTACGTAGAATGTATGTACAAATAACGTTTGTGCATACATAGGTGCATTGTATATAAATCTGTACATTCATTCATACATCTTATATGCATACGTACACACATGTACATGCATACGTAGAAATATTGAAGGAGTTTAAAATATATCAAAGTATGAACGGTAGTACGTATGCTACTTATGCATATGTAAGTATACACACAGACGAACTTACATGCATTGCTCGTACATTAATAATTGTATTTATATACTTACGTTCACTCTACATATACAAAAATATGTTAACACATACAAACATACATATATAATACATACAAACTGAATAAAAATATATAGTACGCAATCGTAATTACTTGTAGTCGTATATTTTAGTTACATGTGGTCGCAATTACTTGCAATCACGGTTGCATGTAATAATTACATGTAATCCTATATTTTGATTACCCAATCATAATCACTCGTAATCATTTCTTATTGCGATTACAAGTAACAATATTGTCTTATTCGTGTATTTCTGTACGTTTATTCGTATGTAATTCTATGTTTAAAAGTTTTCATTTACTAAACCAAACAATAGTAAACTAAACAATTCATTTACATATACTATTTATGCGTTGTTTTAAAGGTATTCAATTACCTAAAATCCCTATTACAATGTAATAAGATCCACTTTGAATGATGATTACATCTACTCGTGTTGTAATCATATATATCACAATTACTTGAATTTAAGATTACCTGTAATTGTTAGATTTTAAGTTATGATTTCTAGTAGTTATGATTTCTTGTAATCTTGCTTTATGATTACAAGTATTCACAATGGCTTGAAATACCAGGGCTTGATTATATGTAAATCTGATTATCTGTAATCACTTTTTGTAGTTATTATAAATAATCATTACAGCTTGTAATGAGAAATGATAATTATTTGTTACTGTGATTACTTGCAACCATGATCGTTGCAAGAAGTTGATTTTTCTATTATTAATTACTTTTGGATTCAATTACTGTAATTTGTAATAAACTCGCAACTTGCAAAGAAAATGACATTGACATGCCTTGAAATGAGAAATGACATGCTTGCATGTTTCGCTGATTATTCGAAATTTTATTCAGAAAAATTAGTCATAACTAATGAATTTATTCATTAATCATTATTCAAAAATTTGCATAATGAATGATGAATAATGACTAAATGTGCATATGAATAATCATTCAGAATAAATTTTTTCTGAAAAAATTTAGTCATAAATAAAATTTCCGAGAATGATGCCCATCACTGATTTTAAGAAATATAATCAATCATATAATGACACATTTTTTATTAAGTTTCTTTTCCGTCAAATTCGAATTCTGTCGAAATGGTTCCAAAAATTTGGTCAGGAGAGCGATCAAAAGTTTAGTTCGCTTAATTTTAATTTTTACGTGTTCAGCAATATTACGATGAATTTTCAACCTCATCGATACACAGTTCTGAAATTCGTTTTTCTCAAAGAATATTCCATGTCAAAAGTAGCCTTAAATAATTATTTATCATTTATTATTATTTTTGTGAAAACCTTTCAAAGAAGTTTGAAGTATATGAATTATTAAATCATTTTAAGAAACTTCTTTGGTCATCGACCCCTATATAGTTTTTCGAAATCACCGTTGACCCCCATAAAAGTAATTTTCTGTTATTTAAAATAAAACTCTATAAGTTATTGTGTTTGTACATTTATTTTATGATTTTAAACATTTATTAGAGTAATAATACATACCACACACGGTATTTATAGGTAGTCCGATCAGACCATTGTGAAGGATATCCACTTTGTTTATTGATACAACATACATTTGCAGGCTTGTGTGCTCAATTAAGGCTTATAAACCTTTGTCAAGTAGAAAGACATCATAAAGAATACATTCAGGGTTACGGCGGGATTCGAACCCGCCACCTCCACGCTTAACAAAGCGTTTGGCGAGCGATACCGCTCGGCCAGTGAGGCCTCAGGATATCCACTTTCCGAACGAGTCAGTAAATATAAAATCTAGTTGAAATAAGAAAGTGGTAGCAAATATATGACTAAAAATTTGTTTTATTTATGAATATTATTGGTTTGCCTGATTCACTTGTCAACCACTACAGATTCAATTCTCAAATATATATGATGAATTTCTCTCAATTACTTTTATAAAAGGTTTTGGGTTCATGCGCACAGCTGGTTCACTTTTTAAATAGTCTGCGCGGACTACTTATAAAAGACCGTGTGGAATCTTTTTGATGTAGGAGGTGATGGTTGAACTCATTCCAACCAAAATTCTGCTTCCACAAAACGAGTTTTTTTAGAAAGGCAGAAATAACTGATTTTGTTGGGATCAAATTGAGCTCGTCGCTTTGAAGTTGTAAATTAACGCCATTAAATTTTACCGATAAATCAGTCAAAGTCTTTCTTAAATTCAAGAAATCTGTCTCTCAGGGCTGCATATCTGTTTTCGAGGAACTCAAGCACAGAGTCAAAAAGATTTCAATACCTATTGAGACAGAAGCGTCTGGAAAGCCATCGAATCTCGGTGCATAGTAGCAAGCGATTGAATTCTTCCTTGTTTTTCTTACACAGCTGTCTGAATAATCAATCGTAGAGAGCATTAATGTGAATTTGGCTCACAGCAGATATGACATATATCAATGATTGATGCAAACGGTCGTTGAGAATTTAAATGCTATCTGTGAATCTCGCAGTGAACAGCTGGTACCTCCCTTTCCAAAAGGGTGATAAACCTATGATGTCGACCCACCATTGCTGGAGCAAATAATCTTTGACAGCATTAAAAATAGATTTACCTTTGGTATCTACAATCAAGCGTCTTGCAAAAAACATATCTTTAATCATTTTTCCTACCTTTAGAAATCGGACCTATGCCTACATTAAATGGCAAGGTTGATTCATGAACTTGAAAGGAAAATTTGTTGAATATCAAAGATTTGCATAATAAAATTTCAACTTCTTCAACCGTCTCATCATTTCGTCGCCACACTGTATCGTTGCTTATGGGAAATTTTTTTATTACATTGGATGTGGCGGTTCTAAAACTTTCTTTTATTACATTGGAAGTAAAACTGTTTCTAAAACTTCCTTGACAACCTGCAGTATTAACTCTGCTCCGATGGTATGAGTTTTCCTAGATTCAGCAATACATTTTGATATGTTATAAGAAGCTATCAAATTATCGTCTCGTTTTTGTGATGAGGTTGTAATACCCTGAGGCCAAAGGTGTCTTCAGAAACGTGAAAAAAGATGTTCGTGAAAAATGACAAATCTTTATTTTGTTTGTCAGGATGAGTTTTTTGCAAATGCTCCTGCTAACGGTAAGATTTCATTACCACATCAGATAAAACTTTATTAGAAAGTAAATATATGGGTAGTTGAGAGTTCAACAGTGATTGAACAAATCCCATCTTCAAGTACGTGGCGCTGTATTGATGACATTGTTGGTGGTAGCAAAATACAAACCATGTAAGAAAATCTACTATTTCTCAAATTTAGTAAATAATTCTCGATAAAGAACTAATTCGCGCACGTACCTGGCCAAATAAACTATGAGATCTAATCAAAACTGGGGAAAAAACCACAAGGAAGCTAACGAAAACCATTATAAGAAGCATGGGTCAAATCAAACATTCATACAGAAAGCACATCCACTTCAATTTTCACCAAATGGCTTGAATGAATCACCAGAGGCAAAAACTACTAGCGCATGCGCTGAGCTGTGTTGGTTCGGATCGGAGAATAGGTGTCGTATAAATTGTGTGTCGGATAATCTTTATTATATTAATTTAATCTTTTTTCTTTAATATTAATTTTAGATTAATTTTATTTGTAAGTTTTAAAATTAAATTTAAACGACAAAACATGATAGTTGCCCCCCTACCACCCAAAACATACCCAACGTCTCCTACCGCCCAAAACAAGTTTACCACCCCTCAGCATACTCCTTCCGCCCCCGTTGAGAACCAATGGTCTATTTCATTGAAATCGTTAGAAGTTTTCTTCTTTTTTTTTTTTAATATTTTTAAAGTTGTGATAGTAATTATTAGTAAAAAGGACTTTTTGTGAATTCAGAAGATTGGCAGATAAGTATTCTTTTAAATCTGAAAATTTCTTCTGTTCTCGGATCACTCTTAAACAGGCTTCTGAACAATTAAAAAGTGGTTCAATCATTAACACAACTGTAGATAATTAGGTCTATCTGAAAGTTCTGTTCGCGAAAAAACACTTATCATTTTCAGATATGCAAAAAAGTGCATTTATTCAAGCTATAATGAATTACAATTTCTTTTTATTTTCTGATGCATTAGGTTTTGGATCGAAATTTTGGATATTTTTCGTCTATGATTTCAAATAAGCAATCGGTTTCACTCTACAAGACACAGTTTTTATGCAATTTAACAATATATTTCTATCCAGAAGTTTTTAAAATTTAATTTGTGTGCCTACTGAAAGTTCCCACTTCTCTGCTACGTAGAAAGTGGTAGGAAGAAGGAGATCATGCATTTACGATCCGATAAATTACATTAATTTCTAATGCACAAAATAATCGATATTACTTTTTTCCATAACAAACAAATATTTTTAATTCATAGGTACCATTTATTACGCTGAAGTCGTGTTCCTTACAAAAGATATGCAGCGACGTTACAGGCAACTAAAATTTAAAAAGTGGTAGAAATTTTATTTATTTGTTATTTATTTAATATCACTATGAGTTACATTTCAAATTGTTCTTGTTGAAAATTTAAGGAAATTCATTCTCGGGATCCACTTTCGATGATAAACGAGAAATAAAAACTACTCCACTTTTTGCGAAATTCTAATAAATTGGTAGCGAATTGAAGAGTAAACCATGTAGAATTAGGAAATTTACGCCCACTCTTCAAAAGTGTCGCCACGAGAAAACAATGGTAATGTTGCATTTCTTATGATATTTTATATTTTCAATGTTAAATTACAAAAAATGAAAAAAACTTAACAAAAAATAACTTTAATTTCGATATAACTAGAAAAAATATACATATTTTTTTACAAAGCTGAGCAAGTTGGCATTTCTTGTAACCTAGAGAAATTATGCTATAAAATTTACAAATGTTAATCTCGTTATTTAAAATTCTAAATTTTGATCGTCACCACTTTTTACTATTTTTGTCACCCGCATCGAACTTGGAAATGCATACTATTTAAAAAAAACATATTTTGTAATAAATAACGATTTATAACAGGCTCATAATTAGCATTTGATGCATGAAATGTTTTAGTTTTAACTTTATCTTGTTTGTATTTTGTTTTTGTTGCCAGGAAACAAAAATTCTGATTAGCATATGAACTAATGATCGGAATTAGACTTCAGAGCCGATTTTAATGATTCAAGGGCCAAAATTTAAATTTGCATTAATTAATTGCACTTATTAATTAGTGTAGCAGACAATAGTGAAAGAAACAAAATCAGTCATAAAACCGAACAATTTGAATTTCTTTTCCGTCAAATTCGAATTCTGTTCAATTCTCATAGTATGGTCAGGAGAGCGATCGAAAATTTTGTTCTATTACTTTTACTTTTGCGTGTGACAATGAATTTTCTAGCTCATCGAAACATTTTATGAACAGTTATAAAATTCGTTTGTCCAAAGATTATTCTATAAAAAAAAGTAGCTTTAAATAATTATTTATTATAATATTTGTGAAAACGTTTCAAAAAATTTTGAATTTTAAGGTTTATGAATTATTAAATCATTTTAAGAAATGCAAGTTTAAATAAATAAAAAAAATACTGTTTCTTTTTACTTGACAAATGTTCAGATAGAAATGAGGTAATTAAAATTTTAGAAACTACCGTTACAGAAAATAAAATATATTTAATAAATAATTTTATTTTGTAACAACTTATTAACTTAAAAAAATAAAAGGTTTAAAACCTAATAAAGGTATCTGCTAGCATTACAATTCGCTGGTAGGTACTAAAAATATGAAAAGGAGAATTTTGGAAATTTTTTTGAAAAATTATATAGGCTATTTCATTGAAATAGTAAGGAAAAGTTTTTTTTTTTTTTTTTGTTAAAATTGAGATATTCTGCATAAGACATCTTTATTTGAAACATTCCATAAAAGTATCTGCTAGCAATATATTTGGCTGGTAGCGAAAAACATAATCTCAACATTTGAGTTTATGCGAAATGCTTTTCCTAGTGGTAGTAAACTAAAGCATGAATATTTTTTAAAAAAAATTTAAGGGTTGGCATTTATCAGGATATAGGTTGGTCTTCCGCTTAAAGCGCCATGTTGCTATGCTTTTAATTTTTTTCTGAAATAAATCAAGTGCAAGGGGGTCTGTGATTTATTTTGTGATGGCCACGGTGTCATTGGCCTACAGAGTTGTGCCGTTTAGGCTTTCCTCTTTTGTTTTTTGATAGGGAAATCAGCATTGATAAGAAAGTAAAGCTGTCCAAGAATATTACCTTGAGGCAAGCCGGCTTTAATGTTTCTGTATGAGGAGTAAGTATTATTAATTTTTATTCGGGGTAGACGAAAAGTGAAATATGAGTTTAGGCTTAGTTGGAGATCATCAGGAATTCCCATAAGAAGTAATTTGATTATAAGTCCCCTTATGCCACACTCTACCTTAAGGCCTGGTTTCTTAGGACAGGTCGGCGTTAAAAAACGTCAGCTTGAAGCTAGGGCTAACCCCTGATTGGTAAATTTGTGAGTTAGATAGCATACGTCATCGAACGCTCAGATTGAACGACGATTGACGTCCGAATCAACTGCAGTTGGATTACAACGTAACGTTAACGACAGAAGCAATGGCGGACATCATCCAACAGAGCATTGAAATCAGCCAAGATTTTGATTTTAACATTAAACATAGCTTCCTCTTCCTGTTCATTAGCTTCCTCTTCATTTAGCTCACCTATAATGTGTTTTTTCTTGGACAAAGTCATTATTTGTTCTCTAAAGCTCTGGTCGACAATAAAAAAATCAATGCAAATTCAAAATAAATATTTGTTTACGTTATTAACTCATGCGCAATGCGAGATAATGTCCGCGTTGGACCGACTGCTCACGCTGAGCTAACAAAACAGTATTTTGTTGGCGTCAGCTGTACGTCAACTTTCGCTGACGCCCAGATAAGGCATTGACCTAAGAAACCTGGGCCTTGAGCTAACCAACCAGTATTTTGTTGGCGTCAGGGTAACGTCAACTTAACGCTGACGACCAGATAAGGCGCTTGTCCTAAGAAACCAGGCCTTAACGCTTTAGTGACGTCACGTATGAGCTGTAGTGCAGTTTCGTACTTTTTGGCTTGATAATACATTCCAATATGTTGATGTTTTGTTTTGTAATAGAGAAGCGTGTGTGAAAGCCGTTTTGTTTTTGGAAATGTTTTGCGGATAGGAAAGCTTTGCAGATTCATCAAGTCGGTGTTGAATAATTTTTTTTTCGAAATTTTTTTAAAGCATTGGATGAAGGCTAATGGGGTGTTAGTTCTCATGAGATGCAGCATGTTTACCAGATTCAGGAAAAAGTATAATATATATGATATTTTTTTTACTCATTAGGAAGGTATATATTTTTAATGCAAGATCATTGCGAGATGGCTGATTTTGCTATGAGGTAAAAATTCAATTTTTAGATTTTGAGGTTGCATCATGACCAGGCATTTTCCCGTTGTTGTGTTTTTGAATTATGTTAATAACTTCTATATTGGTAGTTAGTTAAATAAAAGTTGGAGTATCGAAATTTAAGTTAGGATCTTTTGTTAGTTTCATAAACAAACTTTTTAGTTCCGGGGCAGGAAATATATCAATTGAATTCGAATTGCTCTCCCAAAACGTTGACGAAAACTTCGATTCTATCATGATCAATGTTCATTTTTCCATTTGGCCCATTAGGAGGAAAATTGTTTAAAGAAAATATTTTGAGTTCTCTGCACTGGTAATTCTCCAAATATGTTAAGATTACTGAATTTTGTTCAGCGTCTCCAGTATGTATCTTTTCAGTTTTAAGACTATTGAGTTTTTCATGACAAAGATTATTGCGATGTGAAGAGCCTCCACACGGTTTTTTGTAGGTAGTCCAATCAGACCACTATGAAGGTAAAGCAATTAGTGAAAGAATCATTTAATATGAAATCTACTAAAAATTAGAAAGTGGTAGAAAATATATGTCTGAAAATTTGTTTAATTTATGTATATACTTGGTTTGTTTTATTTACTTGTCAACCCCTGCAGATTCAATTCTCAAATATATAGGATAAATTTCTCTCAAGTACTTTTGAAATAGAATTTGGGTTCATGTGCACAAGTGGTTCACTTTTTAAATAATCTGCGCAGACTACTTTTAAGAAATCGTGTTTAGGCTTTCTGATGTAGGGGGTGATGGTAGAACACATGATATTTTTTTTTTGTTGTTGTTAAGGTGGTAAAGTAGTTTTTTTTAGGTCAGAATTGAAAATGTGTTTGTCAATATCTATTTCTAATTTTATTTTTGGCTTAGATTGAGTTCTCTAATGTGATTAGGAAACTTATAGTTATCTATATTGATGCGAAAGAGTTCAATTGCATTATCATGCGCAGTTGAAGATGCAATTCTAAGATCATCAATTGAAGAAGTGATGAAATCATCAGTTGAGATGATATTTTGATCATTGTTTTACTCTTTCAAAGCCGTGGGAAGTATACTTCCCACCAATTTTTTTTTACTTTTAATTTAGGTTTCCATTTGTTAATAACTTCAGATTTCTTGAAGTGCGTTTGAATAAAGTTGGAAACCATTTTTTAGTTTAAAAAAACGTATAAAAGTTATAAAATACATAATTCTTTTTGAAGTTTGTAGCATTTATAAAATTTATTCTATAAATAAAGAAAAATAAAAGTCAATAAGTAATGGTTGTGCTAAATATATTTACCACCAAAAAAATTGCCTTTTTATAAATTAAATGGGTTTTTTCTTTCTTATATCAATTACTATTCATAAAACAATATCAATTCAAAAAATACTTTAATTTACCTTTACTAGAAATAAATGGCCCATGAAAGGGTAAATTATATGAAGATTATTGCGGAGAAGAAGACAATCAGTCCTTTTTTTTTTAAGAATATATTTTTTTCTTTTCTTTCGATTTTAGTGGTGAACCAAACAGGGTAGTCGCTGCTTAATTCCTTAAAAGTATCTATTGTCAAAGATGAAGAAAGGTTTGTAATCACGACTTTAGAGGTATAACGATCAGAAAATGAGCTGATTGTTCAAGAGCGTAAGTAGTAAGTCTTAATTTTTTGGTAACTTTATTCAGTTGATTTCCGAGTTTGCTATTTCTCCTATTTTCCACATAGCATTCTTAACGTCGAAGTCTCCATGCATAATGTGCCAAAACAATTACCATCCTGAATAACTTTTGATCTAGTAATAGGATCCTAACATTCTAGTACCCAATCTCATTGGTGCAAGGGGGTGACCTCAAATATGCTTATTAATTAATGCAGACAATATTTTAACTCATGAAATTAGACACAAAAACGTACTTTCTCTAAATGAACAACCCTTTTTTCAACGAATTTCGGATTTCTGACCCCAAAAATATAGGTTAATTATGACTCCCTTAGTTTGATCAGGAGAGTTTTCCAAAGTTTGGACCCCTTAATGCTTTTTTAATTTTATGCGTATTTCGCCATATCTAAAAAACTTTTTAAACGAATCGAAAAAAATTTTTTTACACGATTATAAAATTTGTTTATCCAAAGATAATTACATGAAAAAAATAAATAAATTTTAGTAAATCATTATTATTTTATTAAGAAATGGTCGAAAATACTTTGAATTGTAGAGTATAGAATTTTTTACTTCATTTTAAAGAATGTAATTTTACACAGCAAAATACAAAGTTCAAGCAGAATCATGTATTTTTTTTTTCAATTTTCACACAGATGGCCCAGCAGAGCTGAAACGAACGAATAGTTTATCATACATTGGACTACCATCGATATTTTTCGTTGTTTTTTTCATTATCATCGTCCATTGTGAAGATGTTGCTACCAAACGATCATATCTTGATGATTCAATTGACTCGTATTTTAGTGAAGTAAGTATGTTATATAAATCTCTAACGAAAGAAATCACTTTCCTGATATAAAATAGAACAGTATATTTTAAAACAAAAATAAATGGCGAACGTTGAGATTTTTTTTTCTCCGACAAGACAATTGTTATAACTACTACGACAAATAAAAATGACCTACTCATACTCATGTTGAACTAGCGCAACTCTTACCAAAAGAGGTAAGGCCTCCGTACCGTTCAAATTCAGTTGTTAGACGTATTGAACATAAAATGCTCAGTGGGGCTTAAATAAGAAAGATGTTATTACATTCAAGCTACTAAACAGCAAAGTGGGGGAAAACAAAAGATGTCACCATGTTCGGACTATTAAAAATGCATATTTCCCGTTTACGCTTCCTATAACTGAAAGCCTCCACGCGGTTTTTTGTAGGTAGTCTGATCAGACCACTATGAAAGTAAACCAATTAGTGACAGAACCATATAATATGAAATCTATTACAAATTAGAAAGTGGTAGCAAATATATGTCTACAAATTTTTTAATTTATGAATATAATTGGTTTGTTTTATTTACTTGTCAACCAGCACAGATTCAATTGTCAAATATATATCATAAATTTATCTCAAGTACTTTTAAAATAGAATTTGGGTGCATGCGCAAAAGTGGTTTGCTTTTTAAATAATCTGCGCAGAAAATTTAATATGAAACCGTGTGGAGGCTTTTTTCTTTTAGAAGATATTGAGCAGCGCATCAAATTTCAATGTATTGCTAGGATTTAAAAAGAACGTTTATTGAAAAAGTGGTAGTTGTTAGTTATCACTTTATTAAAATATTGCAAATCACAGTGACAGATTTAAGGTCTTGATACAGGGCTGAAATATAATATATAAGTCAAAATGGTGGCAAAGCTAAAACTGGTAAGAAAAATAATTTTATTATTATTTATTTTAGGGAAGATTTAAATTATTCAAAACTGCAAAGATTTTTTTACATACATACTGAACCGGTCCCCCCTCCTCTTAAAAAGATAAATTGCGATGATAATTTAGAATAGTACAAACTTCTTATACACATCTCTCAAAAACCAGCCATATATGAAATAGGCCAAAATATTTTATAAAGTGGTACACATTTAAAAACCAAAGTTTTCAGAATTTCTGGTAATAATCCCAACGTCTTAATTAACAAACGAAAGAGTTCGAACAAACTGGTTTTTCATATGAACTTTCAAATCATTCATGTGTAGTGGTCTTGATAAAAAGTTGAAAATAATAAAAATTAATAAAATTAAAACACAAACATAGCTACCGCCAGAATAATTTTTTACAAAAAGCGCTGAAGTTTGCAGCTCTGCATGAAACATTTTTGTAACCAGCTTTTCATCTTTTCCGCCCGACCTTCACAGCCTTTTTTAGATTATAATACAGACGTTTATAAGAGGAAACAGAGAAAACGAAGATTTTACATTCAAATTCAAAACGTTCTGGTGCGAAAACGATTACGGGCTACTCTACATATTAACGATTAGAACTAAAATTTTTCAAGGTCCGCTGGAACCCTGTCTACTTAATCTTTCTTCTTTTCTTCTTTCTTTATTTAAAACAAACTGGGTACCTAGGCCGCGTAGACCCCATCCATCATAAAAATAAAGCAGTGAATAAGACATTTTGTTTTTGTGACATTGTGGTAACACTTACAAGAATATAAACATGATTTGAAGTATATACTAACTTGATCGGTGATTTACAAAAATTGCCGATGAAAAATTTTAAACAGCCATGATTTGATGAATATGTATACAGTCATAATTTATAATATTACATTATTTGCGATAGAAATATGAAAACGAGCATTAAAAGTTGATGAATGCATATGTACACAAATCTTGATTCAAATATTGAAAATAGCCGTGATTTGATGAATATACATGAAATACAATCTTAATTTATATTATTGCATTATGCGATAGAAATATGAAAAAGAGCATTAAAGATTGATGAAAGCATATGTACACTACAGCTTGATTCGAAACATGAAATTTCAGCATAAATTTTGTATTTCCTTAGTGGCGCCATCTAGCGTAGCAGTAAACAGTATTAAATTTTGTGGTGATAAAGATACCAATTTAGAGTTCTGAAAAATAGAGTTCTATGTTGAGAGAATACAGGTTTGGTCGGAGAGTTACATAATTCGGAAGTGGACATAATTGTTTGCAGAAGTTGGAAAACCTCTCTGTCTTTGTCTTGTAGTTCTTTTATGATTGAGACCAGTCTATGAGCTTTGCCTGCTTTTGTGGTGGAAACTTTAGCTGGAGTGGCACGATTGCCCCTCCTGGGGGGACGGATGCTACATCCCGTGTAGTTGGCAGCGTGTGCCTCTCCACAGTTGCAGCATTTGGGTGGTGTAGTTTTATCCTTATGGCACTGAAAGGAACGATGGTCAGCAGCACATTTAACACATCTTGGTTGAGAGTTGCACGTTCGCTGCGTGTGGCCGAAATTTTGGGAGTTGTAGCATTGGATTGGGGCTACTCCCACCGCGGAATCTTTCAATTTTCACGGGAAGATCACAAATATTGGTAACTGAGAAGATTTGTTGATTTTGATCTGTTTTGATTAATATTGTGAGAAAAAGTGGGAGGAGCCTATAGGCCACGCCCACTTTTCTCTTAAATTGTATTACTTTTTGTGCTTTAATGCCTGTCTTGGCCAAATCAAGGGAGATATGTTCTGTATTGGTACCAACTGGAAGTCCACGGACTAGAACTTTAATATGCGGGATTGGTAGATCTATTTCTGAAGTTGTGGGTAGAGCTGCAGTTGCATTGTAATCCTCCTTGGGTTGCGCTAAGTCAGTATCTACATTGGTTTCAGAAAGTTACAAGGAAGTGGCGACATCTAGAAGTAATGAAGGGCTGCTATTTGTAGTCATGAAGGAATTTTCTTCAGATTTTTCAACGTTATTTTGCTTTTTCTTTTTCCGCTTTTTTTGGAGGGGGCTCTGCATTATTTTTAGCTGTATTTCCTGTATCCGTGGTTGTCATTTTGCTTTTCTGTTCTAAATTTTGGCCTGCATCTTGAGTTTCCATATCTGTGTCGTTAGCTGTTTTAATCGACATTTCAGAAGTGATTGGGCCGTGCGAGTAATTCTGGAGCACTTTCGCTGTTGTTTCAATTTGCTCGTTGGTCATCCTTATCATTTCCATCCATTCTTCATATAACTTTCGTTCACCTGGACTCATGCTTTCCACATTTACCGTTGGTTCTCGTGATGTCTTTTCGGTTCCGCCACGTGGATGATTTTGATATGTAGCCATATTGCGTGATTTGATTTTGTTGTCGAATTCTGTGGGTTCTTCATCCATCGTAGAGTCACTGAGGTTTTGACGCCCGGTAGGCGTGCTTGTCCTTCCACCACGTCCGCAACGTCGATAACTCATTTTGAAGTACTTTAAAAATTGAATTGAATAAGCTTAAACTTAATTTTTGTACTTTACTTTAAACTACGAGCTTCAAACTTTGTTGCGTCCAGACATAATTGCGAGAGAATCATTAAGAACTACTCACCAAAAGGATTAAACATCAATAACTCACAACATCAAAATTTTTTCCTCCTCAGAAACATCAAATGGGCGACATCAAAGGCATAACTCCACCAAATCGTCAGATCAGATCCCACAATCCTCGCGTGGGCCACAAGGTCACTTTCCGAAACACGAAAATGACACTTAATCTCGGAAAAGAAGTAGTTTCATATCAATGCTAAAATTATAAAAGAAATCTTGATAGTTACAGATAATTTATTTTTCTCGAAAACAAAAATGCTGGAACGAAATGTCTTGCTTACCAGTTTTTGCTCTTTTTCGTCTTTCTATAGAATGGCTTTCGACCATGGATTAATGTCTATTTTCTTATGAGAACAAAAAAAATCTTAGTCATGCAACATGCCTTTTATAACAGTTTATGTGATCAATTCGCCTACTCAATCAGACAAGATTGAAATTACTTGCCAAATAATCGACTATGATCTTGGAACTTGCTCTCCCGCAGGGAACTGGGATTGAAAGAAAGGTAAGTTTCGTTGGACCTCGATGTCCGGAAACTGCGGAAACTAAAACATGGTGCATCGGAGTACCTGGCCAAAAAGGCCACCTCCGTAAATTATATGATTACAAACTGAATCAAAGGCATTGATATTAAAATTATTTGGGTTAGTAAACTTAATGATAGGTAGATAAATAGTATTGTGGTAAAAGAAGATAAAACAGGGATAACACAGACAAATAAAGTCATTAATGCTTTAATAAAAAATTAAAAAAAAAAAATATCTATAATAAGAATAATAATAAATATATTAAAAAAAAAAAAAAAAAAAAAAAAAAAAAAAAAAAAAATATAAATAAAAATACATTATTTATTATTATTTATAATTATTGACAAATAAGCAGTTAGTGATTAGCATTGTTAGTAATTGTATTAATAAATAGAATCAGAATGAGCCGCAGTAATTCCGCGAAGTAATTCTTGGGCCTACCCAAGAAGGTCCTAGTCCTAGTGTTTTTATTTCATTGGGCACCTGGGCCGCGAAGCGGCCCCTATCCCATTCATCTGGAATTTTTACACAGTTTTGGTTGAGCATTGAGGTAAGCAGGCAGTGGAGTTGCTTTTATGAATGTTTCAAACACTTTGCTTGAATAACTAAAAAGGAATCAAAAATAAAATAAGCAGCTTGCTCTAAACTGTGTTTGTTTGATTTTGGAGTTGTTCAGAACTGTATCAGCATGAGGAAAAGTTATTTTCAGAAAGGTTGATGATATTATTTGTTTTGATAGTTATGATATGAGGCGTCGGAGGTGAAATGTGCAGCTATTGGTCTGTAGTTTTTATCTTTGATATAATTTTCAAATTTAAAGACTTCATTAAAATTTGCTGTTTTACATTCTATGGCTTTATCGAAAAAATCTGCGTTTAGCTTGTATATATGCTGTGATAGAGTTGGTATTTTGAGGTCTGCATGTATATTGGTATTTCGTATGAACCATCTTGCACCGGTTATTTTTCTAAGGATCTTGTTTTGGCATTGGTTTAATTTCTTCAGTAGATGTTGAGGTATCGTTGTCCAGGCAGGTGAGGCATAGGTGAGTATTGGGCGGATCATTGCTGTATATAGTAGCTTCTTTAGTTTAAGTGACATATTCTGATTATATATTAATGGTTGTATGGCTATTATTGCTGCATTTGCTTTATCTATTGTGCTTTTGATATGATCATTCCAGGTGAGTTTGCTATTGATTATAAGGCCAAGATAATTTGCTTTTTTAACTATTGGTATTGGTATATTGAACATTTTTGGTTGAAATTGTGGAAGTATTTTAATTCTTCTTTTTTGTATAATTAATATTTGTGATTTTCCAGCGTTTACTGCAGTTTTCCATTTTAAGCACCAGTCTTCGATTTCATATATATGGTCTTGTAGTTTTTGAAGAGCATGATTTGGGTTTCTGGATTTAATAATAATACCGGTGTCATCTGCGTAATAGGCTGTTATGCTATTATAATCGGCTTTGTTTATAGGAAAATCATAAGTGTATAATATGTATAAAATCGGTCCCAGAATGCTGCCCTGAGGTACTCCGGCTGTGATGTTTCTTTTTGTCGATTTTTTGTTTTTGATGGTGACTTGAAATGTTCTATCAGAAAGATAGCAGGATAGGAGTTTGATAATGCCGGTTGGAAAATTCAGTTGTATGAGTTTATATATTGTGCCAGTATGCCATACTTTATCAAATGCTTTGGATATGTCGATCATCAGGAAGGCTATTGTTTCCTTATTTATGATTGCTCTGCCAGTATAGTCTATTATTCGGAGTAACTGTTTGGTGGTATCTAGTTTTTGTCGGAATCCATACTGCTCGTCGGGTAGAGCTGTAAGTAGTGGTTTCATTCTGTTGTAGATGATTTTTTCGTATATTTTTCCAAGTATGTTAAGTAGACTGATTGGGCGATAACTCTCAGGGCAGCTTGGGTTCTTATTTTTCTTGAGAAATAAAATGACTGATGCGTTTTTCCAGATTTGTGGGTAGTAATTATGAGCAATGCAGATATTAAAAATATGCGTGATTTTGCAGATGTAGTTGTTTGGTAATAGTTTAATCATTTTATTCTTTATCCCGTCTTCACCTGGAGCTTTATTGTTTTTCAGTTTTTGTATGATGCTGCTAACTTCTTGATTATTGGTTGAATTTATTGTTTCTGGGATGAGGTGTTCAGTTTGAAACTTATTAACTTCTTCTGTGATGATATTGTGATGATTTTGGTCAGAGTTGATATTTGGTGAAAATTGATTTTGAAGTGAATCTGCGAATATTTCGATTTTTTCTGATATTGTGTACGCTGTGCCTGATGGTCCATTTATTGGTCTGTCTATTTGAGGAGTTGTTTTCAGTTTCTTGGCCATTTTCCATATAGAGTTGTCGGTAGTGCAGAGGGAGGTGAATTTTGCTTGCCACAGTTGTTTTTTATATTTTTTACTGCGTTTTTTAATCTGGTTATTGAGTTGTTTTATTTCGTCCAGGTGTGCTGGGTCAAAAGTTCTTTGGTACCATTTCCTGTGCGAGTTCCTTAATCTTATTATATTCTTTATTTCAGGTGGTAATCTGTAATGATGGGCAGTATACTTGGTTTCTGTGGAAGCATTTTTAAAAGCATCTGTTATTTCATTCTGGATTTGATGTATATAGTTTTCTATTGCAGTTTCGTTATCCAAGGATGGTAGGTCTGTTCCATTGATTGTAAGAATATTTTTATAATGGTTCCAGTCTGTTTTATAATTTGGTTTCTCAGATTGTTCTATGGTTTCCCCAACGAGCAGTTGAACTGGCAGATGATCTGATGACAAATGGTTATGAGCGCAGGCGACCATAGGAACTTGCATGTTCGTTATTGCGAAGTCTAGTATGTCCGGACTATGGTTAATCAGATTTGGAATGTAAGTTGGAGCTGATGGTGCTGCTACTGTTAATTGATATTTGTTAATAAGATCTTTCAATTTTGCGCCACTCTGATTGAGGTTGTTGCAGCCCCATATTGGATGCTTGGAATTAAAGTCACCTGCAACTATTGTATCTAGGTTGGATGGAAATAGAAGGTTCATATCATTGTCTGTTAATTTATTTTTTGGAGAGTTGTAAATACCTGTGATTTTGATGTTCTTGTTTCTGTAGCTTAATAAAATAGAAATTTGCTCATATCCATTATCATCTTTTGAGTTATATTCTGTTGTTAATAAGTTGTTTTTTGCTAGAAGTGCTACGCCGCCCCCTCTGTACCATCTATCACATCTGTAGATTGTATAGTTAGCTATTTTAAGATTTTGAGTTGCATTTAGATGGGTCTCTGTTATTATGAATATATCAGGATTGTGTTCTATTATAAAGTTTTTTAGTTCATGCTGTTTTTCGATTATACCATTAGCGTTCCAGAAATAAATATTGAGGGTTAGTTTGAGTGTTAATCTTAGTATTCTGAATCTATTGCTTCTTGTTCCTCTGAGTAAACTGCCTTTTGGATTTTCTTGAACATGTTAAAGTTTTCATTGCTTTGTAAAAAGTTCACAAAGAGCTTGAGTTCTGATAGTAGTGATTTAGCTTCCTTGATGATGGTTATGTCTGTTTGTAGATTATTGCTGGTAGTTGGTTGATATGCTTATTTTACGATTGTTGCATAACTGTTTGTGCTGCCAGGAGTAATTCTGTTGTTTTGATTGTGGTAGCTGTTCATCTTGAGAGTAGGATATTTTGGGCACTGTTTGTAACCCAAGAAGGTGGGAAAGGGAAAGCCCTTATATAGTAAGACGGAAAAGAGAAAAACCTGGTACGTATGACATTTCATTCCAGCATTTTTTTCGAAAAAAATAAAATATCTGTAACTATCAAGATTTCTTTTGAAATTTCAGCATATATATAAAACTGCTTCTTTTCGAAGATAAAGTAGATATCGTTGAATAATTTTAAAAAAAAATGGGTAAGCTCCTCCCCAAAACTAGCTATAACTGAAAAGATTTCACTACCAGCCTTTCCTATTTTCCATCGCGCTTTCACCCCTGCTCGATGTTCACCATGATATTCCAAAAATTAAAAAAAAATTCACATCTTCAGAAATAATGTAAGTATTTAAGTAAAAATTACAAGTTATGTGTAACTGGAGTCTTCTGTTATCCAATTATTACTTATAAAATTCCAATTTACTTTTATTTTCCAAAATTTACGGAGCAATTAAAAACCGACAGCGACACATTCTACGGCATGTTGCTCACATTGAAATGAGTAAATGAATCTGATTCAGTGTAGGCTTTATCAATTATTGCTCTTTAGATTGATTGAACTATAGACTATAAATTGTGTAAAAACGCACGATCCGGTTCATACACAATTTATAGTCTTAAATTAAAATAAAACACAATATTTAGAGACATTCTACGCTAAATCAGGTAGGCATTACACTATAGTGTTTACAGTGTATTGTTCGGAAAAACAAAAATGTGTGGACAGATATTTAATCGTGCTTTAGTATATTTTAAACATTATAATTTTAGTTTGACTTTAGGATTTCAACTCATTTGTTTTAACATCTACAATATTTACACTGAGGGGACAAATATCATTGAAAATCGCTTATGACCTCCTTAGCGCTACGAAGTGTAGCAACAAGACGTGGAATGGGCTCAACAAGTAGTTTGAAGTCTTCCAGGAATATTAATATTTAAAATTGCAAAAATATTACATTTGCAGGATTTTATGTACGAACTGACATCATCAGAAATAATGTATCCATTATATCTCATTATATGTTCGATGGAAATCATGTCGGGTGATCTGGGTGGCCAAATCATTCTCTGGAATTGTCCAGAATCAGCCGTGAAAAATTAACTCCTAGTCTATGCATTCAAATCATTATTTAAGATATGAAAATATTTTGTCAAAATCAAACGAATCATGACTTTTGGCAGCGGAATAAAATATATCAAAACACCGAGTAACTGCACCAGGAAACAAAACAAAATTGAATAGATATTATTCGTAACATACCTCGAGTTTTTTCTGACGATCTAGCTGGTTTTTTTTTTATTTCACATGCTTCATTTTTCTCTGGTGGTTCGAAAGATTCCGATAGCATTTTCCTTCTAACTTCTTTTTTAAATATTAATTAACAATCCCTAATGTCTAAATATTTTCTTCCTTTACTTCTGATAAGGATTCTGAAATTAAACATTAATCGCGGTGACTTTGGAACACATTGCATAAACAAACATGCGTACTGTTTACCCGCTATGAGAAAAACTCCAGCAAACAGCCTTACTCAGAAATGAGAAAAAATCGATAGAAAAACGTATCATATCTAACTTATTTTCGGGGATAGTAAAATATCCAGACAAACTACCACTACTTAATGCTCTATGTAAAATATATATGGATCTGTTTTTTTACATTTTTATTATTATTACTTTTTTTTGCCTGAAAAAAAGTAATTGGTAAATATTTTATAATTAGTAAAAGTTATATAATTTCATATTTTCACGAGTTAAACAATTGCAATTGTTGACTATGCTAAGTCATGTGACTACTAACTTAATCTAACCTTAAAACAAGCTAGAAACAATACGATTTTACTAGAAGTTTTCTCCTTTTCCAGATAAACTACTTGTAGGGCAATAGAGAAAAACTTCAAACCGCAAGAGATTCCGGTAGCATTTTTGTCCCATCTCCTCTTTTAAATAATGAAATACAATCTCTATTGCTTAGATATTTTCCCTCTTTTACTTTTGTCAGGGATTCTAAACATATTTATTAAATGCGGTGACTTTGAAACACCCTGTATAAACAAACAGACGCACAGTCTTATCGTCATGAGAAAAGCGCCAGCAATGAACCTTACCTAGAAATGAGAAAAAATTGGTAGAAAAACTGTTTCATTTCTCACTTGTTCATTCTCACTCCATACAAACTAACTTCATAATTTATAAAAAATATATATGGGGCAGCTTTTTGTTCTATTTTTTTGGAAAAATAATAAGACAGACATCAAAAATAATGTTATAATCTTTAACAAAATCATCCCTATTGTTAGCCCGGCTGAATACCTCACTATTAACAACAAACTAACTTGGTAACTGCAAATAAAGAAAGTTATCAATAAGGCTAATGCTACATATAGTTGCCTAAGACCAATCATAAACTACCCATAAATCTAAAAAAAAAACAACCCTTTACACAATGTGTATAAGGCCTATATTAACATATGCATGCCCCGCCTGGGGATGTATGAATCAAACCCAACTAAAAAAAATTAGAAACAACCCAAAACAAACTGAGACGCATCACAGGTGCCCCATACTATTTACCAAACAGAGCTATCAGAAATGATCTAATTTTAAATATCATCAGCGAATATTTAAGTAAACTAAAAATATCATTTTTCAGCAAAGCCCAGATCCAGTAGACTTCAATGAACTTTTAAATAAGGATCGACTTCCAGATATGATGCAGTACAACCCTATTACTTCGTTTTTATTATCAGATTGCATCCTCTCAAAGCATTATAAGTAAATAATACCGCCCCCCCCCCCATTACTACTATGGATACTCCCAGAGGGGTGAAAGGACCTTCATGTGATCGCCAGCTTGGGAATATCCACCCCTAGATATTTACTTAACTTATCCCACTTATTCAGTCTTCAATATTTTTTGATTTACCATCTGAGAGCTCACTGGGAAGGAAATGACCTTCATGTGATCCTGCTCGAGAACTCTTTTACTTTTCCTCCCATTTAATTAGCCAGACACTGAGAATATACTTACGTCGTCCAGAGCTTCTGCAATTTCTCTTGTATTTCTTGCATAAAGATAGTACTACAGGCGCACGGGCTCTATATCACGATGAAGAAGTGGAGTGTCCGGACAGGTACTCCAGACACACCATCAGTCTAAGTCTATTTTTTTGCCTGAAAAAAATGAAAAAAGTTTTATATTATAAATAGAAAAAACTATAAAATTTTATATTTTCAAGGTTTGCAAATGGAGCTTTAACAAATGCATGTCTGTAAGAGATTTTACGTGTAAATAATGTTGTGACTATAATAAATCATGTGACTATAATTTTACCCGTTCAGAAAACAAGCTAGAAATGATACAGTTTTGCTTGAAGTTTTCCCTATTTTCAGACTTCTGGTAATTAAATATTAATGCTGATGTTTTCAGGTAAATATTCCATTCAATAATGCTACGTTAATAATAAAAAACCCATAAATTTAATTTTTGCAAGAGAACATGTTGGTGGAATGAGGTTTGCAAGAGAGAGTTTCAAGTTCGATTCCGCTGCCGATGCCCAAAGTGGTCATTCTGCAGATCTCCTGGAAGATACTACGATGCTTATTGCTCCATTACAAGGACAGGATACATTTGGTACCAGCAAGAACCAGAACCAGATGACTAGTCTTGTGTTTTAGAACTATTTGACTCCTTGTAGAATAAATTCTTGATAATTTATAAAAACTGTAAAATATGTCCCTTGCAACACAGTTTATTGTAACTATTACCTCATTTAAATTAGAGTTCTAAAAATATTGTACAAAAAATACTGAACGCATAGAGAATGTTCAAAAATGTGGCCATTTATTTGGTATATGTAATAAATATATTTGACTTGATATTGGTTGCCTTGATTACATTTTCGAAAAACTAAAACTAATATTTAAAGTATTGGAGTTACTTCAATTAAGTAACAAAACTTACCAAACAGTATTTAAAATATGGATCTTAATTGCAAAAATTTATCAATTTTTAACTGCTTATAAATTCAATGTCTTAATTTCAAATTCTTAATTTTAAGATTTACCCTTACATTTTTTTTTAATGGCGGGCACTTCGAACTATTTTCCATTGGCCTCAGAAAATGCCAGAACTGCTACTCTCTTCTACTTTCCCAGTGGGCACCTTTGGCGAAGCCACAGCGTTGGAGCAGCGTCGCCCACGTCACACAACCACCACAAACACGTTTATAGGGCTGGTCACATTCGCACAATCACACTTAAAAGAGAAAGGACATAGAACACAGAGAGAGAAAGAAACATCCATGCCCTGAGCGGGATTCGAACCCGCAACCATCGGCTCCGCAGTCAGGCACGCTAACCACTCTGCCATCGGGTCGGCCCTTTACAAATATTTAAACTGAGATGTTAAGTGATTAATTTTAAAAACTAAAATCTCTCTTTTTTTCTTAAGATAAAACCACTTAATTTTTTTTTCTTTTTCTTTTTTTTTTTTTTACATTTGCGGTGAGAAAATAATATGAACATTTCTACACTAACTCCATATGTAAACAATCTTTCTTTTAGTAGTAAATGTTTTGAAAAATTTTTCATGCAAAAATTGTAGCACGAATTGAAAGATCATGCTTTAAGCTCTTAGAAACGGTATCATTTTTACCCATGAAAAATCGTAATGAAAAGAGGAATTTAATAGATCAATTTTGAAATAATTCTATTAGACTGAGGTATTTATATTGCTTTTAGAATTATAGTTTTATTGGAAAAAGAAATTAACTTTAAACTTCCTATTCTCATTTAGGTCAATGCAAATTTTGAATGAATAAAAAATACACCATTTCTAAAAGCTTGAAATATGATTTTTCAAATTATGCCAACAGTTCTGCTAAGTAAAATTTGGATGTTTATTATATAAATTGAGCAATTTAAATCAAAAATTTGATGAATTCATTAACTACTCATAAATGATACGTTATTTGCTGTGTAATTATTAATTAATTAAATATTTACCCTTACAAATATTTAAATTAAGATATTGTTATTTAAGTTATGGATTTTAATTGTAAAAATGTATCAATTTTTTAGCTGCTTATAAATACAATGTTATTTACAAATTATTAATAACCCTTACAAATATTTAAACTGAGACCTTAAATTATTAATTATAAAAACTTAAAAAATTCTGTTACTGCTGATAAATAATATGTTATTTAAATTGAAATGTTTGCTGCAGAAATTATAAAAATTAAGAAAACTTATTCATTTTCTTACTGTTCATAAATAATTTATGTTATTTTAAATTAATGTGTTTGTTACATAAATCATTAATTAAAAAATTTATGAAAATTGATAAATTATCTTGTTGTTTTTATATTATATAATAAGCTCTTAATTACTTTTAGTTTAAATATTTTTCCTGATAACTATTTAAATTTAATCATTTTGTATAAAATGAAAAACGTTTTTCTATGTGTTTCGTGCTCAAATGAATGAAATTCATGCCATTAAATTTGGTCAATTAAGTGGAAAAAAGGGGAGGAAATTTATCTTTCTGCACAGATGTACCTTAGAAGAAAAATATTTTTACTTTAAATTGATTATTCTTAATGTAAGCTACCTCTTTAGTTTTTAATAATTTGAAATCGCATTTCAGATTAGAAAAAAAAATTTATATGGTACGCTAATTTTCTTTTTGTCTGAAATAATTTTTAAATATTTAAGTTATCGGTTTTGAAAAAAAAAAAGAGCATGGTTCCAGAATGGGAAACTTGAAATATTTACAGCAAAATATTTTGATGAAAATACATGTTATTCGCTAACAATAAATACTGATATTCGTAAACAAATTCCTTTCCTAAGGGGAGGAAATTTATCTTTCAGAACAGATGGGAAAAGTACCCCTAATGGAAAAAAATCGGAAAACCAGTATCAAAAACCAGTAAAATTGATACCAGAACCAGTATAACCATACTGGAAATTCAAAATCTGGTATAATACCATACTGGAAGTTTTAAAACCAGTATGGCACCGTACTGGAAATTTTAAAACCAGTATAGCATCATACTGGAAATTTTAAAACCAGTATAACACCATACGGGAAATTTTAAAACCAGTATAGTCCCATACTGGAAAGTGTAAAACCAGTATGGCACGATATCAGAAATTTGTAAACCAGTATGGATCATACTGGAAATTTTGATACCAGCTATCAAAACGTACTGGAAATTTTGATACCAGTTTTCAAACATACTGGGATCCTTAAAACTCGAGTTTTAAAGTAGTTTTTAAATACAGCTTCATTCTTAGTAAGTACATATTTTTTTGGAAATCTAACAGTTTTGACATTTTCAAACTTCGTTTATTTAATTTTTTTTTATTATATACTTATTTCAAATAATTAATTTCTTAGATCAGCGATTCTCAACCTGTGGGGCGCCCACCCCTAGGGGGGCGCGAGCACACTAGAGGGGTGGCGCGAGAATATTCAACAGAAAATATTATTTAAAAAAATTTATTAACTGGATGAAAGGAAGGCGTACATACATATAGAAAACAAAATACATATTGACATATTTAATAACTTATTAAAGTGAAACAATTTAAAAAATCAAAACTTAAGGTGGGGAACCAAGGGTGGCTTGGCTTTGAGGATTTTTCCTAACTTTCTGATTAAGTCTGTGTAGCTGAATTTTTTTCTGTAACATCTTACACCTATCTCTAATATATACCACGTATACTTTTAATTGTAAAATAAAATTTCATTTATTTTATAGTACAATTTCAAAATTGTAGCTTCTGCGCTTAAGGTTTCCCACAGGTTCCAAAGGTGAGCCATATATTGAAATCACTTTTTGACTTACTCATATTATCTTTAAAAAAACACTTGCACTGGCAAACGTCTTTTAAAAAGGCATTTTAAGTATCTTGCTGGTAGGAACAAATTTCCCGACTTTAAAAAAGATATTTGATTTTAGAGTGTATGATTTGTTTATTGATTTTACATTGATAGTTCTTGTGTGAAGTAACAAGCGATTCTTTTGAGTTAACTCATTAGAATTAATCAAAAATTACTGAGTTAATTTTTTCAAAAGGATTAACTAACAAGTAAGAGTTAAATAACCATACTAGAGTTAACTAACCTAACCCATAACTAGTATAAAAATACCCAAATTTACAAGAAAATACCAGAATCGACCACAAAAACACTCATAACTACCACAAAAATAAAAAAATAACTGAAAAATTAGTTTATGCAAACAAAACAAAAAACTTGAAACAAAATATCGCAAACTCTACTAAAGTGCAGAGAACGTCAAAATACTATAAAAATTTAAAAAATACCAAAGTTCCACATTTGTTTAAAATTAAATAAATCAATTGGCCTTCAATTCAATCATTCCTTTTTGAAAAATAATATGCTACGTAATGATTTATAATTAACTCTTTCATAGATTTCACGTTTGTTTCCAAAGGTGGCCCACGTGTCCCCAAGGTGGCACCGGTGTCTCTCTCACCATTTGCACGACTTAAAACTATTAATCTGATAGATTAATTCGAATTAAAGTAATGTAGTTAAAGAAAAAGCAATAAACTTTCAGAAAACATATCATAACACAAAGTTCTAAGAATTTAAACACATATAAATTGCAATATCTTCTCACCCGGAAATTCGAACGACAACTGCAAAAAATTAAATCACTTCATACAATGGAGGACATTCAAGGAAATATCTTCCAATTCAGCCTCGTGCACCTCAGATACAAGATTTACAATGCAGCAGGGAGATCTTATGATTCAAAATAAATTTATTTTATTTGGGGGGGGGGGGCTACGTTAGGAGTACTGGCTACCTTTGTCTTACCCAGAGGCTTAATATTAGAAATAGCCACTCTCAGTTCTGTTTCTATATTTAGCCGTGATCTATATTTTGTCTTCAAAGAAACCACAGCAGAAAATCCAGTTTCACAAAGGTAGGATATTGAAAATGGTAATAGAATGCGAAATGCCCTTATTTTCAGGGCAGAAAAATCATCCTATTGCCGAAAATTCAAATAGTGATTTATTACTAAATTGTATTTTGGTTTCACTCGTTACTTGCTATCAGTTTGTCGTCAGAAGAAAAATACTTTTTAAAATTCTTTGCCAGCATGGCTAAATGATTTTCAATGGTTAAAAAAACAACTTTTACATATTCTTCTTCAGCCTTATAAGTTTTAGTACAATTATCCACATTTGCAAACATTGTTAAGTCTTTTTGCATTAAATTTCTGCCCCGCAATTCCAATTTTCTGCAAAAAGCATTAACTTTATCACTTGTATCCAACATATGTGTATTTGCTCCTTGGAGTCGAAGATTCAAGATTCAAGTCAAGAAGATTCAAATTTATCGAATATGACGACCAAGTAGTTCAATTTCATCAAAAGTAAACAATAGTGAAAATTTTCGGTTTCCGGTCTGTTATCTTCTAAGAAAATGGCGATTTCTTCTCTTAATTCATAAACACGTTCTCCCGTGATAAACATCTTGTCTCGCATTTAAATAGTAACTCTGAATTTACTGAACCTATGTCATTACAAAGAGCGGAAAAGATACTCAATTTCAAGGTTCTTATTTTTATATAATTTGCAACGGTTACAACCGTAGTTAACACAATATTTAAACCAGGACGCCTTTCTTTCGCTGGTATATTTTCGAACCTTCCGGATATTGAACGAGCACCATTGGTGCATATTCCGATGCAATTTTTGCATTCTATGTTTGCCTTATTCATAACATCATTTAAAATAGCAAATAATGCTAGCGCTGTTGTTTGAGTTCCATTGGCTTGCAGAAAAGTAGTTCTACTACTGACATATTATCACAAAATCAAACATAGGCAATTAAATGAGCATCTGTTGCGTCATCAAACTGTATTGAAAACATTTTGTCACGTAGCATTGAGAAAAGCTGGCACTATATTTTCAGCTGTATCACCAATTCGACGAGCAACAGTATCATTTGAAAGAGGTATGGACTGTAATTGTTTTGAAAAATTAACTCCAAACACAGCTTCTACAATCTCAATGGCTGCTGGTTTTTACTTCACTTTTGTTTTGGCAGTTAGTTAAAAATAATTTAAAGACAGAATTCAAAATACTCAATATGCATTATTGTTGTATACATTTTACTGTTAGTGGGGGGCGCGATGAAAATTATGATTGAAAACTGGGCCGCGAATACTGAAAGGTGGAGAAACGCTGTCTTAGATTTTTATAAGAATTCTTAACGCCAAGGGCGTGATTTCCAATTCCAAGGGCGGTGAAAGCGTACATTTTCTATGTACATTAATTAAAAAAATACATATTTAAAAATATTAAAATCATTTTATAATTTAGAAGAAAAGGAAGTTTTTAAGTAAGATTTTTGCACATTTTAATTACTTTAAAATCTGCTTAAAGTCATTTAAATGTAAGTAATTTTCTAATAAAAGTAATTTAGTAATAGATTGTGTTTTTATTCGTTTATTATTTGTTTACTTATTTATTTTTTGATTTACAAAATTTATTTTAATCAAAGTCATGATAACAAAAGAATACTATTAATTGTATCACTCTAAATTTTATAATAAATTGTTTTAATTTATTCATTTATTATATTTGAATTTATTCTAAACTAGAACAAAGTTACTCCCAACCGAAACTAGTCTATCAATTCGTGAAATAAATTAATTAGTTTAGGTTTCAAACAACTTCGTAGCAGAAGAAATATGTTTACATAAATTAAAAATTGATATAAAATCTCAAATTTATACCTTCAAACGTAAACCTCTCCATCATAAATTTATAAATTTCAGTCCATTTTTGAAATTTGTAATTAATAAATTTAAATCATAAAACAAAATAAACTTTTTTTGAATGAATGAAATGAATTTGTTTTGTAACTATATAGTTAATTAAATTCAATCGAATCTATAAAAGCGAAAAAAAGCGATTAATTCAGAAACGAATAGGAACCACTCAAAAGACGGGTTAAATTTATCGAGCTACCGCGAATCGATAAATTAGTTCGTTAAACCTATATCACGCTAGCTGAGATATATAGCTCAGTTTTTCTAGTTCTTTCCGTTCCTCTGTCTGAACTTCACAGCCAATCACACGTTATTTACATGTGGACATCATGGAAGCATCCTGGAAAGAATGGCGTTATATTTCAGTAAGTGTATTTTTCTCTTTATTTCTTGCATTTATTTGCATCTTCGTTAGTTACAGAAATGTTAAAACATATGCATTAGTATTTAAATTTTATGTAATCAAGACATATATATTAATCTTGAATTATTACTGCATGTGCAGGCTTACGATTTATAGACTTCATTGCATGAGAAGAAAGTATTTTTAATGTTTTTTTCCCTGGGTTTCTTAATGAAACGCTTTGTCCACATGTTTTTTACATAAATTCTCGTAAATATCACCGTTATTAACAAATTAATTATTTGTTTAGTTGTCTATACATAATAATAAACGCGGCTGTGTGTGTGTGTCTGTTTGTCTGTCTGTCTGTCTGTCTGTCTGTCTGTAATCACAATATATCACCCCAGAAGCCTCGCCCAGGCACGAAACTCGGCACATAATTGTGTTTTGACATAATGAAGATGTGTTTCTTTTCTTTTTCAAAAATTTGGATAAGATTTTTAGTTATCAGTCATTTTGTAAGAAAATCTATGCTTTTTCGTCTTCAAAGAGCCATATTCAAAAAACTATTAAAAAATGCATATACTTTTCTCCACTCTTATATATGTATGCTAATGCGAACCTTACAATTGAAATATTAATTTTCGACAACTTAAATCAATAATATACGAAGGAATTAATAATTTAATTGTAAGGTTCGCATTAGTTTACATTTATCAAAGTGGAGAAAAGTTTAACTTTTGTATTAAAAATGTGGCAACATATTCGATACGTAAATAGAACGCTTCGCTTTGATATATTTGTCGCTGTTCATCTGGATATGAAGACAAAATTGCAGGACAGGAACACTTTAATTGTCCACTAGTCTTCAGATTTCCTGCTATGTTTTAAAAAAATTTATTTGTGAAAACCTAAGGCGGACAGCTGGCCGCCTTAGGCAGCTAGTATATAATATTTGTGAACCTCGCATTATATATTAAGTGTTAATCTCAAATTCTTTTGTTATTTTTAATGTTTGATTTTATTTAAAAAATTTTAAAGCATTTAATTTTAATTATATTTTATTAACTGTTGGTACCTTGAAGTTTCAGTAAAACTAAAATAACATTTTAAAAACAAAGCAGTTGATACTTTAAAGTTTGATATTACTACCTAGTTAATACCGTATATATATTTTGTAATTGTATAATTTCTAAATCAATTTTTTTTCTTCAGAAATGATTTGGAAAACAGCATATTATTTTATTTCAATAGAGGTATGTTTTTCTAGTTCTTGGCATATTCAACATGCATACTATTGTAGAATTTTTTAAAAAATTCGACAGTTATTTTATCCTTTATAAATCTACATTTAGGGATATTTCAGTGTCAGGATCCATTGCACCAACTACAACTGTCAAAATGCCTAAAAGATTTTAGGCTTACAAATTTTTTTATTATTATTTAAAAACGAAAGTCTAGTAGAGATTTGTACCTGGGATGACTGCAAGTTATACTCTTTAAATTGGTCTTGTTTTTCTTTTAATTTCTCCTGGAGGGGGGCCGACCCGGAAGTGGCGGTGATGCTTTTAGCATGTTTGCAAAATTCCCAGAATTCTGAAAGTTTAAGTTATCAATATCAATAAACATTTTGCGAAAAACATAGTAGTTGGTAGTCCTGAATTCATTATATTTTTATCTTTGTACATAAAAGTGATATGGTGTATATAAAAATATTCAGTTTGTTAATAAATTGAATTAGTGAAACCTTTTTGTAAGTTTTCATATTGTAGTTACAAATTAATCGTAAAATAGAAGTGAATGCTTCTTAGATTTTAATGAATGTAAAAAGAATATGCAAATTTAAATGTTTCAATATTTTTACTTCTGAGTTCAGCCGCTGAATAGTTCAATTTTTAACTTTATGTTCATATTTTATTTGTTTAAAGCCTTTAATATGCTTTGTCATGATAATGAATTTAAATGTTAATCTTTTGACGAAGTTATGAGCTGAACTGTTTAAAAACTATTGTACTGAAACTAAAATGGTCAAAAGTTACTCAGATCGTTCATACTTAAATTTTTGCATAGAGTCACTCTAAAAAGTAGGTTGGTAATGTGCTTTCATGATGTGGGCGTTTGTGAATTCTTTTGTGTTGTCAACAAGAAGTGGGAAGTATGAGCGGTACCTATGTTCGACATTAACTTCCCTTTATTGGAAATCTCTTTCAAATTACAAAAATAATAAAATTTTGGTGGAATATTATTTTTTTTCTTGCTATTGTCGTGTTGATCTAAGTTTCAATTAGCCAGTTGAAATATTGAGTATATTTATAATTGATTGGTACTACTAGTTGAAAAATATATAAGTAGTATTTGCAATTGTATTTCTGATACTTAACAGTTATTCTGAAAAATTGTTTTACTGAATTATAATGACTATAATTCAGTAAAACAAAGTTTTTAATTAGTCTATATAATTTGGATAATTGTTTATTCTTAATTGTAAATAATTAATTTTGATCTTTTATTTATTTACAGTGTATTTATTTCAATAGCTAATCTGTAAATTAACATTACATTGTTTGAAATTTTTGATCATATTTAACTGTAATATCATTTTTTTTTTAATTTTCTGCAACCTTATATGCAATCAAAATAATTCTCTTCCTGTTAAATAATAATTTTTTATTATAATGTATTTTAGTTTTTATTATACTTATTTTGAACTAAAGTAAGGTTTAATTTAATCTTATTAAAATAGTATCAAATTTCTATGGTATTATGTTTCAAGATCTTAATAATAAGATTAAATATTGAGTCTAATTTTTTGTATGTGTTGCGTATGTTACTGTAGGCAATATATTTTTTTAAAATGTATGATTGAACAGTTCCCTGAATATTCGTGATCTTATTAATATGCATACATATTTTATTTTAATTTTGTAAGAATCGCATATATGAAATCTGTTTTTTGGGCATTCTGAGTCTTTCTCTAAGTTATTTACATCTGTAATAGCTAGTTTCTAAGTTTTTAAAATAAATAAAAGTTAATTAAAATTGGAGTAAATGTAGTATCCTATTGATATAAATATTATTATTAAAAAGATATAATAAGCATAATGCTTTACCAATTTTAATCAAGTCATATGAGCTGAAAAATCTATACATCCTATTTGTGTCATGGTAAAATTTATCATAATCATATGAAAAATGTAACATAATTAAGCTTTTAGTTAATATAACCTTAATTAACTAACATTTATAGCATTTTTCATTGTCTATTTATTTATTAATATGATGTGAAAAAAGTTGAAAGCTTGTAAAAATTCTTTACTATTTTTATTCATTTAATAATTTTTGTTGTCAATTTAATAGTATATAAAATTAACACTGCAATCTGAAATATTAACTTAATCAACATTGTAATCTAAAATTTAACATAAACAGATAAAGCATAATATTAAAAGATAAGACATACAATGTTAAAAATGAGATTTTTTGAAATTGTTGTTTAGTCTACAATTAATTCAAATTTTGTTTATAATAGGAGCTGTAAATGGAGACATTCTTGCTGGCTTTTATTTGGTGAAGTTAGAAAAATATACTAAGAGGTCGGCGTTAAAGAAAAGTCTGAGGGATCCAGACAGAGACAATCTCCAACTAGACGGTTAGGTGACATCGAAAGACTTAAAAAATTGACTGTTAAAATGTGCATGTTTGATGCAGCTAAAGCCTGCAAGCGACGGTTGCGTTTGTGAAAAATATAAATGAATTACAACAAGGAAGATATAATATTTAATTTATGCGAATCAATCAACTATTTGAAAGCTATATTTTTGAATTCGCACACAAGTGGACTAAAAGTGCTTTTCAGTCGCTTCACCTTATAGGAACTACTAGATTATGATAAAATTGATTTCATTTGATTATAAAAAGATTAATATTTTTTATGCTGTTATGGTAATGTTTATATCAATTTAGTAATTGTGTAATTCTTATATCTTATTGAAGACAGAGTTTAAATTATGTCATATTCAATATTTAAAAGTTTTAATGTTGTGTTGTGTATTTTTATTCAGTATATATATTAATTATTATTTAATTATATCTTGTTGAGTTCACACCAATTGTGAGATAAGAAAAGCCTTCGAAAATTTAGGCTTATTTTATGCTTTATGAACTTGTGTCGCTATATAAATAATTCGCTCTTGAGATTTAATTTTTGTAGGCGATAATTCTTGTCCCAATTTAATTTTCAGATTTTGTGTAATAAGTAAATTATCATAAAAATTAAATACTTTAAATAGAAAATGAGTATAACAAATAGTGCTTTAAGTCAAGGAATCTTATGAAAAATGTCGATAGAATGACAGAGTAAAATAATTCAAATTTTTTATTTATATTAGTTAATAACTTGTGTCATTTGAGCTTTTATTTGTAGCTATTATTACTACTCTAACCACTATTATGTTTTAATGATTAAAGTTAACTATAATTTAAATATCAAATATATCTAAAATTAAAATTGTTTGTATTTAAATCTATAGTAGCAAGGTACATTGGTCAAGATGTAACATAACAATATAATTATATTTTACAATGTCCGATTTCAAAGTAAATGAACTGTGCCAAATTAGATTGATTTCAAATATTTTTGGCAGCATTTCAAACATTATTTGGTATATGTGTTATTTGCATTCCATTTTATTTATCAATTACTTAAATATAAACCAAAATTAATTGATTTAAATGAAATCGTAATATTATAATTAGATTGTTTAAATTTATATCTATAGATATATACACTTCACATGGTCTCCTTATTGTGCATCTGAATTTGCATTTGTCAAACATTTCCGAGGCTTATTTGACAATATTTATTTTGTCGTTTCAAAAGATATGAAGGAAAAAAAAATTTAAAATGAAGATTTTGACTTATTTTAGTATTGACAATTATTTTTAATATATTAATAAATTGTTAAAAAAATTTCATTAACTCTGAAGAAGTTTGTTTAAAAAAAAAAAGTTTATTTGATTTTTATAAACATAATGCAAACTATAACTTTTGACAAAGTGTGAATTGATGTCAGTGTTTTATTTCCCTTTATAAACCAGGTGACTTTATTTATTTACTAAATTGTATCAATGTTTTATTTTCCCATTCAGAGCAGTTCACTATCCTTCCTGTATCAAACTGTAGTACCTCACTATACTTGTGTTAAAAAATAAACCGTTACCCCATCCTGGTATACTGGGCGCAGTACACTAGTGATACGGGGTCCAATATCATACTGGAATAAATTATATACCGGCTTATGAAACATCGGTCCCGGTATGATACTGGTTCCTGTACCATACCGGAATAAATTATTACCGGCTTATGAAACACCGGTTCCGGTATGTTACTGAATCCGGTATCATACCGGAAGAAATTTTATACCGGCTTGTGAAATACCGGTTTCGGTATGATACTGGTTCCGGTATCATACCAGAATAAATTTTATACCGGCTTATGAAACACCGGTTCCGGTATCATACTGGTTCCGGAATCATACCGGAAGAAATTTTATACCGGCTTATGAAACACCGGTTTCGGTATAATACTGGTTCCTGTATCATACCGGAATAAATTTATTACCGGCTTATGAAACACTGGTACCGGTATGTTACTGAATCCGGTATCATACCGGAAGAAATTTTATACCGGCTTGTGAAACACCGGTTTCGGTATGATACTGGTTTCGGTATCATACCAGAATAAATTTTATACCGGCTTATGAAGCACCGGTTCCGGTATCATACTGGTTCCGGAATCATACCGGAAGAAATTTTATACCGGCTTATGAAACACCGGTTTCGGTATAATACTGGTTCCTGTATCATACCGGAATAAATTTATTACCGGCTTATGAAACACTGGTACCGGTATGTTACTGAATCCGGTATCATACCGGAAGAAATTTTATACCGGCTTGTGAAACACCGGTTTCGGTATGATACTGGTTTCGGTATCATACCAGAATAAATTTTATACCGGCTTATGAAGCACCGGTTCCGGTATCATACTGGTTCCGGAATCATACCGGAAGAAATTTTATACCGGCTTATGAAACACCGGTTTCGGTATAATACTGGTTCCAGTATCATACCGGAATAAATTTGATAGCGGCTTATGGAACATCGGTCCCGGTATGATACTGGTTCCGGTATCATACCAGAATAAATTTTATACCGGCTTATGAAACACCGGTTCCGGTATCATACTGGTTCCGGAATCATACCGGAAGAAATTTTATACCGGCTTATGAAACACCGGTTTCGGTATAATACTGGTTCCTGTATCATACCGGAATAAATTTATTACCGGCTTATGAAACACTGGTACCGGTATGTTACTGAATCCGGTATCATACCGGAAGAAATTTTATACCGGCTTGTGAAACACCGGTTTCGGTATGATACTGGTTTCGGTATCATACCGGAATAAATTTTATACCGGCTTATGAAGCACCGGTTCCGGTATCATACTGGTTCCGGAATCATACCGGAAGAAATTTTATACCGGCTTATGAAACACCGGTTTCGGTATAATACTGGTTCCAGTATCATACCGGAATAAATTTGATAGCGGCTTATGGAACATCGGTCCCGGTATGATACTGGTTCCGGTATCATACCAGAATAAATTTTATACCGGCTTATGAAACACCGGTTCCGGTATCATACTGGTTCCGGAATCATACCGGAAGAAATTTTATACCGGCTTATGAAACACCGGTTTCGGTATAATACTGGTTCCTGTATCATACCGGAATAAATTTATTACCGACTTATGAAACACTGGTACCGGTATGTTACTGAATCCGGTATCATACCGGAAGAAATTTTATACCGGCTTGTGAAACACCGGTTTCGGTATGATACTGGTTTCGGTATCATACCAGAATAAATTTTATACCGGCTTATGAAGCACCGGTTCCGGTATCATACTGGTTCCGGAATCATACCGGAAGAAATTTTATACCGGCTTATGAAACACCGGTTTCGGTATAATACTGGTTCCAGTATCATACCGGAATAAATTTGATAGCGGCTTATGGAACATCGGTCCCGGTATGATACTGGTTCCGGTATCATACCAGAATAAATTTTATACCGGCTTATGAAACACCGGTTCCGGTATCATACTGGTTCCGGAATCATACCGGAAGAAATTTTATACCGGCTTATGAAACACCGGTTTCGGTATAATACTGGTTCCTGTATCATACCGGAATAAATTTATTACCGGCTTATGAAACACTGGTACCGGTATGTTACTGAATCCGGTATCATACCGGAAGAAATTTTATACCGGCTTGTGAAACACCGGTTTCGGTATGATACTGGTTTCGGTATCATACCAGAATAAATTTTATACCGGCTTATGAAGCACCGGTTCCGGTATCATACTGGTTCCGGAATCATACCGGAAGAAATTTTATACCGGCTTATGAAACACCGGTTTCGGTATAATACTGGTTCCAGTATCATACCGGAATAAATTTGATAGCGGCTTATGGAACATCGGTCCCGGTATGATACTGGTTCCGGTATCATACCAGAATAAATTTTATACCAGCTTATGAAACACCGATTCCGGTATCATACCGGAAGAAATTTTATACCGGCTTATGAAACACCGGTTTCGGTATAATACTGGTTCCTGTATCATACCGGAATAAATTTGATAGCGGCTTATGGAACATCGGACCGGTATGATACTGGTTCCGGTATCATACCAGAATAAATTTTATACCGGCTTATGAAACACCGGTTCCGGTATCATACCGGAAGAAATTTTATACCGGCTTATGAAACACCGGTTTCGGTATAATACTGGTTCCAGTATCATACCGGAATAAATTTGATAGCGGCTTATGGAACATCGGTCCCGGTATGATACTGGTTCCGGTATCATACCAGAATAAATTTTATACCGGCTTATGAAGCACCGGTTCCGGTATCATACTGGTTCCGGAATCATACCGGAAGAAATTTTATACCGGCTTATGAAACACCGGTTTCGGTATAATACTGGTTCCTGTATCATACCGGAATAAATTTATTACCGGCTTATGAAACACTGGTACCGGTATGTTACTGAATCCGGTATCATACCGGAAGAAATTTTATACCGGCTTGTGAAACACCGGTTTCGGTATGATACTGGTTTCGGTATCATACCAGAATAAATTTTATACCGGCTTATGAAGCACCGGTTCCGGTATCATACTGGTTCCGGAATCATACCGGAAGAAATTTTATACCGGCTTATGAAACACCGGTTTCGGTATAATACTGGTTCCAGTATCATACCGGAATAAATTTGATAGCGGCTTATGGAACATCGGTCCCGGTATGATACTGGTTCCGGTATCATACCAGAATAAATTTTATACCGGCTTATGAAACACCGGTTTCGGTATAATACTGGTTCCTGTATCATACCGGAATAAATTTGATAGCGGCTTATGAAACATCTGTCCCGGTATGATACTGGTTCCTGTATCATACCGGAATAAATTTATTACCGGCTTATGAAGCACCGGTTCCGGTATGTTACTGAATCCGGTATCATACCGGAAGAAATTTTATACCGGCTTTTGAAACACCGGTTTCGATATGATACTGGTTCCGGTATCATACCAGAATAAATTTTATACCGGCTTATGAAACACCGGTTCCGGTATGATACTGGATCCGGTATAATACCGGATCCAGTATCATACCGGAACCGGTGTTTCATAAGCCGGTATAAATTTTTTTATAGCGGGAATTTTTTCCAATGGGGTAGGTCTGCTTGAAAGTTCTTTTTGCGAAAAGACACTTATGGTTTTCAGATAAGCAAAATGTCATTTATACATGCTATGATGAATTACAATATTTCTTTTTTTTTTTAAATTTTAGAATGCATTTGGTTATTAACCGGAATTTTGGATATTTTTTCGTCTTTCTAATTCACAATCAATCTCACGCTACAATATACAGTTTTTATGCAATTTATTAATACATTTCTGTCCAGAATTTTTCAAATTTAATTTGCGTGCCTACTAAGAGTTCCCACTTCTCTGTTACGTAGAAAGTGGTAGGAAGAGGGAGACAATACGTTCACGAGGTGATAAATTATGCTAGTTTGTAACGAACAAAATAATCAATATTACTTTTTTCTTCTTAACAAACAAATATTATTAATTCATAGATACCATTTATCAGGCTGAAGTCGTGTTCCTTAAGAAAGATATGCAGCGACGTTACCACAGGCAACTAAAATGTAAAAAGAGGTAGAAATTTATATATTTGTTATTTATTTAATATCACACATTTCAAATTGTTCTTGTTCAAAATTTAAGGAAAATCATTCTAGGAATCCACTTTCAATAGTAAACTAGAAATAAAAACTACTCCACTTTCTGCAAAATTCTAATAAATTGGTAGCGAATTGAAGAGTAAACCATGTAGAATGAGGAAAATTACGTCCACAATTACGCTGTCCTGTCGCCATAGGACAACAGTAAAAATGTTGCATTTCTTAGGATGTTTTATATTTTCAATGGGTCAAATTACAAAGAAAATGAAAAAAACTCTAAAAAAAATAACTTTAATTTTTAAATTTCTAAAAGATTTTTTTAAAGCTGAGCAAGTTGGCATTTCTGGTAATCTAGAGAAATATGCTATAAAATTTTCAAATTTTAATCTCGGTTTCTTAAATTCTAAATTTTAATCGTCACCACTTTTTGCTATTTCAGTCACCCATGGCAAACCTCGAATTGCATACTATTTAAAAAATATATATATTTTGTTAACAATAACGATTTATAACAAACTCATAATTAGCATTTGATGCATAAAGTGTTTAGTTTTAATTTTTTTTTCTTTTTTTCTTTTCTTTTTTTTTTTGTTGCTCAAAAATAAAAACTCTGAATAACATATGAACTTTTTTTATTTCCAATGGCCAAGGTTACAAAAGACCACTCACAGCAAAGGGAGGAACAACAAACAAAAACAAACGTGGCAAGAAAAGTCTAATCACTATTTGCTTATTTGTTAATAATTATAAATAAAAATAAATATGTAACATAAAATAAAATATTTTCTCAGACTAATGACTTCTTTTGTTTGTTTATGTTATTACCTATCTGTGTTATCCTTGTTTTGGGCTGTCCTTTCCATTTTCTTTTTCCACAATATTATTTAACTACCTATCATTAAGTTTACTAACCCAAATAATTTTAACATCAATGGATCTTATTCAGTTTGTAATCATATATTTTACGGAGGTGGCCGTTTTAGCCAGGTATTGCGGGTGCACCAACTACTAGTTTCCGCAGACTGAAGAATCGATTTTAACGATTCAAGTATCAAAACTTATATTTGCATTGATTAATTGAGCTCCTTAATTAGTGCAACAGACAATATTTTAAGAAACATAATAAGTCTAATAACCGCACCTTTTTTTATATTCAGTTTCCTTTTCGTCAAATTCGAACTCTGTCATCACCTCCTACATCAGAAAGCCTCCACGCGATTTCTTATAAGTAGTTTGCGTAGATTATTTAAAAACTGAACCACTTGTGCGCAAGAACCCAAATTCTATTATAAAAGTACCTGAGAGAAATTTATCATATATATTAGAGAATCTTTAGCGGTTGACATGTAAATAAAACAAAACAGTTATATTCAAAAATTAAACAAATTTTTAGACATATTTTTTCTACCACTTTCTAATTTTTAATAGATTTCATATTAAATGGATCTTTCACCAACAGGGGTACCTTCATTGTTATCTGATCGAACAATCCACAAAAAAACTGTGTGGCGGCTATCAGTTATGGGAGGCGATGACTCTGTCCAATTCCCATAGTATGGTCAGGAAGAGCGTGTTGTAATTTAAAAATAAATATTCCGCTGGTGGCTCTGCAAGATGTTGCGCGTCATCAGACGCCTGGATTCTTGTTTTGCTATAGATGCTTCCCTGTGTCTATGAGTTCGTGCCGTCCATGTTATTAACAAAAAACATATTTCCAAAGTACCGGCTCAAGGTAAGTCAAATTATTTCACACTTAAACAAATTAGTTCATTATAGAAATGAGATTAGTAAAGTAATATTTTACATTGGTGCCGAAACCCGGGAAGCTACTAGATATGATAATTTCGGTATAAAAGCAGAAATATAGCAGTATTTGATTTCTAATTCTTATGAGAATCTTTGATTATTTTTGTTCTAATATATATTTAAAGTTAAAATGTCAATTCCAAATCAAAATGTGGTTAATGAAACTACTCGTGGTTTGATGCTCGATAAATTAAAACGAAAGCGTTCAACTATTAGGGGTTTATTAACGAGAACGCTTAATAAGATTAACGAGCAATTATTGTTAGATGTAATTGACAAAGAGGCACTAAATGAGCTTCTTCATTTATTATGTGAGAAATCGGAACAAATTAATGAATTAGATACACAAATCGAAAGTTATATCGATGATTTAGATCAGTTAGAGGCAGAAGTAATTTCGAGCCAAGAAATAAGAGAAAAAATCATATCTTCCAAAACAAAAATAAATGCATTTATAAAATCAGCTGTAGCGATAAATAATGTACCCTCTGTATCAGAGTCAGCAGTTGTAGCGATAAATAATGTACCCTCGGTATCAAATGTACAAAACGAAGCGAATGTCCGATTGCTAAAATTAACGTTGGAACCATTTGATGGTAAATATGAAAATTGGCATGAATTTTGGGGACAATTTGAGGGATCAATTCATGAAAATAATAATTTATCTAGAACGGATAAATTCAGTTATTTGAAATCATTTTTGAAAGGGTCTGCTTTAGTTTCGATTCAGGGTTTAACGCTATCAGAAACGAATAATGATACTGCTATAGATCTCCTAAAAAAAGATATGGTCAGAAAGATATTATTGTTAGATCTCATGTAAATAAATTATTAAATATGCATCCTGTTAAATCTTGTTCTCAGTTAAAAGAAATGCGTCAATTGTGTGATATTTGTTATGTTTAGGTTCGTTCTCTCGAATCAGCTGGAGTAGAATTAAATAGTTATGGGAGTCTTTTGTTTCCTATTTTATTGAAATTAATGCCCGATAGTATATTTTTAGATTATAATAGGTAAAATAAAAATGACGAATGGGACTGCTTCAAACTCTTGCAGTTTTTAAGAGATGAGATTGAAAATAGAGAAAAGACCCAGCTATTTCGAAGCTCGAACGAAGAAAAAAGTGAATTACAGCAAAACCTCTTTTTGTGCGGTCCTTTTTTATGCGATTTTGTTTTTGTGCGATTAGTTTTGTGCGATTTTATTTTTGTGCTATTTTTTTGTGCGATTTTTTTTATGCGGTATATGAATCTTAGCGGCGTCCAGTTTATGTTTACTATCATTGTACATATACATGTTGTGGACGAACTCTGATTACGTGGCCTCCTTGACAACGATGTATCTGGACTTCGATTCATTTATTTTAAACAATCTCCTGACAAGGCAGAGTCAGTTACGTACATATTGTCGCTCGACGCAAGAACAGTATACGCTTCGTATTCAGAGTTTTATACACGATTCACGTGATTAAAGATTCATTTTATAGTGAGATTAAAGATAAATAAATTAGTTACTTTTGTTTCTATTTATATGTAGTTTTAATGATTTTTATTTTATTTTTAGACATAAGTACTCCCTTAAAATGAATAATTATAGCCAAAAGAAAGTAAAAAGGCAGACAAATCCACTATTTAATGTATAATTTGAAAACTTCTTCAGGTATATGTACAATGAAAAATTAAATATTTTTACAACTTCTTTAGGTCTAATTTAATTATTTCATTCAATTGAAAGCATTCTCTCATCTATTTCATAAATCATTGATGTATTTTCTAAGTCCGACTTTTTTTATGCGGTCCCTATCAACCGCATAAAAAAAGTTTTAGGTAGTATATCGTACAAACTTGTTTATTACATGCAAAAATTTATAAAATTTTCGAATTTTTTTTTGTGCGATTTCTTTTATGCGGTCCCTATCCACCGCACAAAAAAAGGTTTTACTGTAATTAAAAAGTACAGCGTCAATAAAGATCATAATTCATGGCGAGCTTTTTCGAAACCTTCGAAAACAAATCCTGCTGCGTTAGCATTAAGCGTGGGAGAAGAAGAGGGAAGGGAAATTGGATGCGTGTTTTGCGATTTTCAAAGTGATTCGTCACGAATTAGACATAACAGTGAGCAATGCATTAAATCTGTAGAGGAAAAAAGAAATGCTCTGAAACAAAAAAGGAAATGCTTTTTATGCTTTAAAAATAATCACACTGTTTATAATTGTTATTCAAAAATCCGATGCGATATATGTAAATGAAGGCATAATAGTTTATTACATGTAAATACTAGTAGTAATAGTGGCAGCAGTAAAATAGAAGCGAAATCAGATACTGCTGTAACTTCTGTTTCTGAGGAAAATAAAATTAATAATGATATCTATTTATAAACCACCACGGTTAATATTTTAGGAGATAATAAAATTAAGAAATTTAGATGTTTAATTGATAATTGTAGCTGTCGGACTTTTATCCTTCAGCGGGTTTCTAAGGAATTAAATTTAAAAATAGTAGGACACGAATAATTAAAAATCTATACCTTTGGTTCAACTGAATCAATGATAGAAAAGCGAAGTAAGGTGAAAGTTATAATAAAACATCCATTTACGCATAAGAAGTTAGTCCTCGAAGCATTTGAAACACCTAATATCAGTAATGCCGTTGTTTGTGTACCAGAGAAAGACATTAAGACTCAGTGTTATAAAAATAAAATACACTTAGCAGATAAAAGCTTTCATGATGAACATTTACAACTTTCGCTTTTGATAGGCAGTGATTATTATTGGAAGGTAGTTACAGGGAAAATTAAAAGATTGACAGGAACTTTAGTTGCATCTGAAACAATACTCGGGTGGACAGTTAACGGTTCCAGTGCTATGCCTAATCAGATGATAACTCAATCTTCCGCTAACGTTATGAAAATCGCTGTAGATACAATAGAGAGTAATTCGGATGTTGAGTCAAATTTGATTTTAAGAAAATTTTGGGAATTAGAATCTCTAGCGATTAAAACTGATGTAGGAACCAAGGAAAGAGAAAACGAAGTATTAAATAAGTTTAATGAATCCATTTGTTTGAAGGACAATCGATATGAAGTAAAATTTCCCTTTAATGAAAGAGTCGAAGAGTTAGTAGATAACTATGAGATAGCTTTTAATAGAATGAATAGTTTAACTAGGAAGTTTAAAAGAATTCCAGAATTTCATAAAAGGTATCAAACAATTATCGAAGAGTATCTCTAAAAGGGAATGGCAGAGGAAGTTTCGGACAGTACTGTGAAAAGACTGTATTATCTCCCTCATCAGGGCGTACTTAGAGAGGATAAAGTTACAACTAAATTACGTGTGGTATTCGACGCCTCGTCGCATGCTAAGGGTGTACTATCTCTAAATGACTGTCTGTTTTCGGGTTCAAATCTCAATTCTGATTTGTTGGGAATATTAATTAATTTCAGAATGCATAAAGTCGCAATATCGACTGACATTGAGCAGGCTTTTACCCAAATATTGCTTTCAAAAGCAGATCGAGATGCAGTTAGATTTATTTAAATTAAAGGTGAAATAGGAGAACAAAAGGAATATAAGATTTTGCGAAAGACTCGTGTGATTTTTGGTGCAACCTCGAGTCCATTTTTGTTAGCAGCAACGCTTAAGCATCATGCTCAAAGTAGTAAAGAAGAATTTCCGAAAATTAGTGAATTAATTGAAAACTGTATGTAGGTCGATGACCTCATATGCGGAACTGATAGTGAAATTGAGTCCATTGAAATACGAAGAGACATGAAAACGGTTATGCAGAAAGGTAGTTTCAATTTGAGGAAGTGGAAAACAAACTCATCTTGTTTGCAGCAAAAGTGGGATCTGGAAGAAACCACTGAACTTAAATGTTCATCAGGTTGCGGCAAGATTTTAGGATATATTTGGGACAATAGAAACGATTTAATAAGAATTCCAATCCCAGGACTCAACGTATTGAACTCTAATCAGAAAATCACTCAGAGAATGATGCTACAAATAATTGGTAGGGTATACGACCTAATCGGATCAATTAACCCATTTACTGTTACTTCTAAGATCCTTATGCAAGAATGTTGGAGAGCCGGATTATAATGGGATTATCCCTTACCATTAGATATTCAGAACCAGTTTAAAAGATGGTGTGAAGATTTAGTTAATTTAAACGATATCGAAATTGAAAGGTAATATTTTGGAAATGCTAGTTTTAGTGAGATATCTAACATTCAACTCCATTGTTTTTGCGATAGCAGTGTGAAAGCTTATGGGGCAGTTATCTATCTTAGATACATTGCATCTAACGAAATAAAAACATCATTCGTTATATCTAAATCAAGTGTTTCACCATTGAAATAAAATGACCTTGCCACGCTTAGAGTTAATGAGAGCTGTAATAGGGAGTGGATTCACTAAATATATCATGCACAAAATAAACTGTAAAATAAGCGAATGCTTTTATTGGACTGACTCCACCATTGTTCTTTATTGGGTGAAAGGGGATCCTCATGAATGGAAACAGTTTATCAGTAACAGAGTCACGGAGATCAAGGAAATAACTGACCTTTCATCTTGGAATTTTTGTCCAGGGCAAGAAAATCCGGCGGATTTTCAAACTAGAGGATGCAGCGTTAAGGATTTAGTTTCAAATGAAATAATTTTGAATGGACCACCATGGTTAGTGTTAAGTGAAGAAAAATGGCCCAAAGACAAAAGAATTTTCAAAGGAGAAAGTATTGACAAAGAAAAAAAATCGGATATATCGCAGTAAATTCTGTAAGCAATGACAGGATAAAAAATTCGATATTGAGAAATGTAGTTCTCTTACAAAGGTTTTTCGAATAACAGCTTGGATAAAAGATTTCTGAATAATTTAAAATTAAAGAAAGATTATCGAATCAAAGATGAATTGACTACCGAAGAAATTTAAGATGCAGAAAAAACTTTAATTAAAATCAAATTTTAAAGACCTCAATCCCTTTATAGACAATAAAGAAATAATTCGTGTAGGAGGTAGGCTACAGAAAGCAAGTTTTACCTTTGATGACAAACATCCAGTAATTCTTCCAAGAAAACACAAGTTCACTGAATTGGTCGTTTGGAGTGCACATGAAAAATTATTTCATTCTGGCGTTGCAGAAACTCTCACTCAAATCCGACAACGGTTCTGGATTATAAAAGCAAAACAGTGCATTAAAGCTACATGAACAGATGTGTCATATACAAACGGTTCAACTCAAGACCTGGCACTCGACCAATGGCTCCTCTTCCAGAATTTCGAATAGAACAATCACATCCCTTCAACGGTACGGGCTTGGACTTTGCCGGGCCTGTTTACATCAAAAACAGCGATGCAAAGCATTACATTTCACTGTTCACTTGTGTGGCCACAAGAGCTGTGCACTTGGAACTTGTGAGCAGTTTGACTACAGAAAACTTTTTACTAGCCTTTAGAAGATTTATTGCAAGAAGAGGGTTATGCTCAGCGATGTACTCAGACAATGCCAAAACTTTTAAAAGGGCTGAGCTTGATCTTGTAGTATTATTCTTAATCGATAATGAATCGACTAAGCAAGATGATTATAAATTATTTCTTGTATGCTGGATGGCAACAGTCTGGATGAAAAATAAAACAGCTATGAACAGGTGAATAAATATTTACTAACTTTCTGAATAAGTCTCTCTTGCATTAAGGTGATAAAACGACACTTCAATCTGAAAAACATTTGGAAAACTATCAATCACCTAGATGTTAAAAAATTCTACGCTCTCCATGGAATTACATGGAGATATATTGTAGAAAAGGCCGCTTGGTGGGGTGGTTTTTACGAAAGCTAATTCGATCGGTAAAAACTACGTTGAGAAAGACTATAGGAAAAACTTCGCTAACTTTTGACAAACTAGATACTTTCTTTGCTGGTGGAAACAGAAGCTATTCTGAACTCACGTCCAATAACTTATATTGGGACTGATGCTGAGGAACTATGTGCTTTGACTCCTGCACACTTCCTTATAGGGAAAAGAATTACTTGTTTACCATCACTCAAGCTTAACCTTGATACGAATTTCTGTTCCAGGAAAACTTTAATTCAAGCTCATAATTGTCGTGAGAGATTAATAAAATCCTTTTGGCCAAGGTGGGAAAATGAGTATCTCCTAAATTTAAGATCAGCACATTTAAGTTTAATTAAGAATAATGTAAGAATTATAACTTTACGTTAACGATAGTTATAATTAACGATGATTTTTTACCACGCAATTTTTGGAAAATTGGTAACATTTTGGAACTGTTTCCTGGAAGAGATGTCATGGTTAGAGCATGCGAAGTGAAAACTGATACATCAGTTATTAAATGTCCAGTTCAACTTCTATATAATTTGGAAATTTAAACTTTATATTCTATTAGTATTTTAATGGGAATTTACATTATACTTTCAGTGCATTATCATTGCTGTTGTTCATAAACATACACATTTAGAATTTTTTATGTTTTTCAGAGTTAAGAAAGGAATATTTAAGTTTACTTTGTACTCTAACCTTGATGAACTCCTGTGAGTTCATTGGAGGGGGGGGGGAGTGGGTTGTAATTATTAATGATAAATTAGAACTATTCCGCTGGTGGCCCTGAAAAATGTTGCGCGTCTCCAGACGTCTGAATGCTGTATCCATTCAACATCTCTCGTTTTTTTGCGTTCGTGCTGTCTATGTTTATAATAAAATCTATTCCAAAGAAACCGCCTCAAGGTAAACCTATTTATTTCAAACTTATTTAAAATTAGTTGAATATTGAAATATGAGATTAGTAAAGTAATATTTTACACTGCAGGCGTACTACATAAAGCATAATTGAAGTGAAGAGTTTTAATTATTAATAAAAACATTGTGACAAAACAATAAAAAAATTAAATTATAATATATTGATTAAAAAAAACATACCTTCTGACCTGCGCTCCTGTTTGTAAGGATTGTTGACTGAATGTAAACAATAACAAACTTCCTTATACCGGAGGAAATTTAGAAACCTTCCTGTGTATCCCTCTGCTTACGAGCGATATATAAGGGAAAGTAAAGTGAAAGGTAAAAAGGACATAACCAGATTAGCATAAGGAAAAAGCAGTAATACGACTATATTTTGTGTAATCATCGATCAATTCCATATCATGCAGTTGATTGAAGTCACTGGTTGAGCATTCTTACAAAATTTTAAATCGTTACAATGCTAATAAGTATGAAATTTTTTAATTATTCTTTCATGAGTGAAACGGATCCTTAATAAACAGTTAAATTACGAAATTTCCAAGAATGCGTGTAATTGCAACGAAATTTGGAGAGAAAATAATACCTAATGTCTTTTTTATTAAAAATTCGGCATGGAGACATGTTTGCCGACTTGGTGATAAATTTGGAAACTTGGAGATCATTCTGGCGACAAAATGACGGTTCTGGAAACTTCGAGTTTCTGAGCCATAAGACTAATTACACAGTTATGCGAGAATCGTCCTGAAACGTGTCGGAAGTTCCGGGATCTCTTTGCCGAACCGAAATAAATAGGAGTGTGCCTCGCAGAATAGAGTAATAGTCTGCTTGGGGGCCGGGATAGCCTGGTCGGTAGGGCGCTGGGCCCATGTACAAGAGGTCGTTGGTTCGATCCTCGCCGGCCGAAGACTCCTCGTGTAGTAAATGGTGACTGGTGCACGTTAAATCTGTCGAGTCTCAAAGTCCTCCATGTTCCCATAACAAATCAATACCTCTGGGGGTACTGATCCAGGAGTTTCCTTGTCTTCTGGATTGGTTCAAAATTACAAGGCTACGGAGTTGAACATTAGTAGTCGTAAACCCATGAAATTGGGTCGGCTGTTCAACGACGGTTATAAAATAAAATAGTCTGCTTGTAACTCTAGCAGTATTTGGACCTGAAGTTGGTTAATTGATTCGTCTGAGATTGTGTATAGTCATTGTTTTTCTGTACAACACTGTTATTTCAGCTGAATTTAATAGCTGGAAATAACTGTACTTCCTCGAAGTTTTTGCTGATATGTATTTGTGCTCGATACAGCATTAAGTTTACTAATAAAAGCGTTATTGTCTTATATATTTTCAAAGGGGATCTGATACTACTATAACTTATGCATTAAGGTGCACCGACGAGGCGTCTCAGAATTCTACTCTCTGTGGAAGAGAGTATAAGGGCTGTTTCTTATGTGTATTTGGCTTGCTGATATATTCCAGTATATTGATAGCTTGTTATTTAGCAGAGAGATTCTTACAAAAGCCGTATTGTTGTTTGGGAATGTTTTGTAGATAATAAATAGGTCAGTGTTGAATGATTATGTTTTAGACAATTTTTTAAATCATTGGAAGAAGGCTTTAGTACTCAGAAGATGAAACATCTTTGCCAGGTTTAGAAAGAAGTATAATATCTGATTTTTCCCCTGCACTCCTTGGGACTGTATTTATTTTTAACTCAAGAGAGGAAGATGTTTGTGAGAAGGCTGATTTTTTTTTTTTAAATTTTAATCATTAGATCTTAAAGGAGATGTCAATACCGGAACATATAACTTTAAAAAAAATTATTTTATTATCTACCATTTAGATATATAAATTATTTTTTTTCGAAATATTTCCATGTTTTAGTTTGAAATCTAATTTATTTTTACCGTTTTGATACATAGAATATATTTTGTGTTAATATTATGTTTTGATACATAAAATATATTATATGTTATGTTTATTACGGAATTAGACTTCTGAACCGATCTCAATGATTCAAACTGAAACTTAAATTTGCATTAATTAAGTGCACTCATTAATTAGTGCAGCAGACAATATTTTAAGAAACATAATCAGTCATATTACAAAACATTTCATATTTTCTTTTCTGTCAAATTCGAATTCTTTCCAATTCTCATAGTATGGTCAGGAGAGCAAATCATAACTTTAGTTCTCGTAATTTTACTTTCTGCGTCTTTTGCAATATCTTGTTGAATTTTCAAGTTCAACTAAACATTTTATACACAGATATAAAATTCGTTTACCCTAAGATTATACTATGCAATAAGTAGCTGAAAATAATTATTTATAATTTATTATTATTTTTGTGAAAACATTTCAAAAAATTTTGAATTTTAATGAATTATTAAACCATGTAATTTTTAATATCCGAAAAAAGTACGGCTTCCTTTTACGTGACAAATGTTCATATAGAAATGAGGTAGTTAAAATTTTAAATTCTACCGTTTCAAAAAATAAAATAAATTTAATATAAATTTTAATTTTTCTGAAGTATAATTATCTCATCATTTATATTTGTCATCTAATAAACTATCTGTTAGCAATACATTTTGCTGGTGGATACTGAAAATTAAAAAAGGAAAATATTTCTTACTAACGGTTAGAAAACGCTTATTTTTTTTAAAGAAAAATTGTGAATGTAATTAATAATATTCGTGAGTTTAGAAGAATGGTTAATAAGTATTTTTCTTTTAGTTCTGAAAATTTCTTAAGTTCTCCTATCGCTCTTGAAAAGGCTTTTCAACAATTAAAAAGTGGTTCAAACACAAATATAGACAAGAAGGCGTGTCTGGAAGTTCTGTTAGCGAAAAAACACGTAACATTTTCAGATATGCAAAAGGTGCATTTATTCATTTTGTAATGAATTGCAATTTTTTTATTTTCTAATGTAGTAGATTTTCCATATTTATTCTTCGATGATTTCAAATTCGCAATCAATTTCCTTCTACAAGATACAGTTTTTATGCAATTTAATAATGTACTTCTAACCAGATTTTTTTAAATTTCATTTGTGTGCCTATTAAGAGTTCCCACTTCTCTGCTACGTAGAAAGTGGTAGGGAGAAGGAGATAATACATATACGTTTACGATGCGATAAATTATGTTAGTTTGTAATGGAAAAGAAATCGATACTTATTTTCTCCATAACTAACACAGAGATGACAACTGCTCCGGAAAAACCAAAATAATTTTTTAAAAAAAACGGTATATAACTACTAAGTAAATTTTGAAAATATTTCACTATTTTTTCCAGCTTTTTTAAACGTATAGCATTAATTAACCATTAAATAGTGGTGAATTACTTAAGCCCACGAATTATTTAGAAATAGTAGTGGATAAAAATCTACTAAATTGAATTTATTAAACCAAGAATCACAATTGATAAATTACCACTTTAAAATATATATTTGCTATCTTGAGCAATTAGGCGTCTCTGCAAACAATTATTTTTAATTCACAAGTATCGTTTATCACGCTAAAGTCGTGTTCCTTACCAAAGATATGCAGTGAGGTCGCGGGCAACTGAAAGTGGTAGAAATTTTATTTAATTGTTATTTATTTAATAACACTATGAATTACATTTCAATTTGTTCTTTTCGACAATTTAAGGATAAGCATTCTCGGAATAAAAACTATTCTGCTTTCTTCAAAATTCTAATTAATTGGTTGCGAATTGAAGAGTAAACCATGTAGAATTAGGAATATTACGCCTACTCTTTAAAAGTGTCACCACGAGACAACATTAATAGTCTTGCAGTTCTCATGATACTTTGTATTTTCAATATGTCAAATTACATTAAAAAAATGAAAGAAACTTAGCTAAAAATTACTTTAATTTTGATATTACTAGAAAATATTTTTTTAACAAAGCTGGGCAAGTTGGCATTTCGGATAATCTAAAAAAATATTATAGAAAATTTGCAAATTGTATTCTCTTTTATTAAAATTCTAAATTATAATCAATGAAGTAGAATATTTCATTGAAATTGTTACAAAAATTAATTGATTTTTAAGTTGTGATATTCTGCTTAATACTTCAAAGGTATCTGCTACCAATACATTTGGCTTGATGGCGAGTCCTAGTCCCGTCGGTTGGTCGGGGTGCCTGAGGCTGGAGTGGCCATTTGCCCCTTCATCATGAGATACGAATCCTTGAGGTGTATCCTTGAGGTCCCTGTTTCCTAAAAATGAAAGTAAAGATTAGTAATGAGCATATTGCTCGAGTAAAATCATATAAAATGATACATTTTGCATTACGGAAAATAAGTAATAAAGATAAAGAAAAATTTTTTTACTTCTAGTAAGAAGTTTTTCAAAATATTTGTACGCCCCTGGTACAAATTCTCTACCCGTCATCTCAATCATTACATTTTCCCATATCTTTCTTATGTCATTGATTCTATTTCATAGTGCCCCATTTAAATGCTTAGTCAATTTTTTACAAACGAAACAAACAAATTGATTTTTTGAACGCTTATATTGTATTTACATGTCAATGCCGAGTTATTTTTCATTACATCTGTCTTATATAATTGTGCCATTTGTATATTTATAAAGCCATTTCTAATATTATTGCCATATCATGCTAGTGACATTGAGTTATTCTCACATGGTCAATGTTACATCACTTGTGAAAAAGTGAGCAACTGGCCTCAGGTAGGCGTCCTCAGCTAAATTTTCGAACTCAAAAATAGAGTCGAAATTAGCTGCTTTGCAATCCAACGCTTTCTTAAAAAAGTTTCGATTTAGTTTGTTCAAATGTTGATCGAATCTGTGAAACTCTAGGTCCGCAGAGATGCCAACTTGCTCCGGACAGCAAATAATTATTTTCGAGTGGTAGTTTATTAATTGTGATTCTTGGTTTAACATATCCAATGTATTAGGTTTTTATTCACAACTATTTATCATTAATACGAAGGATTATATAATTCGCCACTTTGCCGTAGTTAAGTCATGCTAAACCTTTAAAAAAGTAAGCAAAACTGGTCATATATTGGCAAATTATCGGTTGATGATATTTACCGTTCTTTAAATTATTTTGGCGTGCCCGGAGTAGTTGGCATCTCTGGGTCCGTATGAATATCTACATTTCTCTGATACCACTCTGCGCCACTTAGACTTCTTGCTCTGCGTTATCGTGAGTTTCCCAAGCTCACGTTCTGAAACAATACACCATGCTGGCGAGGCATAGGTCATGATTGGTCTTGTCATGGATGTGTACAGTATCTTATTTAGTTTTAAACTCAGTATTTCACTGTGCATAATAGATTGCAGTTTTAGAATTGCAGCATTGGTTTTACATTTTTCACATGATCCGACCAAGTCCTGTTGTTAATGACTAGACCTAAGTATGCTTTGTTTTCCCGTGATGTAACTTGATTTTAAAGCACTAGTTCATTATTTTCTCTAATTGGTTTCCTGTACTTCTGGTTTACCAATATTTAAGACTTTTGAGCATTTACTTCGAACTTACAATCTAAGCACAGTTCCCTTAAATTCTATGTGTTATCCTGCAATCAATATTTCTATATAGCCATGTTTGGGTTACTAAATCTTACCTGTGTCATCTGCGTAAAATGCTGTTAAACTGTTCCAATCGCATCTATCGATTGAGAAATCGTGTGTAAAAAGGATATACAAAATTGGTCCTAGTATGCTACCTTACGGTACACCTGCTCTTATACTCCTCACCGTGGAGCATACGTTTTTAATTCTAATCTGAAAATTTCTCTCTGCAAAGTAACTATTAATAAGTTTTATTAATCTCTTTGGGAGTTCAAGCTCAATCAATTTCTAAATTATTCCTTTATGCCATACTCTATCAAAAGCTTTACTGATGTCAGGCATCAACAAAGCCGAAGTCTGTTTTAGATGTAATCCTCTGCCAACATAATCAACTATAAATAGCAACTGTTTAGTAGTATCGAGTTTCGCCCTAAACCCGTACTATTTGTGTGGTAAACTACTAAGAAATGGTTTGAGCCTTGTGTATGTTATTCTTTCCAGTATCTTCCCAAGAGTGCAAAGCAAACTTGTAGGTCGATAGCTGGTCGGAGATAGCAAGTCTTTTCTTGGTTTAGGAAATAAGATTATAATTGCAGTTTTCCATATCGCCGGAAAGTAATTTAACGGTAAACACGCATTAAGAATCTTGGTTAGATATTCTACATAATGATCTGGTTAGGGTTTGATTATTTTATTTTTAATATTAGCTAAGTTAGGAGTTTTTCTACTGTGTAGCTTGACTATTATCACTTTTAGTTCCTGAAGATTCGTACTTTCTATCAGGTGATGATCTCTGTTTTCATTCAAAAAATTATCAACTCTTTCATTAACCATTCTATTATTGTGAGGATCAAAATTTTGATTCAATGAGAGCTGTTCTTCCATACAATCCGCGAATATCTCTGCTTTCTCTCTTTCAGTGCGAACAAAGGCATTTGCAGATCTACGGGTCCGTGTGCAGTACTTTAGCCAATTTCCATATACTATTGTCTTTGACACAAAGACTTTCTACTTTCTCATTCCACTGTCTTGCCTTGAATTTTTTGCACATTTTCTTAATCTGTTTATTAAGATCTATATATTCTACTTTAAATTGAGGATCAGATGTATTTTGATATGTCTTCCTACACCAGTTTCGCTGTTTGATTAGGTATTTAATTTCTGGTGGGAGTCTTAGGAAGTTTACCTTATACTTGCTAGAGATACTATGAGCCTCTTGTATGGAAGTTTGAAAGTGCTTTATTCTGTTGTCAATGCAGTCTGTCGTTTCTAGATTTTGTTTTGGTATTGTTTTTCTTTTTTGTATGTTTTCATATAGATTCAAATTCGTACTTTTTATCATTCTAGGATTTTTATCGACCGTTATGCCAACAAAGGTGAAAACTGGGTGATGATCTGGTGCAAGATCATTAATTGTTCTTGCAGCCATTGGTACTCTCATGTTAGGTAAAGCAAAGCCTAAAATATCGGGAATTTGATTTCTCATAACTGAGTAGTATGTGAGCTCCAAGGGTGCTACCACTGTGAGAGAGTATTTATTGACCAGCTTTTTTAAGTTTATGCCATTTACATTCGATTTATTACAGCCCCAGATCGTGTGTTTGGAATTGTAGTCGCCCGCTGCAATAGTGTCATATCCACCTTCGAACAAGCTTTATAGTTGAGTCTCTGATATGGTATGTGTGTGGGCATTGTTGAGTCCCACAATCTTATTTCTCTCATCGTTGTAGTTAAGTAGGTTGAAACATATTCCATATCATTTTCGTTTGATTGGTCATATTCGTTATGAGTAATGCTATTTTTTGCTTGGATCGCCAATCCTCCTCCTCTATATCTCCTGTCACATCGATATGTAGTGTAATTTGGGACTTTAATATTACACTGTTTATTCAAGTGCGTCTCAGTTGTCAATAATACATTTGGATCGTAATCCGTTATAAACTCTTTTAGTTCTACTAAATTATTCTTTATATCGTTTGCGTTCCAATTAAACAACTTCAAGTGGCTTCTACTACTGTTTGTTCTACTCGACATGAGTGATAGATTTTAGTGTTATTAACATGCCTTCTTTTTTGATTGAGTTTACTAGATCTTTCAGCTCAGTCAGAACTGATCAAGCATCATTTAGAGCAGTATTATTATAAACATTGAGCTCATTATGCTCTCTGTTAATGGTCCGATTTGATTGTGCCATTCTTGGTCCTTTCAAACTTCCTTCAAGAAAGCTGAAGTTATTTACAAATGGAAACCTAAATCGAAAGTGGTAAAAAAGTGGTGGTAAGTATACAGCCACAGCCTTCGAAAGGGTTAAATGTAACTTGATTGTAGTTTCTCAATATTTAATTCGCTACACAATGTATTAAATATTTTGAAGAAAGCGGAGCAGCTGTCATTCCTGCCCCCAGCATTTGAAGCTTTGCGAAATGCTTTTCCCTGTAGTAGTAAACTAAAGCAAAGTATCATGTGAAATGCAACTTAATTGTTGTTTCTTGTTTTAACACTTGTAAAATGGAGGCGTAATTATCCTTATTCTGCAAGTTTTACAATTTAATTCTCTACCATGTGTTAAAATTTTTGCAGAAAGTGAGAAGTTGTATTAAGTTGTAATTTTTGCAGAAGTGAGTTGTCTAGTATTTGAGCTCTTGCGAAATATATTGCCCAATGGTCGTAATTTTCCAGTAGTAAGTGGTAGTAAATGGGTTGCTCAAGTATATAAATAAATAAATTTTTATGTTATATAAATTTTAGTAAAATCATTTTATATATTGCTTTAAAAAAGCAGTACCAAAAAATTACAAGAAATAAAAAAATTTTAATAAAAAAATTTTTAAATGTCAGTACTTACACGCGAGTAAATGCTTCTATGATATACTTTTGCTTTCAATGTATTGAAATTTATAAACATTCTAAATCAGCATTATAATTTTCAGTCTAGAAATTTCAAGTAAGACACAGCAGAGATTGAAATTTGATAAATATATTTGACGTAACACACACGCACACAAAAATCCAACTTAAAACAGTCCAGCACCATGGCCGGATTTGAGAGGATTTTTTGGACACTATCTTCATCAAGCTTCGCCTTTTGCCTCTTTTCCTTTCTTTTTTCTTTGGTTTCATTTTGATATAAAGATTATCGTTTAATTAAATATTTTTTTTTTTAAGAATTAGACTTCAGAACCGATCTTAATGATTTAAACTAAAACTTAAATTTTCATTCATTAGTTAGTGCAGCAGACAATATTTTAAAAAACATAATCAACCATATAACCTCACATTTTTTATTAAGTTTCTTTTCCGTCAAATTCGAATTCTGTCGAAATGATTAAAAAAATATGGTCAGGAGAGCGATCAATAGTTCAGTTCTCTTAATTTTAAATTTTGTGCGTTAAGAAATATCTCGAGGAATTTTCTAGCTCTTCGAAACATTTATACACAGTTATAAAATTTGCTTACCCAAAGGTTGTTCCACGCAAAGAGTAGCTTTAAATAATTATTTATGTGGAAATATTTCCAAAAATTTTGAACTTTATTGTATATGAATTATTATATCATTTTAAGTAATGCAACTTCAAATCAATATAAAAAATGCTTACAAATGTTGAAAAAGAAATTAGGTAGTTCAAATTTTAAAAACTACCGCTTCAGAAATAAATTACATTTAATATAAATTTTAATCTTGTTACAATGGGAAACAATTCTCCAAGTTCCATAAAATCTATTATAGGTATCTGATAGCGAGGCATTTTACTGGTAGATGCTAGTGATGGGCAATAACAGGTATTTTCAAAAAACAGGTTCTAGCTGTTACTATACAAAAAAATTCCTGTTCCAAAATAACAGGTCTGAGGAAAAAAGTCCACTTTTTTATATTTGAAAGATAGCTTAGAATGGCAAGTATTTTTGTAACAGATACATATTTTTCTATTATTTGACAAAGTTATTAGGAAAAGTATTTTTTCTTTCTAAGAGTAAGAAAATATCGCGAAGTTTTTTTCTATTTATTTTTTTAAACAAAAAGAAAGCAGTTACATATTAATTTTTGCTTTATTCTCTATTGTTTAGGCTCGGTGAAAAAACTATATTTCGTCTTTTTTTATGTATTTCTTTTCTTTTTGTGATTGTAGTTTAGATCGGGTAGTTATAATAATAGAAACAATAATTTTTGTTACAAAATATAGTTCTTTTTAATGGTCTTTTAGGAGAAATGAGTGACGCAGAAAAAATTCTTTTTTAAAATTTGCCTCTTTTTAACAAGCATAAAATAATTTAGAAAGCTTAGATAATTAAAAAAGTTTTGAATATTACAATGTACATTGTTTCTAAATAAAAAGAATTTAGGAATTCCCTATTACATTCTGTTTGACGATATAACCAGAATCTTTTCATTTCTACAAGAGTTGAAAACTGGAACTTCATAAATATTGAGATAAACTGGAAATTTAAAAGAAAAAAATTATTCTCTGAATTTAAAATGTAACATAGTGTATTATTATTTTTAAATCAAAACTATGTAGGAGTTGCACATTATATTCCGTATATGTGGCAGAATAACCAATATTTTTTTCATTTGACAAAAAGAAAAAAAAAACAGAGCTTAGTTGTCCTCTAGAATTTTAAGTTGACAAAAATGAAATTAAATAGAAGCTAATACATAAAAATAGTTTAACTGCACGCTGCATTAAGTAGTAGTTCGAAGTAGCTGTTTGGTTGTATTTAGTTTTTGTCGGAATCCATATTGTTCATCGGGAAGGGCTGTTAAAAGTGGCTTGATTCTGTTGTAAATTATTTTTTCATAGATTTTTCCAATTATATTTAGTAGGCTGATTGGTCTGTAACTCTCAGGGCAACTTGGATTTTTGTTTTTCTTGAGAAATAGAATAACTGAAGCATTTTTCCAGATTTGAGGGTAGTGATTTAATGCAAGGCAGCTATTGATGATATGTGTGATCTTCTGAATATAGGTTGGTGGTAGCAGTTTTATCATGATATTTTTGATTCCGTCTTCACCTGGAGCTTTATTGTTTTTTAGGTTTCGGATGATATTACAGATTTCTTCGTTGTTTGTAGGTTCTATTGTTTCTGGTATAGGATGATCTTCATGGAAGTTGTTTACTTTTTCGGTGATTGAATTATGGTGATTTAGATCTGAGTTTGAATTTGGCGAAAATTGGTTTTGAAGGGAATCTGCAAATATTTCTACTTTTTCTTCTATTGAGTATGTTGTGCCAGTTGGTCCGTTGATTGGTCTGTTTATTTGCGGTGCTGTTTTAAATAATTTTGCCATTTTCCAGACTGAGTTATCATTGGTACAGAGGGAGGCGACTTTGTTTTGCCAGAGTTGATTTTTGTATTTCTTACTTTGTTTTTTAATCTGTTTATTAAGTTTTCTGATTTCACTGAGGTATGAAGGATCTGCTGTTCGTTGATACCGCTTTCTGTAGTAGTTTCTAAGTCTGATGATGTTTTTAATTTCAAGTGGAAGTCTGTAGTGATGAGCAATTTGTTTGGTTTCAACTGTTGATCTTTTATAGGATTCTAGGATTTCGGATTGTACTTGTTGAATATATGTTTCTATTGTAGGCTCGTCTTCTAGGGTTGGTAAACTGCTATTGTTAATGGTGAGTATGTTTTTGTAGAGATTCCAGTCTGTTTTCAGTTTAGGTATTTCAAAGTGTTTGATGGTTAGCCCGACAAGCAATTGTACAGGCAGATGGTCAGGTGACAGGTGGTTTAGGGTGCAGGTGATCATGGGGACTTGGATGTTGGTTATTGCAATGTCTAGAATGTCAGATCTGTGGTTGAGTAGATTCGGAATATATGTGGGAGAAGTAGGAGCTATAATGGTAAGTTGATATTTTATGATGAGGTTTCTAAGCAGAGTTCCAGTATGGTTAGAATTATTGCAGCCCCATATTGTATGTTTAGCATTGAAGTCGCCTGCTACTATTGTAGGCAGATTGGGTGGAAATAGGAGTCTTAGGTCGTCGTCTGTGAGTTTATTTCTTGGTGAGTTGTAGATACCTTAGACAAAAATCTACCAATTTAAATTTGATTTTTCGAAGTTCCTAGCCCGTAGGGCTATCTACTTCTCCATCGAAGATGTTTGTTCAATAAGGGTAGATTGGGGTAAGAGAGATTGAAGGAGTGTAATAACTTCTTCGTTTTTCACTAGTTCTTGTAGTTCTTTGATTATAGAGACTAATCTGTGGGCAGATGTGGCTGGGCTGTTCTTTTTCTGTCTGTAATTTTTTCTCCAGGGGCGGGCCTCGCACCCTGAGAAATTTGAAGTGTGTGCTTTGCTGCAATTGCAACAAGTTGCAGGTGTGTCTTTAGCTTTCTTACACTGGAAGGAGAAGTGGCCACCGGCACATCTCATGCATTTTGGTTGGCTAGCGCAAGAGTTCGACAAAAATCTGCAAAGTGGTGAATTATGTAACCCTATGAATTATTTAAAATTAGTGGTGGATAAAAATCTACTAAATTGAATCTATTAAACCAAGAATCACAATTGATAAACTTTCACATAAAAATATATATTTGATATAAGGAGCAAGTTGGTATCTCTGTATATTTTATTTTTAAATAAATAAGTGTTATAGCTTGCAATCCTATGAAAATGGTAAATATCAATAAAACGAATTTTTTTCTTAGCTTTCATATTGTTATGTTCAATTCTGGATTATATTCGAATGTGAAAAATTAGAGTAGCGTAAAATACAACGCCACTCCAATTATCTCGAGTGTGCACTGTTTCGCGCACTCGAATTAACTCGAGAGCACAAGTTAAGGGGTTAAAGCCAGCTTTCCTCAAGCTAATATTTTTGGACTGCTTTACTTTCTCATCTATGCTGATTTCCCCATAAAAAAAAATTTTAAAAAAACCCAAGAGGGAACGACACTGCTCTGTAGGCCAATGACACCGGAGTTATCACAAAATCAATCAGACAAATCCTTGCACTTGATTTATTTCAGAAAAAAAAATTAAAGACATCGCAACATGGTGTTTTTAGTGGAAGATCAATTTATATCCTGATAAATGCCAACTCTTCATTTTTTAAAACGAAATTTTGCTTTAGTTTACTACCACTGGGAAAAAATTTCGCATAAATTCAAATGTGGAGATAATGTCTTTCGCCAACAGCCAAATGTATATAGAATGTTTCAAACTGCCATATAGTTAACGATGGCATCGTGCCTTTTAATTCGAGCCGGATGTGTCGAGTAACATTGCTGCAAAATGTGGTTGAGGGTTTCTGGTGAGCCGCATCCCCTTCTACAGTAGGATTCCTTGGTTGGGCGTCCACGGGCAGCCCTTGCACTGTTGAACAGACATTCGTAACGTAAATGCAGACAGCCAATGAAGACCTTTCCGGATAAGAATCTTGTTCCGTCAGAAATTCAATAATTAATCGAACTAAATTTTCCACTTGCAGACAATCCTTTACCGTCGAGCCTAGAGTAAAGGTCCCTTCTTAAACATCGTAGCCTCTTTAGAGCAGGGGTGAAAGCCCTTATATAGCAAGACGGAAAAGAGAAAAAACTGGTACGTAAGACATTTCATTCCAGCATTTTTTTCGAAAAGAATAAAATATCTGTAAGTATCAAGATTTCTTTTAAAATTTTAGCATATATATAAAACTGCTACCTTTCGAAGATTAAGTAAATATTGTTGAATAATTTAAAAAAAGAATAAGTAAACTCCTCCCCAAAACTAGCTATAACTGAAAAGGTTTCACTACCAGCCTTTCCTATTTTCCGTCTCGCTTTCACCCCTGCTTTAGAGGTTGAGTTGAGAATCCGTCCAAAGTGGTTAAGCTGAGATTTTGTTCTATCACTATGGGCTGGAGATCTTAGAATAGGAATGGTCCAGCGTAGTGAGGTTACTCCTAAATCACCATCTGCTACTTTATGCTGTTGGGCGATTCATGTGTGTAGAATCTTCCTAAGAAGTTTCCTCACCCAAGCATCGATTTTCTTCAAGTGCCCAAGATGGATTCTTGAAAAGGTTAGGGCATGAATAAACTTCGGAGATTTTAACAGGAAGAGCTTCTGTTGAGGTGCTTTTTCCAGCTTCTTAAACATCATCTTGATATCCTTGTCCGGGTATTCAATGCGTCCACTATGTGTGTAAGAGACTCCCAGGTATTCGAAGGTTGTTCCGAGGCCAGATCAAGGAATATTCCTTCCTGAATATTATATCTGGAGTCGAAGATTGCCCGCTTAAGGTGACCATCACCTTTCCAGACAAAGTGGAGTGATTTAGTAACATTGATTTTGAGACCATAACTGGTGAGCACCGGAAGGATAGACGTTAGCATCCTCTGTAGCGCTGCTGGATTCTGTCCAATCAAAATTAAGTCATCAGCGTAGGCGATGTGGGAAATCTTCTGGCCGTCAACAGAGATGCCAAGCTGAGGGTCATTCCGAGAAAGAACGTCATCCATGACGCAAAGAAATATATTTGATGACAGTGGGTCCCTCTGGCGGACTCCTCTCGTCGGTTGGATGGCTTCTGACTCTTCATTTCTCAGGTGGAGTGTAGTTTTAGCACTTGAATTGATTGTAGTTTAGCGCAAATCGAAAATTTATTTCCAGTTTCGGGTATGCGTACTGCCAAGATTTACGCAATATATTTCTACCATTATGTGCCCTGGTTAGTATCATCAAAACGAAATTGATATATTCATGAGGGAAAAAAAACAACAGGAGCTTCCGAGAATTGCTTCTGTCGGCGTGAGTGTATCGAGAAAAACTAATCAAAGAATATTTTGATTGGCGACGGATTGGCTCCGCCGAATAGAATTAATTCGTAACAGCAAACCTAGCTGCGAGGATCCTATGGTACTGTCTGCAAAACAGAGAGGAGATGGATATAGGTCTCAACTTTTCTGGTTCACTGATGTCCCTTCCTTTTGGAATGAAGATCGTTGAAGAATGAAGATCGATTTAGCTCTCGTTGGAATTTTATTCAACACTGCCGGAATAATTCCATCAGGACCAGAGGCTGTTTTAAAATGGATTTTTGCCTCTTTGACCTCTTCAGGTTGGATGAAATTTAGGAGCGGATCTTCAGGAAGACCGGGATCGTTGCTCATAACAGAGCTACACTTACTTACGCATATACACACATCCTCACATTCCTTTAACTCGTCCCCCCTTTGTATATATTTCTCAACTGTAAATACTATAATTATTCATTAGTGTTTATTTTCTCAATGTACTTAGTTATTAATTTAAATTTTTAATTAAAAATTTTTTCATATACTTTTTTATTGTTTGAAATTTTGTTGTTACCTTATAATGGTAAAGTGCTATTTTTTCCCTCTCACGAACTCCATTTAGAGCCCCAAAATTTATTTTTGTGATGTATGTTTCTTTGTATAATTTCTAGATGAATTGAAAAATGGCCGTAATGGCCTCAGACTCCCAGTTCCCCTACAATGAACGAACAAATTAACGAACTTCAGAACCAGTCTTAAAGCAATTTAAACTAAAACTTAAAATTTGACTTATTTAATTGCACTTATTAATTAGTGCAGCAAACAATATTTTAAGAACTCTTATTATTGATTTTGTGAAAACGTTTCAAACATTTTTTTGAATTTTAAGGTATATGAATTATTAAATCATTTTAAGAAATGTAATTTTAAATAAATAGAAAAATACTGCTTCCTTTTTCGTGACAAAGGTTAAGATAGAAATGAGGTGTTTCAAATTTTAGAAACTACCGTTTCAGAAAATAAAATATATTTAATAGATAATTTAATTTTGACACATAATGTTAATATTCAGCTCAGTAATAATATCCATACCTACCAACTCTTACACAATTGGCGTAAATGGATAGAAAACGTTTAATTTTTTAAAGACGTGGGCAGGACAGTAATTTGTAATAAAAGGAACATTTCGGGAGTTCAGAAAAGTGGTTGATAAGTATTCATCTTATGGATCTAAAAAATTTCTTCAGTTCTCGTATCGCTCTTGAACAGACTTCTCAACAACTAAAAAGTGGTTCAATTATAAACACAAATATAGATAATTAGGTTTGTCTAAAAGTTCTGCTCGCAAAACAACACGTATCATTTTCAGATATGCGAAAGGTGCATTTATTCATGCTATAATGAAATACAATTTCTTTTTACTGTCTAATAATGCATTAGATTTTTGACCGGAATTTTGGATATTTTTTCGTCGCTAATTGCAAATTCGCAATCGGTTTCACAATACAAGATACAGTTTTTATGCCATTTATAAATATATTTCTATCCAAATTTATTTTAAATTTAATATGTGTGTCTGCTAAGAGTTCCCACTTCTCTGCTACATAGAAAGTGGTAGGAAGAAGGAGACCATACGTTTACGAGGCGATAAAACATTTTAGTTTGTAATGCACAAAATAATCAATATGATTTTTCATAAGAAACAAATATTATTAATTCATAGGCACCATTTATCACGCTGAAATCGTGTTCCTTACAAATGATATGCATCGACGTCACAGGCAACTAAAACTTAAAAAGTGGTAAAACTTCTATTTATTTATTACTTATTTAATAACACTATGAGATATATTTCGAATTGTTCCTGTTGAAACATTAGGGAAAATCATTCTCGGAATCCACTTTCAGTAGTAAACTAGACATAAAAACCACTCCGCTTTCTGCAAAATTCAAATAAATTGGGAGCGAATTGAAGAGTAAACCATGTAGAATTAGGAAAATTACGCCCACTCTCATTAAGTGTCACCACGAGACAACAGTAATAATGTTGTATTTCTTATGATATTTTATATTTTCAATATGTCAAATTACAAAAAAAAAAAAAAAAAAAAAAAAAAAATAATGAAAAAACCTTAACTAAATATAACTTTAATTTTGATATTGCTAGAAGATATTTTTTTACATGGCCGAGCAAGTTGGCGTTTCTGGTATCCTAAAAATATATGCTATAAAATTTGCAAACTTTGATCTCTTTTATTAAAATTCTAAATTTTCTTCGTCACCACTTTTAGATATTTTAGTCACTCGTGGCAATGCATACTACTTAAAAAAAAACATATTTTGTAATAAATAATGATTTATAACAAAATCATAATTAGTTTTAATGCATAAAGTGTTTTGCTTTAATTTTTATCTTGTTTTATTTTGTTTTCGTTTCACAAAAATAAAAACTCTGAATAACATATGAACTAATGATCGGAATTAGACTTCAGAACCGATTTTAATGATTCAAGGGCAAAAACCTGAATTTGCATTATTTAATTACACTCATTAATTAATGCAGCACACAGTATTTTAAGAAACATAAAATCATGTAATCGCACATTTTTTATTGAGTTTCTTTTCCGTCAAATTCGAATTCAGTCCAATTCCCATATTATGGTCAGGAGAGCGATCTAAAGTTTAGTTCTCTTAATTTTAATTTTACTTTTTGTGTGTTTCGCAATATCTTGATGAATTTTCAAGCTGATCGAAACATTTTATACACAGTTATAAAATTAGTTTACCCAAAGATTATTCTATGCAAAAAGTAGCTTCAAATAATTATTTATAGTAATATGTGTGAAAGGGTTTCAGAAAATTTTGAATTTTAAGGTATATGAATTATTAAATCATTTTAAGTAACGTAATTTTAAATAAATAAAACAAATACTGCATCCTCTTACGTGACAAATGTTGAGATAGAAATGAGGTTGTTGAAATTTTAGGAACTACCGTTTCAGAAAATAAAATTTGTTTAACAAATGTTTAATTTTGTTGAATTTTCTCATCCATTAAACATTCTCCTCCTAAATTAAATTAAAGTATCTGACAGCAATATATTTAGCTGGTGGATACTGAAAATACAAAAAAGGAAAATATTTCTGAATACATGTAGACTATTTCATTGAAATGGTTATTTTTTTAAACTAGTGATATTCTGCAAATAACATCTTCATTTGAAACGTTCTATGAAGGTATCTGATAGCAATAATACATTTGGCTGGTGGCGAAAGACATTATCTCAACATTTGAGCTTATGCGAAATGTTTTTCCCAGTAGCAGAGATGCCAACTTGCTCCGGACAGCAAATATATATTTTAAAGTGGTAGTTTATCAATTGTGATTCTTGGTTTAATAAATTCAATTTAGTAGATTTTTATCCACCACTAATTCTAAATAATTATTAGGCTTATATAATTCACCACTTTATAGTACTTAAGTCATGCTATACCTTTTATAAAGCAAGCAAAAGTAGTCAAATATTTGTAAAATATACTTTGTAGTAGAGATGGGCAAAACTGCTACTTCTCAGTCACTGTTACTACTGCTCCTGGGACCCAAAAGTAACAGTGACAAATAGCAGTGACTGTTAATATTTCGATATAGAATTAATCGATATCGTATATCAATTAATCGTTTTAATTTATCAGAATTTAATATAGATCAATCGATTAAATATTTTATAAATAATCGATATGATTAGATTTTTGTGAAATTAATCGATATAATTAGTTTTTCGTATCGATGTAATTAGTTTTTAGTAAAATTAATCGATAAAATCAATTTTAAATGTAGTTAATAAAAATAATTAATCGTTATACTGAGTAGTCATTTTTATTACAAGTGATGATTTTTATTAACCAATGTATATCATAGTACGCAATATAGTAAGTAGTATGATTTTTATTAACTAATGTATTTCGTAGTACAAACTAAACTAGTATGAATTTTAATAACCAATATGGGACTTTATTTAATTCTTGTAAAATGTTAAAAATAACATAAAGAAAGCTTCTATCTCAGATAATATAATAATTTAAGACTCATAATTTTTCGCGTTACTAATATTTTCATAATGCTATTACAGTGAAAATCTAATCTTTAAATTTTCGTAGTTGAGCTATCGGCATTTATTTCCTACGCCAGGTTTTGTTGTAATAATCAACAGATGGCGCCACTAAGCATATTTTTTAATTTTGAATGAAGTTTTATATAGTTTTATACGTAATATTATAAAAATTCATATCATACACATAAATGGAGCTTCTATCTGAAGGTAAGGCGATAGATAAAAAAGTATTTTAAAAATAAAATATTATAAGAAAATAATTTCAATTAATTTTTTCCTTCAAGCTTTGCAAAATATGAATACATTTTTAGGGCGTCACAAATCAGGACGTTTTATAATGTGAAAATTATTTTATTTAAAAAAAAAATTTGCAAGGCGTCCAAATTTGAGAGTTAGTATATATACAAATATTAGCTAATACATATATATATATTCCATTTTTTTAAAAAATACTCTTCTGTATGCGAAGAATTCTTTAAAGAAATCTCGAGTTCATTTTCTCTACTACAAAGTAATAAATTTTACAAAAATAATATTTACGAAAATAAAGGAAAATAATATCAATTTCATAAATAGAGCTAAACAATAAATTTAAATTTCTATTATTTATTTACATAATTTCATTTATTCTTTCAAGCATTTTTTCTTAAATTGTTTGCTTGTTTAAAACACAAACTTTCATGTAGGTCTTGAAACAGGCAAACCAAGTTTAAAAATATGTTTAAGCCATACTTAAAAAACAAACCATGTTTAAATATATAATTCTTCACAAAGAAAAAAATGCTATTGAAGAAATGTCTCAACGCCATCTATCGCCAAAGATTACGTATACATAATGTGAATAATAATTTTAGTTAAGCAGTGTCGCCATCTATGGTCTATATTTACATTTATATTGGTTAAGCTTAAGTTTACTTAGTTGTATTCAAAGAGGTTAGTTTTGTTTTTTGATTTGACACTTATTGATAACGGTCTTTATCCTCTTCACGATTTTTTACAGTTCTTAAATTAAACAAAAATTAAGATAAAAAGAAAATGTCATTAGTCTTTCCCTACCAGTTGAATTACAATAATTTAAATGAAAAACAAAATATGTTATGATCAAAATTACGCAGAAATTAACTAACTACGCACAGCTATTGGCAGAATTTTGGAAATTATATATTTATTTTTATTTATTTATTTATTTTGTAATATTCAAGCAAACTTTTTTTTCCCAATAAAGTAGACATTTTAGAGTTTCTTGAACCTGACATTTTACAATTTATTTTTAAAAAATCATAAAATAATTTATAAAAAAATATTGAAATTTAAATTTTATATATACAACTGTTAACGACTTGTATTATGTAGCTTGAATAAATTTAATAAAAAATATTTTCCCCAAAATTTTGATAGTTATAAATCCACAAATAATAATTTATAATTAGCACATTCTCGCGGCATCGAACCTGAGACCTCCTACATACTAGTGCGGAATTGTACCGACTATACACTTTACTTCTCAGCGGGAAGATGCTTACAAAAACTTAAAAAGTTAATTTCTGCTCTTAAAAAATAATAGATATTTTTTGAAATCTTTATTTATAAATCATCACTGATGTGTAATAACTTGTACTAACTTTTCGATTTAAGGGGGGGGGGAGATAAAATTTTTCATTCTTTTCACATCTTAAGATATAAATAAAAATGTTTGCAGTGTCTGAAAACCTGATGTAAAAAATCCAAGTCTTTATACAATATCTGTTTCTTCGAACATATATCATATCAACATATATCGAACATACTTCGCATAATTTTACGTTTTTATATGCTGCATAATTGATATTTATGACAAAAAATTCAGTTCCATTTAAAGAAGAAAAATCAATACAAATTTTATTTTGTTTTAAATTTCAAGTATAAATATAAACTAAGCTATATATAATATATTCGAATTATATCTTATTTAAATATATAATATTGTATTAAGATTATTTTGAAGATTCATCATTAAAAACAATTTATCCTAATATTAAATTATAAAAATTATCAAATCAAAAACAGAGATCATGGTTTTTTTTTCGTTCTTTTTTTTTTTTTTTTTTCAAATTGAAATAGAAATTGGTTGGACTCCATTATGAGATTTGATCAAAAATAACAGCAACATTTGTCACAGTGAAGCAGCTTGAACTTAGCAACGAAAATACTTTCATTTGCAGGTTACGATATGAAGCTGGAGCATCGACAGGCATTATTCACAGGTATTTCAGTATGATTTTTGGAGCAACGACCATACCTGCGACATTTGGAACAGCTAGAGTAGCAGTGATAGTTGTCACAGTGAAAGTAGCAGTGAAATTTTTCACTGTGACAGTAGCAGTGAAATCTGTCACAGTGACAGTAGCAGTGATTTTTCTCACAGTGACAGTAGCAGTGATTTTTGTAACAGTGACAGTAGCAGTGATTTTTGTAACAGTGACAGTAGCAGTGATTTTGTCACTGGGACAACTTTTTGGTTGGAACAGGCTGTCACAGTGACTGCTCCAGTCACTGTGACAAGTCACTGTTCCGTTACTTTTGACCCATCTCTACTTTGTAGTTAATTACCATTCTTTTAATTATTTTGACTTGTCCGGAGCAGTTGGCATCTCTGCAGTAGTAGTAAACTAAATCAAGAGTATATATATATTATTTTGAAATTCTAGAGTTGGTGAACTAACCTAAAAGGTTGAAGGTCTTGGAGACGCATGAACGTTCCCATAACAGCGCACCATCAACAACAATGATTTCACAAACTTCATTGATGGGACAGTATAAGTCCCGCCGTAAACCCAAAGCATCCGAACCCCGGAACAGTGTATGTCCGGTGCGGAATTCTGGAGTAAATAACTCATTTTTATTGACATTTTACTTAACATTTTGATGATTATTTTGGGCAACGTTTTTTTATTAGCATTTTCATGTACATTTGTGTTAAGATTTTTATTATTTATTATAAACACTTTTCGGAATTAACAGTTATAAAATAAGAACGGTAAAAAATTGAAAATAGTGGAGGAACAACAGTATCTAAAATCTGGGTTCTTTGAGGGTGTGGTAGGGCTGGAAGCAGTTCTTGCACAGTGCTACGTTGCAAGAGGTGCATACTATTTTTGAGAGTGCCTTTTTCTTCAGTTTTGCGCATCATGCACTCTTCTGCGCCTTTTTCCTTTAATTGGGAAATGGTTTCCAACATTGAAAAGCCTCGCTGTTGATGATGACGATGATATAGTTTTGGAGGAAGAGGGCTTTTGCTGACTTCCTTGCTTGCATTTACAAATGTCAGGAGACTTTCAGCAACAGCAATGAGGAATGGCAGTAAGGAACGTCTTCGTTCAGTAACGTTTTGATAAAAAAACATGGGCATTAACAATCGAGGTCATCAATAATCTGTAGAATACCTTTTTCCACCACTTGTTGGATTTACGATCCACTTCGTAGCATGTTCCCAGCTGGTCAGAGAGGTAAACTCTTCCCATGAACTCATTGTAAAAAGTTACCTTTGACGGGTAGGGGAACTCCTTCTTAGATCGATCTTTTAGAGTTCTAATCGCAGTAGTTAATTCAGTGCTATGTCAATTCGATATGAAAAAAACTTCCTTCGTGTCCATCCATTTGACAGCAATTATTCCCTCTCTTGTAGTTTGGAAAAGCAGGTTGTACATCAGATTCACCGAAGTGAAGAATTGGTCGAAACACAGAACGATTTGGAGAATCTTCACTGTAGAAATGAGCATTTTTACAACGCGTTCTCCAAGAGTTCCTTCAGTCACTGAAAATTCTTTCCCAGTGTAAATGTTGAAGTCGTATACGTATCCAGTCTTAGAATTGCAGCGCTCCCAAACTTTGATACATCTCTTTACTAGTTCCATGGATTATTACTGTTTCAGGCTGCTTCTTCCCTTGAATTTGACCATTGACTCGTCTATTGACTGTCTTGTGCTGTCAGCGAAATTCTTCAAAAAAGTACACTTCAAGCAGGAAACTACTTCTTCAATATAATATAATTTCGAAGCATCTGCAAGTTTCTCCGGGGAATTGAAATATAATTTTGCAATCATAAAAAGAAAGCAACCCCTACTCATTGCCTTTCGAATAGCTGAATTTCCCAGCGAACAATTGAGTGACCAATAGTGAGCCATTTGAGGTGCCCGGTTGTAGCTCATGATCAACAATATACCAACTACTGCCATGATTTCAAATTCGTCGGTCATGTGATGCATTTTATCTGTAGCGTTTCGACTGTCTGATGCTAAACTTGCTTCCCTTTCCTTCAATAATTTATTCTCCATTTCTATTCTTTCGTTCGTACATTGGGCTATGTAAATGAATAAGCTTTTGGGAAAGATCTTGAAGAAAAATCCACTTGGGAGACTTCGTTGCCAAAAGAGAGATTTGTTTGACCCTTGATGTAAGTAACTAGTTTCATTCGTGGTGCAAAGTTAGTTGCATGGGACATGAAAATGATAGTGGATTCTAGTTCTGGAGTTCTGCTTCATCATCAAAAAAATCTTTGTAATTGGGTGGAACGACTTCATTGCCGGTCTCTTCTTTGCTGCTTTCCTCGAATGTGCTCTCGGTAATTTGAATTTCAGAAGAGTCGCTAATATAAGCGAGCTGTCTCAGCTTGTTATCAGGGTAAATTCCCCTTCCACTCATTTCGACCCTTCATCAGAAGAAGAAGCCTTCGAAATATTTAGAAATAGTGGTGGCTAAATACCTAAAAAATTGTAAGTATTAAACGAGATATCACAATTAATAAACTACCACTCGAAATTATTTTTTCGTTGTATGGAGCAAGTTGTCGCTTGCTTGATTAGATCGGGAACGACTGGCATGAGAAATTTATGGACTCAAAACTATGAGTCGGCCTTAGAATCAGTTTGGAGGCCAAGCTGGGCGTTATTTTCTGTCCTAGATATTTTTCAGTAACTAGGGCATAAATTGTCCCAACCACAATATCAAAAATGTTCCAGAGTGGGACAGTACATGTCCCGTCCGGTACGAAAGAGTTAAAGCACCATGCCGCGATGCTTTTACTTTTTTTAAATAAATCAAATGCAAAGGGGTGTCTGATTGATGTTGTGATAACTACGGTGTTATTGGTATACGGAGCAGGCTCTCCTCTAGGTTTTTTTTTCTACTTTTGATGGGGAAAATCAGCAAAGACTCGAAAGTAAAGCTGCCTTAAAGAATTTTACCTTGAGGCAAGCCGGCTTTAATGTTTCTGTATTATTATTATTAATTTTGATTCGGAATTGCGATAAGTGAAATATGAGTTTAGGCGTAGAAGGAGCTCATCAGGAATGCCCATAAGAAGTAATTTGATTATAAGTCCCCTAATGCCAAACTCTATCTAAAGTCTTAGTGACGTCAAGCATGAACTGTAGTGTAGTTTCGTACATGTATTTGGCCAACTGATACATTATAATATGTTGATATTTTGTTTTGTAGTAGAGAAGCGTGTGCGGAAGTCGTTTTGTTGTTTGGGAATGTTTTGCGGATAGGAAAGCTTTGCTGAATCATCAAGTCGGTATTGAATAACGTTTTTCTTCTTCTTTTTTCTCTGAAATTCTTTTAAAGTATTGGAAGTAGGCAAATGGGTGTTAGTTCTCACGAGATGCAACATGTTTACCAGGTTCTGGATAAAGTATATATATATATATATATATATATTTTTTACACATTAGGAAGGTATATATTTTTAACGAAAGAGTTCGAACAAATAGGTGTTGCATATGAAATTTCAAATTACTTTTGTGTAACGGTCTGGATAAAAAGTTTAAATGAATAAAAATTTATACGTTAAATCACAAACATAGCTACCACTAGTATATTTTTTTTACAAAAGGCGTTGAAGTTGGCAGCTCTGTATGAAATGGTTTTATCATTTCAACAAATTAAACATAAACTTCTTTATTAAAGCCGCCACCTGCGATACCGCAAATTTTAATTATATTATCGACTGCATAAATCTCAAAGAGGATGCAAAGTGTAGACCCATAGCACACTTCTGATATCACACTAACACTTAACAACACAAACACTCACTGAGTTATTCACTCGCAGATTCAGCTTATCCCTGTGAAAGTGCAACCCCTCGGGGTCTGATCAGGGGTAGGCAGGTAGGCTAGTTCCTGTAACTTAAGTGTAGAGAGCAACCCGACACGAGTGGTAATTACCAGGACGGTCGGATCTCTATTTTTTTAAATTCCAAAACAACATAATCAAATTTACGAACAATTTAACAGAACAATAGAATATTTTTGCTTTAGAGGGAATGCTGCCCAAACAAAACCCCAAACTCAGCTACGTCATTTCCTTCGTTTTATCATTCGGTTAGACGTCATTCTCTTATGTGCCCGATGAATCGCAATTCCGCCAACTAGAGCACACGTCGGAAGAATCCTAAAGTCCCTTTCGTTTAAAAGATGGAAAGCCAGCAGTTGTGCATGACTGTCCCTTGAAATGATACCCCTCCAATTGAGGGTTAGTGCAATGTAGAACGGACCCTTTGGTTGCTGGTTCAATAGATGTCGGTCAAGTCTAGCTTTATTTTAAAGATTTTAGCTTTATGAGCTTTATGAAGATTATATAGATCATTAATGACTTGGGCATCTATTACGAAAATTGAGTCTTCACGGTAGGTGTTAAAACATTTTGTTTCAATATCATTTATGATGAATTCAAGTGAACAATTTCACTGATAAATAATCATCATACTAAAGGCTGAATTCTACGAACAATACCTATTCACACAAAAATCTAATGAATGATAAATCTACTAGCTAAACTGAACTGTTCGAAGAACTGCATACAATCAGAAGCGAGAATCATTTGTTATTCCGAACACCCTTTCCGAACCGCAAGAGGTGAGACAGAATGGATCCTGGTAGTTAAGCTACATTATTGGAATGAACTTTCCCTTCTTCTAAGGTGGCAACAGGCCTTGACCTAAGCCGTAGCTTGAATCTGGCGGGGAGTTCGTTGTGAGGAAGCTCTCAAGTGAGGAGGCTTAGGCCCCCAAGCTTTTCTATGATTTTTTTGAGTGGTGCAGAGATCTTTTTGAATGGGTGTATGCACGTTTCAAACCAAGATGATTCTTTCTTTAAATCTCTGTTAATCAGAGATCTCTTCTGCTTTAACAAGCAGTTTTAGTATACATATCACTTGAGATATGTAGAAAGTTTTTAATCTTTTTGTTCGTGAAAAATGTAATTGTGGAGATTTTTTGTGCCTTCACTAATATGTGAAACTATTTTAGTCTGGAATAATTTGTTGTAAGTATGTTTTGTTTCCTTTTAGAATTTAATGTTTATTTTTCAACCGAGGTACATGAGTCGAAATTATTAAATTGTACTAGAGGGAGATATGAATATATTTGTAGAGCACGTGTTACCATTTTCCTAGAAAGTTCTTAATTTTGATCCAATTACTATGCTCATAGTTTTACTCTAATGCAGTAATTAATTTATTATATCTTTGCGCGTGTCGTAACATAGATTTAAATTGAATATTTATTTTAAATATCATGTGCTATGGATCACAGCCATTTCTAAGCTTAAGATAATGTATTAATCTTGTATAATGCCTTTAATAGATAGATCTAAATTTAAGAATATCTTTTTAATGTTTTCCTTAAGCTTAAGCACACACAGACGTTAATATTAGGCAACAATGTCTGCTTTCAAAGTGCCTTCGACATCCACAAATTGCGGTTCTTTGGTGAATGTAAAACCTCTGTTGTCGAGGGACCGCGCAACGTAATCAACGTCGTTTGATACGTTGGAAGTGGGTAGAGTAACAGCTCTGGAGAACGTGGTTGAGGGACTCCGGCGTGTCACATCCTCTTCTACAGTTGTTGTAGATTCGAGTATTACGTCCACGTGATGCACGAGCTCTATTATAAAGACAATTATACCTTATATGGATGCATCTGGTGTAGTCGGCACCACTTGAAAGAGAGGATCCATCGGTGGGAGGAAGGAACCAGTGACGAATCTTTCAGTCCGGACCCATCCAATCTGGCATACAGATCTTTTTTAAAGTAATTACTAATACTGTTTGTAGAGGACAGGACGGTTCCATTAACCTTTAGGAAACTCTTAAGTTTCTCTTTATTTTCAGGAAACCTCTTGATCGCTAGTGCAGGAACTTGGAATCTTAGACAAGGGATGCTTAGACTACCATCTCGAGCTTTGGTGTAGAAGATGTTATTAAGCGTATCATGAAGTAGATGCAACACTCTTCTAAGCCAATTTCTAATTTTACCATCAATTTCCTTAATGCATCAATATGAATTTTTTTTTTTTAAAGTCAATTTATAAATAAATTTTGGTAATAAAGAAGTTCTTAAAATAAAGATTTTTTGCTGGGGTTTCAAATAAGCAGACTTGAGCTTCTGGAGAAATTCATTGAGTTCATCAATAGGATTGAAGACAATCATCTTTTCATCTATAATAAAAATCTTTCATGTCTTTCTCCGAACACTAAGTTCGATTATTTGGAGGTTAAGTTAACCTCCCAATAATCGAACTTAGTGTTCGGAGAAAGACATGAAAGATTTTTATTATAGATGAAAAGATGATTGTTTTCGTCTAACAGGACTCTTTCACCTTTCCCATCTCGAGACCAATGGGAATGAAAGGACTTTTGGATGTTGATCTTTAGACCAGTAGGTTCCAGTGCTGAGGAGAGCTGATCGACAAGACGTTGGAGAAACGAAGCATTCTGACCGATGAGGACCAGGTCATCGGCGTATGCAAGATGACTGGTTTGCTGACCATCCACCTGGACTCCAAGGTTCTCTTTCAAACCGAAGTGATCTTGTCCATAACACAAAGAAAGAAGGCAGAGCATAAAGGGTCACCCTGGCAGACTTCTTTGACGGGATGTATAGCGTCATTACTCTCTCCCTTAGAGCTAAGGAAAGTTCTGGACTGATGATAAAGATGTTTGACGTAGATTAAAAAAGAGTCAGGAACATCTTGATGACGGAGCGCAGAGAGGATTGTCGCATGGCTCACACTATCAAAAGCCTTCTCTAGATCGATTAATACCATGGAGGTGAAAGTCAGCTTCTTCTTGACATGATCAAAAATCGCATCTGACTTCTTGATGCCGACCGAGATTCCATCAAATTTCTGGAAACCATATTGGAAGGTGTCGTGATAGAGTCTATCAGCAAGCCTAGCTGCGAGGATCCTCTGGAACTGTCTGTAAAACAGAGAGGAGATGGATATATGTCTCAGTTTTTCTGGTTCACTGATGTCCCTTCCTTTTGGAATGAAGATCATTCTCGAATCAGTCATACATCGAGGAATTCTCATTGTCAGGAGCCAGATAGAGTAGATCTTTGCATTAGCTCTCGTTGGAATTTTATTCATAACTGCCGGAGTAATTCCATCAGGACCAGAGGCTGTTTTAAAATGAATTTTTGCCTCTTTAACTTATTCAAATTGGGTGCAATCTAGGAGCGGATATTCAGGAAGACTGGGATCGTTCTCTCTTAACAGAGCTTCAATTACGCATATACACACAACCTCACATTCCCTTAACTCGTCCCTGCATTGTATATATTCCCAAACTGTAAATACTGTAAATATTCATTACTGTCAATATTAACCTTTTTTCATGCACTTTTTTATTACTTGTAATTTTGTTATTGCCTAATAATGGCAAAGTACCATTTTTTGCCTCTCACAAACTCCATTTTGCGCCCCAAACTTTATTTTTGCCATGTATGTTTCTTTGTCTAATCTCATGGGGAAAGGGCCGTAATTGCTTCAGACGTCCAGTACAACGAAAGAACCGGTCCTAAAGTAATTCCAACTAAAACTTAAATTTTAATTAATTAATTGCAGTCATTAATTAATGCAGGAGACAATATTTTATGAAACATAATCAATCAAAAAACCGCGCATTTTTATTACGTTTCTTTTCCATCAAATTCGAATTCTGTAGAAATGGTTCCAATAGTATGGTCAGGAGAGCGATCTTAAGTTTAGTTCTCTTAATTTTAATTTTTTCGTGTTAAACAATATCTGAATGAATTTTCAAGCTCTTTTATACACAGTTATAAAATTCGTTTCCCCAAAGATTATTCTATGCAAAAAGTAGCTTTAAATAATTATTTATCACTTATTATTATTTTTGTGAAATCGTTTCAAAAAATTTTGAATTTTTAGGTGTATGAATTAATAAATCATTTTAAGGACTGTAATTTTAAATAAATAAAAAAATGCAGCATCCTTTTACGTGACAAATGTTGAGATAGAAATGAGGTGGTTTAAATTTTATAAACTACCGTTTTAAAAAATAAAATATATTTAATGAAAATTTAATTTTTATCAAAAGACACAGATTGTCAAACAATTCCACATCTAACTTATATAACTGATTGCAATACATTTTTCTTGTAGATACTGAAAATATTTCTGATTCAGTCGATTTAATAGGAATGGATAGAAAAAGTTTATATTTTAAGGAAATGACTGTGATTATAATAAAAGGGACTTTTTGTAAGTTCAGAAGATTGGTTGATAAGTATTCATATTTCAAATCTGAAACTTTTCAGTTCTCGTTTCGCTCTTGAACAGGCTTCTCAACAATTAAAAAGCGGTTCAATTATAAACACAAATATAGATAATTAGGTCTGTCTGAAAGTTCTGTTCGCGAAAAAACACGTATCATTTTCAGATATGCAAAAGGTGCATTTATTCACTCTGTAATGAATTGCAAATTTTTATTTTCTGATGCATTAGGTTATTAACCAGAATTTTGGATATTCTTTTGTCTCTGATTTCAAATTCGCAATCAATTTCACTCTACAAGACACAGTTTTTTCGCAATTTAATAATATATTTCTATCCAGAATTTTTTTAAAATTTAATTTGTGTGCCTACTTGAGAGTTCCCACTTCTCTGCTACGTAGAAAGTGGTAGGAAGAAGGAGACCATTCGTTTACGAGGCGATAAATTATGTTAGTTTGTAATGAACAAAATAATCAATATGACTTTTTTCCATAAGAAACAAATATTATTAATTCATAGGTACCATTTAAAACGCTGAAGTCGTGTTCCTTACAAATGATATGCAGCGACATCACAGGCAACTAGTATTCAAAGAGTGGTAGAAATGTAATTTATTAATTACTTTTTTAATAACACTGTGAATTACATTTCAAATTGTTCTTGTTGAGAATTTAAGGAAATTCATTCTCGGAATCCATATTCGATAGTAAGCTAGACATAAAAACCACTCCGCTTTCTGCAAAATTCAAATAAATTGGGAGCGAATTGAAGAGTAAACCATGTAAAATTAGGAAAATTCCCACTCTCATTAAGTGTCACCACGAGACAACAGTAATAATGTTGTATTTCTTATGATATTTTATATTTTCAATATGCGAAATTACAAAAAATGAAAAAAACTAAACTAAAAATAACTTTAATTTTGATATTACTTGAAAATATTTCTTTTACAAAGCATATAAAGTAGGCATTTCTGGTAATCTAGAAAAATAAGCTATATAATTTGCAAATTTTAATATCTTTTATTGAAATTTTAAATTTTAATCGTCACCACTTTTTAACATTTTAGTCACCTGCGGCAAACCTGGAAATGCATACTATTTCAAAAAGAACATATTTCGTAATAAATAATGATTTATAATAGGCTCATAATTAGCATTTAAATCATAAAGTGTTTGGTTTTAACTTTATCTTGTTTGTATTTTGTTTTTGTTGCAAGAAATAAAAACTCTGAATAACATATGAAATAATGGTCAGAATCAGACTTCAGAACCTATCTTAATGATTCAAGGGCCGAAACTTAAATTTGCATTAATTAATTGCACTCATTAAATAGTGCAGCAGACAATATTTTAAGAAACAATATCAGTCATTTATTAAGTTTCTTTTCCGTCAAATTAGAATTTTGTCCAATTCCCATAGTATGGTCAGGAGAGCGATCAAAAGTTTAGTTTTCTTAATTTTAATTTTTGCGCATTAAGCAATATAGCGATGAATTTTCAAAGCTCATCGAAACATTTTATACACAGTTAAAAAATTCGTTTACCCAAGGAATATTCTATGCAAAAAGTAGCCTTAAATAATTTTTTATCATTGATAATTATTTTTGTGAAAACGTTTCAAAACATTTTGAAACTTAAAGTATATGAATTATTAAATCATTATAAGAAATGTAATTTTAAATAAATAAATAAAAAATACTGCATCCTTTTACGTGACAAATGTTGACATAGAAATGAGGTACTACAATATTTAAAAACTACCGTTTCAGAAAATAAAATATATTTAATATAAGTTTTATTTTATTATCTTTTTAATCAATCCTCTTCAAATTATAAATTAAATTTAATATAGGTATCTGATAGCAATACATTTTGCTGGTAGATGCTGTAAATAATTAAAGGAAAATATTTCTGAATACAGTCTATTTCATAGAAATGGATAGAAAAAGTTTATTTTTTAAGTTTTTTTACAGATGATACAGTAATTAGTAATAAATATGACTTTTTGTGAGTTCAGAAGATTGGTTGTTAAGTTTAGAGGAATACTTTTTGTGAGAAATAACTAGACGCGCTTCCTATTATAAAATTTTATATATTAAACAGACTTGAATAATAATAATAGAGTATATGGATGATTCTCACGAAATACAATTCACTGTCCCTTGCTCCAAGATCTAATACTATTATACTAAAAGAACTTTTTTAAAAAAAAATTTCTAAATAGCATCGCTGTTTACATTTTAAAATGACTCTGCACTAGCAATGACTGTTTTGTATAGTTAAAAAATTTAATTGAACTTTAAAATGTCATTTTCCTGGCATGTCCCAAACAATGTTTCCAATAATAACTAGCTTCAAAACTTCCCATAAATTTTTCAATATCTAATTTTTTTTATCTCAACCGTTGTAAGCATTTCTAGAATATACGCAGAGGGTATTATTTAGAAAAACTTCGTTTAAAATAATTTTTGCTGTCAATAATTTGTTTGTCCCAAGAAAATCTGTCATTTTCCTGGCTACTTTTATTTAGTGGTTTATTACCAAAATAGTTAGAGCCAGCAATCAATATCTTATGTTAACCCATTAACGTCCAAATTAATTCTACTGAACATATTTCAATGAATCTTTCAAATCTAATTTATTATGACCTAATAAGAGTTTAAAATTTAAGCATATTTTGTATTAACTTTAAAATTGCAGCCTGTCCTCATTTGAGGACACTGGGCATTCCAGTGAAAAAATAATCTCTCTTGGATAAGCATGCAAATACTATGGTTAATTCTTATTTTAATTGTCTATTTAATTTTTTGGTTTAGAATAGGCATAAATTGTATCACTCCTTAAAACTAAATATAATTTTACACTTTGATAATGTTTGCAAACATTATTATTAGTATTATTTTTCCTAATTTTTGAATTACATAAAAGGATCAATATGAAGATAACTGATGCAAGTAAATGAATAATACCATATAATTTCATTATATGTACATAAATGCAGATAGATATTTAGTATATTTATTAAAGCGTATACAAATACTTAAGTGGATAAAATAAATAAAAATACATAAAATATTTAGTATATGAAAGCATTTAAAATATGCACTGAAGTATATACTAAATAATTGCTCAATTTACTTTGGAAAACAAAGTATGCATAAAGTTACGTTGCATTTCATATTCGTGGCTTTGAAGTACAATTTTCCATCTGACAACGTCTTTGCCTCTCCCCTTATGCTATTGTATGTCCAATAGGATCGTACTTCACTGCAGCAGTAAGGGTTGATTTTATCATTTGCAGTCTACTCGATCTAACTGGCCTTTATTCAAATATGCTACGACAATCTCACCTCGAACATACTTTATTGAAATCTGCTTCTTACTCTCTTTTTTGGTAAGAATTTTATACAAAATATAAGCATTCACTACCCACATGTCTTTCATTCTTGTAAATAAATACCAATTCAATTTTTGCTCCTTATTGACTTAGTGTGCTTTTCTAAGAAACAGGTATGTTGATTTCCACCCCCCATGAAAGTGCTATACTTACGTATGATATTTTATTGCGGCACAGGTAAACTTTCCTTTTGTACTTTGCACCATCACATTGTTTGCCCCCATAAAATTTATTTATTCGAAATTCGTTGCAATTGTAATTGATTTATTGTAATTCCATTCGAATCCTGCTTATCAACATCAGGAGGAATTGAAATGATAACTGCCTAAATTTGTTTGAGAACAAATATTCCTGAGCTATTGTAAAAAATCCTATTCTATTGTAAGAAATTTACGGGATATAGTATTGCATTGAATTTTTGGAGACAAATACGAAGATTTGAAAAACACGTACAAGGTGAAATAATTTCCTAAAATAAAGTAAATAATATTTAAAAAATATTTTGCTAATTCTTTAATTCACTTACTCTATCAATATACAAACACGTATGCATAATTAAATAAATAAAAACAAACTCTGTGAAATTCTTTAAAATTTGTCTGGAACGCCCAGTGTCCTCAATTGAGGACAGTAAAATATAATGTTATATAAAAAGAAAAGAAACTGTAAAAAAACAAATTTATTTAGCGTTACATGTTGAAATATACTCTTAAGAGAAAAACTGTAATAGATAAAATAATTTGCCGTTATTTTATTTGATATGACTGCATAAAAAGAAGAGGTTTGTCTGAGACTAGAAAAATCACAAAATGGCGATCCAAATAACAAACCGAATATATCAGCATATTTATTAAAAATATTGCGGATGTGTTGATAGTGCTGCCAACTATCTTCCCAGAAAAGAAAAATTCTTTTTAAAATTAAAATTTTACATAATGTTTTACTGACTGTCCTCAATTGAGTACAGTGGGCGTTAATGGGTAAATAAATTGATTAGATACCCTCCTATATGAACATGTCTTGTTACATGAATAAAGAACCAATATTCTGGTTCAAAATCTATTTCAAAACTTTTTTCAAGGTGAGTAGGTTTTTATGTTGTCATTTTCCTGGCTTCTTGAAATCATAAATAACATAAACTACATAGATTTATCTGAGTTATTTTAAGAAATCCTGTTGTTTTCTACAGAATATAACCGTTTTAGGCCAAAATATTAAATTAAAGTAAAGTTATATGATATAAAATGGCGAATTTGTCATTATCCTGGGTGTCATTTTCCTGGTTTAAGAATGACATGACATTGAAACAGTTACCAGAAATTTTTTTAAACAGTTTAATATAAAGTAAATATTAACCTAATATTAAGTTTATGTAAGATTGCTATATAACTAAATGTAATCAAAGTTTTATTTTTAATTTTATTTAATGATTGATTACTACGCACAATTTTATTCTGTACATATCAGCAACAAAAACATTTTTGATTCTTTCTACAGTGGATAAAATAATTAGTTTAGGCAATTCATGGTCCACCTAACATAAAGGCCTAGGTTTTGTTACTTACTAATAGCTTAAAATGACTGTTTTTTCATATTTATAAGCTAATATGTCATTTTTCTGGCATTCAAGATTTGGTGAATTTCTATTTTATTTTTTTTCTCGAGCAAATGTCAATAAACTACAGTGCTGTCTCTAAGGTAATAATAAGTGTAACTAAAGAAGTATACAAAAAAAATTAGATTATTGTGAAGACTTTAAATTTGAAGAAATATTTTGGTCCGAATTGTCATCTTTCGTGAGAATCACCCATATATGATATTTTTTAATCGATCGGAATTTTTTATCACTATTGTGAAATGGCTGATTTTATTATGAGGAAAAATTTCAATCTGTAGATTCAAGGTTGCATCATGACCAGACGTTTTCCTGTTGTTGTGTTTTTGAATTATGTTAATAACTTCTATATCGGTAGTTAGTTAAATCAAAGTTGGAGTATCGAAATTTATGTTAGGATCTTTTGTTAGTTTCATAAGCAAACTTGTTAGTACCGGGCAGGAAATACATCAATTGAATTCAAATTTAGATAGGAAGGAAGTTAAGTGGAAAAAAAGCATAAGTTAATATTAAGTGAATAGCTTTTTTAAGATAGTTCTTTTGCATCTGAGATCAAGTTGCAATTCAACATTAAATATAGAGTTAAAGGCCCAGGTAGCACATTTGGCTTTTTTTTTTAATATATTATTGTTGATGAAGGCGTTACAATTTTACGTCTTTTGTATACTCACTAATGAAAACTAAGAGTTGGTATTTATCAGGATATAGAATGGTCTTCCACTTAGAGATGCGATGTCTTTAATTTTTTTCTGAAGTCAATCAACTGCACAAGGTTGATTGATTCCATTTTAACTGTGATGTTATTGGCATACAGATCAGTGTTGTTTGGATTTTCATCATTGATGGGGAAATCAAAAGTAAAACAGTAAATTAGTAGTCCAAGAATATTACCTTGTCGCACGCTTTTTTAATGATTCTGCATGAGGAGAATGTGAGAATGATTTTAGTTCCAAATTATCGATTAGAGAGATATTAGTTTAAGATTAGCAGCACATTATTAGAACTGTCTATAAGATGTAATTGACTATAAGTCCACTTATACCACACTCCATCGAAAAAATTAGCGAAGTCGAGCATGGGAATAAGATCAGTTTCGTATGTGTATTGGGCTTGCTGATATATTACATTATGTTGATAGCTTTTATTATAGCGGAGAGGCTCTTACAAAGGCAATGTTTTTGTTTGAGAATGTTTTTATAGATAATCATCAGGTCGGCGTTGATTATTTCTTAGGCAATTTTTTGTAAATGTTGACCGTAGTTACTCTTCAGTGAGCAATTCACTATTTCCAACAAAATATTCAGAATTTTTCATTAAATGTATAAAATATATAAATTTAATGACCCCTAAAACTTTATTACTACACTTCATTATTAAATCACATTCATAAAATATTTTGCTTAACCCAAACATCCATTACATGGTGTCCTAATAAAAATAATAGCAATGTAATTAGTCTTAGAGTCCTTAATCGACAACTGTATGCTTCCTTTTGCTGAAAGTTAGGAATTGTTTCTACTTTTCTCATGAAAAAAAAAAAATATTTACATATTACTTTACAGCCCTGCATCTTAGCTGTACTATTGCACTACCCTTTATGCTTCGTCATAAGTTCAGCATTTTAAAGTAGAAGATGTAAAAGAAGGATAAAGATTGGGGGGGGGGGAATATAGTGTTTGGTAATATAGCTTGCATACAAAGAAAATAAAATAAAGTGTTTAAATATAGCTTGAATTTGCATACTAAATATAGTTTTAACAATTTTAACATACCCTTCTAATAAGGGAATAAAAAGTTAAAATATTTATTGTCTTAAAGAAAGAAAGGAAGAAAAATGCGAAAGAGAGAGAATAAGGCCGAGGAGATAAGAAATGAGACTAGAAGACTCGTATTTTGTAGGCAATTTTTGAGAAATTTCTTTCTATTTTATTGGTAGGAATTACGTATCAATATCAATATTAGGAAAAATATTTAAATGCTTCTACTTTTTGCATCACAGGAAGAAAATTAAAACAAGGAAAAGCAATCTCTCCCCTCCCCCCCCCCCCCATATGCCCGAGCATCAAGAGGGCGGGGGGACAGGTCACCGCGTACCCGACATTCCTACAAAGATACTTAACCTGCAAAATGGTACGCAGGGTTATCACAAAATTCTTGCCTGTTCCTGAATACAAATTTGTTCAAAAATACTAACGTGCTTCACCTGTTCCAAAATACTAGCCTGTGACAAAATACTATCTGTTCCAAACTACTTGCTTGCGATAAAATAACAGGCTGTTTTGATATAACATGTTTTAAATATTCTGTGGTTGTTTCATTAGTAATAGGTTGTTAAGTCATAGAAGTAGAGCAACGGGGGGGGGGGGACTAGCACGTATCTATCAATAATTTTCAAAATTTTGAAACATTTTATTATGTCATTTTTTTTACCTTGAAAAGGCTATTTTTTAGTAAGAAATTTAAGATACCTTATACGTATTTTAACTATATAATTGTATAATAATCATTTTCATAGGACGGAAATTTTCAAGAACCATTTAGTGATTTAATTCTAACGCGTTCAATTTAACGAAAGAAAATTTAAGAACTATTATTAATTTATAATTGGAATTCGTTATTAAATTTAAGTTTTTGGAACAATATTTGTTGTCATTGGAATTAAATTTTATGAATTCTATTACCACTCTTTTATTTTTAAGACTATGAAAACACAGAAATTGTGACTTACCATAATTTCACATACGTTACAAAACTTATCATATCCCACTCACGCGAGAATTTTTTAAATTCTTGATGATACAAGTCAACTAAGATTGTTGGGAATTAACAGATAGAAAAATCTAGAGGAGGAAAAATCTATCTCCTGGAGGCAGTTAATTGAGAAATCCTTACCCTGCACTAGGCTGTAGTGCTGACGAAGAAGAAGATACAAGTCAACAGTTTTTCGAAATCCATGAATTGCTTTTAAGTTTAAAAGTATCATATCTTCACCAATAGGGAGAAAGAAAAAATAATTTTGATAAAATTTGTTCCAATGATCGGCTTTTCACGGTTTAAGTGTTTTCGTTAATAAATGGAATTCTTTGACTTAACCGATTGTTTGTTCAATGAATTTAGATTATATTTGTTTTTTGTTTTCCCTTTTAGTTTATTTAAGCTTAATAATTTTACTTTCTGCTTATTCCAAGCAATCTCGAAATTTTTTTAAGGGAATTAAAAAATTTTTCATTCATAATTTTAAAATTTGTTTAGCTAAAGAAAATGCAATGAAATTTTTTTTCATAATTTATTATTAAATTATAGTAATTTGTTTAATAATGGTTAAAAGAAATTTGAATACCAAGACGCATAAACTCAAGTATCATTTTAAACTATGTGATTTTAAATGACACCATGCAAAATTTGAATGAAATAGTTTGAAGAGTTCTTGAGAAATGCAAATTTATTAATACGGCTTCTTAAAAACTTGTAACTCAGAAACTGCTTGATCAATCATGTTCAACTTTGGATTTTAAAATTACACAGTTTAAAATGATGTAAAATTTACATATTTTACATTTTAGTTTTCTTCTAATTATAAATAAGAACAATAAGAGAGAATGATTTAAAATTAATTTTTACATTCAGTTTTCTTTGGATAAACAAATTTTACACTTGTGTGGGATAATGTTTCTGATTAGCTTTAAAATTTCTTTAAAAAATGGCAAAAAACTATTTTAAAAAAAATTATAATACTAACAAATACTTAAACTTCGGATTTAAACGATCGCTTTCTAACTGTTGGGACCATACTTTCCAGATTGTGGCTCAATCCCTCAAATCGAAATTTGTTGAATAAAAGATATTGCTATTCATGTAATCAGTTTTTGTGTCTGATTCTGTGTAATATTTAATTGTTAATACTAGCTAATTAGCATAATTAGGCTTGATCTTCGGAATTATAAATATGTATGCACTTATGTAACATTGGTATAAGAAATTAAAAGAATTTGCAGACTTGATCTATTATCTCCAAAACTAATGGACCGATTTTAATAAAGTTTGATACGTACATATATTAATACAATACAACGTGTGTGTAACTTTCGTTTGAGTCGTAAGGTATGAAACTGCTACAGAACACTGCAGGCCAATTGAAACGGAAAATGATAAACTGTCTGTAAGTATGAAATCACGCTGCAAGACCTGCATATCTTCTAGAGGGGACCATATCTCCAATTAACCTATTTCTTTTCTCTTCTCTTTTATTTATTCTGCAATCGCTGTTTCATACCTTCCGACTTCAAGTGTTAAGCACGATCTTGCGTGTGTTACAATTCTTGAATGGTTATTTGTTTTGTATTGTATCAATATATGTACCTGTCAAATTTCTTTGAAATCGGAGCAGTAGTTCTAGAGATAATCGATATATATATATATATATATATATATATATATATATATATATATATATATATATATATATATATATATATATATATATATATATATATATATATATATATATATATATATATATATATATATATATATATATATATAGCAAAATAAATAAATACAAAAAAAACAGAAAAAAATAAAGAAAAATAATAATGAGTTTCATTTATTGCGCATAAACTGCAAGTAAATAGAACTCATAAAATAAGTTCAAAAAGAAGATAAAACAAAGGTAAATTACAGAGAAATGAAAAAGGGGGAAAAGAAAAATAACAAACAACTGGGGAAAGAAAAAAAATTAATAAAAAATAAATTAAATTTAAAAAAAAAAAAAAGATAAAGTTTTAAAAAACCGGAAAAAAAAAGATATAATCTTTTCATCAGCCCACACGATTATATCCGTAAAAAAGAGTGCTTTCTAATATTGTATCAATATAGCCAAAGCAAAATATATCAATACAATAGTGTGAGTAGCACTCAAAAATTTTTTTACAAAAATTACAACAAATAAAACTAAACACAATAAGTAAAAATAACACGTAAAAACAGAAAATAAAATATAATATATAAAGAAAGAGCAGAAAAAAACAAAAACTATAAAGCGAGTAGCGAAAATGAACTTACATGAACGGGAAATTTTTCAAGAATGATTTAAAATATTATCGTAACAAGATTGCCAGATTGCAAAATATAAAATGTGAAAACAACAGCGCAAATCGAGCGTAATTAGAGGAGCTTAAAGTGCATTCTTGCTGCTTCATTACTGAAGTGCGTTTGATTTGTTAGTTACCAAGGATGGGAAAGAAAACGAATGTGCGCGAGGCAATATTATACTGAATAATTTAAAGAAGTTGTATCCAGTATAATATTGAATTTCATGAATTGATTCTCTTTTTTTAAATGGTTGTTGTAATGGAAGATTCTTTATAAGTGGAGGTCGTACAAATTAGTTTAGACTGTTTTAGTACATATATAGATTACTGCTTCCTTTCACGTGACAAATGCTGAAATGGAAATGAGGTAGTTTAAATTTTATACTGTTTCAGAAAAAAAAATTATTATATCTTTTAAATTATAATAAAAACAAGTTTTATTGCTGCCAAATTAAAAAGGGTGTCTAATAGCAATCCATTTTGCTGGTAGATACTGAAAACAAAAAGAAGAAAATATTTCTGAATATCAGCTACTTCATTGTTCATTGAAATTAATAGAAATTTTTTTAAATTAAGTTCTGATATTCTGCGTAAAACATCCTAGTCCTAGTGTTTTTATTTTATTGGGCACCTGGGCCGCGAAGCGGCCCCTATCCCATTCATCTGGAATTTTAACACAGTTTTGGTTGAGCATTGAGGTAAGCAGGCAGTGGAGTTGCTTTTATGAATGTTTCAAACACTTTGCTTGAATAACTAAAAAGGAATCAAAAATAAAATAAGCAGCTTGCTCTAAACTGTGTGTGTTTGATTTTGGAGTTGTTCAGAACTGTATCAGCATGAGGAAAAGTTATTTTCAGAAAGGTTGATGATATTATTTGTTTTGATAGTTATGATATGAGGCGTCGGAGGTGAAATGTGCAGCTAATGGTCTGTAGTTTTTATCTTTGATATAATTTTCAAATTTAAAGACTTCATTAAAATTTGCTGTTTTACATTCTATGGCTTTATCGAAAAAATCTGCGTTTAGCTTGTATATATGCTGTGATAGAGTTGGTATTTTGAGGTCTGCATGTATATTGGTATTTCGTATGAACCATCTTGCACTGGTTATTTTTCTAAGGATCTTGTTTTGGCATTGGTTTAATTTCTTCAGTAGATGTTGAGGTATCGTTGTCCAGGCAGGTGAGGCATAGGTGAGTATTGGGCGGATCATTGCTGTATATAGTAGCTTCTTTAGTTTAAGTGACATATTCTGATTATATATTAATGGTTGTATGGCTATTATTGCTGCATTTGCTTTATCTATTGTGCTTTTGATATGATCATTCCAGATGAGTTTGCTATTGATTGTAAGGCCAAGATAATTTGCTTTTTTAACTATTGGTATTGGTATATTGAACATTTTTGGTTGAAATTGTGGAAATATTTTAATTCTTCTTTTTTGTATAATTAATATTTGTGATTTTCCAGCGTTTACTGCAGTTTTCCATTTTAAGCACCAGTTTTCGATTTCATATATATGGTCTTGAAGTTTTTGAAGAGCATGATTTGGGTTTTGGATTTAATAATAATACCGGTGTCATCTGCGTAATAGGCTGTTATGCTATTATAATCGGCTTTGTTTATAGGAAAATCATAAGTGTATAATATGTATAAAATCGGTCCCAGAATGCTGCCCTGAGGTACTCCGGCTGTGATGTTTCTTTTTGTCGATTTTTTGTTTTTGATGGTGACTTGAAATGTTCTATCAGAAAGATAGCAGGATAGGAGTTTGATAATGCCGGTTGGAAAATTTAGTTGTATGAGTTTATATATTGTGCCAGTATGCCATACTTTATGAAATGCTTTGGATATGTCGATCATCAGGAAGGCTATTGTTTCCTTATTTATGATTGCTCTGCCAGTATAGTCTATTATTCGGAGTAACTGTTTGGTGGTATCTAGTTTTTGTCGGAATCCATACTGCTCGTCGGGGAGGGCTGTAAGTAGTGGTTTTATTCTGTTGAAGATGATTTTTTCGTATATTTTTCCAAGTATGTTAAGTAGACTGATTGGGCGATAACTCTCAGGGCAGCTTGGGTTCTTGTTTTTCTTGAGAAATAAAATGACTGATGCGTTTTTCCAGATTTGTGGGTAGTAATTATGAGCAAGGCAGATATTAAAAATATGCGTGATTTTGCAGATGTAGTTGTTTGGTAATAGTTTAATCATTTTATTCTTTATCCCGTCCTCACCTGGAGCTTTATTGTTTTTCAGTTTTTGTATGATGCTGCTAACTTCTTGATTATTGGTTGAATTTATTGTTTCTGGGATGATGTGTTCAGTTTGAAACTTATTAACTTCTTCTGTGATGATATTGTGATGATTTTGGTCAGAGTTGATATTTGGTGAAAATTGATTTTGAAGTGAATCTGCGAATATTTCGATTTTTTCTGATATTGTGTACGCTGTGCCTGATGGTCCATTTATTGGTCTGTCTATTTGAGGAGTTGTTTTCAGTTTCTTGGCCATTTTCCATATAGAGTTGTCGGTAGTGCAGAGGGAGGCGATTTTTGCTTGCCACAGTTGTTTTTTATATTTTTTACTGCGTTTTTTAATCTGGTTATCGAGTTGTTTTATTTCGTCCAGGTGTGCTTGGTCAAAAGTTCTTTGGTACCATTTCCTGTGCGAGTTCCTTAATCTTATTATATTCTTTATTTCAGGTGGTAATCTGTAATGATGGGCAGTATACTTGGTTTCTGTGGAAGCATTTTTAAAAGCATCTGTTATTTCATTCTGGATTTGCTGTATATAGTTTTCTATTGCAGTTTCGTTATCCAAGGATGGTAGGTCTGTTCCATTGATTGTAAGAATATTTTGATAATGGTTCCAGTCAGTTTTATAATTTGGTTTCTCAGATTGTTCCATGGTTTCCCTAACGAGCAGTTGAACTGGCAGATGATCTGATGACAAATGGTTATGAGCGCAGGCGACCATAGGAACTTGCATGTTTGTTATTCCGAAGTCTAGTATGTCCGGACTATGGTTAATCAGATTTGGAATGTAAGTTGGAGCTGATGGTGCTGCTACTGTTAATTGATATTTGCTAATAAGATCTTTCAATTTTGCGCCACTGTGATTGAGGTTGTTGCAGCCCCATATTGGATGCTTGGAATTAAAGTCACCTGCAACTATTGTATCTAGGTTGGAAGGAAATAGGAGGTTCACATCATTGTCTGTTAATTTATTTTTTGGAGAATTGTAAATACCTGTGATTTTGATGTTCTTGTTTCTGTAGCTTAATAAAATAGAAATTTGCTCATATGCATTATCATCTTTTGAGTTATATTCTGTTGTTAATAAGTTGTTTTTTGCTAGAAGTGCTACGCCGCCCCCTCTGTACCTTCTATCACATCTGTAGATTGTATAGTTAGCTATTTTAAGATTTTGAGTTGCATTTAGATGGGTTTCTGTTATTATGAATATATCAGGATTGTGTTCTATTATAAAGTTTTTTTAGTTCATGCTGTTTTTCGATTATACCATTAGCGTTCCAGAAATAAATATTGAGGGTTGGTTTGAGTGTTAATCTTAGTATTCTGAATCTATTGCTTCTTGTTCTTCTGAGTAAACTGCCTTTTGGATTTTCTTGAACATGTTAAAGTTTTCATTGCTTTGTAAAAAGTTCACAAAGAGCTTGAGTTCTGATACTAGTGATTTAGCTTCCTTGATGATAGTTATGTCTGATTGTAGATTATTGCTGGTAGTTTGTTGATATGCTGATTTTACGATTGTTGCATAACTGTTTGTGCTGCCAGGAGTAATTCTGTTGTTTTGATTGTGGTAGCTGTTCATCTTGAGAGTCGGATATTTTGGGCACTGTTTGTAGTTGGCCGGATGTGGTCCACCACAGTTGGCACATGTAGCTGGAGTATCTTTGGTTTTCTGACAGAGATGAGTTAGGTGCTCCTGACCGCACTTCAAGCATTTAGGTGTATGTCTGCAGCTGGCCTGGACGTGGTTATATTGTTGACACCTATGACACTGTGTGAGTCCTCGGCGCCCTTTGTAACTGGTTACTGAGACAACAAGGTCCATGAATCGGGTTAGGTAGAAGATATCTTTATTTTGTTCCGTTTTGTCTAATGTGATAATATGTAGAGGTAATTTAGTCCTGCCTTGCTCAGTAAATTTTGTCATCTGTGTAACTTTTTTCGGTGTGAATCCTTATAATATGAGGTTTTGTTCCACTTGTTCTTCCGTAATTTCTACCGGAATACTTTTAATGACAACTCTGATTGGCTTTTCTTCATTTAATTGGAAAGTATGGTATTTTATCTGTAAGTCATCTAGTATATCTATCGCACGACGTCTCATATCAATTTCGAAAAAATGTAGTTTTAAATATTCTCCTGTATGTTTACCTTCAAAACTGGTTATTTGCTGGTCTTGAAGCTTCTTTTTTAGGTTTAGCCATTGTACGCTGTTATCTTTTATTATTATCGGTGGAATCCTGGGTTTGCTTGCTCTCTGGTATTGAAAATCTGTTGTTTCTTCCATTGCTTCTTCTGTGATGTCATTAGACTGATTCAGTTGGTTTCTCAGAGGTCCGGATGTAGAGGGCGTTTCCCCATGCTGGCATTCCTTAGCTTTTGATGTCTGCCGTATGGTGGCTCCTTCTTGAGCTGCTGTAGTGTTGGCTTGTTGTTTTTGAATTGGAATAAAATTTTTTGCATAGGGAAATTTTTTGTTGGTGGGTTCATCTTCCTCCGAACTGGATGATCTGGTTCTTTTTGTAACTGTTTGTTGTTTTCCTTCGTCACTGTTTGTTTTTTGTTGGTTGTTATTCGTATTGGCTTTTGTTGACGATTTCTTTCGATTTTTGTTTCTCTTTACTGGAGTATCTATGGATATCGTGGGATTGCTTGGGATTATTATTTCTGAATCTGCATTCTGTTTGTTGATTTTTTGTAGATGTCTATTTTCTTTCTTTAATTCATCATTTTCAGCTTGGAGCTTATCCATACTTTGTTGCAATGCTGTCATCTTAGTTTCAAATATTGTTTTGATGTCATTTAATTGCTGAGATAAAGATTTATTGAGTTCAGTTTGTTGTTGCAGTTGTTGTTTTAGCAAATCCATGGTGTCCATTACCCAGCTGGGAACAGCACTTTCACTAATTTTGATTGTATTAGACATTATAATGTTATTGTAAGTACAGAAATAATTATAAAGTTTATGAAATACAGTTTATCTGCACTTGGAATAAATGCAGCTACCGCTGCTCGAAAATTATATCCAATAATGAGGAAAATAAAATTGTGGTTCAGCATACACTTTATGCTGACGAGAAAACAAAATAGTCTTAGTGCAACTCGCACTATGAAGCTGTATTTAGGGAATTAGTTTAGCAGAACTGAATGCCTTTGTATCACTGCTGTAGCACAAACGCAAATAAATCGGTTTAAATAATAGTTCACGAAGATATGTTTACAGTTTAAAATTGTTTGATGTAAACGTGGCATAAACACACGTCATCAACACTTGTCGCAACGTCATCAACACAAATTATCAGTGAATATCAATAGCAATCAAACTTACACATATGAGTAGCGCTCTTTCACGTCAATCTGGATTCAACTTCCTTCACGATTTCGGCTTCAAAATCCACATTCACAAAATCAATCCGAGATCTTACTCGTCAAATTTCACATTCCATTCCGATCTATGACCGGCTCAAACTTCCTGACCACGAATCACCTTTTGCTCAAACGATCAGTCAGCGATTCCATTTGATTTTCGCTTCATTTTCAATTTATCTTTTATCGCGTAAAACATCTTCATTTAAAACATTCTATACACATTTGGCTGGTGGCGAGACACATAATCTCGACATTTGAGTTTATGCGAAATGTTTTTCCCAGTGGTAGTAAACTAAAGAAAGATTTTTTTTTTTTTAAAAAAAAACTTGTGAGTTGGCATTTATCGTGATATTGGTTGGTCTTCCACTTAAAGCACCATGTTACGATCTATTTAATTTTTAACTTCGGTGCCAATGGCATACACAGCAGTGTCGTTTACGCGTTCCTCTTTTTTTTTTCTTTGTTCATGGGGAAATAAGCATTGATTAGAAAGTGAAGCTGTCAAAGAATATTACCTTGAGGCAAGCTGACTTTTACCCTTTGACTTTTGCTCTCGTGTTAATTCGAGAGCGCTAAACAGGCCGAATTGTGCACACTTGAGAAAATTCGAGCGGCGTTATATTTTATGTTGTTATAAATTTTAAACTACTTAATTTTATGACATTATTTTATGTTGTTATAAAAATTAAACTTATTTCTCACCCTCGAATATAATCAAGAATTGAATATAACAATGTGAAAGCTAAGAAAAAAATTGTTTTATTGATATTTATCATTTACATACGAATGTAAGCTAGAATACTTATTCACTCAAGAATGAAATATACAGAGATGCCAACTTGTTCCGAACAGCAAATATATATTTTTAACTGATAGTTTATCAGTTGTGATTCATAGTTAAATAAATTCAATTTAGTAGACTTTTCTCCTCCACTATTTCTAAACAATTCATAGGTTTATATAATTCACCACATTGGAGTTTTTATATCTTGCTACACTTTTTAAAAAGAAGGCAAAAACTGTCAAATATTTGCAAAATTTACTTGTAGTTATTTGCCGTATTTTTAATTATTTTGGCGTGTCTGGAGCAGATGGCATCTCTGAATGTAGCCTTTTGCCATGAAACAAAAGGGCAGTATTTCAAAATTGTTCTTCAAAAGAAAAGAGTATGTTCTAAAGTGTGTTTTTTTAAAAAAAAAATTGAATTTTTTTAACCAGTTTTTTTTAAAAAACTCTGTACGTTAAGGGGCTAATATATCTGTATGAGTAGTAAGTATTATTAATTTTGATTCGGAATTGACGATAAGTGAAATATGAATTTAGGCTTAGTAGGACATCATCAGGAATGCCCATAAGAAGTAATTTGATTTTATGCCACATTCTATCTAACGTCTTAGTGAGGTCAAGCAAGAGGTGTAGTGTAGTTTCATACTTGTATTTGGCTTGCAATAGTGAAGCGTGTGCGGAAGAGAAGCGTTTGTTGTTTGAGAATGTTTTGCGGATAGGAAAGCTTTGCTGAATCATCAAGTCTGTGTTGAATAACGTTTTTTTCCCCTCTTTATTTTCGAAAATTTTTTAAAGCATTGGAAGATGGTTTATGGGGTGTTAGTTCACAGGAGAAGCAGCAGGTTTACCAGTTTCAGAAAAAAGTATAATATATATGATATTTTTTTGCTCATTGGGAAGGTATATATATTTTTAAGACAAGATTATTGTGGAATGACTGATTTTTTATGAGACAAAATTTGAACCCCAAGTGGCCCTGCTAAATTGTTTCAATTTGTTGTAGAATATTGTGACATTGAATTTAAGCTGCTCAAGGTGTGGGAACCAACTCAACCGAGGGTCGAAGATTATACCAAAGTATTTAAGGTTTTTGACCGGTTTAATGTGGGCAGTTGTTGTCCGGTATATCTCAATACATGGTTGCCTTCAGAGGCATTTGGCGTCTTTGGGAAAACTGATCAGTTTTGTTTTTTCAGGTGCAAAAGCGAGGTTGTGACTCCTGGCCCAATTAATAAGAGACTGGATGATATCTGTACCAAGTCTATCAATTCTATACAGGATGCAGAATTCATTATCAAGAAAATGTCATCGGAAAAAGCTAGCAAATTGCAATCATTAAAATTGAAATTGTTTAAGAGTGAATTAATATGAATGAACCACTGAATGGGTCCCTGGGACCCCCCAACATTAGTTGGTGATTTAGTAAAAGTGTCATTAAAGTTAAAACAGACGTGACGATTGTTTAAAAAGTCAAAGATTACTGCCAGCACCGAGACCATTAAGCTTTTGTTTAAGAATATGCCACTTTGCTGAGTAGAATGAATTTTTGATGTCCATGGCGACGCCTTCTGTGTGTTTAACCTCCTGTTTTGCATTTGTAACATAATTGACAACAAAGTTAAGAGCAGCGTCCGCTCTACTGCCTCTCCTGAAGCCAAACTGGTTTGGGTGTAATTTGGTTTTACTTTCCAAGAAATAGATAAGTCTTTCAGTGATTAGTTTATCTAGAATTTTACCCCAGGTAGAGAGCAGTGAGTTTGGACGATAACTCTGGGGGAAGCGAGGGTCTTTACCTTGTTTAGGTTTTAAACAGATAGATGCAGATTTCCAAGGTTCTGGGAAAGAACCCAATTGTAAACATTTGTTGAGCACAGCCCCGAACCAGTTGTTTGTTACAATAATATAAGTCCCTTCACACCTCAGCTGAAATTCCATCCGGACCCGGAGACTTGTTTGATTTGATGTTTCTGATGACGAGTTCGATCTCGGTATAAGTAAAAAGGGGATCATCAGTGCCTCTGAGGTGAATCTGAGTGGTGTCGTCTTGTATCAGGGGAAAATGGTAGTTAAACATTTTAGTGATTGATTCTTTATAGTTACTCGTGCTGGAGCCATCGACCCTGAAGATAAATATGTTATTTTGTTTTCTTACGTTGACACCTTTTGAGATCTTCTAGGGTTTTCCAAACGCCGAGTTTGAGAAGAAACTATCAATGTATCGTTTTATTCCATTATTTTTTTGATTCCTGAGCATTTTTATATATTTGGCCAAGTGCTTCTTAAATTCTATTTTGTTACTATTACGGCTTAAATCGTCGGGACTCTTTTGAAATTTTCTTCTAAGAGCTCTCACCCTTTTCCTCATTATCACGTGAGTGTCTGTCCACCAGAGGTTTTTGGGTCTCAATTTATTAGTCTTCCGCTTGTAAGTTGTTCGGTGACAGATGGCGATGAAAATGCCAGCTTGTAATGAGAAATGATAATAATTTGTTACTGTGATTACTTGTAACCTTGATCATTGGAAGAAGTTGATTTATCTATAGTTAATTACATTTGTAATCAATAACTGTAATTTGTAATTGACTCTCAACTTGCAAAGAAAATGACATTATGCTTGAATTTTTCGCTGGTTATTCAGAAAAAATTGGTTAAATTTTATTCAGAAAATTTAGTCATGACTAAAGAATTTATTCATCAATCATTATTCAAAAAATTGCATAAATTTGCATAATGAATGATGAATAATGACTAAATTTGCATACGAATAATCATTTAGAATAAATTTAGTCATGCTTGAAATTTCCGTGAATGATGTCTATAACTGATTTTAAGAAACATAATCAGTCATATAACGACACATTTTTTATTAAGTTTCTTTTACGTCAAAATTCGAATTCTAAAGAAATCATTCCAATAGTATGGTCAGGAGAGCGATCAAAAGTCTAGTTCGCTTAATTTTACTTTTGCGCGTTTTGCAATATCTCGATGAATTTTCAAGGTCAACGTAACATTTTATACACAATTACGAAATTCGTTTACCCAAAGATTATACTATGCAAAAAGTAGCTTTAAATAATTATTTGTCTTTTATTTTTGTGAAAATATTTCAAACAATTTTGTATTTTAAGGTACATGTATTATTAAATTATTTTTAGAAATGTAATTTTAAATAAATAAAAAAAGATATGGCTTCCTTTTACGTGACAAATGTTCATATAGAAATGAGGTAGTTCAAATTTTAAAAAATACCGTTTCGGAAAATAAAATAAATTTTATATATATTTTTAATCTTGAAAAAAGTTTTAGATATCTTGAATCTAATTGATCATTTAATAAAGGTGTCTGCTGGCAATGCATTTTGCTGGTGGACACTGAAAATTAAAGAAGGTAAATATTTTTGTGTATGCAGAGATGCCAACTTGCTCCGGACAGCAAATATATATTTTAAAGTGATAGTTTATCATTTGCGATTCTTGGTTTAATAAATTCAATTAAGTAAAATCTTATCCACCACTATTTCTAAATAATTCGTAGGCTTATATAATTCACCACTTCATGGTACGTATGCAATGCTTTATTTCTTAAAAAGCAAGTAAAAACTGTCAATTATTTGCAAAATTTTCTTTGTTGTTTTTTACCGTTTTTTTTAATTATTTTGGCGTGACCGGAGCAGTTGGCATCTCTGCGTATGGTCTATTTCATTGGAGCGGTAAGAAAAAACTTATTTTTGAAGAAAATTGTGAATGTATATAATAATAAAAAATACTTTTCGTGAGTTCAGATGATTGGTTGATAAGAATTCTTTTTTCTGATCTCAGAATTTCATTGTTTTCGTATCGCTCTGAACAGGCTTCTCAACAATTAAAATGTGGTTCAATTATAAACACAAATGTAGATAATTAAGTCCGTCTGAAAGTTCTGTTCGCGAAAAAACACGTATCATTTTCAGATATGCAAAAGGTGCATTTATTCACTCTGTAATGAATTGCAAATTTTTATTTTCTGATGCATTAGGTTATTAACCAGAATTTTGGATATTCTTTTGTCTCTGATTTCAAATTCGCAATCAATTTCACTCTACAAGACACAGTTTTTTCGCAATTTAATAATATATTTCTATCCAGAATTTTTTTAAAATTTAATTTGTGTGCCTACTTGAGAGTTCCCACTTCTCTGCTACGTAGAAAGTGGTAAGAAGGAGATCATACGTTTACGATACCATAAAATATGTTAGTTTGTACAGCACAAAATAATCAGTATGATTTTTTTCTATAACAAACAATTATTTTTAATTCACAGGTACTATTAACCACATTGAAGTCGTGTTCCTTACAAAAGATATACATTTACGTCCCAGGCAACTAAAATGTAAAAAGTGGTAGAAATTTTATTTTTTTTGTTATTTATTTAATATCACTATGAGAAGCATTTCAAATTGTTCTTGTTGAAAATTCAAGGATAATCATTTTCAGAATCCACTTTCGATAGTAAACTAGAAATAAAAACTACTCCGCATTCTGCAAAATTCTTATAAATTGGTAGTGAACTAAAGAGTAAACCTTTTAGAATTAGGAAAGTTACGCCCACTTTTTAAAAGTGTCGCCACGAGACAACAGTATTAATGTTGCATTTTTTATGATATTTTATATTTTCCATATGCGAAATTGCAAAAAAAGAAAGTTTAATTTATTAAAAAATTACAAAAAATTAATTTACAATAAATTAAGTTTTTTTTTGGTCAAATTCGAATTCTGTCCAATTTCCATAGTATCCTCCGATCGAAAGTTTAGTTCTTTTACTTTATGCGTGTTTCGCAATATCTCGATGAATTTTCAAGCTCATCGATATATTTTATACCTAGTTATAAAATTTGTTTCCCCAAAGACTAATCTATGCAAAAAGTGGCCTTAAATAATTTTAAAAAAAATAATAATAATACTTCCTTTCACGTGGCAAATGTTGAGATAGAAATGAGGTAGTTCAATAATATTAGAAACTTCCGTTTCAGAAAATAATATATATTTAATATAAATTTTGATTTTGTTTCATTGTAAATACACAGTGGTAATAAACTAAAAAAGGTATCTGTTAGCAATACTTTTGGCTAGTGGATACTGAAAATAAAAAAAAGGAAAATATTTCTGAATATAATTTATTTTTTTAACGTTGTGATATTCTGCATAAAACATCTTTATTTGAAACATTCTAGTTTGTCGAAAATAGGTACGCTGCCAGACATTCGTCTGGAGCTGTGGCGGTAACTATGGTAACGAGATATGACTACTGATTGGCTAGGATAGGTACTCTTCCAGACATTCATCTGAAGCAGTGACTATGGTAACGAGGTATCATTATTTCAAGTAAGGGTGCGGGGTTCCTCTTTAGGACTGGTTTCGGCGAGAGAAAAGGAGACCTCTTCATCAAAGCTACCCTCCCTATAATGCCCCCTTCCTGTTTCCATAGCACCAGACTGCCGCAGACTTTGTGGCGGTGAGAGTGCGTATCTCAGACAAACAGATTGAGCTCGAGATTGTTACTGTTTACATTTATATTGAAAACACCATCCATAACAACAGATATGTAAAAGTACTGTTGCCTATTACTATGAGCCACTGCAAAAATTCAACTGCTGTATAGCTTATTCTCCCATTTACTATTATATGTCTATTTGATACTCTTTTTTTTTTCTATCATGTCAAACATCTATGGAGAAAAAAATTATACTAATAAATTAGGAAATTTAATTTAAAGTGGTAGATAAATTATTTTACTTCTGTGAAAGATGAAGTCGTGTATTAAATGTACAGTGCAATTTTTACTGCTTTGGGAAAAAAAAGCGAATAGAAATAAATATTATACTCATAAAGAATATGAATATTTCAATTTATTGATGAATATCGGCAAAAATTATTTGTTGAAAATACTTCTTTTTATTACTTCTATTTGAGGCAGTATTTAAATAGATGTTTATTAAAAAATGGTTAAACATTAATGTTACAATAAATTACTAACTTTACGAGATAGTAAACATATTTTATATTGTAAATTTCTATTTAAATAAACCACTTAATGTCCTTTCGCCATATGATGGAGGAGATGAGAAGCCAGTCAGGGGGGAGGGGGGAAGAAAACAATGTCTTGAAGATTTGTATAGTAATGGAGAATGGACTGAGGCCCTCTAAGGTATATGAATTATTAAATTATTTTAAGAAAAGTAATTTTAAACTAATAAAAAAAGTTCTGTTTTCTTTTTACTTGACAAATGTTGAGATAGAAATGAGGTAGTTCAAATTGTAAAAACTACCGTTACAGAAAATAAAATATATTTAATAAATATTTTAATTTTTGCCAAGATGATCCAATTATTAATTACAGCTAACTTCAACAAAATATTTAAATTTGAAAACTTTGAAAAAGACAAAAACCTTAGACCTATAGCTGCACACTACACCCCTGACGCCTCATACCAAAACTACCAACATGAATAAAAATCTCCAACTCTTGTCTCTTATAGCAATAGTTCAAAATATCAATAGATTACAATCTCAACAACAATACCAGCCTTGAAATCCGAACCTGATACCTCATGTTGACAATAAATTCACAGCCATCTTTACTACAGCAAGTTGCTTAGATTTATTTTCACTTTTCTTTTCAGTTAAACAAACAAGGTGCTTGCTCTACAATATCAGTCACCCCAGAGACTCTGTATACAAACTGTTTATATATTTATTTAATTTTTCTGTAATTTCATGATGAATGGGATATGGGTCTTCTGCGCGGCCCAGGTGCCCAGCTTTTATTAAATAAAGTAAAGTAAGATGATCCAACTCTTTTAAGCCACGCCAAAAAAATTTAAAAAAGGTACCTGCAAGCAAAGCAATACATTTGGCTGGTGGGTACTAAAAAATAAAAAAAGGAAACTTTATCGGAATATAGGCTATTTTATTGAAATAGTTAGGAAAAGTTTTTTTCTTTTTTTTTTAAAGTTCTGATATTTTACGTAAAATATCTTCATTTGAAACATTCTATAAAGGTATCTTCTAGCAATACATTTTGCTAGTGGCGAAAGACATAATCTCAACAATTGAGTTTATGCGAAATGTTTTTTAGTGGTAGTAAACTAAAGTAAATTTTTTTTTTTTTAAATTTAAGAGTTGCAATTTTATGTTATAACCGTCGTTGAACAGCCAACCCAATTTCATGGGTTTACGACAACTACTAACTCCGTAACCTTGTAATTTTGAACTAATCCAGAAGACAAGGATACTCCAGGATCAGTATCCCCAGAGGTATTGATTTGTTATGGGAACATGGAGGACTTTGAGACTCGACAGATTTAACGTGCATCAGTCACCATTTACTACACGGGGAGTCTTCGGCTGGCGAGGATCGAACCCACGACCTCTTGCACATGGGCCCAGCGCCCTACCGAACAGGCTATCCCGGCCCAGGATTAAGAGTTGCCATTTATCAGGATATAGGTTGGTCTTCCATTTAGAGCACCAAGTTGCGATGTCTTTAATTTTTTTCTCTGGAATAAATCAAGTGCACCACGCACTTGATTTATTTCAGAGTGGGGGTGTGTGATTGATTTTATGATAACTACGGTGTCATTGGTATACAGTGTCGTTTAGGCTTTCCTCTTGGTTTTTTTTAAAAAATTTTTATGGGGAAATTAGCATAGATTAAAAAGTAAAGCTGTCCAAGAATATTACGCTGATGCAAGCTGGATTTAACCCCTTAAATTGTGCGCTCGAGTTAACTCGCTAAACAAGCCAAACTGTGATTCAAAATATTCGCACGTGCGTGTAAGTCAACCGCATGTAATTTGACAGCTCCCTTAAACGTGTTTACGCTTGCAGTTGCGTGAACCATATGCAACAGAAACTATTTTCCTGTGCCTTTGCGGATCGGCAATCCAGTCAACCAAAATCGTTTATTGAAAATATAGCTTATCTTAACTGTAACTGCAGTATAAAAATCTGTAAACATTAGCAATTTGTTCTCGTTTCAGTTTTCTGCTCCGAGGACGAAATATTGTTTACTGTTTAGCAATAGAATTATAAAAAGCGAAGGTATTTAAAGGTCGGAATGTGGTTAAGAGACGAGATTTCGATATAATTGTTTCTTTAATATAAATCTCTTCTTTGTAGTAAGTACTAGAACGAATATCAGCATTTTTATCGTCATTATACAGGCTTAAACATTTATTTCTATTAATAGTACCCGCTTCGTATTAAGAAATAGTATCGTATTTCAATAGTCTTTGAATTTCATTGTTATAAAAAATTTCTATTGTTTTTTAAAAATATCAAACGTAAAGTGGCAAAAATTTATCACATATGGTTAATTAATTAGTCTTTTCAAATGTCAAAGTTATTTTTTTGATACTTCTACATTGTAGCACAATTCACATCATAGCTATGCTTATTTTTTCGAAAACAGATTTGCAACATGTTTTACTTAAATGTTTTTCCATGCGCAGTTAACGTGAATTTAAGAAACTAGGCAATTTTCTTGTTCACTGAGGATTCCCGTGATACCAAAGTCTGAAAAAATAAAGGGTATATTTCCGTATCGTTTTTGTTCTTCCCAACTGTTATCGCCGAAAGGATTTTAAACTTGCTAATTAAAAATGTATATATGTGTGGAGGTTTGCTTGGAGTTGACTTCGAGTTGGTACCCTTATGTGGATTTTTTTTTTACTATCTCTCCTACCACTGCTAATAAGTTCCTTAAATGACTTTAAGGTTTGGTTTAAAAATCTCACTTATTGCAGTACTTACGTGATTTTAAAATTATGCATGTGATTCATATTTATGTTATTCATATTCATACAATTTTAAAATTAATCATCAGGATTTATAATCACATGGGTTAAAAATCTCACTTTTTTTGTCCAACTTTTGAATATTATCTATATATTTAAAATTCTTGGATTTCCTCTTTTTTACTTTCTGACTACTCTCATCCCTGAATACATTATTTAGAGCTTGTTTAATTTTGAAAACATTAATTTAAATTTTTATAGCTCAAATAGAAGCATGGAGCAAATAATTGTCTTCATCCTATGCTTTGCCTTTTCTGCTTCACAGAGAATGGAGGCATCTCCATTTCCTGCTGATAGCCACTATAGTATGAATCTGAATATGCCAGATGTCAGGCCCACTGTTGTAAGTACTGTTCAACAGTTAGTATATATTTTTTTTTAAAAGAAACTAAATTTTGTATTTTTACTTGTATTTTGAAAATAATTTCCATGTACACATCAACTGCTTTGCCAGTTATTGTTTATAATCTTCATTTGAGAGTCGTTTCTTTAAAACAGGTGTAGTGAACCTTTTTACACGCCTTGGCTCCCTTTTGTATCTCTGTTTGTACTATAAAAATTTCTAACTATCCACCTGCACCATACAAAGAAATAATAAATAACTTAAGAAATGTTATGAATCAGATTTCCATCTAGTGGAAATGCATACGATCCTAAACTTATGAATCATTTCCATGAAGTCACAGGTTCTTCGATATATTACATGAGGCTCTCTATCTACAATAAATTTAGTCTTTGCTTTCTGCTATTTTGTTCTTGACTAGTCAACATCAAATTGAATTATTAAATCTAAAGATTTTTTTAAGGTTACTTAATGGTTTAATTCCAGCCTTGAATCTTATGAATGGTATAATTGACTGTATTTTGAACAGGTTGGCCTTTTTGCCCTGAAAAAAACTTATTTCTTTAAAAACGCTGGACAAAAAAACTCCAAACAAAATGGAAGGATCTAAAAACAATTGATATGATTGTTTAAGTTTTACGAGAAGAGATTAAATTTGTTCAGAAAGTTTAAAATGTCTTACTTTTTCAAAACACTGCTAATTTCATATATTTTTCGCAAAATTAGGAAATTTTGCTTCTGGCCGTTGCACTGTGGCCAGAAGACCATGATCTTTGGCCAAAATTTTATTTTCAACTAAAATATGTGTAGGCAGTTTTAATATAGCCCAAATTAAGTATTCATAATCATTCCAAACATTATAATTTACTTTTTGGACCGACAAGAGTACAATGTAGAAAAAAATATATTAAAAAAAAGTTTTTAATGTCACTCATAAATTTATATTTCAGAAATATATATAGGTTTTTGACCTTACTGTTACATTTTTATCCAATAAATTAGTCTGAAATTATAGTACAATTTTTCAATTTGTTGGATTAGTTAATACTATAGACAAACTTATAGTTTATATCTTATCATTTGACATTTTACAATGTTTGAATGACTTTCGAAACTTAGTCCCAAAAAGTTCAATGAGGTAATTAGCTAAAAAATTTTTTGTTGTCTTCTTTGATTATATATTTCATTGCTATATTTAATTATTTAAACGTACTATATTATTATTTTTTATTTTTGCTTGCCATAATTAAGTATTTTTTTTTTTTGCTGGTATTTTTAGTATATTTCAACTATGGATTCAATTTACCCGCTCATAAAAGCCCCCAAATTTTGAAGCAAATTTTATCGAAATACTAATTTTGGCCACGAAACCTTGGATGCTGGCCCATTGTGCATTGCCAGTTTCTTAAATTTTTCTTAACAGTGGCCATTTTAAAACATCTGACCTCTTTTAAAAAATTGAAAACAAAAGAAGTTGTTGATTTTAATATAAAGCATTTCTCAAAATATGGTAAATATTTAAAGGTTCATTTCTAAAATGAATAAAATAAACAAAAAACAACTGTGAAATGAAGTAATTATCAGATTATTGATTATGGTAAAAACTTGCCATCCTTGATCTTGATTAAGATTGACATATTTCTGTTATTTTTCAATATTGTTTATTGCTTTTTCATTCTAGCCTGATTCGTATGTTTGCACAGCTCGTAAACTGGATCCTCACGAATCATATATTAGTAAGTATTACACAATATCCTATATTATTTTATTTTATAACCGTCGTTGAACAGCCAACCCAATTTCATGGGTTTACGACTACTAATGTTCAACTCCGTAGCCTTGTAATTTTGAACTAATCCAGAAGACAAGGAAACTCCTGCATCAGTACCCCCAGAGGTATTGATTTGTTATGGGAACTTGGAGGACTTTGAGACTCGACAGATTTAACGTGCATCAGTCACCATTTACTACACGGGGAGTCTTCGGTCGGCGAGGATCGAACCCACGACCTCTTGGACATGGGCCCAGCGCCCTACCGACCAGGCTATCCCGGCCCAATATCCTATATTAGTAAGTATTTTATAAATATGCTGTGCATCACTGTTCCCTGGTCCGCAGACCGGTACCTGTCCGGGGATCAAATGTTCCCAGGCCGCCCATTTCATTTCTAAACTGAATTTAAATTCCTAGGCTTATACCCCAAAATAAAAATATCTGCGTTCCATTAAAATTTTCCGACAATGTACCTGTGTAAAGCGGGGTTTTCTGCTGTAACAGCAACCAAAACAGAGCAATGGAATAAACTGGACGTAAGCAACACGCATCGGGTGTCATTGTCTCCAATTTTCCCTAGATGGGACCGTCTCATTGCAAAGAAACAAGCTCAGGGTTCTCATTGATTTAGCGTTATAGTAAGTTAAAATGTTAAATCACTTTATATTTATTTTTTGGTGTAACTGTATTTTATTCTGAAGACATGTTTAAATGCTATTAAATGAAAATTAATAAATCAAAATAACCTAAAATATAAACAATCAAAGTCTCCCCTCCCCCAGCGGACTGCGGTAAAATTATAAATACGTTGACAGGTCTGCGGTGATAAAAAGGTTAGGGAACACTGTTGTACATGGTAGGTTGCATACAAAAATTTCAGCACTATAACAGTTTTTGTGCTTAACTTTAATGACATCTAGTTTTCACTAGCTTGAATCAATATTATGATGATTGAAAAATTTATAATTCTTGAAAAATGCATATTAATATTTGATATCATGGTTTATTATTTAGAATCAGTGGTTGGAATTAGTGTCTTTAAGTAGTGCAATTTCTGTAGTCACTACTTTTTTTAAAAAACAAATGTGTAGTGAGTAGTATGATATGAAAAATCTGTAGTTAGGATTTTCGCAACTACTTTTAAAGTTAAGTAAAGCAAGCTTCAAACTTACTAGTTTTTCAAATTTAATTGGTGCAATTCTTATTCAGATTCATCAGCGATAAAATTAAAATAAGAATTATGATAATAAGATACAAATATATAGTAAGAATTATAATAATAATATAAAAATTATGTTTGATGACCTTGAACTGCAGTAATAAAGAAGAAAAGTAAAAAATAATTCAAAAGAATATTTTTTATTTTTCTACTTGCTCTTGCATTCCATAATTTTGGACATAAATTGGTTCGTATGTTATGACTAGGGCTGCAGGTCTGTCGCGGCGCGAATTTCCTCGAAATTGTCGTCTTTTTTTTCTAAAATCCGCACATTTCTCAATATGTTTTGATTTGCTCAAAAATTGCTTAAAATGTGAATTTTTTTTTTTCATTTTTAATTTATTATTTTTATTTAACAGATTTTTTTCTTTCTTGAAAACCTTAAATTGAACATATAAAATTGATTAGATATTTAGGGGAGTGAATCAATAGCAAAATGACAAGAAAATAGTTCAGGGATAAGAGATAATCACACTCTTGTCAAGTAAGGTGGTCTTTCTACACTTAGGGAGGGTAATAGACTGATAGGATTACCTTCCTGAAGTCAGTAAGATTACAAAAGAAATTGGAATCACAAAAGAAGGAAAATATTATAAATCAAATCTTTGACAGAAAAATTGTTATACAGGCTATTTCACTGGGCAATGAAATTTCTACTGCCTTTGTACATATCCAGAAAATTTTTGTGGCTTCTTGTGATTTCTTAAATAGTGATCAGTTTATTGATGAGAGGAAGATAAGGCTTTTGTAACTAGTAGTTTGAATGTAGAATGTTTGAGTTTTCACAGTAATTGCTTCTTACAAAGCAAAGGTCAAGAAATTGCACATTGTTGAAGGAAAATTGATCGAGTTTTGGAAATTAAAGACGGAATGCTATCCAAAATTGGAAAAGGGGCAATTCGATGTTTGTCAATGCCTAAAAACAGTGTGGATGCAGAAAGATTGTTTTCTAAGTATAAAAATGTATTAAGTGATGAAAGATTAAGCATAAATGAATAATCTGACAATCTGCAATACTTTGTACCAAAATTCTGTTCATTTAAATAAAGATATTAACATTGCTTGAAATTAAAAGAAATACCTTTGATGTGTATTTTTTAAGCTTTTTTTATTCTTTGCGCAATTTCTGTCGTTTGCATCATTTATATAGTAAATTTTTTTATCTTTAGAATCTGCGTAATTTTCAAAATTTTACGCGAATTTCGGATCTTTTTTCCCGCGACAAACTTGCAGCCCTAGTTATGACCAAAGTGATTCATCTGTAATTATGAACAATTATAAATCAACAATTATAAATATAATCTAAACTAACATTAATAAAAGTATAAAAATGAAAATTTAGTATAAATGGGTACTAGCTTATAATTTTACTGAAACAAGTGTGCTTATCCCCTATCTTACGTTGCCTGTTATCAAAACTGAGATCGCAGGTAGATTGATTTACTATTGCCGGTTAGAGAGCTTCTTTTCAAAGCAAAATCAGCAAATTTCTTGTTGTATTGCTAGTTTAAAGGGGATTTTTTTTCTGGCAAGCTTCTATGTGCTTACACCTGTTATATCAAGAAGGTAATGAGATTTAACAGTATAGCAATCTAGTGGTACTGCCTGAATGTTTATCAAGAAAATAAATGAATTTTGCTGATTAGTAATTTTAGAGGTGCTCAGAAAATCCATAAGGTTTAATATTTTTGAAATAATTCTTTGCTTATATTATTATTTTTGTTATTATTTTTAAAGTAATAATAAGAGTATACTTCATTTTTTAAAGCTATTTAATTTTCTTCTTTTAGTAGACTTTCTTTACTGTGGCTAAATCATACATTGTGGTTTTTGGTAACATTGAGGTTTTTTTATGTAACGTAAATTATATGTTGAGGGGTTTCTTTTAAAGAAAAAAATTTTTTTAAACAGTTTTTTTATCATTTTTAGAAAATTTTTGCATGTTTTATTTCAAAATGTGGTGTAAGTAATAATTTTTTTTAAAAAAAATTATTCAAAAATGTATCCAACTTGAAAAAGAAAGCCTTTTAAGTATTCAATGAAAAAGTATTATTTTAGCTAATTTTATCATCAAAATTTCTCATTTGATCACAATTTGATCACAATTACAGTATTAAGTTAATCCCAAAGATACTAGATATTCAATTCCAAAAAATATGTGTGTGGGTCATACTTTGTAATCAATTAAATTGGAGTTTTAGTTTTTTAAATAAATTAAGAAAATAAAAACTCTGGCTTTCATATTTAGTCTGATGTTTGGTTACTTATCAATGATTTCTTTCATGTAATTCCCTTTTATTTCAGTAAAATATGATCCAGATGTAAATGCTAAAACTGCACATCATATGCTGTTGTTTGGCTGCAAAGATTTAAAGAATCAAAACCACTTATATCCTGCACATTGGTAAATTACTATAAAATAGTTTTTTTTTAAATCATAAAATTTTTAGAAAGTTCAAATGTATATTCTTCCCAGTATAAAGCTGTTGGGAGAACATTTTTGCAGTTAATTTTCTCTCATTTTTCTATATCAGAATTTGTAATTTTGAGGATTAAGATAACGGAACTTTCATTACACTAAGTTGGTTTGGTTTTTATTTAAATATTTTTTAATGCACAGTTTTTTAGACCATTCTGAAATAATAATACTGCTTTAAATAAATCAGTCATGAAAATCTTTTTCCATTTCATGATTTTTCACTTAATCTATTTAATTTTAAGAAATACGGTATACTCTCTTTATCTCAAAGTTGAAGAGACGCTAAAACAATTTTGAGGTAGCCAGTTTTCGAGATAACAAGCTCAGAACTAAATATGCTCTAAAAAGTAGAAAAAAATATATTCTAAGATAGTAATCTAAAAAGTAGAGTCACGAAACATAAAAATAACTACTAATAAATATGTATTTAATGATAGTTGACTACAAGTCTAAATACAGTAATAATTTTATTTTTAAAAGTAAGACAAAAATAATTATGCATTAAATAGAAAATAATTGGTTTACAATAAACTGACATTGTGAATTTTTTAAATATATTTTCTATTTCAGAAAATAATCGACATAACAAGATTTGGATAAGAAACTCTTCGACATAGGAATTCAAATTAACTTTCATGTGGATATGTAATGCCAAGGGGGAAAATATTTTTTTGTCTTAACAAGGTTTTCGAGATATCGAGTGTATACTGTCTGTCTATATCTTTCTATATTTTATATTTTTTACATTGCATTATTCTATTTGATTATTTTATTTTTTGATTCATAGGTATCTAAATTTGTTTAATTAATCATAGGTGTGTAATACTTTATTAAAACTCATTTTTACAATAATGTTTTCAATTTATAGTCCATACCATGAGTTTTGATTTGTTTTCAACGCGATAGTTTTAAAAACAATGTCAACTTTTATGTTTTCACTTTCAGTTTTGTATCTTTTTAGGAACTGTGCCCATAGTGACCTTTGTGATCAAATAACTATCATGTATGGCTGGGCAAAGAATGCTCCTTCTATAGAGCTACCTGCAGGTTTGTAATCAATATCATAAAATTATCGTGGCTAATTTCCAATTCAGTGCCAATAAACATTTCTTTTCCAGAACAACTTTAAGATTGTATAATGAATCTAATTTTGCTTTGTTGTGAAATAGAAACAAAATTTCTAATTTTTATTTAAAATTGTGACTCTAAAACTTTACAGTATTATGATTGTACAGTGAAACCTCTGAGAAAGATTACCTCTGTGTAGTGACTTCCTCTATTTACGACCAATTTTGGGAGGCACAGAATTTTTTCCATAGATTTTGTGTTGAAGAAAACCTTTAGGAGAGACCATCAAAACCTCATCAAGCGACCAGTCAATTCTCTGCACCAAATGCGGAAAAGGTCTATTTAGGAAACATAAAAAATAGGAAAAAAATAACAACACAAATAAGTAGATTCCACTGTGTTCAAAATATTTGGGAATGAGTCTTTTGAGAGAGCTCTTTTTGACGATTTCTGAAAGAGATTGGCACCCTCATGTTGCAGTTTTGCGCTAAAGATAATGCTATCAATGATTTATTTTTGAAGTTAAAAGATAAATTAGATAGAAAAAGGTAATTTTAGAAAAAACGGGGCATCTCAAACAAGCAAACCTCTTCTCATTTTTTAAAGCAAACTAATTTTTATGATATGAAATTAAATGCAAACTTAAACAAAATCATTATTGTTTATTTATTTAAAACAGTTCAATAATTCATAATTGATAAATTCGTTTTTGCCCATAATTTTGTCAATAGGGGTAGTTCATCGCAAAATTTTATTCAAGTGGTTTTTCAAAGTGGTTCAGCAAAGTGGTTTTTCTGCCCCAAGAAAATGGCACTAAATAAAATTAAAATTGCTTGCAAAAAACCATGTACATTAGATAACATTTTGAAGTCAATGGAGGTAACCCCTATGAACGACCAACCTACATTAACAACCATTTTACTGTGGAGTAGAGAGTGGTCGCTCTTGAGAGATTTCACTGCATTATTATTTTTTCTCAGTTTTTTTTTTTTTTTTTTTTTATTATTCAAAAAAATAAGGTTTAATTTATGATTCTACAAGTACAAGTGTTTGACATGGAAATCTTCCACAAATTTTACAAAGCTGATCAAGTTATCTTATCTATTCATCCTGGTTTACCAATGAATAGTCTACGATTAAGGAAAATTAAATTTATTGAATTTTCCAATAGTGAATAAAGCTGCGGAAAATAAATTATATTTGAACAAGAAATGCTAAGATGAATATTTGTTGCTATCAAAGTAAATGACTGGAAAAACCCTTATAATAACAAACTTTAACACTAAATTCAGAGAATTAAATATTGGCAAAACTATAAGGTTATGCAAATTTAAATAGTTTGGATACATCTACAGATACAATAATTTAAACCCAATGAAAAACGTGATGTTTTAAAAATGTGAAGGAAAAAAACAAAAGAGTTAGAACTAGCATCAGAGACATTTGAAAAAATGTTGCGTGAAATTGGGATGAACCTTGGGCAGCAGATAATTCATGATGGAATAAACTTTTGGGTCCGCAACAGGCTTTAGAACTACAGATGAAAAAGAAATCATGTGTACTAGAATTTAGAGTTATTCGCATATTAACTATTTTTAGAATATGTAGTAATAAATCAAATCTTGTGTGATAAAGGTATGTTTGAAAATTTCTTTCAACATTTCATTTAAGATAATTTTAATCTTATTAACAATTTATTGCAGTTTTCAATGAGCTGAGGAATCAGTCACAATTTATTATTTTTTTTTTAAGTAATGTTTCCATGTAGTCAAAATTATTTAAACACCTAGACTTATTCAAAAACATTAATTTCCTAAAAATAAGTATTAAGCCCATTTTCCTTCAATTTTTAACTGAATATTAACTCTTAAAGTTAATTGTTATGTAAGAATCGAATCAATTTATAGGTTCAATAAATAAACTAAATTCAGTGGCACGACACCCCGTAGAGGACCTAGACCTACTGTTCCCATCTCAGTTTTCTTGACCTTGGGCTCTGGGGTGCAGGAGCATGTTCCAGTTGGGTAGTTGACAGAAGGCAGAACCCCCAGTGTTTAGTCCCGAAGCATGCTTTATACTCATTTTATCGACCCACTGAAGGGATGAAAGTCTAAGTCAACCTTTCCCAGCCTGAGGATTGAACCTTGGACCTGTGGCAGGAGGGCGCGAAGTGCTACCACTCAGCCACCAGGAGTCAGTTCAATAAATAATGACTATAAATAAGTTTAATAAATAGTGACTCTAATTTTGTAATTTTTAAAACAATGGGGAAAATGAATTTTGTGTATTGAATAAGCATTGGTTTTATATTGCAAGAAATAATGTTGGAGTAAAACAGTGGCTTGATAATCGTTAATGGAGAATCTTTATAAGGGTATGATGAATCATGTATTCATGTGATGATACAGAATGCTTTGATCATTCAATATCAGCAGTTTTTTTTAAAAATGCATAAAATAGTTTTTAGAGACTGCAAAATGAAGTTGCGTGAGTAAAAGACCTTCAGCTGAGTGGACAGCTCCCCATTGTAGTCCAAGACTACCAATAACTTAAGTCATCTAGATAGGTAAAGGCTTCCATATTTTGTGATGCACATGCTAATTTATTCATCTTTTGTCTTGAAAAAAAGAAAACTATCTATAGCAAATATTACATGGTATTATTGCCTCAATCTAGTGAGGAAATCAAGAAGAGTGGAGAAGAAAAAAAAGTTCTGTTTCACCAAGCGAATGCCCCCTGTGACAAGTCGATGAAAGCAATGGTTAAATTGAATAAATTACGCTTTGAATTACTTCCTCACCCACCATACTCTCCAGATCTGACCCCTAGCAAAAACTGGCACTTTGCTGACCTCAAAAAGATGACCCAGGGGAAAAAATTGACTCAGGTGAAATTATGCCGAAACTGAGGCAAATCGTTCTATGAAAAAGGTATCGAAAAGTTAGAAGAGTGTTGGAATGATTATATTTCACTTGAAGGGGTGTATATCAATAAATAAAATAAAATCTTTAAAAAAAATATTTTCTCTTAGCTAAACCAGAGACTTATTGAATGAAATGTTATAAATAGAGTGTGACAGATATGTTGAAAGTGGGGGGAGATATATGTGTTATAATTAAATAGTTTTTGATAGAGTTCTGCATCTGATATATACTTTTTGCTTATTGTTAAATAAATTTTAACTAAGCTATATTAATGTGTTTTTTATTTTTATAAGAGTAGTTTAGAAGCCATAGAAATTTGTAGTTTTACTTAAAGAGCATAATTCTTATAAGAAAATTAAAATAAGTTTTAGCTTTAGCAATAAAATCCACAATTGAATTTTAAGTAGTTTCATTTTTGTCGTGGAATTGAATCAAACCAAGAGTTGATGTTCTGTATGCTATAAGCCATTTTTAATTAGTTAATATAAATAATCGTAATTGCAAAATTTAAAAATTATCTTTAATTATTTTAATTAATTATAACTTTCTTATATAAAATATAAAATTTGTTTTTTTGTGAATTTTTTTCAATGTATTATTAGTATATCAAATAGATATTTTCTTATAGATGTAGGTTTTCTGATTGGAGGAAACAGCTCAATCCAGTATCTAGTACTGCAAATACATTATGCAAATTCTTTACCAGGTATACCATTTTACTGTTCACATTTATGTATCAATGGCGATCTTAAAATGTCCAGATCCTCATGATTATTTTTTATTTATAGAAGGAACTACAGACAACAGTGGGTTAAAACTCCATTTAACTACTCAAAGGTAAACTATCCTGTTTATTTATCTATGAAGTTAATAGTAATAATTAATAATCCTTTAGCTCAAACTCTGAATTTAATTTGGGACAAAGTCTAGTTGCTTTCTCGTGCAGCAAGCCAGTTCTTCTCTATACTATTTAATGTTCACTGCGCCTATATAAAAAAAAAGGCCTTTTGAAAATAATAACTTTTGATGGAATGATCGAATCTTCACTTGCTAAGTTTATATCTTAATGATTGAAGAGAGTGGCCTCGAGTATGCTAATTGATAAGTAAAGAGGATATTTTAAGTTGCGAAATCTGACACAAAAACATACTTTCTCTGAATAAATATCCCTTTTTTTTTTACGGATTTGGATTTCTGACTTCCAAAATAATAAAGGGTAGCCGTAATCAGGGAAATAGGGTCCCCATAGTTTGGTCAGGAGAGCGAGCCAAAGTTTGGACTCTAACGTTAATTTTATTTTATTCGTATTTTGCCATATCTCGAGAACTTTTTAGCCGGATTGAAAATTCTTGCACAAAATTTTAAAATTTGTTAATCTAAAGATAATTAATACATGCAAAAAATGAATTTTAGTAAATGTTTAATATTTTTTACTATTTCATTTAATAACGGTCGTTAAACTTTTGAATTGTAAGGTTTATAAATTTTTTAATTTTAATGTTTTGCAAAATTTGAGCAAAATTGGTTGAATAGTTCCTGAGAAATTGAATTTTTTAAAAGTCGTATGTTTAAAATTAAATTTCTCAGGAACTATTCAACCGATTTCGTTGAAATTTTGTATTTTGCCATACAAAATTAGATACTTTAAAATGATGTAAAAAATTGTACACCTTATTATTCAAATTGTTTCCACTATTACTAAGCAATAAATATTAACTGACATTTATTTTTTATATGGATTTATATTTGGATTAACTAATTTTATAATTGTGTGCAAAAAGTTTTAAATTCACTTAAAAAATTATCGAGATATGGCGAAATGCCTAAAAAATAAAATTAACATTAGTGGATCCAAACTTTGGATTGCTCTCCCTATCAAACTAAGGGGACCATATTTCCCCAGATTGCGGCTACCTCCTATATTTGGGAGGTCAAAAATCCGAATCCATCAAGAAAAAAAAGGCATGTTTATTCAGAGAAAGTTTGTTTTATGTCAGATTTTTTAACTTAAAATATCCTCTGCACCAATTAATTAGCATATTTAAGGTCACTCCCTCAAATCATTAAAATTGAGTCCTAGAATGTGAAGATCCGATCATTAGTTCAAAAGTTATTCAGAGTTGCCCTTTTCTTTCTGCCGCGCTATATAGTCGTACCTCGATCCTTCGTTCCTACACCTTTCGTTTTGAATTTTTGTTCCATCAGAAAAGCCACTCTTATGATGTGAACAAAACCAGATTAGATAGTTTCTGTAACTAGCTCCCACCTATGGCTCAAAAATTCATTGTACATATAAAAATAAAATAAAAGTATTATTTTATTTAAAGAGAAACTGATGCTAGTGACTAAGAAGAAAATTAAGATTCGTTGCATTTTGGGAAAAATTTCTCTCCCCGAGGTTTAAGAAGTTTGATGTTATCCACCAATTAATGTAAATGTTGAAACTTGTGGTGGTGTCTGTTTAAGAAATAATTGCACATGCTCAAGTAGTGCAAAGTGATTCAGATAAACAGGGTGAAATAAAAATGCATGCAGGTGATATTTGAGAAAAACCAAAAAGCCTTTGAAACAATCAAAAACTTTCTATTTTTACACAAACTAACTGAAAATAAACATAAATCTGTTTATTGTTTGTGGTCAGAAGAAAAAGAGAGTGTTCAAACAGAAATTTTCAAATATTTTAAATAAATAAAAGTGTTTATTCATCATTCTTTTGCATTGAAGAATTATACTTCTTTATTATTTTTCATACATTTTCAAGTCATTAATTGATATTTTATGTTTACCCAGATTTGTCTTTTTTCCATATCTATGTCCCATGAAAAGCAATCAAGTTTCTATTGCACCTAATAAATAATCCTTTCATCCTCTGAGCGTTAGTCCCGTCTTTTTCCAAACTTTTGGCTTCTAGCTTTCCTGCATAAAAAAATCAGTTCCTCCCATGTTATTCAATGGTAGAGTAGTGCGAAGCAAAGAAATTTCCATACAATTTTACCCGAGGGCTAAACGCTTGAGGTTAACTGTGCCTTTGAATTCAATTTGGGATTGAATCCAATTGGAATAAAGTTGTTTTCTCGCACAGCAAACCAACACTCTTTGTTGTGCAATAGAAATTTATCATGTGTACAAATTTTCCAAAAAACAGCAATTTAGGATTTGTAATAGCGACAATAGTAGCTATTCTAATTGAAATGAATGTGCTTGAATGTTTTTTAGTGTGGAAACTAAATATGTCTTTCCTTTACAGGCAACGATACGTTACTGGAATACGTTTGTTGTTAGCAGATTATGCTCAAATACCACCTCATGCCCCAAGTAGGTTTTTAATAATCATTTTCATTTATATTCATGGATTATATATTATGTTTCCTGTAAACGTTTATGAAGTTTTTTTTTTTTAAGCTACAAAAAGTTTAAGATTTTATAATTTGAATTAACAATTGAGTACAAAAATTCCTGATTTGTTTAAATAGTTCATTAAAGAAATTGCAATTAACATTAAGGGGTTTAGAGCTTTTCATTATTTTTCTCACTGAACAATTCGAGACTGTATTTTCTAGAATTTGCCATGTTTCATTTTAAGGGGATCCAAAATCCAAATTTGTTGTAAAGGAAGGTGTATTTATTTACAGAAAATAGTGCTCTTGAGTATGATTTTGTCTATTTTAAATGATAATCTATATCTTATATATCATAATTACTTGTTAATTAATATTTATGTCTAACTCTTAAAATGCATTTTACTACCGGCAAATCGGATTATTTAATCAAAAGTTACGTGGGCGCTCTTTTCTCTACAGAAACTTCTAAAACTATGCATTGCAACTAAATTTAAACTACCCAAAAAATGACCTAGAAGATTCTAATGGTTTATCCCTGCATTGAATGAGATGAACCAATATTTTAGGAGAGAACACCATCATTTTTCTTTTAATGCTTAATGATAGTTTTCATACTTTGATTATGAAACTTTTTTTTTTACTTCTATAACTGTCAAAAAGTAGGAATCTCAATTAAATAAAATATTTTGATTTTTCCCAGCATCTATTTCAGAAAATTAGAAACATTTTAGAGTTAAACTTTTGGCATAGACTGCAATGAAAAATTCGAATCAGAATCGTTGTTTATTTGAACTACATAATTTTCAATGTTTAAATAAAGTGCCCCAATGATTTTCTCTCTCCAAATATAATGACTTGTCCAACTATTTCAGCATTAAAAAAAAAATAGTTGAATTTTTAAATTTTTATTTCTATAACTAGTTTAAGTTTTTTTTTTTTTTTTTTTTTCAAATTTTCTATTTTTATCTTAAAAATAATATAGTTTGAAATGATAAAAAAAAAATGTGCTTATCTTAAAGTTCTAAATTTTTTACCTTTAATATTACGTTCAGTAAAAAGTTTTCTGCCAAAGAAAGCAATTTTGTAAAATGATAAATACATACAAAATCAGCAAAGCTAATGAGGATAGTAATCTCCATTCAAATCAACAATGGTCTTCCAATGTTTGGCAATTTTTCTATCCCTTCTGCAAAGAACTGTGGCGTGCACAAGTCCAGAAAGCGATCGACCTCATTTATGACCTTGTGATTTGAATGAAAGATTGTGCCATCAAGATGCAGCTGCAGATATGAAAACAGATAGTAATCCAAAAATGCTATTTCTGGGTTATATGGTGGATGTTGCATCAAATCTCACTCCAGATTGTAGAGCGCCCAGTCGCACTAACATGTGGCCAGGCGTTATCTTGACGAAAGAGTACCACCTTCCTTCTGAACTCATTTTTTCGTTTCTCCCGAGTGGCATCGCTAACTGATTAGCATATTACTGCATATTGCACTGTTGATAGCCTGCCCATTTTTCAAGTACTCCTTGTGGATAATTCCTCAACTATCCCACCAGATACAAAGAAGCACCTTCTTGTTGGCGTTCGTCTTGCAACCAAACCTGCTGATTCCCCGGGTACTGACCACCCTCTTTTATGTCTTGTATTGTTGTAGTACACCCATTTTTCATCACAGATCACAATTCTGTCCAGAATGTTCTCTTTTCTTTGATCTCTGAGCAAGTTTCCTAGTTATGGTGAATTACAAAAAATGAAAAATTAACATTAAAGGACCCAAATTTTCTCCCACTCTATCCCATTAAACTGTTAGAGCCATATTTTCCTGATTTTAGGAAAAAATGTCTGTTTAATTGCTGAGTAAAATCCCTAACGCTAGATTAAAAGTTGCTTGGAGAGATTTTTTTTTATCTTACAGTCTATGCATCATGTATGAATCTTCAAACTACAATTATTTGTAAAAATTATTTTATTTTTATAATCAACTTTTATTACCAAAGGACAGCAGCAGTTCTCTTACTTTTGTTAAAACTTTTTTTTAAAAATAAAGTAGGTTTAGTAGTTAATTACAAAAAAGTTACAGTATTTTCAATGCATTTTTTCCATCATTTTTTTTTTTTAAGTAGTTTTATTCTTATCTTATGTAATGAACTACAAATGGTTTTTCCTTTTACTTGTTGGTTATATTTGTTTGAAAATTTTAAATTTAAATATTTTTTGTTTTGCCTTAATTTTACTATCTGTTTGAAATATTTATTCGTCAAAACACTTCCATGTTTTCAATTTATTTATAATTTTTATTAATTTTTTAGTGAATCATATTATTTTGATTTTTTTTTAGATTATCATATTGATGTGAACTGCAAATTTGATGAAAATTATATCATTCACCCATTCGCCTATCGTGTTCATACTCATAAACTTGGAGTGGTTGTATCTGGATACTATTTTAATACGCATAATAAGTCATGGACTTTTTTAGCAAAAGGAAATCCACAATGGCCACAAGTAAGTTTGAAGTTATCATATTTTCATTACCTTTTAATTTAATGAATCAGCTCAAATTTAAGCGATATAATGAATTTATGTCACTTAACCTTTCAATGTTCAAATCTTGTTGCTTTAAACCAAGACTAAGGGAGCAAAGTACTCATCTGTGCAAACAGATTTCTCCTGAAGAATATCTAAATAATATAAACCCAAGTTTCATCAAACTACATTGAACTTTTGCCTAATGTCCAGGATTTTTCTGTTTAGCATATATAAATAAGTTTTTGAGTAAATGTAAAACATTAGTTTTAATTTTATTTTAATAAATTCAAACTGTGCATAAGTGCCCTAATTTTTATTTAGGATTTTACCCAATGAAATGAGACTACAGTTTAATATTTTGTTTAATTGATGTATTAAAAAATTTCAACGATACTTATAATTTTATTCCAGATCAAATATCTTTAAATTAATTTTAAAATATTAGCAGAAATGAATCAAAAAATAATAAGGAGACTTTTAAAACTTTTTGAACCTGGGATTAAAATCTGCAAAAAATTACAAAATCGGTAGCTATAAGATGCTTGTTTTTTAGTTCAACCAAAAGACTTTATTGAAAGTTTATTATCTGATTTGGTAGCGAGTGAAAAATGTACATAATGTAGTAAGATCACAGTTCACTTTGCTGATTATATTTAATTTAATAAGCATTTTGTATGCTTAGTCTTGTATTTTTTTAGCAATTAAAATAAGTATTTAATTATTTAAATAAAAAATGTACCACCCTAAATAACTTTTAATGTAATGATTGTATCTGCATGTTTTATGACTCAATCCTAATGGTTCACGGGGTTGACTTTAAATATGCTAATTAATTCATGCAAACTATATTTTAAGTTCTGAAATCAGCCTTAAAATCTTACTTTCTCTTATTCAAACAAATTTAACAAATATCAAACAAATTCAGATTTATGCATTTTACTTTTTAGGCGTTCTATCCATTGGAAAGGACACACACAATAACAAGTGATGATATTTTGGTAGGTAATTATGCCTCAAAGCATTCTGTTCAATGTGATCTATATGTATATATTGGAACTAACTCTGCTTTTGTTATTTAAAAGGCTGCACGATGTACATATGATTCCTCAGAGATGAATGTGCCAGTAAAATTAGGGTTAGTAACTGTTTATTTCTGCAAATAGTTTTTGTAATTTAAATCTTTTATTCTCCCTCCCTCTCTTTTTATATTAGTCTGTGTCTGTAAATGTCGAACCTTTTTTCAAACATTTTTGTGCCCCTAACCCTTTGTCACAACCAGTCAAATTTCATCATATACCCTTTGTCACATGTCAATCATATTACATAAACATATGCTATCAGTTCAAAATTATTTGTTAAAAGATCACATTTCATACTTGGTTTTTAAACTTTCAATTCAAACAAATAATCACTAAATAGAAAAATTTGAAGTTTTTTTTTTTCTGAAGCTTAATACTTGCATAAACTAATAAAGAATAAATTTCTCAGATAGTTAATGAGGTGTAATTTAAAATGGATTAGAAAAAATTATTTAGGGCAAAAAATTTCTTAATCCATGATAAGTTTTATAAGTATTTGTATTTAAACCAACATAAAACTAAATTGGTATAGTTGAAATATTTTACAAGCAAATTATATTATACATAGCAAATTATTTTACATACAGCTAATAGAAAGTTAAAATTTAAAAGTTCCACATTATTTTAATCCATATATGATCTTTTTTTAAAAAAATGTATAAAAGTTAATTTATTGAAGCTGTTTAGTTTTTTTATTTAATTAACATTAAATATAATTTATGTATATAATTTCGCTCTCATAATTTCTCTTTGTTAAATATATATGAAAGCAGTCTTCTTGGTTTGTTGGAATCAATGATTGATCTAGTTTTTTTTATCTCTTCTCAGAACTCAGGGTTAATTGGGGATATACTGAACTTATAAATTATCCTAAATCAAAAATATTGTTTGCCTAAGATCAATAGGAAAAAAATCAGTTTATTTAAATCAACAATTTTCTTAAGTGATTTAAATCATGCCAACCCTTCTGAAAAAATGAAGAGGACAAATTTTAAAAATGTATATTTCTTTATATAGGTCATCATCCACTGATGAAATGTGCAATCTTTATATAATGTACTACACTGAATATAGAAATGCTCTGGCCGGGCAATCACCACCATGTATTGGTGTCCAAATTGGGGAGCTGGTTGAGAGATTGCCACCCGGTAATGACGTGCCCCTTCCTTCAAACCCAGAAATGGAACAGCAAGCATATGGACACGGTCATCACCAACCTATCTCTTACAGTATTGAAGATGATAAATTGGCATCTTCCTCTTCCTATAATCCGGAGTATGTTCTAGGGAACAATGTGAATCATCTTGTTCCTAAACCAGCTGATTTACAACTGAATAACGAATACAGTAAGTTGGTGCAGTTCTTTATACTACTAAATCAGGGATGCACAATAGAGAAGAAACATGCTCAGGGTCATTTGCTTAAAATAAGTTTTGAGCCCAGATAAACACGGACTCGTAATCAACCATTACTACCGTTTTACTACTTTCTTTGAAACGTTTTTACTACTTTATTGTAACATTCTTACGCTGTGCAGTAGATAAAGCAGAGTGAAATAAATTTAGAAAGAGGGTTTCTAAGTGGGAATCTTACAGGCGATAAGAAAAACTTTCAAGTTTTCTGCAGTTGACAATTTCTCTACAACATTTTTCTTTCACATTCAATTCTAGATTTTTCTCTTGACTTTTTAATTTACAGATAGTGATAAAAATGTTATAATGACTAATTTTCTTTTCAAAACATTAAATGCTGAGTGCTAAGACCACAAATTTTGGTTTAATCCGGAATATATCTCAAGCTCAGATCTCCTAATAGGAGCCCGAAATCATTTCTCAACAACAAAACTAAAAGAGTACTAAGTAGATAATTAGATTCTATTTATAAAGAATGTGGATGACTTACATTTGTGTAAATGTATTTTTTATTAGAGTTAGGCATGAGATTCGCAGCCTTTTGGCGGAATTTCCGAGCTTAAAGTTATTCTATGTTAGCTTTTTCATCTAAGTGAAATATTTTTCCAAATTGGCGATTAAAAAAGTTTTGATTAAATACTATTTGTAAATATTATACAGTCGAACTTCGATAACTCGAAGTCTCAGGGGACCCCCAAAAATATTCGACTTATCCGAAGTTCGAGTTATTGGAGTTACCCCTCCCCCTCTCCTTTCTCTGGCACTCAAGTTGCCTGTGCTATAAAATATGTACATTTGTATGCATTTTAAAAGCATATGGAAAGAACAAGAGAATAATAGGGTCCAATGTTTTATTAAAACTCATAAAACCTGGCTTCACTATATAAATCTCATTTGAAAAAAGCAGTTAGTTTAGATTGTTTACACTTTTTAAGGTTGCTGGCATTCACAAAGTCACCTAATTTTTGAACACAGTTAAATAGGGTGTCCTTCGGTGGTCTCCAGGTATTGTTGTAAGATGTGAACAGCGTCATGTGCTTGCTTGCCTGTTGGAGGTGGGAGGCTATCAGATTCATCTTCGTCTTCATCTCCTTCTGGTTCTCCGCAAATTGAACTCACTATTGCTTCGTCAGACAAGGGTTCTGACGTTGCGATGTTGTCATCGATGCACATGAAATCTCTTAACTGTTCCCAGTCCATATCACCCATGCCTTCAAAGAGATCCCAATCGTCGGTTTCCGCTTCATTGTCATCTACACTTGCACTGAAGAAACCACAGCTCTTAAAACAGTTCTCAATCACAGCTTGAGAAACATCACTCTCCCAGGAGCGCGAAATCAGGCGTATGGCATCTAACACATTGATTTTGTGCTCGACTCCATTCTCCACATCCTCGATTGATTGGCGCACCAAGCGTTTTCGGTAGGCATGTTTCAGGCATTTAATGATGCCTTGGTCTGCAGGCTGCAGTTTTGAAGTTGTATTTGCCGGCAGGAAGACTAACTTAATCGCGGACAAGTTTGCGATATCACCGTGAGCAGTACAGTTGTCTAAAAAGAGTAACACATTTCTGTTTTGGTTGAAAAACTTTGAATCTAGTCTCCGGACGTATGTTTCGAACAAGTTCAAAGTCATCCAAGCTTTTGGATTGGCATGGTACTCCACGGGCAGGGATTTGACATTTCTTAAGCACCGAGGCTTCTTTGTCTTTCCAATGACCATCAACGGAAGTTTTTCCGTCCCATTGGCGTTCGCCCCCACCAGAATTGTCAACCGTTCCTTGCTGAGCTTGCCACCAGAGCACTTCTCACTACGAAACATCATTGTCTTGTTAGGCATGCATTTAAAAAAGAGTCCGGTTTCATCCAAGTTGAACACATCTTTCGGTGCATATGACTGAAGAAGATGAGGCAAACTCTTCCTCCAATTCTCGCATGTTTCATCTGAAACATCCTTTGCTTGTCCGTGTAGGGTGCGGAACACGATCTTGTTCCTGGCTTTGAATTTGTCCAGCCATCCCGTACTGGCGTTGAATCCCGTGACATTCAGCAGGCGAGCGAAGTCCATTGCTTTTTCTTTTAACAACACTCCGCTGAGGGGAATGTTCTTGCTTCGGTGAGTTTCGAACCATTTCAGAAGTGCTGCTTCTACGTCAGGAAATGCACACGTTTTTGAGCGTTTACTGGAAGAGTCGGCTCCCGATCCAAAGCGGCTCAAAATCTTTTGTTTATCCTTTAAAATCGTAGATAAAGTGTTTGGAGGAATGCCATAATTAGCAGCCACATCTTTCTTTCTCAACTGAGGATTTTTTTCAATTTCCGAAATAAGTTTTACTTTTTGTTCTAAAGTAAGTGTGATCAATTTACGCTTAGACATTCTGGCAACAAAATGCTGATTTAATTAACAAGCAAAATCCAAAGAAGTCAAATGCAGCGTCTCCGAGTCGAAGAGAGGTGACCGTACAGAGGAATCCTTATCAAGAATGAGCACACCTGTTCAGAGAGGACCCAACCCTATTTTCCCCTTACAAAACAGGTGCTCTTCCTCCCCCGCCCCCAAGAGAGTGACCACCTTGAAGTCATTCTTCTGTCACACTCCAGATTCCCCTTCCCACCACAATCCCTTATCTTTTTACCCTTTAGGACAATGGAGGAAAGGAGAGTGAAGGGCATTCCAAGAATGTTTGAGGCACAGAAGACAAATGTGGACTAGTTTTCAAAGTTGCAAACTGAATTGTGTTTTTTTATTTAATTTTTTATCTAGCACTAAATCTGGAAAAATCTATCACAAAAAACTTCGATTTAAAAGATGTTCTCTTCGAGTTATCGAGACAGTTTTTAAAAGAAAAGTATAGGAATGATTTGGGACTTGATTAAAAGTTCGAGTTAGAGGATTATTCGACTTATAAGAAGTCGAGTTATCGAAGTTCGACTGTAATTATCATTATAATACTTTCTGTAATAGAAATTGCAATTAAGTTTTTTTATGAGAAAGTAATAAAAGAAAATGCTGTGTTAAATGCATGAAATACTATGGTTTTCTAAATATTTCCACATTATTTTATTTTATACTCTTTAATCGTGATCTTTACAATATTTAACAGTTTGTTGGACTGTCAATGTGCATATTTAGTGGAGGAAAAACAAGTACTCCAAGTAATTTAAATGTTTTTATTTTAAGTAAAGTAATTTCACAAACTTTTTTTTATGGTTTGTGTTGATAGGTATTTTTAGACTTTTTATTTATTCTTATTCTCAAGGCTGTAGACTAATGACAATAAAAATGGAACTCAGAAAACTATTTAGAGTAAATAGATATAAATATTACTAAGTAAATTATTTTGTGCACAAAAAAAATTATGTGCAGTTGTAGAAATTATGAAAATTTAGTCACTGCTCCAAAGACCAGTAACTAGAAAATATTACTAGTTTGTCGATATTTTCTCTGATATGCTTGTCTCAATTAGGTTTTCTTTTTTAAAAAAAAGTTTATAAAGTGAATGTAAAAGAAAAATTACAATACAACGATTGTGCAATGACCCCAGTTAGAATGAAATGAATGTGACATTTTGTGACAATAACTGAAACTATAATAGGAAATTTTAAAAAGAAATTACATTACAATAATTGCATTTAAGAATTATATTAATTACTGGTCCAGAAATTATTATTTTACTGTGGTCCAAGTCAAATGTTAGACATCTGGAATAAATGGACCACCATTAATACAACCCCTTATTTGTATTCAAAAATACAGAAAATTAACCGCTTTAATATTTTCCAAAAAAATAGCATTCAATGTTATTCAGAACACAAAATCTCTTTCTAATACAAATATCAGTTTAATGTGATGGTAATTTTGAAAATGCTCTTCTCTTTTTCAATTTAATTGTACAAAATGTGTAGTAATTGAGTCATTCCACGTCAGATCAATCACTTTTGGACCGACCCCTCTCCGATTTCAATAAAATTTGGTTGTATCAACACTCACTATAAAGTAAGCAATTCTACCAATTTTTAATTTAAAATTTGTCCAAATTATGGACATTTGAAAAAACAAAATTTTCATAAAAAACGACAAACTTGCATACATATAAATGGCTGTAACTTTTTTTCTAATTGCATCAGAAAAAAATTTTATAACCATTGCAAAGCTAAAAAATAGAGCTTTCATTTGATATCTTATATGACCTTCTAAAACTAGGTCAAACTTTCAAAGTGACCTGATTTGACCTTTGACCTGAAATATCTCAAAACATGTGGTCTCAAAAAATAACGAAAAAAATATATTTTTTTTACTACAACATTCTTCTACACATTTGCAAATTTGTAGCCTGGAGTCTCAACAGGAAGTATATAATAAATTAATAAAAACGGTATGCTGAACAACTTTTTTTCCATCTAAGACATTCAAAAAAGTGAGTGAAAAACGTAAAACAATCCATGGAAAAACCTAAAATTCCTAAACCAATATATAAAAATATGTAAAATGGCAAGAAGGGATATTTTTTACAGCCCAATCATATACCTTCAGCGGTGTCATGATTTGATTATTGTAATAACATAGAAGGTTGGAACGTGCAGCTTGTCTTTCCATGATACCTGCAACACACTCACATGGACTTTTTCCATGGGCCGTAGGAACGAAATGCCACTCAGCTGTGAGACCAAAGTCTATATCATGATAGCACAAATTTATAAAGTTCCTTCGATTTTTGTACTGTGAAGCTGCACCATCTGAGAAGTAATTAATATGTTTTATTTTGTTGTTAAAATGTGAGGTTATAAACTGCAACAATTGGGTCTGAAAAAGGTGATCACTGATAGTATCATGCTTGAGACATTTCGAAATGGCAACAAAGAAAACATGATCCAATTTAAGTGTTTCTGAATTCATATAGTAAATGAAAAAAGGGTGAATAGTACACTAAGAATTATTCCAATGGTATCCTTAGACTGCATCTTTCAATACAAAAGATCAATTTTCAGAAAAATCACAGATCACTATACAGTTCGAGGCCTTCTTTCAGATTGGATAAAAGGCATGACTGTTGATTAGCAGTGAAAGAATGTGGTAGAATTCTCAGTTTGTTCAAGATGTTTTTCAGTATGTTTCAAGAAAATCATCTACATTGTTGTTAACTATCATAAGCGTTGTGAGGAAAGTTGTAGCCCACAGTTTATAGATAATCTCGTCTATTCCGTTCAAGAAAAACACGTTATTTATTTGCTCTAGTATGTGTGTAATTTCGGAGTAATAATCACAATTAAAAAAAAAGCATTCTTTAAGAGGATGATTGAAAACCATTCTTGATAAACAATCTTTGTATGTTTTAAATGGCAATTATTCATAGCGAGTTAAATGTTGTAATTTGCAACCAGCTAGCAAAGGTTTTACATTTTCATGAATCAAACAGACATAGACACAATAGATTCCACTCGCATCTGCCAGCACACAATTTTTCAGACGCAAATCACAGAGCTTGGAGATTCCAACTCCAAAATAGGAATTTTCATCTTTAAACCCTTGAAAAATTTCTTTAAGATTTCCTAAGACCAGACGCTTTTGTTTCTGTATTTTTAATCCTGATTCAATCAATGCAACAAAATTTTTTCTTCCAGTCAAACAACGACTCACTTCATCACTGTTTTAATATGCAATGATATTATCAATTGTGCTGTCAGTAAGAGTTTTTCCAGGTCTAGGATTTGAACTTGTTAAAATACCCTGGTCTTCAACTAGAAGTTTTGATTTTCGTGTTGTATAAAATGTTGCATTAAATTCTTCCTGCATTTTACGAATACTCCAGGTTTTAGGCAATATTGTTAGCAATTGGTGCTTGAGTCTGTTTCTTGAAAATTTTTTTTCAGCTGCAGTGAAACCATAATAGATTCATCGGACATTGTTGCAGAATTCATGCGTTTTCGATTACTATAATTGTCTTTTAAAACTTCTCCAATTCTTTCATTATATTGCCCGAAACCTAATCTTTTTGTTTTTACAGGAGATTCACCTAAAACGCGTTATGTATTGTTCAAACTTCCCAATTCTGCTTCATTATCATTCCATATTTCCCTCTGAACATCCTCTTCTGAATCACTTTCACTGAACAATCTAGGGTTTGCCTCTGTTTCATTTATAACCGTGAAATCTGGCAAATTCGAAGAGATATTCGGCAAAGAAACAACATATTTTTTTGTTGCAAAGATAATTTCGTGCATTAATTAATCATCTAAGGTGGTACTTTTCTCAAATTCCTTTTTACATAGGTGTAGTCATTTTAACCAAAAGATTAACACAAAAAATTTGACTTCCAAAATCCCTTTTGTGAAATGAAACTTTTCATTATAGAAAGTGGATAAATTATCTTAAACAGCAAAATTTACCTTAAGCTCGCAAAATCGTAATCTGAATGACAGAAATCTAAAAGAGTCTTTCGAAAATCCTTATTGGTTATAAAAAAATAAATGAACAAGAAATAAACGTTGAAAAACAAAGAAGAAGAAACACACAGAACTAGTCAATACTCACAGCAGATGATAATTTTGTATAATCAAAATATAATTAAAATTCACCTTTTTCAGATTAGTGTTATACTTTTCCTCTCTCTACAAAATATAATTTTATTTCATTAAGTGCATTGGTCTTTTATTTTGTTTTTCATTCAGAATTGTTTACAATTACTTATTTAATAAAGAAACTTCATTGTTAGTTTTAAAACATCTATGAAGTTGTTATTAAGCTAGTAAATGTTAATGACTCAAAGTGACTTTGGACAACAATATCTTATATTTTGAAAGAAAGCTAAAAGAAAAGGAAGAACTCAAAACTTTATTTTTATTTATTTTTATTTTAGTTAAAAATTCTGAAAATGCTTAGAGAAATTCATAAAAACATAAAAATGAGAAGATTGAAAAAAAGGATGTTTTCATAATTGTTTATTTAAAAGATTTATTATTTGTATATTAATTAGAAATTGTGGTGATCATGTTAAATTAGTCTTTCAGTAGTATCCAATTGTGCATCATGTGTATTATATCATTAAATATTGAACTCAAATTATTTCTGTCAAGAAAAGAAAGAAATATTTGTTGTGCGCATTGTACTGCATAACATTTTTAATTATACAGTATTTCACTTGTGTTAATTCTTTACACCCTTCCTGTTGAGACTCCAGGCTACAAATTTTCATATGTGTAGAAGAATGTTGTAGTAAAAAAAATTTTTTCGTAATTTTTTGAGACCACATGTTTTGAGATATTTCAGGTCAAAGGTCAAATCAGATAACTTTGAAAGTTTTACCTAGTCTGAGAAGGTCATATAAGGTATCAAATGAAAGCTCCATTTTTTAGCTTTGCAATGGTTTTTTAAATTTTTTTCTGATATATTTAGAAAATAAGTTACAGCTATTTATATGTATGCAAGTTTGTCATTTTTTATGAAAATTTTATTTTTTCAAATGTCTATAATTTGGACAATTTTCTAAATAAAAATCTAAAAATTGGTAGAATTGCTTACTTTATAGTGAGTGTTTATACCACCAAATTTCATTAAAATCCGAGGGGGGTCGGTCCAAAAGTGATTGATCTGACGTGGAATGACTCAATTATGTTATATTGCAAACATTAAACACAGTGTAATAAATGCAACTTGCAGTGTAATTAACTAAACTTGCTAAAGGAAATAAGACTGAACTAGATCAGAATTTGTTAAAGGTTATGTGTATATTCCAAGAAAGACAGAACTAGTAAAGATTAGTAACTGATAAAGATTTTGTGTATATGAGTAAATAGTAACTCAACTAGCAAAAAGAAATAGTTCAATCCAATATTTCAAAAAAGACTAGATCAGTAATTGTTAAAAAGTATGTCTGAAAAAAAAATACTTTTCTTTCTCTTATATTTTCATTGATATTAGTCTCCCCTTAGAAAAATTTCCAGAGTCAATCTACAGCAATGTGACTCCAATACAGGCAGACATTAGTATAATAAAAATTAAGCATAATTTGACTTATATTTAGTGCAATTGGAAAATATTTTGTAATATATATATATATATATATATATATATATATATATATATATAATGAAAATGTGCATAAAAATTTTGTTTAAATTCTATACAATAATACCCTAGCTTTATCTAAATGAAGAAAAAAACAGATACTTATGCTAAGTGCAATCAAGAATTTAAAAAGAAAAGTTCAACTTGCAGATGATAAAATTAATTCTTACTACTTAAAAAAAAAATTGACAAAACTTCTATTCTTCAGAATTGTGGCTATTTAAAGTTTCTACAAATAAAATTCATTATCCTACCATCATAGCTACTTTGCATATAAATATGTCACAAAATTGAGCAGCATTAGGTTAGTGTCTTTTTCCGACATCAAATTTTTGAAGAAAGGAAAACTATTCCTTATTTTATATAATGAAGATAGTAAAAGAAAACTTTTCTTTGATTTTTATTTGTCATAAATTTTTTTCGGCTAGCAAATTTTTTCCATTTTTTTAAAACATCTCAATTTGTGCAGGTTATCTGCAGATGTGATAATCTGCATCTGTAAGATTTATGCTACCTTGTTAGTGTCAGATCAGGGTACAAGTCCAACTACCATGTGTTGTGCATCTCTGTCCTTTCAGTTATTAAAGTCTTTTTCTTATGTTTATTATTTTATATTTTACAGTGTACAAAGAAGTATATGGCTGGCCTGCAAAAAATTTGAAGTTTGGTCAAGTGGCTGCTGTGACAGTTGACCATAATGGTAATGTGGCAATCTTCCATCGTGGAAGTCATGTCTGGAATGAATTGTAAGTATTTTGACGCCAGCAAAATTTGGGGTTTACGTGTCTAAAACTGGTTTAAGACAAGGTACTTTAATTTTTTTAAAGAAATATTATAAGATCCTGAACTTAAAGTTGTAAAAATAAAAAAAAATATCCTTTTTTATTGTCAGATGTTTTCAAACTAAAAACATGGAATATTTTTAAATTAAATCCATTTTCATTGAACTATTGTTTCTCAAGAACTATTACACAGTTTTGTCATTTAAATATACATAGTTTTACATCTTATAACTATTCCAAAACATTAAATATTTTTTTAAAAATATGATTATAACATTTATTTTTTCCACCGAATCATATTTGGGTAAAGGAGTTACATAATAATTTGCAAAAAAATTCAATTCAGACTTATAATTTTAGAGATCTTATTAAAAAAGAGTGCCTTAAATAAAATTATAACTAGGGTGTGACTTATTGTAGTTTGATAATCAAACATCTGAAAACTAAATAAATATTCACAAAAAGCACCCATATTTTGTATGATTTAATAACTTAATTTTTGTCTGTACTAATTGATAGGAATATTTCAAGTATGTCAATAAAATTGCATTCTAGTATGTGATAAAATGGTCATTTGATGAAACAAGTGATTTAAAATATTTTTTATTTTATTTTACTAATTGTATATTTAATATTGTTCATGTTATGGAAAAATCACTGTGAAATGAAATTGCAATGTTGATTTTATTTTTATAAATAATGATATTGTATTGTATTAAACTGATGCAGAAACCATTTGTGCAATATCAACTGCTCTTCTGACTACACAAAGGTAGCACAATTGCTTAACCGTTTTGTTGGACTTGATTAATCTTCGAATTCAATATTTGAAAGAGTTGATTGGCCTACCAGCTGTGAAATAAGACCTATTATCAAAATTTTAATTGTTCATGATTATGAAATTCCTTTTGAAAGAGCAATTTTGTCTCACTTCTTATGGTCCAGATATAGCTCTATCAAATTATCTTTTCTTTTGATATCTTAAGAAATTTCTTGCATGTGAGTACTTTGCTCGTGATGTTGTTTAAATGTAATACAGTCTAACCCTAATCCATAATTCTTGCATCTTCCATTTTCCCGAATGTATTGTCTTGTTTTAATAGTCCTGTCACAAATGCTACTCGTATAATATTAATAACAGCCCTGTTGTTTCTCTTAACACAGAACTCAAAACACATATTGACGCAGTGGACTGTAATTATTAATCACAATATTTTATTCTCATAACTCATTTTCTCCCATCCGAGCTCTTCGGATTCATAACACACACCCTGAATTTTCACAGATGGCGCTTCTGGCGTCAACATACCGCCGGGCGTTGAATGACGCAGCATTCAACAAAACACAATTAATAAAAAAAACTAAACAAACACAAATAAAACAACCATACAAATATATAACAATAAAACATATATCTCAACACAATTTTTAATTAACATGAGGCAAAGTTACTAATTTAATTACTGGCCGTTTAAATATACCATTTTTATCTTTAAGAGTTACAACTCTGGTTATGTTATCCTTACCTGGATGAGTTTTGATAACCCTTGCTAAATTCCATTTTAAAGGACAATACACATCTGGATTTTTTACTAATACTAAATCACCTTCTTTTATATCTATTTTACCCTTGTACCATTTAGGTCTATTTAAAAGTTTATTAAGATACTCTACTGACCATCTTTTCCAAATATGTTGAGTCATTTTTTGAACCAATTGCCATCGGCTAAGACGATTCATTGGAACCTCAGTATAGTTAGGTTCAGGTATTGCTACTAAAGTAGAACCAATAAGAAAATGTGCGGGTGTTAGTGCTTCAACATCATTTGGATCACTTGAAAGAGGACAGAGTGGTCTAGAATTTAAGACTGCTTCAATTTGAACTACTAAAGTTAAAAATTCCTCATAACTTAAGATTGTTTTTCCAACTACTCGTTTAAGGTGATATTTCAGAGCCTTTACACTTGATTCCCATAATCCTCCAAAATGTGGAGTAGAAGGGGGATTAAAATACCATTTAACTCCTTCATCAGTCATATATTTCTCTATTTCTTTGTTACTTTCACATTTAAATAGTAATTTAAGATATGAATTTAATTCTCTATTTGCACCTATAAAATTTCGGCCGTTATCACTAAAAATTTCAGAAGGTTTGCCTCTTCTAGATACAAATCTTTTAAAAGCAGCTAAAAATGCAGCTGTAGTTAAATCATTCACTATTTCAAAATGTACAGCTTTTGTTGTGAAGCAAACAAAAACACAAATAAATATCTTTTTTACCTGCTTACTTCTTCCAATAAAGCTTTTAACTACAAACGGTCCACAAAAATCAAGTCCAGTTCGAGAGAAAGCTCTAGAAATTGTTACTCTAGCAGCTGGTAAGTCAGCCATTTGCTGTGGTTTTGACCTAGAACTTACCTTTTTACACACAATACAATTAAAGACAATTTTTCTAACAACATTTCTTGCTGAAACAATCCAAAATTTTGATCTTATAAGTGATAATGTAGTTTCTGCACCTGCATGAAAATAAACAATATGAAAATAGTTAATCACTGTTAAAGTAAAATTATGTTTGGTAGGCAGAACAATTGGATGTTTTTGAGATTCACTTAAGTCACTGTTTTGAAGTCTGCCACCAACTCTAAGAATTTTATTTTGATCTAAAAAGGGACACAAATTTAAAAGTTTACTATTGTTAGGTATCGGTAACCCTTTTTCCAAACACTGAATTTCAGTCACAAATGAAGTATGTTGAACGTTTCTCACAACACACAACAAAGCTTGGGAAAGTTCACTGGTTGTCAACGTTCCACGGGTAGGATGCAATGGATTCAAAGAATTATGCAAGAATCTCTTGCACCAAGCCACAATTCTTAAGACTTTCATATAAGAAGAACATTGATTAATGACACTTAAAGGCTCAAATGTGTTAATTAGGGCACAAATTTCACTAACTACTGGTGGTTTTAATTCTCGAAGAAACAATTCATCAGACTCTACAGATATATTATCTGTGCAATCATCTACTGACGATTGTCGCAGAAATAGAGGGCCACTCCACCACAATCGGTTTTGCAAAAGTTTGTCAGGGTCGACACCTCGTGAAACTAAGTCTGCTGGATTTTCATCAGTTGGTACATGTCTCCATCGCTGATTAGGAAATAGCACTTGTATTGTGGCCACTCTGTTTTGAACAAAAGTTTTTAAGTCTATGGGTTCTTTTTGAAGCCACGCTAGAACTATCATAGAGTCTGTCCAAAGATATATTTCAGCAGTTTCTAACTTTAACGCAGCAACAACTCGTTTCACAAGTTTTGACAGAAGAACAGCGGCACATAACTCAAGTCTTGGGATAGTCAGACTTTTTATAGGTGCAACTCTTGATTTGCTCGTTATCATACTAACCAAAGTCTCATTCATTGAATTTATAGATTTACAGTAGACTGCTGCACCATAACATTGCTGCGATGCATCAGCGAAGCCATGGATTTCCACACTCTTTGGAATATTGATGAAAATGCGTCTTGGAACCTCTATATTGTTGATGCTCTCTAAAGACGCTAGAAATTGATGCCACTCTCGATATTCTTCATCTGGTAAAGAGTCACTCCAGTCCATTTTAATTCTCCACAAACGCTGAAGGAAAATCTTTGCCTTTGCTATTACCGGTGCCATTAGACCAATCGGGTCGAAGAGCTTGGCAATAGTGGACAAAACGTCACGTTTTGTGTAAGAACTCTCCAAGCAAACCTTTACTCTGAATAGAAAACAATCTAAAATGGGTTTCCAGGATACACCTAAAGTTTTTGTCTCTATTAACGTTGCAAAATTATAATCACATTCAGAATCTGGTGCTAGTTTCACGTGATTGGCACACAGCTTGTGTAGTTTCATGTCAGCACTTTGCAAAATCCCTTTTAATTGTTGCTTGAGCTCAATTGCCTCCTCTAATGTGTCAGCGCCGCACAAACAGTCATCCATATAGAAATTATTTCGTAGGACAGGAGCAGCCATGGGAAAATTGGTTTGCTCGTCAGCTGAGAGCTGTTTAAGCGTTCTTTGCGCTAAATAAGGTGCGCTAACCGTGCCGTAAGTAACGGTAGATAATTCGTATATTTTTGGCGGTTCATCTTCATTTTCACACCACACAATTCTCTGAAGATTACACTGATTTGGATTGATTAAAATAGTTCGATACATCATTTTGATATCAGCAGTAAACGCATATGTATATGTGCGGAACCTTAGCATATGAGTGTATAAGTCCTCTTGAATCACTCCTCCATTATACTGAATGTCATTAAGAGATATTCCCTTATCAGTTACTGAAGAACAATTAAATACAACACGAAGTTTTGTCGTGGACTTTTCTGGACGATAGATTCCATGATGTGTAGCATAATATGTTACTTCTGGTTCAATTTCTTTAGTAACCTCTCTCATGTGTCCCATATTTTCATATTCTTTTAAGAAATCACGATATAAATTTAAATAAATTTCATCTTTAGCTAAGCGATTCCACAGCGATCTGAGACGTTTGAGGGCTATATCTTTTGAGTTTCCTAAACATAAGGGATCTTCCTTTAGGGGCATTGAAACAACATATTTCCCTTCCCTAGTTCTAAAATGAGTATCCGCAAAGTGTTTCTCGCAAATTAAATTTTCTTTACTCTTTGTTATTGTTTCCTCTACATTCTCTATTTGCCAGAATTTCTCTAATGTTTTATTTAAGTCCTCATCACGAATCAAACCGCAGTGAACCTTTGTTTCATTTATTGAATCTAAATTTCCTGTCACTACATACCCAAATACGCTATTGACCAAAAGCAATTGCGAATTTTTTATTTTAATTCTTTCCGACTTTATTAACTCGTAAAATATATTTGCACCCAATAATAAATCTATTTTTCCCGGAATATTAAAAGTGTCATCTGCTAATTCCACGAAATTTGAAAAATCAACATTTATATTTAAAGTTTTATTCGGAATAAATTCTGTGATTTTTTTAACTATGAGCATATCTAATTCTCTTTCAAACGATTTGTTTTTATTTGAAATCGCCACTTTAACACACCCATTCACCATCATAGAAGTATCGTTTAAACAAGAAATCATGGTATTTATTTTTTCACTCTTAAGTTGCAATTTATTAGCGCATTCATTCGAAATCAGACAGGTCTCACTCCCAGAATCAAGTAACGCTCTACACAATTTCCATTCTGAATATTTATCCTTTACGAGGATTAATGCGGTACTTAATAAGCATTTGTTTTTAAAACACGCGGTCGCCACAATTTGAGTAGTGTCTACTCTCGGATCAAACGATTCAGCACTTACATTAAACGCGGTTATTTGTGATTTATTTTGATCGTTAATTGGCGCCACATTGGGAGTGGAGGAATTGTTTTTAATTTCTCTCGGATAATGTAAAAGTTTGTGATGAGCCTTTTTACATAGAAAGCAGTTTCTCATTCTGCATATATTAACTTCGCATCTGGGGGAAAAGCACTTAAAACAAAGTCTATTATTTTTTACAAACTCTACTCTATCGTTTACAGACATTCTTTTAAATTGTGGGCAAAATTGCAAAGCATGAGACTCATTGTTTTTACATAATACACAGTTATCATTTTTTATTTCAGATAAAAATACATTTGTTGCTCCTCTCTGTACACTGGAATTATTAACTCTGTTTTGTTTATTAAATTCGTAACGCTTAGTATTTCCACTGAAAGATTTCGAAAATGTTTCATTTTTGTTTTTGCCTTTCGAAGATAAATAAATATCACACTCACGCCCTAATTCATGTGGTTTAAAATACTTTTCTCCCTGTTTTACACTAATATGAGTCATCAATTCTCTTTCGAGAGTACTCATTATTTTATCCGATACTATTAACTCACAGACGGATTTAAAATCATTTACATTACGTAATTGACAATAATATTCAAACGTCGCACTTAGCCTTGACGCAAATTGTACATAATTCTCTGAACCTACTTTTTGTGCTCTTTGGAATTTATTAAAGCATTCTTGTGGTGTAGGGGAAAATTCTTTTAGCACTAAATCTTTGAGTTTATTGTAATTAGTTAACTCTTCTTCGGAAATGTAAACCATTAAATTGTTAGCTCTCTCACCTAAAATATTTAAAAGAATTTCACATTTAAATTGTTCGGGAACCTCTTTTGTTTTGAATGCTTTTTCCAGGGACTGAAAAAATAAATTATATGATTCTACTCGTGAAGGTACTGGTATTGTTAAGGTTTTTACCGATTTTAATAAAGTTTCGATATTAATGTTATTCGAATTCTCAGAAACACTTTCTTTTGCGAGTACGGAATTATGCGGTAATTCTTTTTGAACATTAGCTAGCGCTAATTGTTTTTCTAATTGCGCTAATTTAATTCGCTCAAGTTCTAATTTAGATTCACTATCGGACTTTTTATTTTTTACTTCCTCTATAGCATAATCCAGTGCGCATTTAAATAGCTCTTGATCTGTTTTATAAACTTCGCTGTTTTCAATTAAAGTTTTTAAATCGGCAATTTTTGCACCCTCCGGTACAGTTAAGTTTAATTCTTCTGCGACGAGTTTTAACTCGTCTTTCTTTAATTTAGTCAAAGACATATTTATAGTTTAATTCACGTAAATATAAATTTAACTTTCACCTACCTTCTCAGATCGCTGTTAGACGCACTTAGTTTCAGTTTCGATTCTCAATCGCACACGTACACCTTTCACTGGGTCTTTTGCACTAACTTTAGCTTAATTTTCACAAAATTCGCTCGTCCATAGATCGCTTACCCTCTCCAGGCTCGGGTAAGGACCATGTTGTTTCTCTTAACACAGAACTCAAAACACATATTGACGCAGTGGACTGTAATTATTAATCACAATATTTTATTCTCATAACTCATTTTCTCCCATCCGAGCTCTTCGGATTCATAACACACACCCTGAATTTTCACAGATGGCGCTTCTGGCGTCAACAAGCCCTTTTGGATCATTTTTTAAACTAGCAGATTCTCACATTTAGGTTCCAGAAATTCTACCAATATATTAAAAAAAAAAAAAATTTGGTTATTTTGTTTTGAGAAGAAAAACAACTTCTGACGAAGAAGTAAGTGAGGATTTGTTAAAATTTGGGTAAAAACACCACAAACATCAAATTTGATACTTATGCATCAGTTGATAAAAAAATTGAAATTTGCCATGTTGTTGGTTCAAGAAATGATTGGAGAAGCTAAAGAAATGTAAATTGTTATTTACAATGATGGCAAAACATAACCAAATATTTAAAAAAATTGTTTACCCAATTTTCTTTTGCATCGTAAATATTTTTGCAACAAAAAATTTTGCAGAGAAAATGTTTTTTGTACTTATTTCAAATTTATTATTTTTCAAGCCAAAAATCAATTGCTTTTGTATTTTGACTGCATTATCAACACATTATTTAATATTATATGTTGACTCACATTAATTGTTTTCTCGTATCCATTGTTCTCAATCAATGGTTCCACAAGAAATATTCAATCAATATTTTACTGTATACCAAAACTGGAATATTGTACATAATGGGAACTGGTTCAGATCACAGGTAGCTGAATTCTATGAAGCTGTTATTTTGCAATTAGTGCTAAGGTATAACTGAAGTCTTCATATGTCAAAATGAGGTTTAAGTTTTGTAGGTTTTCTGTAATAGAATACAAAGGAAAACAAATTTCTAACTTCTTTAATATCTCTGGATGTGCTTTGTCCATTATCTAGTTACTTATATTTTTGTTGTAGTCGAAATGATCACTTATTCAAGTTATTAAGTAAAATATATTATTCTAGATTTCATCCCAACTCAATTTATTTTCAGATCATTTGACGTATATCACAATTATAGACCAATTCAGGAAGGTCCTATCAAAACACCCACTGTTGTTCATATCGAATCTGCCACTGGATTGTTGCTTAAGGAATGGGGAAATGAGTTGTATGTTTTTATTTAATTACTTATCCTTTTGATTTGTTATTATTAAGATGTTCATTGTTTTACTTTGTGTTTAGATTTTACATGCCCCATGGTCTTTATATACATTCTGATGGAAGTTTTTGGCTGACAGATGTGGCTTTACATCAAGTGAGATTTTGTATTCCTTGTTCAGTACTTTAGTTTCCCTATTTGATCTTTATTATACTACGTCTATGTAAGCAAGTTTTACATGTATCTGTGATAGTGGTTTTAGTGAGAATCAGGGACTGACCAGGCCCCTTACAAAATATTTTTAAATTAAATTACTGAAGAGTAGTCCTAATAATGAAAAAGAATCTGCATGATTCGAGAGAGACATTCTAATAAAGTTTACGTATCTGTAAATTAAAGCAAAATATAAAACAACAAAGCAATGTTAGTCCAAAACTATAATTTGAATTTTATCATTAGTTACTTTTAATTCATGTTTGTTTATTTATCACTCCTAAAAATGAATGGCATTGTTTGATTAATTATGAATTTTTACAAGGTATTTGCAATTATACTATTTGATTAATGATTATAATTATTAAATAGATGCTTCTAATACAGAATTATGTTTTCGGTCTGAAATTGTCAAAAAATTGGGAATTACAAATTATCTTGTATGATGAATGTTAAAAATACTTCTATCAAACTATTGGGATTTAAAATACATAAGCATAAGTGCTGAAAATTTTTAAAAGGGGATTCTTACAAATCAAATTTCATCATTATTATATCCAAAATTGCTAAATTCTAAGCATAATTATTAAATTATATATTTTATAATTCTTTAAAATATTTAACGATTTTAAGCAATATTTCAGATTATAGACTCAAGTATCTATGATGAAACTGGAACTTTACAGGACTATACTAATTAAAAAGTCTCTCTTTAAAATTTTCCTTCAACCAATAGTTAAGGAAACGCATATTTTTACATTGGCTGAAAAGGTATATAGCCGTTATAACCTGCTGAAATGGAAAAGCTTTTTCCATGGTCAACCCTTTAACTTCGATATCAACCTAATGTTACAATCGAGTTGCAGAAGCGACCTACAATCATATAGCAATTGAAGGATTATGAAAGGTACGAATTGAAGAAGCATGTGAGTTGCATTAGAAAAGTTAAAGGTTTCAAAATTAAGTTTTAAGCTGCTTTTATTAAAAGGGAATCCAAGAAAAAATTTTACTTAATAATAAAGTGATATTAATCTTTTATATTTGTTGTAGAATTTATTTAGTATTAAGTAAATGAGATTTTATATATTTCTCATTGTTCTTTACCAATATTGACTTAGATTTAGCAACTTCAACAAAATTAGATTTGTTATCTTTATAGTGCCTAACATTTTAGGATTAATCAATAGATTTAATTTTCAAATAATCTGGGTCTAGAAAAAATTATTGTAACTGAAGTTTAATGCTTAATGAATATTTTATTCCTTGTCAGTTTCGATGTTAAGTATTTTATTTCAGAATATTTTTTGCAGAAGAAAATGGAAATAAATCTTGCAATTTTTCTTTACAATAGATTTTTAGAATAAATTTTTTTTTTTTTATTTATTTAGGTTTTCCATTTTTCTGCTGATGATCTTAAAAAGCCAGTACTTACTTTAGGTGAAAGGTTTATACCTGGGGATGACAAAGACCATTTCTGTAAACCTGCTAGTGTTGCTGTAAGCAAAAATGGAGATATTTATGTAGCTGACGGGTAAGTAAATAAATATGCCAAGCATGATTTTTCAGAAAAGGCTATTTTAAAGGGTTACAAAAATTTTCCATGGCTTTTTGAGCTTTTTATACTAAATCTTTATTAAATAATTTTTTACTTAAAAAATAATAAATCAATTTAAAATATTTATTAATAAATTATAGTATGAAGAATTCCTTTTATATTTCAACTTATCTTTGTCTTATGATAATAGTTTTAGCATTCTAACTAAAAAGTAATTTATAGTGTTTAATCCACAAAATATATAGTTTAATGATTTGAAGAAGAGCAGCAATAAGTACATTATCTATTGATAGTCTTAATACTTTTACTAATTTTAAAGAATAGATAATCTGAAAAATAATTATATAGTAGTAACAGTAATAAAAAAATCAATATTCATTAAATTCTTTGTTCATGTCATTCTAAATTATAATTTACATCATAAAATTATAATCTTATCGAAAGATACTTTCTCCATAAAATATTGTTTTTTTGTCAGGGAAAAGTCAGGGAATTTTTTTATCAATTTGCAAAAATCAGGGAAACATGAGATTTAATTAAAATGCCTAAGAAGTAAAAAAAAAAAATCAAAGTTCCTATATATTATTTTTTTAATTTGAATTAGAGTTCCTATTAGAAATTCCTATATTTTTTCACAAAAAATTGGTCTTGTAATATTTATTTTTAAAAAAATTATTAAATTTTATTTATCTATAATAATTAATAATTTATTTTAATGATTGTTTTATATTTTATCTATAAATTCTATTAAAAATACTACTAAAATTTATGCCACTGGTTATAAAAATCAGGGAAGAGTCTTTGTGATCCCCCTTGGTTAGTTTTTATATTTAAAAAAAAGTGTTGGATTAATGTATTATTAAGTAGTTGATATTACTTAATATTTTTATTACTCATTACATATAATCTTCATAGCTAATTCTTACATTTTGATTTATTTAGTATATCTCAAGCCTTAGTTTTTTAATCCATAGTCTATTTTATTTATTTAAGTCTATTTTATTTACTATCGAATTTATTTGAGAAATTTGCTAAAATGCACATTTAAAGTCCCTAGAAGAGTATTTTAAGCAATTAAAAAAATTTGCTTTTGTTGGGAAGTACTTGAATAAATAACAAACTCTAATGTCTGGAGAGTGTTGTATCTAAAAATATTTGTTAATTGTTTTATATACTTGTATATTCACGCATAAATCATTCAAAATTAAGTTATATCTAATAGGAATAATAAGATATCTGTTATGACCATTTTTGAGAATGTAAGTTGAGATATCTAATATGACCTTTTTTGCAATATTTAAAGCAATTAAGAAAAACTTGTTTTTGTCGGGGAACACTTGAATAAATAGCAAACTCTTATGTCTAGGGAGTGTTGTATCTAAAAACGTTTGTTAACTGTATTATGTATATTGTCAAATTCAAAATTAAATTATATCCCAATATGAATAACTAAATATCTTATGTGACCATTTTGGAGAGTATAAGTTGAGATATCTAATATGGCCATTTTTGTAACATTTTAAATAATAAAAACAAAAAATTTGTCTGGGAATACTCTAATAAATTGCAAACTCTAATGTCAAGGGAGAATTGTCTCTAAAAATGTTAGATAACTGTATTATGTAAGTAATGCCTTTCTTCCATATAAATAACCACACCAGATTTGCAAACAATAAACTTAATTTTATTGAATAACAACAGAAACTATAGGCATTATTTATGACTCAGAGCCTCCAGCTCTTACCAAACCAAGGGAGACCTTCTCCCGACCAAGACAAACATACAACTACCTTGATTTCCAGCATACCTCCGAGGAGGTGACAAAATGCGCCAAATGCGCTTCAACAATCGCCAAACAGTTGCCAAACATTACACCTTTCCCTCTAAGATAATGATTATATTATACAATAATTAATCGTTAATCTGAAAACAAAAAAAAAATAATCAACTGTTTGCGATCAACAAAAAAAATAATATTAATAATAATTCACAATGATACATTCGATAAATATGAAAATGCACAATCATTTCAATGATAATAAAAGAGGAATATTAAACACAAATACAGATGAGATATTCACAACCCTACTCATATATAAATTCGGTTATCATTAATTATACACTGTAACGTTAGAATCAATAATTCAATTCTATATTAAATTTTTTTTTTAAATAGCAAAAATTGTTATAAAATAATATCTAACACAAAATAATTATTCACTTTAACTATAACCTGTTGACATACAGTAATACTAATAATAATTAATACTATTATTAATTAAACAATTATTACTACAAAAGGGAACAAAAATATATATACTTTTAAACCATGGCACCTCAAAGATCATGTATAAAACATTATAATTCAATAACTATATTTCTATGGGTTCTAATCATGTCTTAAAATTATGCATATAAACAATGAAATTTACTATTTCTCAAACACTAAATAATTCATTTTTGAATTATAAATAAAACTTATACTTTAAAATTTATTTTCAAATTAATTCAGCATTTACCTTAAATATCTGTTACTATTTATCCACAAGTAAATATCAATATAAGCATATAAACACTTAAGAGTCTCTAATAAAAAAATATAAGAGTCATGAAATAAATTTTAACACAAACTGCCCAATTAAGTGTCCTAAATACTTGATTTGAGGTTTCGCAAAAGAACATTTCTTCACATTGATTATAAATCCTAATGATTCTAATTTTGAAAAGACTTTTTCCAAATCTTGAAGATGGGTTTCAAAGTCTTTTGAAAAAATAGCAATACTGTCAATATATGATCTTGAAAATTCCTTGAACTCTTTCAGTGACTTGTTCATAACTCTCTGAAAAGTGGCAGCGGCATTTTTTAATCCAAATGGAAGAACTTTAAATTGATACTGTCCACGGTGCGTTTTGAAAGATGTAAATTCTTTTCTTTCTTCCTCCATAGGAACGGCGTAATAACCTTTGAGGAGATCTAATGTGCTTATTACGTTGGCTCTCCCTGTACTGTACATTAGATCCACTGCATCTTCCATCGGAAAGTCATCAGCTTTAGTAACCGCATTCAGAGCTCTGTAATCAACGCAGAGTCTGATGCTTCCATCCTTTTTGTTTACACACACTACTGGGTGCGCTATCTCAGCTTCACTCTCTTCTATTAGTCCTGAACTTAACAAATCTTCTATTTCGGCATCAACTCTTGTTTTCAACGCTTCCGGAATCCTGTATACGTGAGGTTTCTTTCTTTCTACATTTGGAATCAATCTGATCTTGTGGGATTCCACTTTAGCCATTTTTATTTTTCCTGTAAATAATGCTTGATGTCTGTTAATGAGAGCAATTAAACAATTCTTCTGAGTTTTATCTAAATTGTCTAGATTTAAGTTTCCTTCGATTTTTAAATATTCCAAAGGGGTCGACAAGTCTTTTCTTGGTAGAGTTATAACTTCTCCAAAATCTTCATTTTCAAAAATTACTCCAACAGAATTGACACGGGCTTGAAATTTCCTTATTTTGTTGGAATGGACTTGTTTTATTTTTCCATCTGGCAGTCTTACCTTATACAAGTGGGGAGGAATAAGACTCACGATTTCTCCAGGACCACTCCATCTAGCATATAGCTTGTTGTTAGAGTCCGGGATGAGTAAATAAGCTAGGTCGCCACTCTTGAAACTTTTTGGCATAGATCTCCGATTGAAATATTCGGTGTATTTTTGTTGTTTTCCACTTGCGATCAATTCAGCTTGTTCTGCAGCTTGCTCCATTCTTATTTTCAACTGCTGTAAGTATTCGACAGCTGATTCACTCAAGTTTGGAGGGATGGGTATTTCACCAGACCATGATGATTTTAACACTGCCAAAGGTCCTCTTGGCTGTCTTCCATACATTAATTGAAAAGGTGAGATTCCAGTGATGCAGTTGGGGATCTCACGATATGCAAATAAAAGATACGGGATATGCTTATCCCAGTTAGATGGATCGCTCCTTATCACGTGATGAAGCATCTGCTGTAAACTCCTATTCCATCGTTCAACTAGTCCATTGGAAGCACTGTATCCAGGGGTTGAAAATCTAGGATGGGCAACCAATCTTTCTTGAAATTCTTTAGTCAGTCTTGACACGAAATTTTTACCATTATCACTTGCAATGGTATTCGGGATTCCTGTTCCTGTGAATATTTCAAGGAGCGCATCACACGTAACTTTAGCACTTAAGCTTCTCAGAGGAATGGCCGCCAGACATAAAATATATTTATGTTTCCCGGCAGAGGGTGGATCAATGGGCCCAATTATATCGATGTTGACGACTTCGAATGGCAGTCCAGGTCTTGCTACTGGAGTAATCGGAATTTTATCAGACCTTTTCTCAGGGCTTCTTAATTGACACTCACTGCATGTTTTACAAAAATGTTCCACATCTTGAGAAACTCCTGGCCAGTAGAATGAATATTTTATTCTCTCCTTCGTCTTCCGCATGCCCATATGACATCCGAAAACTGAATTGTGGGCTAGATCGAGTACCTTCTGTCTTCTACTTAATGGCAGAACTAATTGGAGTGCCTTTTCTCCAAATAATTTTTCTTCATGATGCAAGAGTCCGTCCAAAATCAAATATTTTTCCTTCGCTAACTTCCAGGGCTCGCATAGAGTCGGGCATGTTTGTTGCTCTAATATAAGCTCTTCAGCACACGACGCAGTAGACTCGATGGGATTGGCTGTTGCATTATCCTCTCGCCAGTCCCCAACGCTTGACTGGTTGCCAGGGGCAACGGCTGCAATGCACTTCTCCCTCTCCTCCACCTCTTCGTTTCTCTCTTCTGCCGTATTTTGTTTCTCTTTTTCTGTTTCGGTAAACAAAACGAACATTTTCTCTTCTTTGTTCTGACGCCTTTCTCCTGGGATGTCGGAATTCAAGTTCTTTTCTGAGGGGTTGATTAACAGTTCATGTATTTCGGGAATTAATAAACAAGGCACATTTAATTCATCCGTCACAGCAATAAAAGTATCCACTGAATTAAATAAGTCAGTTCCATCATTTCTTAAATAAATCGGCGCACGGCAAACTTTTGCTTCAATCTGTTGTCCGAATGCAGAAGTTAACAAAATTTTTCCTCCATCTCTCTCCTTTATATCCGGAATGAATGACGAATGTAGAATTGAAATCTGAGTTCCAAAATCGACAATTGCTTCGATTTCTTTTGAGTTAATAAAAACATTAACTTTCTGCAGGGGTTTAATAATGTTTTCTCTGACGTCACTCCGCAGATGAGATGAATCTACTTTCGCTAACACCGCTTCTTCTCGGCTTGATATTTTATTCTAATTTCTTGAAATTTTTGGGTGATCCCTTTCATTTCTCTTTACCGCCATTTCATTCTTTTTCTTTCTATCGGAACAGTCTCTCGCAATGTGTCTGTAGCTCCCTCAAATGTAGCATTCTCTTTGCCTAGCAAAATTATTTTCTTTTCTCGGATATTCTTTTCTCAGTTGAGGGGGAACATACTTTTCGGGTGAATACGTTGCGTCTCCAAATCGCGGGCGTTTTCCTTCACTTCTGTATTCATCAAAAGATTTTCTTCGCGCTGAAAAATAAATATCACACTCCTTCGCTAAATCCTGAGGCTTCAACCAATTATTCCCTTGTCGTATTGTGATATGGGATGCCGTTTCTCCGTATAAAGTTTGAAATATCTTGTCGGATATAATAAGTTCTTTAAGCGTATCAATATCTTCTACATTTCTTAATTTGCAGTAATAATCCCATATTGCGGTCATTCGTGAAGCGAACTGGATGTGTGTTTCTCCTGAATATCATTTTGCTCTTCTGAAATTTTCCAAACAGGCTTTGGGGGTCGGTTTGTATTCCTTTAGAATCAATGTTTTTACTTTTTGATAATCCTTTAAATCTTCTTCTTTTATGTAAACTAGAACATTAGCAGCTTTATCCCCGATTAATTTCAACAATATCTCTGCTTTGAATTTGTCCGGAACATTCTTATGTTTAAATGCTCTTTCGATCGAGTCGAAAAATATATTCCATGCTTCCGCTTTCTTCGGTACGGGAATCGTCAAGGTCTCTACTCCTTTTATCAATTTATCCAGGGAAATTTCGTTTTCTCCACGGCTGTATTGGGCGCCTGGGGTCGGACTTCTGCTTTCGATACTTCGTGTCGTTCGGATCTTCGCCAGTTCAATTTCGTGTTCCCGCTCTAATCGTAATTTTTCTTCTAATTTCGCTTTTTCTGCTTCTTCAGCTCTCTTCCTGTTTTCTACTGTAGTATTCAGTATTTCTTTAACAAAGTCCGGATCGTCTAAGTATTCCTTGCTATTTTGTAGCATATGTTTCAGCTCAGCTAATTTCAGTTCCAAACTGGCTTCTTCGCCTATCTCCAACAAAACTGTCACTAAATCTTCTTTTCGTACGTTTTTGAACATTTTCTTATCAGATCAGAATTCTCCAGCTAAATTCTTATTCTACTTCCGAAATTGCTTTCCTACAGATGCAAATCTCTGGTTCTAAGAAACGAGAGCGTGTTGTAATGCCTTTCTTCCATATAAATAACCACACCAGATTTGAGAACAATAAACTTAATTTTATTGAATAACAACAGAAACTATAGGCATTATTTATGACTCAGAGCCTCCAGCTCTTACCAAACCAAGGGAGACCTTCTCCCGACCAAGACAAACATACAACTACCTTGATTTCCAGCATACCTCCGAGGAGGTGACAAAATGCGCCAAGTGCGCTTCAACAATCGCCAAACAGTTGCCAAACATTACAATGTATCTTCTAACATACATCATTAAAAAATAAGGTGAGATGCTTAATACCTGCTCTAAATATCTATGAAAAACAATGCTTAATAACATAGGGTCAGTCTTATTATTAAAGAAACAAATTTATTAGAATTTTTAACTGCTCCATAAATTAAATTCTTACTGTTTTGAATATTTATACAAAATTAGTTGTTTGGTTATGCAAATATTTAATAATAATATGTAATTATTATTTTACGTAGGTATTGCAATTCTAGAATTGTAAGATTTTCTGCAGATGGTAAATACTCAAGTCAGTGGGGAAAACAAGATAATGTCTTTGAAAGTGAGTTTGTTTTCTTTTCTCCAGAATTATTATTTTTTTTTTCTTGATAGTCATCTTTTACTTTCATAAATTATTATTTTTTCATATGATATACTAATTTTACTTCGATCAATTATTTTTCATTTGGATATATATTTTGTTTCTCTTATATTCTTATACTATTTTAAATATGCATAGTATGCATGACGTTAAAGTTATAACAGATAATAAATTTCATAAAAATTATGTTAAAAAATTGCATTTTAGAATCTTAAAAATTTGATTTTAATTTCAAGTAAAAATTTAAGTATGAAGAAAATAGTTCTCTCAAAAAGCATTTCTAGTTTCATTTAAATGATTAAATGAAATTTTGATGATTTGAAAAAAGTATTTCAAAAGTTTAATTTTTTTTTTCTCCCTAAAATGGCCCCAACTGTTAGATGAAAATAGATCATGCAAAAGAATTCTTAAATATAATTTGAGCCATGGGACTATTTACTTAGCAGTACCTTAATTATCAATTTGCTCACAATGTGTGATTTGTTAAAAGCTAACGGACAATTCCACCATTTATAAGTACATTTTATGAGCTGATATTAATTGAAAGTGCATTTTTTATTAATTGAAAGTGCATTTTTTATTAATTGAAAGCACATAATTTTAAAAAAAAACAAGAAGTTTTAATATTTTTTGTTAAAATAATCTTTATTGTAATTTAAATTTAATTTGTAAAATTTTTTATTGGTTTAAAAAATTTTAAGAATTAATAATTGCTTTTACAGGCATAAACTTATTGTTTTGCTTCCGTAAAAGCCAACTAATAATTTTTAAAAAAATTACTAAATTTAATAAATTTTGGAGTAAAGATTTGGATATCAAAAGTTATTTTAGGAAAAATAATTAGCACTGCTTGTTTTTTTTTTTTTTTTTTTTTTTTTTTTCTCTCTCCAACTGAATTGTGCTTTTAAAATCTGAGAATATGACATGCATCAATAGTAGAATTGAGGAATGTCAATGAAACTTGGTGTGTGTGTGTATTATACATATCTATCTATCTATCTATCTATATATCTATATATCTATCTATCTATCTATCTATATATCTATATATCTATCTACCGTATATTCCGGCGCATAACGCGCACCCGTAATTTCTAATACTTTTTTTAAATTTTAAGATATACTCTTCGTATAACGCTCACGAAAATTAGGATTGTACATGTGCAATATTTCGTCTTTCAAGATCGTAAATAAAAAGTTTTTTTCCCTTTCTTTTGCAAAAATAAAAGAACTGAATTTGACATGTATGTGAGGGTAGAGTTGAAAGAGTAATAATGTGATTCTGAGAAAAGAGATGTAGTCGTATTCAGCAGTGCAGGTGTGTGGAAGAATGTTGTTCCCCACATTCTAGAAGTAAGGGGGGGAGGGGTATCTGGAATGCTGTCTATTGTGTATGTCTCAAAAGCATACCACGAATCAGGAGACAAAACGTAATTCCTCTTCGGCCAATCGCACCATTTGATGTCCTGCCTTTGAAAAGTAAACATTGTAAACTTCAAGAATTCAGCGTAGTTTTTAGTAGTAGACATGGCTCCTATCAAACGAAGCAAACACAGCGCTGGATTTAAATGCAAAGTAATTCAGTTTGCGAAAGAAAGTGGAAATCGGGCTGCGGCGAGACATTTTGGTATTGGGGAAAGCTCGGTGCGTGAATGGAAGAAATATGAACAAAAAATAATGGATATGCCTAAGGATAAGTGTGCATTGCGTACAGGACTAGCAAAATGGCCGAAAATGCAGCATTTCAAATAATCTGGACGGATCAGAAGATGACTGTTTATTTATGGATGAGGGTAACACAGATGATGAAGACGAAACAGATTGTGATAACGTGCCTGAAGAAATAACGGAAGACGAATATAATGAACTATTTATGTAATAACGAAAATGAATAAAGTATATAGGTAAAGGTATGTTATTTCTTTAAAATAAAGTTTTTTTCTATATTAAATTTTTTTTAATCAATAATTTTTTATATTCGGTGTATACCGCGCACCCGTAAATTCCAATATTATTTTTTGTATTAAAAGTGCGCGTTATACGCCGGAATATACGGTATCTATATATCTATATATCTATATATATATATATATATATATATATATATATATATATATATATATATATCTATATATATATATATATAAAGCAAAATATATAAATAAATACGAAAGAAACACGAAGGAAATTAATAAAAACAATAAGTTTCATTTATTGCGCATAAGCTGCAAGTAAATAGAACTCATAAAATAGTTCAAAATGAAGATAAAACAAAGGAAAATTACAGACATATGAAAAAAGGGGGAAAAAGAAAATAAGAATAAGAATAACAAAAAACTGGAAAAAATAATAATAATAAAAAATCTGAAAAAAAAGGATAAATAATTTTTTTAAAAATACCGAAAATAAAAGATATAATCTTTTCTATATTTTACTTTGCTCAAAATGTAGATAAAACAAGGGAAAAATTACAGAACAATGAAAAAAGGGAGAAAAGGAAAAATAATAATAAAAATAACAAAAAAAACAAGGGGGGGGGGGGAGATCCCAAAAAAAAAAGACAAAAAGTTTTAAAAATCCACAAAAAATAGTACTTTCTAATATTGTATCAAAATAGCCAAAGCAAAATATATCAAGACAATAGTGTGAGGAGCACTCAAAAATTTTACAAAAAATTACAACAAATAAAATTTAACACTATAAGTAAAAATATCACGTAAAAACATAAAATAAAATATAAAGAAAAAACAAAATAAAACATGGAATGAAATCTATAAAGCGAGTAGCGAATTCAAATGAACTTATATGAGCGGGAAATTTTTCAAGAATGATTTAAAATATTTTCGTAACAAGATTGCAAGATTACAAAAAATGAAATCGAAAGCGCAAATTAAGCTAAAATTTCATTCTAATCCCTTTTGGGTAAATCCATGGCTAAAATTGTTTTACTTAAAAAAAAATTCTTTGGCTATATTGATACAATGTTAGAAAGCTCTCTTTTTTGCGGATATAATCGTGTCAGCTGATGAAAAGATTATATCTTTTATACCCCGTTTTTTTGTTATTTTTATTATTATTTTTCTAAATTTTCTTCATGTTTTTTTGTATTTATTTATTATGCCATATATATATATATATATATATATATATATATATATATATATATATATATATATATATATATATATAATCTGAACCATGGTGAAAGAATATGCAATAAAAAAAAACTTAGTTTTAATTAAAAACTTAGTTAAATATTAACATATGTAGATCCTGCTGAGAAAAAGGTTTGCATAAAGAATAAATTGGAAGCAGAAGACCTCATTTAATCATACTTTATATTTAATAAGCATTCCGTTTTTGTCTAACACATGTTCAAAACATGTAAGATGGAGTTAAAATGTGGCATGAAGGGCTTCTGGCTCTCTTGCAAAATGGGGTGTGTTTTGCTTTCTTCCAGTTCTAATTTCTTTTAAGCCACTTTCTTCGCCCTCTGTAAAACACGTCTCATCCTTAGTTTCCTTGAATTTTGAAATCATTTCTTTCAGTTCATTCTTCTGTAACGGCATGCTGCAGGAATAAAAAGCACCATCCAAATTTCAAAATGTGAATTATTTTTTATTGCATATTTCTTTCTCTTATGGTACATGCAATGTGTGTGCCAAGTTTCATTGACATCCATGTACCAGAAAGCCATGCTGACTTAAACAGGGTAGTTTCATTCATAAGTACCCTGTTTAAGTCAGTATATTAGAGCACTGTGTATATTAGAGCACTCAGTATATAAGAGCACTGTGACATATTTTTATCTCAAATTAATTTTTGAATACTTTTTCTTAGAGTTTTTTTCCCGTCTAACAGGAAATCCTCCCGTTGGCAGCTTCAGGATTCCTCACAAAGTAATCCTCTTGGAAGATAGAGACCTGACTTGTGTAGCTGATAGAGAAAATGGCAGGATTCAATGCTTCACCATGGTTACAGGAAGATTTAGGTTCCAGATTCAAAGAGAAGAGTTTGGTGGTACTCTTTACTCCATAGCATATTCTGCTGACAAAGGTAGCATAATATTTGTATGATTTTTATCATAAATATCTTATAAAGCATTTAAAGCCTTTTCAATATTTTGTTTTTAATATAAAATGGCTTAAATTCTTGAACTATGTTTTGCAGATTGAGGGAATCAGTTTAAAAGTTAGTTTACAATCAATTTTTTAAAATAAAAATATTTACTTGTACCTCACAAATTAGTAATTGTAAATGAAGGAAACTGCATTATATACTTATACTCATTAAAGTCAATATTTCCAAACTCTAACTCTACAAAGAAAATACTAATATAAATACAGCAATGATTTTGACTAGGTACTTAAAAGGCACTTTTTAAATAATGGAAATATTTGGTACATTGAGGTAATGTTTTCTTTCTTTATTTTCAATTTATTTTCATCAATTAACTTTAAAATCATATTTTTTTTTCAATTCCGAAAATATGAAGACCTGCTTCTCCTGCATTTAAATAAGACCAAGGGGTTACTTGTGGTCCACATTTTTTTTTATTATTTATCTAAAGCAGAACTTCTCACCATTTCTTTGTTTATGCGTCAGATCCTGGGGTGTGGAACTTATGAGATTGCAAATAAAGCAATGTCATCTGTATTGCATCTTATGTGCATTGCATTTAAATCTCTTAAATAAATATTTTTATAGAGTTAAAATCACGACTGCATATAAGGGAAAAAGAAGATAAATAAAAAAAAAATCAGAACTGCACTTGACAAAAGCAGAGAAACTTTAAAAAAAAATTCATTTTAAGAAGTATTCGGACAACAGAGGTTCAGACAATTGAGATTTTATTATATTTATTTATTTGTGTAAGTTTGATTTTATTAAAATACATATTTATTTGTGTAAATTTAATTCTGTAAAATATTTTTTTAATTGAAAATATTTTACATTATTTCTTCAAATTTATATTTTATAAATTTACTTTTAAACAAATGTTTTTTGTTTTTTTTTAACTAAAATATTTATCTAATGCTATTGATGTTTTATAAATGCTATTCATGTCAGGCAGTCAACCTCCCTTAAAGGAATATCATTTGTTCCAGCAAAGTGCTCTAAAATAAGCAGGTTATTCAGTTATAAGGAGAGTACATTACTCAATCTGAAAGGCTATGTTTTTGTAAAATTTTATTATGAAATTTTATGTTATAATGAAATGTATATTAGCTATAGAATTGTTTGTACTTTAAATGAATAATCAACTATAACTAGATCTGTTAGTGGTTGTATCATACATATAAATATCATTTAAGTTTATGTATAAATATATTAAAGCCAATGAAAAGTATAATACTATTTGTTTCATTTCAAATAAGTAATTCAAGATTCTTCTCCCACACATTTAACTGAACATTTGTCCTATTTCTGTCATCTATAATTTTATTATATTATAATTTGTGAGTGAAGTGCGTCAAAAGATGCAAAAACCCCTCTTGTTTTCTGCAAAACTGCTAACAAAATTTAATAAATTTTTAAATTATGTCTTTTATTTTGGGGCATATTTAGCAAAAAATGGATAGAAAGTTCCTATTGAAGTGATCACATATTGTATTCTCATTTTCTTAATTGAAAACTAAAACTTTAATTGTAGCTGATTAAACAGTCCTTTAAAACAAGCCCGGTGGCTGATTGTTAGCACTTTGAGCTCCCATGCCACAGGTCCTGGGTTCGATCCTCGGGCCGGGCAAAGTTGACTCAGCCTTTGATCCTTTTAGTGGGTCGATAAATGAGTACCGAGCATGCTTGGGAACTAAACACTGGGGGTTCCGAATTTGGCTGACCTCCTGACCTGGCTCCTGCACCCCAGAGCCCAAAGTCTAGAAAACTGAGATGGGCACAGTAGACCCTGGCCCTCTATGGGCTGTCATGCCACTGAGTTTAGTTTTAAAACAATAATAATTTTATATGCAATTAAGCGAGGCGTGACAACAAGAAATATACATTTAAATGAGAAAATTTTACATTTATATATGTAAAACATTAGTTCCGTAAAGTTTTTTTTTTTTTTTTTTTTTTGTTTTTTTTTTTTGTACAAGCAGGTTATTCAAATATCTAATATTCAATTAAGTGGGGTGGACTGTAATGTATTCTTAAATAAAAACAAATATTTCAAAAACAAGTTTTAAATATGCTTATGAGTAAATTATTTCATTTCAGGATTACTAGTAGCAGTGTGCGGAGAAGCTGTTTACAAAGATCACTTAGTGAGAGCTTTTGTATTCAATGTAACGGATCAAAAGTTATTGAATGTGTTTGCACCCAGATCTGGAGTAAGTTTGTAAATATAGGAAATTCTGTTCTCACTGCTTTATAAACATATGCTTATAGTATTTATGTGAAAAAAAGATATAAAATTGGAATCAAATACGAGGGTGGAATTAGTGTTTAAGCAAGGAAAAAAAAGACATCTAAATCTCTCAAATCACTGCATCTTCAACATCTCATTATGAACTGATGGTTTGATTTCCACTCAGAATTTTCTTATGAAGCTTGTTTCTAAAATTCTTTCCTCTTTGTTTTCCTCTTTAATCAAACAGATTTTTACTCTAGTTTTCTTCATTAGGAATTCAATTGACTTCAGTGTTCCTTTTTTTCCACTCTCATATAAATTTTTTACCCCTAACATGTACTTCATTTTTTTTAACCAGGATTCTAGAAATATAAACTCCAGATGGGGGTTATGTAATACCTTCTATTTATTGTTTCTAAGATGCATTTTTTTCTAGCTATAATTTGTCTATAGAAAAAACTTCCCTCTCCACGAAGTCTAAGGTCCTCTGCTGCTGTGGCAACAAGAAATAGCTCATTTCAAAGAGGGGAGCTTCTTTCTTTCCTGATTCCCTTTCTCTCGCCGACCCGAGCCAAAACCTGTCTTTAAAAATGACCTAACACCCCTACTTGAAATAGTTAAACCTCATAACGAATGGCTGGGGGAGTTCTTTACATAGATAAACTGTATGTCACACTTTAAATTTAACAAATAAAACTAGAAAAAGGTGAAATTATTTAACTGAATTATTATCTACTGAAATTATTTTTTAAGTAATAAAGAAAGAGTATGTTATAAGAAATGTTCCAAAATATATATGTTGTATTAATTAAGTCAATAACATAATTTATATTGTAAAATGTAAAGGAGACTTTTCTCTTTCAGAAACAAAAAATTGTTATTAGTTTAAAAGGGAAAATGAAAATTTTATTAGATAAGAAGCTATAGAACACAGAAATTAATCTAATTATATTATCTTCAAATAAATACATTTTATTACTCAAATAACACACCTGTTAATTTATAAATTTAACTTTTATTTCGAACAAACTAGTTTTTGAAGGGGAAAACCAATTAATATTTCATTTTATTTTTCACCATTTCAAATTATTTTTTGATAAAAAAAAACAATAAAATATCTTTTGAGCTTATTTTGGATAAGTCAGCATACATCATTTTTTAAAATTTGTTCGTGAAGGGCTTTGACTAGTTTAAAAAGTTTCTAAAGATTCCTTTAAATATGCTTTTAGGGATCCCATAAAAGTTTTATTTTTCTGAAATCTTTTCAAGGCCTTAATTTTAATTTATACTGAAATTAAATTATATATTAATAATCTAAAGATTCCTTTAAATGTGCTTTTAAGGGTACCTAAAAGAGCTTATTATTCTAATAAAACCTTTGAAAGGCCTTAATTTTAATTAAGACTGAAATTAAATTAGATATTTATTAAAAATTCCTTTAAATATGCTTTTAGGGGTGCCTAAAAAGGCTATATTTTTCTAGTAAATCCTTTAAAAGACTTTAATTTTAATTAAGACTGAAATGAAATTATATAATTGTTCTACTTACCATTTTTAGTAAATTTAAACATAAACAATGATCCACACAAAATTAAAAACTTGGTTGTTAAATATGCTTTCAAATTATTTTGGCTGAAAATTTAGTTCATGGTATTGAGTTACTGAAGCTATTTGTATTTTTTCTATTAGGGAATTCTAAGGGTATTTGGGAATGTCAGAACCTATTTGTATTTTTTCCTGTTATATTTTTGTGAAAAAGTTTTGTATACCTTCTTTACACAACTTTTATTTTATTTAAGCGCCATGCAAAATTTTTATTGGCTTTTCTATAAAATTAATAGTTTACGAAGACAAAATTAATTGAAATTATAATATATTTTTTTAATGTTCAATTTGAAATTCTTATGAAGCATCTCTCGATGATTTAAAAAAAAAATGGGTTTTAAAAATAATGGAATAATTTATTTTATATCATTTTATATTCTCTGCGTTTGAGGAAGGCAGGTTGTTCTAATTAGTTAGTATATGCCATAAATGAGATATTTATGCAACATATTTTTATTCACAAATAAACGCATGGTACAAATTTTTGAGAGTGCTCGGTTACTGAACTAATTGTATCAAATCCCATACAATCTCTCTTCTTACTTATTTCATATCCAACTTGATTAAACATTACCATCTTCCATCTGTGTACATTAAATTATATTACTTATATTTCTATTCTTTACACCAGAACATTGTGATAGTATATAATTTTTTTTTAAACATTTTCATCTAAACTTTTTTCACTTATAAGTTCTCGGGAATTCTGTGATCTTGTTTTGTGTGGTTAAGAAACATTGAAGATTTCAAGTTTTATTATTTTTCTTTGTTTTTATATCCTTGTAAAATTTATTTTTTGTCTTTACTTTTATATTCTTTAGACATTTACAAGACCTCATGATTTAGCTATTTTACCTAATGGAGATGAAGCATTTGTTTGCGAGATTGGTCCAAATCTTGTGTGGAAATTTATTCGAGGTATTTGTTTTTAACTTTTTTTTTTCTAAATTTGTATATCTTATCAGCAATTTTTTATGTAAGATTAAAATTGTTTTAGAATATTTTATTAAACAAAATATTTTATTACAAAAACAAGAGGTGTGAAAAAGATAATAAAATGATTTTAGCCATCATTTGTGCAGTATTTGACCTAGTAAATAAAAGTGCTATGCAACTTAAATAGCAGCATTAGTTTATTAAGGGTTAAACAAAGTTATTTTTTAAATATTTTTTTGTTCATTAAATGGAAAGAAGAATGGTTTACGTCCATTTTTCACAAAATGAGGATTAGATAACTATGTGGTGCATTTTGGTTTTTTTTTTTTAATTCTGATGAATCAATTAAATGGTATATCAATTCTACAAAAGAATTATTACATAGTAAAATAAAACCGTACTGTGGCAAAAATGTTTCTGTCTGCCTTGAAATTCATGAAATTTTCTTAGAATCAGCTTTCTTGGACCAAAGCCTTTCTTTCTCCTTTATCTTCGTGTAGTTTGGTTCAATACATTTTTAAACTAAATAAAGTTTTGTTCAAATACTTTTTTTTTCATTGCAGCTTATCACAAGTCGTCTAAAAAAGTCCTTGATGTACCTGAAACAGATGCAAAAACAACTCATGTGAAAATCTCCCCCCACAGCCACCAACCACTATCAGGCGTGCAGGACAAAGCCTTCGGAAACAAAACACTTTCGGAGGATGAAGACTCGACTAGTTTTGAGACGTCTCTAATTGTTCTTGCTCTTCTGGCAATTCCAATTATTTGCCTAGTTTTAGTCACGGTCATAGTTAGACTTCGCAGAAGAGGTATTTTATTACAATTTTCCAGGGATATTTTAATGCAATTTAATTGTTTTTTTAGAATAACTATTGCTTGGCAATATAACTTTCTAATCAAATGCACCTATCTGATTAGCTGTTATCATTATTGCATAATCGTTTCTGGGTTTTTTTATGTATGGTTTTACTTTCCCTTGCTTAGCAAGCAAGTAACTATCCCTTGAATTTATATTTCCCATCATTCTTGACTATCTTGTCTGATCGTGTGGGGGAGAAATGGTGTGAGAGTTGGAAGGAGGATTAGTGTATCAGGAGTCATTTCAGTAATTTGTTCTTTTTGCTCTCTTTGAATCTTTTGTCTATCTGTGGGTATTAGGGTCCTTATCTCAAAATCTCTATTATCTGATCCTTTATAGCATGCATAATTTCAAAATATCTGGATGAAATGTTTTAAGTTTTTCTATTTATTTTATTAATTTATGATATATACTCAGAATCTTAATGTTATTAAGATTGTGTGTATATGTATAAAAGACAAAGCCCTCCTTCATTCATGTATCTCTAATTTTCGCACTTACCATGAAGTTAGGAATAGAAAAACCTAAAAGTTCCATTATCCACTTCTATATTCAATTACAAAATAATAGCCGATGTAGACTTTGCGTAGTTACTTGACGTAGTTTCTGTGTAAAACTGCTGGTCTAGAATTTCTATGCAATTTTTAACTATGTGATTTATTCAAAACATTCTTACATCATGCAACCTATACATGCATTCATATTAAATAAAAAGTGTGTAATATGAAGTGGGATTGTGAAGACAGTACCACATTGCAAAGGGCCCTCTAATTTGCTAGTATTATTTCGCATTAAAAATAGAATTTAGGAAATAGAAATGATATGACAAGGGTTTTTTCTTCTAAATTTTAGTACATATTGCATGTAATTTTACTAATGATATCTTGAAGGGCAGAATGAAAAGAAATAGTAGAAGTTTTTCTTTGTGAAACGCTATAACGGTTGTAACACCATTTTTCGCTTTTGTTAGTTTATTCTTATTAATCTAAAAATCACATGTCATATTATCCAGATTTCTTACATAAAGAAAAATGAAAATGACTGTGAATTCCAGCTTAAAATTTATAACAGCAACAAAGGTATTGTTTACCTGTAAATTACTTCTTTATCCATAATTTAAAGGTATGTATTGATCTGTAATCCTTTCATTATCTTTTTTAACACAGAGGGTATTTACTCCCAGGAAAAGTTCAAAAATGTGTACCAAATTTGCAACTTTCAATAAGCCGTCAAAGATGGGGTTAAACTAAGATTTTACCATACAAACCTCCTATATCTAATTATTGCAGGCAACTATTAATGTATATATTTTTTACATTTTAGGTAAACTACAGCAAACTTACTTTGGAAATCTGAAAGGTTGGTGGGGTGGGTACAAGACTCCCCACTCACAGGACAAATTTAATTTGGGTAGTCTGCTGAACCCCCACAAGGGCTTTGATCGTGTCTCCCTGGAAGAGAGTGATGGTGAATGTGAAGATGGCAGTGACTCTGATGTTGAAGAATTTAGTGCTATAGCTAAGAAAACTTAGTTAATCTCCCTAGATTTCTTCATTCACAAATACTTGTGGGATTCTAAAAGTATGGTTTATATTTAAGGTGTCATTCCAAACTCAGTTAATGATTTTTCTTAATATTTGTTGGGAAAAAACTTCTGTAGAACCCTGTTAATCCAAAATTCCAGAAAATATTATTTCTCAAAAATAAAAAAGAGAAAAATCTTAGTAATATCTTAGTAATCTTAGTAATCTTAGTAATAAATATTCATAAAATAACCGTGGAAAAAAAAAAAGAACCACTTAGTGAATCATATGATAGGAAAACAAATTATAAAACTTCATTATTTAAAGACCATGCAAAATGGGACAATAAAATAAAGTCACATAATCCCCTCACATACTACAGTTAAATTCTTTAGTAATCGTATAAAGTGTAATGTAGTTTGCGTGGAAACACTGAGGATAGTATTGAAAATGCAATCATTCAAATTTGTGATTCATATTCATTCATGAGAATAAAAATCATAAAGTATCATAAAAATCATGACTCACGTGTGTGTTTGTAATTTATATTGTTTATCATGTGAATAGGATATAACACCAGAAAGTGATAAGCTAATAACACAATTTACTTCCATATTCAAAATCATACAGCGTTCTAAACAATAAATTTTAATGCATATATTTCATTCAGCATTTAATAAATTATTGCCAAAATTCTGTTACATCATGATATAACATAGGACACTATACTTTTGATTACGTTTACAAATGTTGCATGAAACATAAATTACAATTAGAATTATCTGATTTTTGGAAAAAACCAAACAGGATTATCGAGGTTCTACTGCATTTTAAAATAAAAATAATAAAATGATATTTTATATTGTTCCTTTGAACACAGGAAAGAAAGATATTGGAATGACAAACTTAAGATATTATGAAACTAAAGATCCTACTTTGTTCTATTTTCCTAAATGAATGATGAAAAACTTTTTATAGAATAATTAAACTTAAAAGTGTATGAGCTATGGATTGCTGACATTTTTAAATAAGCTTTAAATTGGTTTAATTTTTTATTTTAAAAATTGGTTATTCTTTAATGAAGTATTTATTTTAAAAAATAATTTTACCTTTCAATTTAGAATTCTTAATGTTTTGCTCCCACTCTTTTAAATTAAATCTGCATTTATTCACTGTGTTCAACCATTTTTTAATGTTTTATTCACTTAAAAATTGTTTCTTTATTACTTATATTAACCATCATTTATTTATATATAAAAAAAGGATTTTACATTTAAGTTGGTATGACAAAGGTTTAAATGTTGAGTACCTTAACATTCCTTGTAATGTTATCAACAAAATTCTTAATGAATTTCAAATACAGTAGAACTTAAGTCATTTGAAATTCAATAATTTAATTTCTTTGTGGGAAAGAGTGAAGCAGAAGTAAAATATAGTTTTTAAAGATGTATTTAAGAAGTGATAAGTTTTTAGTAAACCTAAAAATAATTGAAAATGTTGCACAAATATAAATAAATTTGTTTTTCTTATTTTTAAAATAATGCAATAAGTCTAGTTTTTTTTTTCTATCGCTGGTGTGATTTTTTTAATCAGTTTTATTTATTACCTTGACATTTGATTATTTTAAGAATCTTCCTTAAGATATACAGTAGATGATTTATGTAACCTAATTGTATAAACCGCATTTCCAATGTAAATAATGAAAATCTTATTGGGATTTTCTGAAATTGAACTATTAACTGTTCGCAGGCTGCAATAAATAAATAAAAAAATTTTGTTAAGAGGTATCAATCTGAAGAGCAAACCAAAATTAACCAATTTTTTGTTGTTGTTAATTCTAATGCTTTTGATAATTTCAGTTGTTCCTTTTCTGTAAATAGAGACTAAAGTCCACGTTTTTGTGTTTTAAAGTATTTGACATCTAAAAATTACTTTAAAACATTTAAATATTGAACTGTTCTAGAAAAATATTTTGATGTTTAATAGGTAAGCTTAAAGATATGTGACCAATGCAAAGATTTATGTTTCAAGATTTGCATTTTAATGATTTTCTAGTGCATTTATCATTTCTCAAAAACAAAAATTAAATAAAATCATTGATTTAACTAGTAAAAAAATACCTAAAAATATTTAAAATGCCTTCTAAAGAAATATGTATATGTACCCCATGTATGTACCCTAAATATGTACCCTAACTGTTCAACTACACATCTGTGATCTGTCAAGTCTCATCCATAATCTATGCAAATATTTCTTGCCACCATTTTGTATTCTCTTATAATCACTTGATTTATGTAAGGACATTCCATTTTTTTAAAATCTAAATATCTATTGCTAAGATTTATTATCTTGAAAAATATTAAAATTTTTAAGTGAGTTAAAAGAATTTTCTTAAAGAGCTAATAAATATTATGATGAATTATCATGCTGTACCACCTCACTCACCTCTAGGATGAGGTGTCCAGAATTTGTATTCACTATTGTTTATAACTATTCACTATTGATAAGTGTCACTATTCACTATTGATAAGTTTGTTTATTCAAAATAGTGTTTGATAATTATTATTAATAAAGAAATAACTGCAGACAGGTAATTTTATTTGATAATTTAAAATGAAAAATATCTTTAGAATTAGTTTTTAATAACTTTATTGTTTTAAATTCATTGAGAAAAACTGCAAATAATATGTTTTATGAATAAAAATAGTTTTTTAAGTTGTGGTTTTGTAAAACACACAAAAAAAAAAAAAAAAAACTATTGGAAGCAATACTGTAGAAGCATTTTATAAATATTTTTCTTTAAACAATAAAAAGCATTATAATTTTTACTTACTTTTATTTAATGCTTAGAAGTTATCTATAATTATTTTTTTTTGTGTATAAATTAACATCAGTAACATTAAAAAAAAAAGTATTTCTTTTAAGAGGTACAATAAATTTTCAATTATTAAGAACTGCATTAAAGTATTCTTATTAATAAAATTGTCAAAAATTTAAACTTTTTTTTACTAAACTTATTAATTTGAAAAATTGTGGGATCTATCATTCTTGCTCTATAATCCTTTAGAGAAAGTAATCGTAGATCTGTCACAATGTAAATAGTAGTGAGACAGTTTACAACGAGTTAATTCTCTTACTTTTCAGTGCTCATTCAGGAACAACTGTGAAATTTCCTTAAAATGAATAATTTTTTCACTATTCTAAAGTATACACGTTCCTGAATATTGTTCTAAAATCATAAGCTGAAAGTTGGAAAAGATGTAGCACATTTTGTCTAAATATATGACGTAAATAACCCTTCATAAACTTCAAACAGTAATTTTCAGACTCACAAATTCGCTACCATTAATCTTTTCTACTTAATTGAACAGCATATATTACCATCATCTTAGAATTATTTTATATTATTAGCAATTTTTATTTATTTAAATTATATAAAGCAATCTTTGTTCAATATGCCTTATTTTGATTAAAGAAAAAAAAAATTTCAGTAAAAACTACCTCTTTAGTATCAAAGCTGTTCAATTTTACAGCTGCTCAGTAATACAGATAGAATTAACAAAATTATTAAATATGCCATTTTCAGTTATCTTAAAAAAGAAACCATATGTATATGTAGTATTTATTAAACTGTGATAAATAAGCTTGTTTTATAGCAATCACAGATATGTTTTCCCCTGAAAGTAATTTTATTTAAACTACAGTATCAAATTAGACACAAAACTTTTTATTATATGAGCTTATAATTTATTTTAAATTCTTTATTTTTGTTAAATAATTGATATTTTACTCTGTGATGTCCGACACTGCAAAATTATCTTAAAATTTCTCTGCAAAACTGTGCAGTGTAGACATTTTAGTTTTATCTAGTTAATGGTTGTATTGTAATTTTTTGAAAAAAGTAATTTTATTTTGATGTTTAATTGTGACTAGTGTAGATTGTGATATGGTATTCTTTTTAAGCCACTAATTCTGGAATTGTGTGATACTATACAGGATGCTATTCATCAGAGCGGTTAAAAATATAGTGAGGAGATAGGATATATTATAAGGATTAAAAATTGCATAGCCATCCAGAGCAGGGAATTTCTTCATATACCACCAGGGGTACTTCCTTTTTATGGACTGGCTATTCATGCACATTTGAACTGGTACTTTTATTTATTTGAATTACCTTTATTTTTATGAATTTCTGTTTTCTAATGATCGTTGTCGAAAATTGGATTCAAACAAGCTCAGCAGTAGCTGTTTTATTTGGCGACGAAATCAGCAGGCTCTTCAAGTTAATTACCAAACCAATAATCTGTGATAAGACAGCTTACTTTGCGAGTTTTTGAATAGCAAATTTTGACAGTAATGAATAGAAAACATGAAATTAACATAAGTTAGATTGATGAATGAAACAGCCAGTTCTTGATTAATGAAACAACCAGCTTAAATATACACTAAGAGCCAGTGCACAGTAGGAAAGCTCATCTGTACTCTTAGTGAATAAAATAGTCTATCTCAAGGTGACGTGATTTCCCCACTCTTCCCTACTCCGTTACCATGGTTTCAGTGTCTTTTGCTTTTTCGGCACGAGGGGGGTGAGGATATTTGCCGTAACCTTGGAAAAAGAAAAGTGTAGAGTGTGGCGGATTGTGTAACCTTGAGTACCTTATTCTATATAGAAAGAGTATAGTGGCATGTGATAACATTTTCGGTGCAGCTTGCTGTTTGTGACATAAATTGCTGTGCTATTCTCAATCCTATCATGTATCCGACCTCACCACCAAGTTTTCAACAGCTGTGTTTAATCGCCCTGTATATGTTTTTGTGTTAACATTTGAATTTCTATGTTCGCTGTGTACTGTTAGAACGTTTAAAACTCTACAAGAGGTTCCGTAAAATCTGCCCTTAATTTATATTTTTCCGATATACATAGAAGATAAGAAAGAAGTATCTGAATTTGGGGGTTGCAAATTAGTATAAAAGCAAGGAAGAAACAACAGCGCTGTTGAAATCTGATGAAATAAGAAGGTTGATGAAGGCGGAAGATTGTACAGGATACCACAATCAGTAACTGAGACAATCTTGGAAGAGGGTTACTAGTAGTGATTCCAATTTTCATTCTGCTGTTAATTAGCTTTTGATGTTTTGTACACTCTTAATGGTGTTTTTGTTTTTCCTCCCTTAAATATTTATTTGCTACCCCCATTTTGCATACTTCCTTTCATTTTTATAAGGATTCTTATACATGTATATGTGTAAGTCTTAATGAATTTAGTGTTAGAGCATTAATTTTTTCATAAGTCACAGATGTATTTTTGATCCCATAATGTAAAGGTCAGTAGGACACTTCAATGGAAAAAAAATTTCGTATATGTAGAAGTTTTTTTATTTATTAATATTTGTGCCTAACTTTACTAACTATTGATTTTGACAAGCAACAGACCTTGTTTCCAAAAGCAATAAAAAGTATTTGTTTTAATCTCTTACTTACCACACTTTTCCTGAAAGTGGTTTTTTTTTAAACATCAAACTGTTCCATAGTATTGTTTCCAAACAGATACTTGAATAGATTTGCTTTGCACAATACACAGGAACATCTTATTGCCTTCATAGCTTTCACCCAAAATTCTTTCTTTGAAGTCATAAAAATGTAGCTTATCATTATATTGTCCCACAACACCCTTTAAATTTTCTTTTTTTTTTTTTTTCAATTACCTGAATTAGTGGCTTTACGTTACAAATATGTAAGATATGAGGGATGGTCCCTTTAATGTATTGATTTTGTTCTTAAACATGACATTTTTTGTGCCTGTATGTGCAGGTTGTAAATGTTGTACATAATGCACTTGACATGAAGAAAAAAATATATATATATATATTCTGTTATAATGTATGATATATTATTTAATGGCAGCTTTTTTGTCATTGCAAAAAGAAAATATTATTTACAAAATTTCTGTAAGCTTATATGTTCTGAAATACAATTCCTTTTTTTTTTAACTCTTGTGGTATATTTTTATTTCGTGGTCTCAAGTAATCTACAATTACAACACACAATCTTTTAAATTTCATATTTCGATTCTGATAGGTATTTAAACAAATGAAAGAATCCTAAAACATTGCATACCATACTCAGGTCTCCACAAACTTTTCTGACAACAGATTCCTTCCATTTAATGATATTCCAATATTTAGATACAGTGTACTCTCGATATCTTGAACTTCAATATCTTGAAAACCTTGTTAGTTCCAAAAAAATATTTTTTTCCCTTGGTATTATGCATCCACCTAATGTTAATTTGAATTCCTATGTCGAAGAGTTTCTTCTCAAAACCTTGTTATGTCGATTTTTTTTTCGAAATAAAGAATGATTTTTTTAGGAAAATTGTATTTATAATTATCAAGGAAGGTTGTGGAAGGTGATATTAATATGAGAAAAGAACAAACTTGACTAACACAAACTTCATCTACAAAACAAAAAGCACAAAAAATAAATTAAACTTTCTAATAGAGAACAAAACAAACAAAATTCAAAAGTAATAATTTAAACACTGAGTTAGCTGAATAAATGATATGATTAAAGTTAGTTTAGCTGACATAGGGCATGTGATGTTGATTTGCCTTATATATTTTTTAGATTTATTTAGTTTAAAATATTTTGTTTAACATTTTTTCGAACTTCTTTGCCAAGAAAATTTAAAGTCTAAGAGAACGCGATATCGGTGGAGAAACATTTCTTAGCGAATTCTGCTTCACTCAGGCCGGATTACTCATTAGGCCATGACCTGGGGCTCCCTTAAAATGGATTTTTTGAAAATAAATTTTAAAAAATACAATGATTTTTCAAAATGTTAATATTTATTACTTCTAATTTAATAAAATAAAGTAAAATTTAATTTATTATTATTTATTTTTCTTTTAAATATGCTTTCTTAAATGAAAAGATGTATAAATACTTTTTTTTTTTTGAATAAATAAAAAATAAAATCTGAGGGCCCCAAAAATTTGAATGGCCTAGGAGCCCGCATACGCTTAATCCGGACCTGCTTCACCTCTATTAGGTAGTTCAGAGAAAACGCAGTTCTGGTAAACCTAAAGTAAACCACAAAGTTTCAAATGCTGAAAAAAATTTCAAATTATCAAAATGCAAACAAATTATTGCACGATAACTTCCCGCTATTCCGGGAAGTTATCGTGTTAAGTCCGGACTGATCGTCAGGACTCGGTTCACTGAAGTCCAGCATCACTGGCAGCGGTCTTCGGCGTGACCGAGGGTGTGCGGTATCGCTTCTCGTTAAACTGTTCTACCGTGCAGTGCTCGTTTTCGCACAGGTCGTTGGGCTACCAAAGAGGGGAAGCCCCTCTGCGTAGGATCAAAATTGTGTCTTCCTCAGGGAAGTTTCCCAGATTGTGCAGCTCTAGTGCGACGTAAATAAATTACTATTAAATAATTGCAGCGATTTATTTACATTTCGAAAATATTTTTCGGCATTTGAAACTGCAAGGTTTATTCTTAAGTTTACCTTAGCTCACTTTTTCTAACGTTAATGTAAGTTAATCTGTTAAGAAGGATTTTTCCCGACCTGTAGCGGCCTCTTATGTTTGAGGAAGTTATAATTTTAAAATATGTATGCCAACAAGTCAAGAATTTTCTGGGCTTACTTACTTTAATTTGCAACGAGCAAATCACTTGTTTTCGAAGGTTCTGTTGTAGCGGGAAATTCTACTTTTTTTTTCTAATAATATGCTGTTATCATAACTTTTGTGAGTTAATGATAGCTGTTTGGTCAAATTAAGCCTATCTTTAGCCATTGCCTCAATTCTAAAAATGGGGCAAAACGTCAATATGGGGAAAAGCCCTAGATGTGAGAAAACGAAAAGCGTTTCTGGTTTTAATATTTAAAAACTTACTCCTAGGCCGCTTTATCTGGGGTCATAAAAATTTGCAAAAAAAAATAGGAATAAGGCATTTATTTTTATAATTTTCATCTCTGTAAAAAAAAATTTATAAAAAAAGTTTAATAATTTTTAATATATTTAAGTTGTTTGCCCGTATTATGAAGTTATATAAAAGAAAGTGCTTCAAAAAACCATGTTAAATATTTTTTTGAATAACTTTAAAAAAAAAAATTGCCAATTCAGCTAGAGTTTTCCACTATGGAAAATATCAAAATTAATGAATGCTTTTTAAATTTTTGTGTGTCCAGTTAATACAGTATTAGAGTAACTTTTTTAAGTTTCACAAAATGAGATCACTAACTCTTTTTATTTTACCAAAACTAACTTCCCTTCGTATTGACAGTTTGCGCCATTTTTTGGAATTCGCATACTGGCTAAACTTGGCCTAACTGTCTTGAATTACAAATTTATTTATAAATATAACTGTAGTACTCTGTCCTCATTTATCTTGTCCATTTCACCCCATCATCCACTTACGTTTTCAGTCTTCATTGTTATTTTATTAATCCGTATTAAAAAAAATATGAATTGGGTACTTTAAGAAGAAGATCTCGGATTCCCACACATGTGGCTTATGACGTCAGGGCCAGCTGATAATTTATAAGCAAAATGGCGGCGTGTTAAAGTTAAGCTAAGTTTCTCCACATAAGTTAGAATGTTAATCTACGCGAGGTTAATTAAATACAGTGCCGTATCGCACATTGAATTTGCCGAAATATAATTCTTTCTCGTCTACGTCTTTTATTTAAATTAAATTCATTATTTGTTTATGTATTTTATTGTAACTGTGCGATATATTTTTGTTTTGTGCACATTAATGCATAATTAGTTTATGTTCAAAATGGTTTTTTTTTTTGTGTTAAGTAAGAAATATGTAGTGAAAGAATGAAAATCTTTGTGAAAAAATGTAGAATGTGTCATTAAAGAGAATTGATACTTGGCGGGCTTGGCTTACTTGAAATAGAATGGAAATAATAGTTGCTAACGTGAACAAATGCCACTTTTCAACAACCAATTAGGATTGATATGCCCACACTACTTGACTTGCAGGTATCCCATTAAACTAAAAGTTTTTCCATGTAAATTCAAGTTAGGGTTGGCGTACCACATTTTTGGGAAACTTTTCTCTAAATCATGTTTCCGTCACCAGTGGTATGCAAATTCCTAGTAAAATTATTGCTGTTGTGACGGAATTTTATTCCGTCACAACAGCATGGAAGCATTCCATGCAGGAAGCATTCTTAAAAGTTCAAGAAAATTCAATTTATCTTGATGAAAACATAGTGTGACGCTTATCGTCACTCAAAATTAAGATCAAGAGAAAAGGCTAAAATTATAATTCTAGAACATTTCAAAGTCCTTAATTTTGAGTGACGATAAGCGTCACAATAGGAACAAATATGAACATTTTCAGTTAACTTACGATAAATATTTTACTAATTCAGTCATCTCTAAAAAACGTATTTAATGGACGAACATGTTATGCTTTTCAGGGAGATTTCGTTTAGAGACCTCACAAACTAAAAAGAACTTTTCGATTACTCTTACAAAAAATATGCTAAAAAAATTATCCCAAAAAATTGAAGCGGTTATATATATTGCTTTGATTAAAAACTTCATTCGCTTCAAAAAATCAACAAATTGGAAATGACAGTCGGCATGTTTCAAGCTCTCAAAAACAGGCTCCCGTTTTCAAAACTTGCCAGACGTGAATGAGAAGAAACAAAACATATTTTAAAAAGAAAAATTGCCAACGAAAAATGGAGAGAAAAAAAGGTGTGAAACAAAACTAGAAAAACCATAGTAGCCAAGGCAGGAGAAAAAACGAAACACGGAAAACCACTGTGGCGTCCGTAGCGTGTGGACATGCATTTTACCCTGATTTGCCTCTCTCAGTGGAGTTAGTTCATGTTTTTATTATTGTTTTTTCAGCTATTGAGGTTTTTCGATTTTTGTTTCTCACCTTTATTTTCCATTTTTCGTTGGCATTTTATATTTCAAATCACCTTGTTCATTCTCATTCACGTCTAGCAAGTCTTGAAAATGGACGCCTGTTTTTGTTGCTATTATTTCCAATTTTTTTATTTTTGAAGTGAACGAAGTTTTTAATCAAGTAAATAGATATACTGTTATGCCAAAAAGTTCTTTAAGAAGGCAAAGCAAACTCATCAGCGAGCATTTAACCAATATATATATATATTTCGTCTGTGGAAAAATTTAGGCTATATTAAGAAACAGATATTTCTGACAAGAATAACAAAAAATGACTTATTAAATGACAAAATTTCTCTACTCTGATGTCGTTCACTTCCCATAACTTTTCACAGTTCTGATTTCTGCTTATATTTTCTCTTCATATTACGGCCTGCAATTACCCTGTTTCTATCTCTCGTGAAAATGTCTGGTTTTAAAATTAGGTACGATTGAATGTTCCATTCGGATGCACCGCTGCATATTTTCAAAATATTTTGTGCTTTTGTATTCTAATGAGACAATTTCCAGAAAATTTGTGTTCCAAATATAATAATGTAAATCAGAATAACATAAAATTTTGCACTTTAAAGTGAGAAAAGTAATTTAGAGTGCTTTTGTTTGATGAGAATTATCCTATTTTATATTTGTTTTGTGAATAAGCACTGTTGAAGCGTTTTTGAAATATTTCAGTATCTATTTTTAAAGGCTTCGCCATTTTTTGGTTCGTTTCGTTTATCTCGTTTTTATGTATTTATTTATTTTTCTTTCAACAGAAAGTTGCTTATATAGTTTTATTCTAAATCCCATTATCTTTGCAAAAAGGCTCTTGAAATAGAATGAAATGCAGATTATAGGTTAGAATATATTCAAATACTTTTCAGAGAGCTATAAACAGGAAAATTCCGCAAATTTTAAGACTAGGAAATTCCACTTTCTGCTTGCTCCACTCACCAGCCCTTATTACTTCACGTGGTTGCTTCTCAGTCATAATTTTTTTTCCCTTCGAAGGTTTTTTTTTTAAAGATATTTTCGTTCATAAAATATATAATTCTTAGTTTACGTAAGAACACTTTGTTGATAGCTTAATCGTAACAGAATGAATGATTAATAAGAACACTTTGTTGATATATTGATCAAAACAAAATGATCGAAGAACACTTTGTTGATATGTTAATCGTGACTAAATGAACGAGTAATAAGGAACACTTTGTTATGTTAATCATAACAAAATGAACGATTAGTAAAAACACTTTGTTGATATGTTAATCGTAAGAAAGCGATTGATTAGTAAAAACACTTTGTTGATACATGACAAAATAAGCTATTAATTGGATTTGAAATATAATCAACTGTACTTGCAAAAGAACAAAACTTAGGAAAACGGAATGTGCGTAATAATGAGATGTAATATTAATTGTTAACTTCACTCTATAGTCTATAACAAAAAAATCGAAGCACCAAGAAGGAGTTGTCCGATTGAAACGAAAATTGGTGGATAGGAAGACAATGTACAGAATAGTAAATGATTAAAATTTCAGAACAATTGAGTAATTTATTGCAGAGTTGCAGTAACAAGTTCAATAAGGTGTTGACCCGCCTCTAGCCTGGATACAAGCTGCCACACGGCGTGGCATAGATCGATAAAGCTCCCGGATGGTCTCTTGCGGTATTTCCTGCCAAATTCGATCCAATTGTTGAACGAGGTCATCAACATTCCGTGCCAGATGCAATCGCCCTCCCATCATATACCAGACATGCTCGATGGGAGAGAGATCTGGTGATCTGGCAGGCCAAAGAAGAGTTTGACAAGCTTGCAGACAGTTCATAGCAACACGTGCCGTATGTGGTCTGGCATTGACCTGCTGAAAAACCAGTCCAGGGCGCTGCAAAAGGAACGGTAGCAAAACAGGTCTTAGGATGTCGTCGACGTACCGCTGTGCAGTAAGTGTACCTCTAATGACGACCAAAGGGGTCCGGTTGTCAAAGGAAATGTCACCCCAGACCATAATGCCTTGTTGAGGGCCGGTGTGGCGTGCAATAGTGAAGGCAGGATCCCCCATCAGCCCTTTGCGTCTCCAAACACGTCTTCGATGATCGTCAGGACACAGTTGGAAGCGGGATTCGTCGCTAAAGACTATACGTCCCCAGTCGGCATCATTGCAGCCTGATCTAGTCATGCACCACTGCATACGAAATTTTAAAGCAATCGGATGATTGCTTCTTGGTGCGTCGATTTTTTTGTTATAGAGTGTTTATATATAACTATAATCTTATCTCATATAAGAGTTTAATTATAAATGCTCTTATTTCTCCGAATAAATCGTTTCCAATTTTATATTTTTATTCGAGTCCTTTGTAATTTTTTTTTTTTTTTTTTGTAATTATCGAATGTTAAGTTATCTTATTTAATCCTTACTCCATATACGTTTTTACGGTGGCGACGCTAGCGAATTAATGCAGAGAGAAAATTAAAATACGTACAAAGGAGTTTAAGATATTTCTAAAGTTTTTTCTCATCTGTTTTTTTATTGCAGTGATTAAAAGTGTTAATTTCTAGGAGTACGTCTTCCCGAAGCAGATCCTAAGGAAACAAAAATGCGGTTCACGAAAATATGTTAGCCAAAAAAATGATTACGCTCTGATTGCAGCGCAAAACTGCCAGAGAATTTAAAAAAAAAAAAATAAAAAAAAAATAAAAAAAAAAAAAGACATTTATATGTAATAGTTTCTTTCTATTTTAAAATTTCGACACAGAGCATTATTACTCTTTTTTTTTATTATTATTATTTTTTTTTTTAATTACAAACATCGCAGACGTGTAATTTATTGATTTTGGCTTGGTATTAGCTAAACATATTTTAGAATAACGATTCCAAAATTTTTCGACGCTAGAACTCTGAATGTGAGAACTTCTTTTGATGGAATCCCGACTGCAAAAAGTACAGTACTGAAAAAAATAAGCAGACTATCTTAAATAACTTTTGATCTAATGATCGGATCTTTACGTCTGTGATTCAATCTTAAGAGTTCGAAGGAATGACCACAAATATGATAATTAATTAACGCAGATGATATTTTAAATTACGAAATCAGACCCGTAAAACCGCTTTCTCTGAATAAACATATCTTTTTTTTCGACACATTCGATCCCCGAAATATAGGAGGCAGTCGCAATCTGGTAAATATGGCATAGTTTCGTCAGGGCAGCTGTCCTAAGTTTATTTTTACTAAAGCCTGAATGTTAATTATTATTTAAAAAAGTAAAAAAAAAAAAAAAAACTAAAGAGAACGAGGAAAAAATTATTAAAAACAATTTTTTTTTTCTTCCTTATTCTTGCACATAAAACAATTCGCAATAACTTTCAATAAAAATATTTTAAAGAATCGGATAGCATAAAGAAAGGGGGAAGGGTCTTCCCCCAAAGAACAATTGAGATGGGGAGAAAAGTAAAATAAACGTTAGACCTGAAGAAAATGAGTCATACTTTTCTTTATTACTGCTTGTTTCAAACAGAAAGACGCCTTGGGGCTATAAGAAAAAGACCACCTTTAGAATTTAACTGTCTTCTCATACGAACAACTCATAAATTACTATTTCGGCTTTTGCGAAGTTGAGATTATTTTTATAACTTGTTGTCATGACTTAATGATTCGATGTTTTTAGTCACTTCCAAGTAATGATACTTTTAAAAGCGTTAAAAAAAAAAGTAAGAAAAACAGGAATAGCCTATTTTTGCATTTTTTTTTTAATCACAATTAATTGAATCGTTGCGTGAGAGTTATTCCCATTTCTTTAATACACAAATATTCTTTCGAGTTTAATTACCTGCAGCCAGAGCTTCTTAAACTGGGGGTCGTGACAACAGTTGGAGTCGACAAATGATTTTAAACATTTTGACATTTCTGTAAGTTATTATAAATATTTTACTATTATCATATGTTTTTACTAAACGTATCTGAAAATAGATAAAGAAAGATAAGACAGTATATATATATATATATATATATATATATATATATATATATATATATATATATATATATATATATATATAACTGAAACGTTACGTCACATTTTTTTTATTACCTAAGTGTTCATTTTTCTTGTTTTGTCAATTCGTCAAAGTGAGTTTAAGTTTAGTACTTACTTAAAATTTTCACATTCTTCATGTCTTAAATTTTTATTTCATTTTATAACCGTCGTGAACAGCCGACCCAATTTTAAATTTACGACTACTAATGCTTAATTCGGTACCCTTGAAATTCTGAACCCAAACCAGAAGAAACTCCTAGATTAAATATTGAACGAAATTTGCCTTTGTGGAGGATTTTTTTGATGGAACTAACCCGCATTTGCATTCCATGGCGAAGAAAACCACAAACCTCCGACTGTTAGTTTGACGGTAAGGTGTTCCATGATCCGTCTACCACTGAGGATATTCTACGGCAGCAGTGTAATCGGTGCGAGCTGGGTGTGGAATTCGTATCGACTTCTCATCAATGGGATTCGATTCCGGTTCACTTCTTTGGGGGTCAGCGCTTTATCCCCTGAGCCATCATGGCTCTGTATTCCGGTTTCTTTTATATTTTATTTTATAACCATTGAACAGTCGATCAAATTTTCAGTTTACGGCTACCAATGTTCAACTCCGTGCCTTTGTAATTTTTAATCCAATCTAGAAGACACTGGAACTCCTGGACCAGTACCCTTAAAGGTATTGATTTGTTATGGGAACATGGAGGACTTTGAGACTCGACAGATTTAACGTGCATCAGTCACCATTTACTACACGGGGAGTCTTTGGCCGGCGAGGATCGAGCCCACGACCTCTTGGACATGGGCCCAGCTCCCTACTGACCAGGCTATCCCAGCCTGAAGGATGATTATTGGACACCGCAGGTGGCCAGCCGACCCGCGATGCGGGTTTGCAGCTTTTCATGCCCCCCCCCCCCCCCCCCCCACGTAGGAACTTCACCCTCGCACTCCGGAGGTCGTCAGGACCGAGGCCCCTCGGACGGGGAAAGCACACAGCCGTCACCCAGAAGGGTCGTGTACTGTCCTGCGCACCTAATGCCCAATCCTACAACCCTACCGACCCACAAGGCCCATCTGCTTAGGCCGCTGCAAGGGAAAGGGGTTAAGACATGAAAAACAAACAAAATTAAGGTTATAATTAAACAAAAGTTAAATAAACCAGACAGATCGCACCACCCTCTAGTTGTTGTTTTGGTGAGTCTATTGCGTTGTTTCTCTGTATCTTGGTACTTTAGTATCTTGATCTAGATCCTTTGTATTAGTTGTTATTATGACCTGTTGGCTGGCGACTTACCTGTTTTGGCACCACGGGTCCGGTGGATCCGGTATTCTTTTGGAGTATATCCATGTTATTGGTGCATGGTGATTACAATTATTGTGGATATAACTTGCTATTGTTACTAACACATTATAGTACTAGGACAGTGCTGTTTAAGATTAAGGTCTGGTGTTTTGCCGGTTGCCTTATTGTTGTTAACACACTTAATTACTATTGCATTGTATACTTTAGAATAACCAGTTAATTTAGGTCTGGTGTTGTGCCAGTTACGTTTTATTGTTGTTAACACAATTATTTACTATCGCATTGTATATATTAATTATAACCTGATTATAAAGGTCTGGTGTTGTGCCAGTTTCCTTTTATTATTGTTAAAACACAATTATTTACTATTGCATTGTTTATATTAATTATTACCTGATTATAAAGGTCTGGTGTTGTGCCAGTTTCCTTTTATTATTGTTAAAACACATTATAGTGGCTATTGCAATGAATACATTAATTTATGCCTGTTAATTAAGGTCTGGTGTTGTGCCAGTATCCTTTTTTTAAAAAAACACTTTATTGTTGCAATTGTAATGAATACATTAATATTTGCCTGATAGTTAAGATCTGGTGTTGTGCCAGTTTCCTTTTATTTATGTTAAGACACTTTATAGTTGTAATGAATACATTAACATTTACCTGATAGTTAAGGTCTGGTGTTGTGCCAGTTTCCTTTTGTTGTTGTTTAAACACTTTATAATTGCTATTGCATAGTAAACATTTATTTTTACCTGATAGTTAAGGTCTGGTGTTTTGCCAGTATCCTTAGAGTACTTATTAAATCAATTATAAATATAATTTAAAAGGTTGATGAAGACATGTATTACTGTTTTTAGATGGGTTACTAATAGTTGGTTGGGGTATTAATTTAATAATTGACACCAATAACACTTATAGTGTTACTTACCTTTTATTTGGGAGTTGCTGACCCTTGTTTCGGTTTTACGAGTTGGTTTTTATTGCATTTGTATGCTATCGCTTAATATGATGTTTTGAGTCTGGTATTGACCAGTAACTATTTGTGGTATTTATTACTTTTAACAAAATCACTGAATTATATTTATAGCAATTATTGAATTGTTTACATATTGCATTAGAATTGAGAGTTAGTTGTACCACCTTGACCTTGCTAATCAGTATCATCTGGAAGCTGAAATGGAAAGACTAGCGGCATTACTGACAATCACAATCATAGCAAACACGTTACAATATTTAATAGCTAGTCACTACACACATTTTTATTTTTAGATACATTTAACATTTATGGCCTTTACGGGTAGCTGAAGAGCTCCTGGCGCACTGCCTGCCCCCAGGGACTAGGAGCAGGTTCAGTGGTGAAGGCGTGTGTGATGATCAACCACGTTGGCTGCCATTGTGAGCCAGTCCGTGGCTGATTGTGGGGTGTGCATGTTTTTTTTTGTGTTGTAATGTGTTCGTATCTTCTTTTTGGTGGGTGTGGCAATTGGACAGACTATTGTTTATGGATGACATTTTTAGCTTTATTTAATTGAATTAATTCTATTTACAGTCCTGAAATTAGCTTATCATGATTAGATATTAGCAGTCTTTAAGTTTTGCTTAGCCTAGGTTATTGAGATAATTATAATCATTGTTGGATTAGTTTTTGAGCTGCCTTGCCCATTGCCACAACCCCCTCCTTTATATATATATATATATATATATATATATATATATATATATATATATATATATATATATATATATATATATATATATATATATATATATATCATGTATATATATCATATATATCATATATCATATATATATATATATATATATATATATATATATATATATATATATCATGTATATATATCATATATCATATATATATATATATATATATATATATATATATATATATAATGACCTCACGGTTAGCTGAAGAGCTCCGGACGCACTGCCTGCCCCTGGGGCTTGAAGCAGGTCAGTGGTGAGGCGTGTGTGGTAATCAACCACATTGGCTGCCATTGTGAGCCGGTCCGTGGTTGCTTGTGGGGTGTGCATGTTTTGTTTTGTGTTTGTTGCGGATTACATATTATTGGTTATATTCCTAGTTGTTTCAATAATTCTGGTCAGTTTTTGTTTTATTACTTTGTTTGAAAAGCTATCTGCAAATGCTGTTAGATGGGCTGGATTTGGTCTTTTTAGATGGTTGTGTTGTGTTAATGGACACTCGTGCTAGTAGTGTTCGGGTGTACCTAGTTCGTCGCATGGGCACTGGTCTGTGCCCTTAACACGTTCACGCCGGGTGTTCAGGCCTGAAAGCGGGACGGAAAAGAGAAAATACTGGTAGAGGAACTAGTTCAATATTAGATAATATTCGGGAGGAGTTAATCTATTCTTAACAATAACAATTTACTGTAAGGAAATTTATCACAGCGAAAAAGCAATTCAATATAAAAATTGCATCCGTTAAAAACAATTGGTAGTTATGGATTTTTATTACTCCCGGAAAAAAACTAAAAAATGAAATTTATTTGTTACCAGTTTTTACTCCGGTGCGTCGCTCGAGTAGTTCACGCTGGCGGGTACGTGTTAATCATACATCTGAGGGTACTGAATCGGAAATTAATATTTCTCTGGTTCAGGTCAAAAGTTACGATATCTGGATGAATGTAAAAATGGGTCTGTCCTAGAAACGGGCATTGACGTGTGGCCGAATGCATATTCTTGGCCATAGGTGGCTCCAATGAAAAACAAGAAACACACCCTCTGCCTAAAATTAGCTGGATTTCATCTACCAGGTTTGCTGGTAATGACAAATGGCATTAGAAGAGCCGAGATGGCTCAGGGGATAGAATGTTCGCCTTCCAATGAGGTGAAACGGGTTCGAATCTCGGCGATGGCTGGTCGATATGAATCCGCATCCGGCTTGCACCGACCACAGTGCTGACGTGAAATATCCTCAGTGGTAGACGGATCATGGGTAAGAGTCTCTTTGCTGTCATGCTAATCGTGGAAGGTTTTCGTGGTTTTTCTCTCCCTGTAATGCAAGTGCGGATTAGTTCCATCAAAATGTCCTCCGCGAAGGCAAATTTCTCCCAATATTTTACCCAGGAGTTCCCTTGTCTTCTAGATTAGGTTCAAAATAATTTTGTAATTAAACTATTATTTCAGATTTAAAACCCCCACGTTCAAAATAGGTAAGATCAAGTACTTCTATAAACTCACCAAAAACAATTGTTCTCGAATGTAATTAACTGTAAAAAAGGGGGGGAAATAACAATAAACTTGAAATTAACTCATAATTTAAGTGAAAAATGAAAATAAAAAATTACATAAATTTATTATATAACAGATAATTGTTAATGTTTGATTGCTCTTTGTTAAAGGTCAAATGAACAAACGGCTACATTCTGAGAAAAGTTTTATGCCGGTCACTTCTATTTGTTTTAAAAATTTATGCTTTAGTTCACTACCACTGAAAAAAATATATCACAAAAATATCAAATATTGATAAATAAAAAGTCTTTATACCGTGTATTAAAGTATTGTAATATCAGCTTTTAACTTACAAATAAGTTCACACTCGGTAACGTTTCAACCTTTTAACCAGAAGTATTTGGAATCGCTGTCAGATAGTGATGAAATACTATTTTATAATGTGTGTGTGTGTTTTTTTTTTTTCTGGAATGATAAATAAGAAAACAAAATTAGTAATTTGAAATTTTCATGCATTTCGTCGCTTTGAAACTAAACCGTAGTAACTCAAAAAAAAAAAAAAAAAATCGAAAAATGAGATATTTGGGTCATTTTGTGTAAAAAAAAAATACCCTTTTAGAGAGACAACGTGTTATCTTCATAAGTTCCGTAAAATTAATTTAGAGAGCAGATAAATCGTTATTGCAATAGCGCAATGCACGTTATTGAAAAGTTTCAAATCGCTCTCCTGAAAAACTTGCTTTTTTGAATTATCACGGTTTAGTTTCAAAGCGACGATTTGTATAAAATTTATTTATCATATTAGAGCTTTCAATGAAGATAATATTCCAGGATGAAACTTGATTTTGCGACAATTACGTAAATCAATAACTTATGTTAGAAAACATTGTAGCAACCACTACGATGGGCTGCTACGTTTCTTCAATAATTAAAAATAAATTTTTGTAATTACTTTTCATAATAAGTTGTGGTTGAATTATATATAAACAAATTTTTTTAATTAAAAGTGGTAGTTATTTAATATATAAAAATTTAGCATTTTTTTATATACTACATCAGGGCTAAAGAGAATAGAAGGGCTAGTTCACTCCGCTCTTAGAGCTGAAGCTACGATTTCCTTCCTCATGACGTCACTGTGTCCACAGATCTCGAAGATAGCAAGCAAAGATATTATGATAACTTTGCATCTTTCTCTTTGTAAAAGACTTTTTCTGGTTATTAGGTTTCAAACTTTACGTAATTAACACATTATTTCCGTTCATAAACATAGTTCAAAAAATATTTCTTGGCCATTATATTAAAAAAATACAATTTTAAACTTATAAAAATATTTTACTAGTTGGCGAAAATGACACTATAAATACTTTATTTTAAAAAATTCAGTTTTAACTTTAATTATTAAGAAAAATGAAAGCATATATCGACACTTTTTTTTATCTACATAATCTTTGATAACTATAAGTTGGGTTAAATTTAGAGTCCCTGATTTTAAAATATGCCGTTAATAGCAATTTGTTCATACTTAATCATTAGGAAACATCAACCTTAAATGCTAATTACTGAAACAAAATAATATTTTAGGTTCATAATGACATTAGAAATTTAACAATTGTTTATAGATATTTAAGATGACATAATTTATAGATATTTAAATTTAAGAGAATATAATTTTTTTAAAAAAAATCATAAATATTAAGAATAACTACATTAAAAAATATGTTATGAAATTAGGAGAATTTCAACTATACACTATCTATTTTATTTATAATTTTTACTTACGTTTTAATTTTCTCTGACTTAATCCATTTTTTAATTTTTTCACCTGCCTTTCTTTTTTGAAGTAACGAGGCGGTTTCTATTTAGATAACGAATTTTTATAAAAGTTCTTAACGATAGAAAAAACGTATTGCTGTTTTATATTAACTGTGTCATTTCGGAATCCATTCTTTACATAGTTGTTCATTTACTTTAGGGAACACACGGAAAATTATATTTTTTCCTTTTGTTTTTCTATCAGAATTTTTGCAAGTTGCAATCGCGCAAACTGGCATTTCGTTAATAGTTTTAAATTTTTGTAAATTCACTGCAAAAACTGAGGAAAGTCATTATAGAAAATAACAAATGTCTTAGAATATGTCACAAAAAGAAATGCTCCAATATTAGTTAGAGCTAGTAAGGCCGAACGCTCTGTTCTTGAAGTAAAAGTGCGAGCTTTGCGCCAAAGTGACGTCACTAGAGAAAATCGGAGGATTGGCGCAGCGAGAGTTTCTTCAAAGGAGTAAACCAGCCCTTCTATTCTCTTTAGCCCTGATACTAGATACTGAGCGAAATTCAAAAAAGAGTGATGAAGTAATAATAGAGAGATTTCGCACTTTCGCGTTAGCTAGCAGCAACTGCGTTTGCTTGCTATTATTTTAAATGCTACATATCTTTACGCTATGTTAGCGTGATTTAAGTGATTATGGTTGTCAAATTGCGCTAGTTCCATAAGAAACTGGATATATTTTCGCTATTTCAAAATTATAAATTATATTTATTTTGACTATGCAATTTAGTTAAAAAAAAAGTTAACCCTTTCTAAAGTCGTGGTAAGTATACTTACCACCAATTTTAAAGTCTATGGTGAACTTTTTTACCACTTTTAATTCAGGTTTCCATTTGCTGATAACTTCAGCCTTCTTGATTGTGTTTGAATAAAATTGGCAACCATTTGTTAGTTTAAGAAAACGTATAAAAGTAATAAAATGCATTATTCCTTTTGAAGATTGTAGCATGTATAAAATTTATTCCATAAATGAAGAAAAATAAAAGTCAATAATTTCCTAATAGGTCGTGTATAAATTGGCATTTTTATAAGCTAAATGAGTTTTTTTTTTTCTCATATCAATTACTTTTCTTCTAACAATTTCAATTTCAAAAATACTGTAATTTACTTTTAGAAATAAATGGGCCTAAGGTTTAATAATTTAAATGTTAAATAATTAATAGAAGTTCAATAATATTTTTTAATAATAATAATAAGCTACATTCTTTCTCGCGGAATTTATCAAAATCTATAAAATGCCAAATTTTTTTGTTCACAGATCTGCAGTTTTATGTACAGATTAAAGCATTTGGAATCGTATGCCACAACTTTAAAGAAATAGTCTACCTCAATTATAAATGTTTGTTTTCATTTTGTGGTCCTAATTAAAAAGATATTCCACTACGTTAGCGTTTTTAACTTACGGATTTTTGCGAAATCTTTTATTTTCACTTACTTAAGTTTGACATTTTTTCACGGGCGCATGCGTATTTCACCAGAACAGACGCATGCGCACTAGTAGTGCGCATGCGCAATTACTTCAAATCTTACATACGAGAGCTAACGTAACGGAAGCTAACGTAACGAAAATTTTTGAAATCTCCCTATTGAAGAATTTTTTTTTCAATCTAAATATTTCTCTAAACCTTTTAAATCAAAATTTGTTTCTAAATCGAAGTAAATGCATGTAGATGTCAAAACGCCCAAAAATATTTCACGGGTGCATGCGTATTTCACCAGAACTGACGTATGGGCACTAGAATTGCGCATGCGCAATTACTTGAAATCTTACTTACGGGAGCTAACGTAACGGAAGCTAACGTAAATTTGCGAAATCTCCCTATTGAAGAAAATTTTTTTCGATCAAAATATGTTTCTAAATCAAAGTATAAGTAAATGTATGTAGTTGTCCAAATGCCCAACTTCAGTCATGAAATCCTTAAAATTTCCATTTAAAACCAGCTTCCCCCAAACACATCTTCGATAGTCTGGAGTCTGGAATTTTCATTCTCTTGCAAACAATTTTGGTGTGTGACTTTTGCGAGAGTGTGAACTCATGGATTTAATATAGCTGAGGCTATATTGTGAAGGATTGGAAACAACAAAGAGAATGAGAAAAAAAAAATTCCCTGTTACACTGAAATTAAGGGTTGTTGATAAAAATACAAAAGAAAATTGAACTTGAATTGTGATCGAAAAGTTGGTTGCGTCTTTGGATTCTTTAACATATATATTTTATATTATTTTATTTTATAACCGTCGTTGAGCAGCCGACCCAATTTCATGGGCTTACAACTAATAATGTTCAACTCCGTAGCCTTGTAATTTTGAACCAATCCAGTAGACAAGGAAACTCCTGGATCAGTACCCCCAGAGGTATTGATTTGTTATGGGAACATGGAGGACTTTGTGACTCGACAGATTTAACGTGCATCAGTCACCATTTACTACACGGGGAGTCTTCGGTCGGCGAGGATCGAACCCACGACCTCTTGGACATAGGCCCAGCGCCCTACCGACCATCAACAAATATATTATCAGTAGAGAGGCATCTTCAGAAAATATTTTATCGAAAAAAATGACCTTTCACAAATTAGTTTCGCTTAAAAATGGAACCCTCGCCAAAAATTTTTGCTTAAAATGGAACCCACCAAATATTTTCTCTTAAAAATGCAACTCTCACGAAATATTTTCGCTTAAAATGGAACCCTCGTAAAATATTTTCACGACCCATCACTCTTTTTCTCAATATTATCGAAATATTTCACGAAAAATAGCATTCTGCAGAAAAATTCCGATTTAACTCTTTTTTTAGATTTAAAAAAAATTCAGTAAAATTTTCTCTATTTCCTAAGAACAGGACTTTTTACAGGAGGACCGATGCTTTTTGATGATGAACAATGAAAACAAAAAAGAAATTTGTTTGATACTTTGGATAAATGTATTATTTCACCGAATCTCATTGATTATTTGCTTACGGCTGATATACCATGTGGAACAGAACGATGGGCTTCATCTTACTAAGCGCCATAAGCAAAGGGTTAAGAAGGAACACATATCCATATAATTTTACTAAAATTAGTAGTTTAATACTTAGTTTTTCCTGATGCAAGTCGGTGACAGAAAAAAGTTAACACGTTGAATGCCATGGGGGTCACCGATGACCGGCACTGAATTTGTTCGTTGCGCCACGGGGGCCACCGGTGATCGTCGAAGCCAAAGATTATTAGAAACACATAATTGGAGTAAATTTTTAATGCTTTTAATTTTTTTAATATTATTATCGTTACTAAAGTGGTTTGAAGAAATTAATGCAATATAGAACACACATAAATAGTTTTATTTTTATACAAAGAGATGCCAACTTGCTCCGGACAGCGAATAGTGGTATTGCGAATAGTGGTATAAAAAGTGGTATTGTGATTCTTGGTTTAATAAATTCAATTTAGTTGATTTTGATTCACCACTATTTCTAAACAATTCGTAGACTTATACTATTCACCACTTTCTCTTGTTACACCATTCTAAACCCTTCAAAAAAAAATTAGCAAAATCTGTCTAATATTTGCAAATTTAGTTTGTAGTTATTTTCCGTTGTGGCCGGACGGGCAAGCCTCGTAAAATTACCGTTGCATTTAACGTGTTAACTATTTTTTCATTTATTGCACCAGTTATTTGATGCAAGTATTATATCTGAATTTCAATTGTACAATATAAAATATGCATTTTTTTCTTATAAACAATACGCTAGAATATAGAAGTACCTAAACAAAAATGTATAATTTCTATTCGTCTGTAACGACAAATAAGAATTATTATTTAATCTTGTTATAGTTATTTAACGAATCTTTTCATTAATAATAAATACGGTTGATATTCTAAAGTCCGTATTAACTGTATTATTGCTTGATTTAATACTTTTATATACATTTTTAACAGAATCTTGCAGGGGTTTTTTTATGTAAAAATGTTAATCCATATCTGCCAGCATTTAATCTTTTCGGAGATGAAATTCCCAATAAGTGGTAGTAAAATTAAAATGGAATATAGACATATATTTTTAGCCTTCAAGATCTTAAACTAACCATCGTAGAATAGGCTTTGATATTTATTTATATGAAATGGTGATTAAAAATATTTTACATTAAATTTATAAATAATAATTTATAATAAATTTATAAACAAAAAAAAGCATAAATTTTACTACCACTTTAACTATAAAAATAAAATTTTACGCAAAAATGCTTAACGTTGTCACATTACCATTTATGCACAAATAGCAACTGCTCCGCTTTCTGAAAAAGTTTCAATAAATTGGTAGCGGATTAAACATAAAAACTTGTTGAATGAGTAGGATAATTACTCTTATTTTTTAAAAGAATATCCACGAGATAAATATATGGAAGTTAAATCTTATATCGTGCTTTGAATTTTTGATATAATAGTGAAATAACTAAACTAAAAATAGCTTAAATTTCAATGCGACTAGAAAATATAAGTTTACAAAACGGGCATCGCTGATGTTATGTAATAATTTGTAACTACGGAATCGCCCATTGGTAAATACATGTCCGTGCACGTTTTCCCAAAAATTTCCCACGCGTCACTCAGTCCAGGAGGCGATTATTTGGTCTGCGTGAGGGGGCGCTATTCCCTGTGGGCAGACCAAATGACTCACTCTAATGGCCAAAGGAGAGTGGAGGGAGACGTCACGATGTTCGACGCCCCTGCAATCCTTGAATATAAATCGTGATTGAGGGCTCATCCGAATAAATGTCTTCAGCATCGTGGGATGAGCATTTTTATTTTATTAATCGGGTTTTTTTTTTTTTTTTTATAGCCCCAACGAACTAATGATTCTTGGATAATCAGCTCATCCGGAAATATTTACAGAGTGATAGTAACACTAATATATAGAAATGTATTTTATAGTATTCATATCTACTAGAATCTTTGATTAAGTCTAAGTATATCTATACCAACATCAAGATGGTTTGATTTTGTAACCTTTTCTTTGTCGTTGACATTTTTTTTTCTTTCATCCCGAGTAAATAGTTGTAAATGCTTTCTCTATTTTATTACAAGAGCGTTAATATAATTCCGACTCCTGTACATATTGTTATATTCTAATCTAGTCTTATCTATTTCATCATATGTTCAACCGACTGGTTTCCCACTCATGACTTTACTATTTTGTGCTTGGCAACCCCTCTCCCCCCACTTCACACATTCCCCCACTATATGTCTCAAAAATCCAAAGAATCAGTTAATGGCGCTTAGCACACTGAGATTTGAGCTATTTCTTATATTCTCTAATTCTTATATTTTAAAGTTTCGAATTTTAAAAAATATATAAGCAATTGCGATCACCTATATTCGCCATCATATTTTTAATGTAATTTCTTAACCTTACCTTACCTTAACCCTTTCGCAAAATTATTCGTAAAAATATTCCTTACCTGTTTATTTGTAGGCTGGGTTATGAAAGTTTGATTTATTTAAGTTACTTAGTTCAAAATAAAGTTACGCTTAGATCCAGTATTGAATAGATTTTGGCTCACTTTTCTACTTCTTATGTTATGTCATACGCACGCCTAAAAACATGCACTGATAAAAAATACACAGATTGTCGAAACACTGTGAAAGAGCAACACCCTGTCCCCTAATATTAGCACCTAATATTAGATAATATCGGTAAAATCTAACGTTATCTGGTACAACTTCTAATATTAGAAAGATACAAGAGGTCGCTGTTTGCTCTGCATTATATAATATTAGATTCTATGCAAACTAATATTATCTAGCGTTCGCCATAATTTTATTTTGCATTAGTTTTGATGCTTTAACCATGCTTTGATGCATAGAAACCGAATTTTAACTACATCTAATTTCAAAATACTTAAACATTACTATCATGACTATAAAAAAATTTCCAACATTATATCTTATTAAATTTTATTAATGAACACATATCTGCCTACCCGATTTTCAAAAATTTCGAAGATTTATTGCAAAGTTGCAGTTTAAATTACACAATGTAGTAGTTAAGAATAAAAAAAATTAATCAAACCAAATCATGACAAACATTATTTCACAATTTAATTATATTATTTTAAACACAACAAAACGCACTATAAACTTAACTCAACTATAAAAGCAATATATTCTTACCGTCATTGTTTAATACAAACATATCGATAATCCTTAAGAGCACATATTTGTCATTAAATAAAATAATTTTTATTTTTATTGCAAAAAGCAACAGTTGGACTATGTGCTATCATTTTAATTATTATTTTTAAATAAAAAGAATTCCAAAACTTAACAGTCATTTATTTCATGCAGTTCAAAATTCTTTTCCTTTCAATTGCAATTTTTTGTTTAAGCGCAACTATATTTCAGAGCAATAAACTGATGAATCTTTGCTTTATTAAAAGATTTTATAAAATTGTCAGCAACAGTAAACAATGTGTAAACCGCACAAACACACAGCAGGGATGAATCACACAGAGATACGCCTTTCTTCAAACTTTTACACAACAACAATAGGACTTTCAGCTCCGGCAGGTTTTAAGAGAATCTAACAGCATATACTGTTTGTCTAAGATAGGTACTCTGCCAGACTTTCGTCTGGAGCTGTGGCGGTGACTATGGTAACGAGGTATGATTATTTCAAGTAGGGGTGCGGGGTCCCTCTTTAGGACTGGTTTCGGCGAGAGATAAGGAGACCTCTTCATCAAATCTACCCTCCCTAAAATGCCCTCTTCTTGTTTCCATAACACCAGACTGCCGCAGACTTAGTGGCGGTCAGAGTACCTATCTTAGACAAACAGTACACACCAGTTGTTTTGTTTTCTGTCAGGATGAAACTTACGGGCCCTCGTCTTCTACCAGAATGTCATTTTCCATTTGCATTATCTAGCAGCCTCAGACGAAGCTAAAATTATAAGAGAAAAAAAGTTAAACTTTACATTGAAAACACTAAATTTAAAACTCTACAATACTTTACATTGGAAACATTAAATTAGTTAAAGTAAATTTAACTAACTAAAAATCATATGGATTTAATAATAATAACGCATTCTATGTGCAAGCCTATGAACTTTTCAGCCCAACTGTTATTATCTTGTGTTTTCTGGCATAAGATTGCATTGGCTAAAAATGATATTTTAAGTAATATTTAATTTATTGTTTTCTTTTATAAATAAATGTTTATTTATTAATAATATGGGATGCCCTTTCTCAAAAATGTGGCTCTGTACCAAAAGTAATGAGATAAATGATAATTTTGAAAGTTCGAATGTTAGATCGAATACTATTTAATCTTATGTAATATTAGTTCTAATATTAGAAGATAGGATTCAAGAGTCTTGCGTTTTCTAGCACCGCAGTATTATATTGCATCTTTCTAATATTAGATCATATCTTTTTGCTACCTGGAGTGAGTCTGATCAGGACGAGATTAATCCGACACGAATGGTTACTTAATCAGAGATGCACTTTTTTGTTAATGAAGTTTTTTACAATCTTAACGTTATTCATTATGAATATTTGTTAATTCTTCCCATTTTTTGTAAATATTATTCCTTCTTGTAATTTTCGTTTCCCTACTTGGAAATATGTCTTGAACTTTTCTACACATTCTATTATTTGTTACTTATTACCATGGCAAAGTGCCATTCTTTTTTCTCTACCTTAACATGTGCCATTATTTGTTGCATTTTATGTAATCTGTCTATTGTTTTTGCTTATGTTTTCATTGCAAGATGAATGGGAAAAGGGCCATTATTGGCCTCAGGAGCCCAGCTAGACCAGATATTGAATAGGATCATTATTAATTAGAGCTTTCCGCATAAAACTATTAATATGACTTAATGGTAAATATCTACACAGTGCAGATGAATTGGTTGGTGGCACGCCGAGCTAACACTATTTAAGCAAAATAAGTCTGTCAAATTAGCTATATCCACATTTACGCCGCATCTTTTCTGATTTTGAACGAATGCTTTAGTCCAGAAGTAGTCGAAGAAACAATGATGAATGGGACCCCTTTGTGACTTCAAGAGCCCAGTTAAAATATCTGTCCAATTGTTGAGTGTAATTCTATTGTGAAGACTGAAATTTTCAGTTTAATTGATGCAGGTTTTTATTTGTTTTTTTTTTTTTTTTTTTTCAAATGCGTAGGAATCCAGTTCAGAGAATAATGCTAAATATCCTGTCGAAATTAGAAAATGAAAATAAGAGCATGTTTGTTAATTCTTAGAAAAAATGAAAATAGAAAAATACTTCACTTATACACTTTTTCTACGACAGGTAAAATATCAGAATCTATCAAGAAATCTTGATATTGGTAGTCACAAATATCTACTTATGTTTGAAGA